>JAFBJR010000940.1:2594152-3194152 GCA_016785285.1 Brachirus orientalis | reverse complement strand
GAAATTGGCTTGAAGTTGTTTTTCTGAAAATTGATTCTGCAGAAAGTGCTAATATAACATGCTATATAGTTGTATTAAATATTTATTTGTCCATCCTTCTACTTTTGTGTTTGAGTTACATCAGTGTTTCCTCTCTGCGGGGCTTAATTTTCAAACCAAACCACTTTATTGTTTCACTGGCATCTGCAATGCTATTGTGCCTGTAATATTCAAGACTGAATTCTGACTGGTAACCACTTTTTTTCACAATGTAATCCTGGTTATTTCTAGGAGTAATCGCACCAGACATTAGATTAGACCGGTGGTTCTCTTTCCTCTAAGTAGTGGTTTCACTTCCTGCAGCTCATTTTACATCTCCCTGTTTTGTATGTCTGCTTGTTTGTTGCAGTTTTCAATTAATTCTGACTTTTTTTTTTTTTTTTTTGCATTTTACAATATAAACGTTGTTATACATGTTCATGTTGCACCTAAAGATGGGTTAAAAATGTACCGTACTGTACTGAACCAAAACAGTCCACTCGGTGTAAAGGCAGCTTTAGTATGGACCTCTGCAGAAAAGTGCCTATCTTTTCTTTATACTGTATGACCCCATCAATCCTAAGAACAACTTGACAGGTAAGTAAATATACAATACAGTATAAGAATACAGACCACTAAGGCCTGACAGATAAATAACCCCGAGGAAATAACTAACAAAATGAACCAGAAATACATGTATCCCATCTTACACATGTATATGTGGTGTCACAATACAGATATCTACAGCTTACTTGCATATCTTCCATTTTCATTTGGATGCTCTTCACTTCTGACTAGTCATAGTTCAGGTTGTCTTTAATTCCTGATGTCCAGACTACATTGTCCTTTGCAGATCTAGCCTGAACTTTGGCTGTGGAGTCAAGTGGCTTATCATCATCTGCAGCAGTGGGACATGGACACAAACAGCGCTAATACATTTGATTTGCTTATCTCAAAGGGAGGGGAGGCGCCTGAAGGAGTGCGCTTGCGCACACGAATGACATGAAAAGAAAGGAAGCTGTGACGGACTTCATCATATTTCAGGTATTTGCGGCAAAGAAAGAAGTTTTCTCCTGCGTGGAAAACAAGACTCTGTCAGGTAAAGGCACACAACTTCTGTTACTGTGTAGAACAACGAGTGTTAGAGTCTCCAGAATAGTTTGGGGACTTCTGTAAGCGTTTGTTTACATATCTATGTTTCGGCTTAAACTTCGCCAAACTTTACTGTAACTGTTTTTAGACCGTAGCTGTCACTGACCTGCGGCAGCAACGTGTGTAACTTTGGGAAGTTAGAAAATAAAAAAAACTACTTTGTTTCGTCACTTTGTGTGAAGCGTGTGTCAAAATAGCCAGCAGCTGTTAAAGAGCGAAGAGGTGCCACTCTGATGAAAAAATGTCTTCACTCTCCAAAACCAGAAAGACCACACTATCTGACTGCAATCTCGTAAATTGTATCACTCGGAAATTTTAATGTCACGGTTTATTGGACAAATGTGTGTTGTTGTTTTTTTTGGTTTTATCGCTGGCTTTTGAATTATCACCCACAACCGCGTCCTCGTGACTCCAGCGTGCTCCGTCAGAGGTGAGGCGTGAGTGCTCTGTTTGTGTCCGTGACGAGCAGGATTTGACGTGGTTTCCAGCAGTGAAACCACAAAGTCACCCACTCACTCACTCACTCAGTCACGTCCATGTCTCAGCAACATGAGAAAATCTCTTACTACTGTGTCCAGTCCTAGAATAATTAAAAATGCAATTATAATGTAGATGCTTCTGGACGCACTACTGTAAACATAGTGGGGTTTTCTGAAACACGCAGCGACTAAGAACACGCACGTAACATATTATAACTTATTTAGGACTTAAGTTTCATGGCTGTTTACGTTTAAAAAAAAATGCAATATTGTGTATTATAAATATCCTTTGTGTACTTTGACAACTTATATTCCAGGTACAAAACAAAACAACAGCAATACTGAAGAAATTCTTCTGCACATCATAACCAATCAAGAAGCCAGAAATTATAATATGATTATTATATTCTAAAGAAAAATAATTATTATAATCCCAATTCTTTGCTGTTTTCACATTCTTTGCATGTGAAAGTTTGTATTGTTTTTTTTTTTTTTTTCTATGTGTCTGTAATTGTAAATTGATTATCTTTAGATATGTGACTGTTCTGAATATGTCACCCTGAACTCTGATATAATAAATAATAAATCAATACTGAACCCTGTTGTCTGCACATACAGGCTGCTGGTTCCCCTCCAGCGATGGCTTCCCTGTGGTGGCTGAACAACATCACCAGTCACATCTCAGACAATGAAACCTGCTTCAGCTCCACACACAGTACTGTACTGACTGGGGTCCCATTTGGAGGAGTGCCAGTTGTGCTGCTTCTTGATTTTTCTGTCTTTCTGGTAAGTGTCTCTCTTTTCTTGATCATATTATTATACTGTGAACCCAATTATCTAAACGTCTTTCTCTTGTGTTTTTAATTTGTATATCTCGATATCTACAAACTTTTATTTTAACAAAAAGAATCTTCAGAGATCCCTTTTAACACTATTAACACACAGGTTTTATTTACTTATTCATGTTCTATAGCCTACCTTTAAGTTTTTCTAATCCTATTTTCCTGTAACTTATTCCTTAATTCAATTATTTATTTTACCTTACAGTTTTAATGTCTTTTACCCTTTTTACCTTTGTACTGATTTCCTACAATTTTCTGTGTTGTTTTGAAAGGTTTGTGTACAGCACCTTGGACCTGCCTTTGTGTATGAAAAGTGCTCTGTAAATAAAGCTGCCTTGCCTTTCTTTCTCCCAGTAAATATGTCTTGAAGTGTAAATATAATTCAGGACAGGTCTTTCTACTTGGCTGTTATGCGTTATTTCTTTTCATCTACAGGTGCTGCTGATCATCTTCTCTATTATCAGGAAAAAGTTTTGGGACCATGGGCGTATAGCACTGATAGCAGACGCAGACACTGAATGGTAATAAACTGTAGCTTGAGCTATGAGTGGCAGACATACTAATCAGAGTTCAGTTTAATATAATAAGTGTAATTATTACAGACACTTGACTTTGTCTTTTAGGTTCCCTGAAGCAGGAAACCATGGCAATAAGCGCTTTTCATCCTTTGTGTCTACAGACGATAACTTAGAATATGAGCAGGTATGTAAAAGCCAACCTTTGTTTTCAGATTCAGCGCCAAAATTAATTTTCATTCAGAATGATTCAATTGTGCCTTTAATCACACTATGGCAAATCAACACTGCTATTTAAATATTGTTTTAGTCTGCTACTGTATGGTTATCATTTTAGAGTAGATCAACACCATGAAATACCATTCTATTTTATCCTAACATGGTTTTTACTCTTGTACGCTTTTGACAAAACTTTATAGTGATACCTCGTGAATATAATTATGTCTGACTGAGCAATAGGGCCTCACAATTATCTTGACAAAGATGCTCAAATCAGCCAATAATGATAATTATTGCTATAGATGTCAGACAGATTTGGCTCCCTGAACTTTTGTTGTATTCATATTGAAGAAAATTCCATAATTATGTTTCCCCTAACCTAACTCTAATCGTTATGTTAATGTGTTGAAAAATGTTGGTTTTTCACTTTGTCTTCAGGGGTTTTGCTCTTGGCTGCCTTACATTCTCACAATGGAGTAAGTGACTCTGGTTTGACTCCTCATTTAATGTTTCTTAACTTGCATCTAATGCATTTCATCCTGTGTAAACAAGTCATGTTTTGTTTGTTTTTTTTTTCTCATTTGTGTGTGTGTTTCTTTGTGCGTCAGTGAGGAAAAAATAAAAGCCAAATGTGGAATGGATGCCATTCACTACTTGTCCTTCCAGCGTCATGTGATCATCTTGCTGGTAGTTATGACTGTCACCTCCCTGGGCGTCATACTGCCTGTCAACATGACTGGAGACCTGCTAAGTCAGTTCATTATTACAACTGTCTCTGATTTTTACAAACTAAAATACTTATATCAGCTAGTGTCTGTTAGTGTGTGAAATACAGCTCCTACTACTCTATTTCACTCACATGTATTTTCATCTAGTAATAAAAAAAATTTAATGTAATCTAAATCTAATTTAGCCAGGCATGTGTTTAATTTATATTTTATGGTGGGTTCATTGAGCTTCATTTTTTCCCACTTTGTACTCACATTTAATTTAAAAATGAATGGTTTCCTCTTTTAGGAAATGATGCCAAAGATTTTGGAAGGACGACTATTGGGAATCTTCAAAAGGGGTAAGAGTATGATCATTTTTTTTTTTTTTTTTAAATGATGCAGATATGAGTCAAAGAGTTTTGTGATACCCAAAATGTTTGTTGGTTTCTATCATCTCTCTTTCCAGGGACAATCTGTTATGGCTGCACACAGTGTTTGCAGTGATCTACCTGGCCCTGACAGTTATTCTGCTGCGACATCACACATCGCAAATGAAAGACATATACAGCGAGACAGTGAGTCCCTGTGGACTTAAAACAAGACTAACAAGATTTTATATTATCTTTACATAAGGAACTTAATTCACACTTGGCGCTGATGTTCCATATACAACTCAAGTCCTTATACTTTTTTCTTTCCTCTATTTATCTTTCACTGAATTAAACTTCTATATTGGGAGATACATTTATAGCGAAAGCCATAACAGATCAATGGTCAATCTTACTGACTAAATATCGCAACTGTTTCCCTTTGTAGACCAGAAACACCCTATTTGTGTCCTCAATTCCCAAAACCACAACAGAGGAAGCTGTGAAGACCCATTTCATGTGAGTGGACCTAACTGATAAAAAAACATCCACTGTCTTCAGCAAGTTGGCTTTCAGTTTTGATGCATTATACTCGCATCTCACCATTAATAGTAGCCATCTGCTGCATTCCTCACTGTCATTATTGTTTTTGTACAGAGAAGCCTATCCTTCCTGTCACGTCACTGCTGTGACTCTGGGCTATGATGTGGCCAAGCTCATGCACCTTCATAAGGAAAGGTGAGAAATCACATGTTCAGTTTAAGTTGTGTTTCTTTTCACGTTCAGTTTTTACTCATACATTTTTACACACTGAATTGATTTCTCTGCAGTGACAGTTGTCCATTGATATAAATCCACAGAGAGATTCGTCATATGTCCCTAACTTAACTACTTGAAGTTAATTTTCATTTCACATGTTTAGTCTTAAGTATCTAAATGGTTTTGCATGCATATTATATTATAACATGAATGTTTGCAGAGGAGGTGGGTGCAAACAGCAGCATGTAAAGCATAATCCATGTTAGTGTTACATATGTAAAGTTGGTATTTTGTAACTTTATTTAAACCAAGTTTTTGTTTTGTTCTTTTTACCCCCAGGGTCCGAGCGGGTAAAAACCTGCGCTACTATGAGCTCATCTTCCAAAGAACAGGAAAGCGTGAGTTGATTAACCCGCGTATGTGTGGGAACCTCTGTTGCTGCGCCAACTCTGAGAAGGTGAGATGAATGCTTTCATCATGTGCCATTTATGTAAAGATTTATTGGAAAAGATCATTGAACTAAATACAACAAATCAAAGGCGATAATTAATTTCACTGACATGTGAAATAAATAAAAGCTGCAGTGCGTAACTTTCTGCGATTTTATTTATTTTTTGGTTGCTATTATTATTCTGCCACTGTATCCGTGAAAGTCTCCGTGAACAGAAACAATGTAACATTGTAAGTATGCTGCGTCCTTTATCTGAGGTTGTCGAGCAACACTTTAAGACCCGACTGAGGGAGTGCATGTAGAATTCACCTCTGCAACTTTTTGTGGGCACTTCTTTGTGTTTTCAGTTTGTTTGTTGCTTTACTAGCGCAATGTTGCTGTTGTGGTTGTCTCACACTGTCTTGATCTAAAATGAGTTGTGTACAGTGCAGTGCAGTGCAGTGCAGGAATGTCGTCAGGCGACGTGAGATATAAACACGGCTGTACTGGACACACTGAACAGAAACAATGTAACATTGTAAGTATGCTGCGTCCTTTATCTGAGGTTGTCGAGCAACACTTTAAGACCCGACTGAGGGAGTGCATGTAGAATTCACCTCTGCAACTTTTTGTGGGCACTTCTTTGTGTTTTCAGTTTGTTTGTTTGTTGCTTTACTAGCGCAATGTTGCTGTTGTGGTTGTCTCACACTGTCTTGATCTAAAATGAGTTGTGTACAGTGCAGTGCAGTGCAGGAATGTCATCAGGCGACGTGAGATATAAACACGGCTGTACTGGACACACATATACTGGGCACATCAGACAGGCTGACTCACTTTCAGCTTTCGAGTCCTCTTTTAAAGTCCCTTTTTACTCTTTGGCTTTAAACTCAGTTTGAGATGTTTACTTTTACTGTTTTATTGTTTTCCTGTCTTTACCATTCTGGTCTCTGTCTTCTTATCTTTTCTCTATTTGTAATACTTGATGTTTTGTTTGTAATCTGCTGAACTTTCTCTGTACATGTGGCACCAACCGCAAGTCTGTCCGTCCTGGAAGAGAGATCCCTCCTCTGTGGCTCTTCCTGAGGTTTCTCCCATTTCCTCACTCGATGTGAGGGTCCAAGCATAGAGGGTGTCACTTGCTGTACAGACTGTAAAGCCCTTCGAGGCAAATTGTGTTGCTTGAGTACAGCACTTTGGTCAACTGTGTTGGTTTAAACTGCTTTATAAATAAAGTGGGATTGGATTGGATTAGATTGGATACTGAGAAAGACATTGCGTGAACACATTTGACAGTGGTTTGAATGTTACAGACTGTTGTTTATACTTAAAGGTTACTCACTACAGTATTAAGGAGTTATTTTACCACAAGGTTCAAATAATGATATAAACTTTTAAATACAGCATGTTGTGTCTGTATGCTTTTTTTAGGTAGACGCCATAGAGTATTACCGTGCTAAAGAAAAAGACCTGCTGACAGAGGTGAGCAAGCAGGTGGAACTAGTGCCACAGCGCCCCCTGGGGATGGCTTTTGTGACCCTGCAGAACGAATGTATGGCTAAGTGGTGAGTAGCTGTTAAGGAGTGCTTGTGTCTGTAATTGTACGCTAAAGAAACGACTGTTAAATCTAAAGCATTTTAGAGAATATGTGAAACGTTGAAACCCAGTGCAGCAGTAATAATGTGGTAGATCCAGCCCTCGCCTTTAACACATGACCTCAGTCAGGCAGCACAGAGAGCAAAAAGACACAGAGAACGCACAAAGAACAACAGTGCATAACAGTAGACAATATGTCTATATGTTCAAGTATGATGAGCCTGAAATCAGCAGCATGACTTACACTGCTTGTCAGCTGTTGTCAACACATGACCTTTTCTTTTCTTTTTTTTTTTTTTTTTTTTACAAGGAACAGATCTTTGGGCACTTGTTTGTGTCAAAGGCTGGTTAATGTTTATCATTAACTGTTGTCATTTACTCACATCAGCATTCTGAAAGACTTCAACGCAGTCGAGTGTGGCAGCTGTTGTGGGAAAGAGCCCCAGCCTTCATCCAACAGTAGAAAACTGAAAGTGAACAAGTGGAGCGTCAAGTTTGCCCCTCACCCAGAAAATGTGTTCTGGTAAGATCTACGACACCAAACCACTCACTCACATCATTAGAGATTAGTACAGGAATCATATGGTGTTGTTGTTTTGCTAAACTCCAAATCGTAATGACTTATTTTTCTGATGTAATACATAACAGTGGAGCACATGTTATTAAATCAAAGAACAGCTGGAATCATTTGTTTTATTGTAGAATTAATTAAAAGACAACATTTTCTGGTTTTCTCTGACACTGCCAGATTTATATATGCTGGTTAAATTCAATATTATGTATTGCTTTAAAACTGGTAGTTGAAGCACAATGTTTATATTGTACATAATAATATAAAAAGTATAAATCCAAATAATGCAGGCCACATTTATTCAACTTGGCATTAACTCAAAGCTTATTATTATTATTACTCTTATTATTATTATTATTATTATTGTTTAATTATATAAACTAAAATAAAATAAATAACCTTTAATAGCCTTTAAGCAAATTTGTTCTTATGTTAACTTTTTGTGGGGTTAAGATTTTCTGTGTATGTAACTTTTGGATTCTTCTTTCTTTCATGTTTCTCTGGTGCTACAGGGACAATCTGTCAGTGCGGGGGTTTTCCTGGTTCATGCGCTACATGATGCTCAACATCTCCCTTTTCTTCCTGCTTACTTTCCTTACCACTCCCACTATCATTATCAACACCATGGACAAGTTTAGCGTGACAAAGCCCATTGATGATCTCAACGTGAGTCTGACACACATGTCACATGTTTACTTTCAAATGCAGATAATTTATCCTTTTTTTTTTTTTTAACTGTAGAGCCCCATTATCAGTCAGTTTTTCCCCACTCTCCTGCTGTGGTCCTTCTCTGCATTACTGCCTACCATAGTCTACTATTCCACACTAGGAGAAGCACACTGGAGCAGGTATTACAAACACACACATGGACTTCCATTCATCTAGGCAGCGTTATCCTTAACCATAACCAGTTCATGCCTAACTCAAACCATAACCAAATCATAAGTGTTTATGCCAGAAAAGGTCATAAAAAAGTAATTAGTACAAATACACACATGTGCACACACACACAAATATAACCTTGATGAAATATTACTGATTATAACGCATGTGCCTCTCAGGTCCAGTGAACAGCTGAGCATGATGGGTAAACTGTACTTCTTCCTGCTCTTCATGGTGCTGATTCTCCCGTCACTCGGACTCACCAGGTAATTTGTGTTACCATCACTTTTACTAATCAAGTTTCCAGCATCCATGTGGGTTTTATATTTGCAATAATTCACGTGTTAAATACCGGAATGAACTCAAAAATTATCAGGTGTAAAATTTAAGTTAGGCATGTTAGTGTGTTCACGGGAAAATGTTGAAAACAAAAGTAAATGTCACATGTTGGTGAAATCAACACATTATTTGCTGCAATGTATTTATTTACTTGTCTTTTCAGCCTTGCTGTATTTTTCCGTTGGCTGTTTGATAAAGAGTTTCTGTCAGATGGAAAACTAAGGTTTGAGTAAGTATTTCATCTTTACTGCCTCATGTGTTGGTGGACTTTAATCAATTTGTCTCAGTGTTACAATCCCTCCTGTAGCGGGTCATGTTTTTAAAGGTTCCTGTCTTGTATTAAATGTATTTTATTCATCATTTGTACTTTACTGTCCTCGTTTCTTTGTTTTCCCTTCCTTCTTTACACTAGGTGTGTGTTTTTACCTGACCAAGGAGCTTTTTTTGTCAACTATGTGATCGCAGCGGCCCTGGTTGGCTGTGGGATGGAATTGCTGCGTTTGCCTGCGTTGCTGCTTTACTGCATCCGTTTGATATTTGCAGGCTCTGCTGCTGAAAGGAAATATGTCAAACAGGTTTGTAATGTTTGTCCACCAAATGAATGTTATACAGACACTGGGTCACTCGAGCCACCAGATGATTAATTATTTATTATTTAATAATTTGGGGACAGAGCTGATTGTACCTTTTTAACTACAACTTGCTAAGGGGGGGCGTGCAAAGAAACAAAGAAGTTTAAATACACCTGTAAATAACTGGACAGTATGTATTAGAAATATATGCTTTATTAATAACCAGACAGATTGATGACATGTCATGTTTTCCTGTTAGCGCACAAAAAATGTCAAATAAATCACCTGACTTTTGCTTCCAGAACCAGGCTTATGAATTTCAATATGGAGCCATGTATGGATGGAACCTCTGCGTGTTCACTGTTATCATGGCTTACAGCATCATTTGCCCTATCATCGTACCATTTGGTGAGCAGTAGGGGCTCAATTTAGTCTTTACCTGAGACATGTGCTCTGTGGTGTGGTTCTTAATGGTTGTCTTGTGTGTCTGACTCCATCAGGTCTGGTGTACATGCTCCTGAAACAGCTGGTAGACAAATACAACCTGTACTTTGCCTACCTGCCTGCCCGCCTTGACTTCCAGGTCCACCTGGGAGCTGTCAATCAAGCTCTGGCCGCACCTATCATCTGCCTTATATGGCTTTACTTCTTTTCTGTCCTCAGAACAGGTTAACAGGTTTTTTCTACACTATTTTTTAGTGTATGCCTTAACTATTGCTCAAGTATAATTATCACAAAGTAAATGTCTGTCTCCCAGTATTTAACATTCCCAGCCATGATTCCTTAAGTGAAGTATGAACCAATATATACAGTGGCATTACATTGCCTAGTATGTGTAGGAACTACATGACATGCAGCTGCATTATAAAGGACACCATCGGGTAACTCTTCATGTTTTAGGTTTCTGGGCTCCCACATCTCTTTTTACCCTGGTGGTCTTGTGTATCACTGTCTTTATTGGCATCAGCTACACCTGCTTTGGTCATTTTAAATACCTCAGTCCAAACAACTACAAGGTGAGTGTTCGCTTCTGTGTTCATATGTCGGGCGCATCTTTACCGTCTCTCAGAATTACCAAGCCCTAATGTTGTTTGTCTTGTTTTGCAGGTAAAAGACAAGGGCGAGGAAACAGTACAAGAAAACACAGAGGTACTGCACTTATTATGTAACAAATTCCACATAAATTAAATCACGAACTGGATATTGGGTTTTTGTATTTGCATGCACTTGCTGTCCACATCTTTTTGATTATCTCACTTACAGAAATGGCAATAATTTAGAGGATTGTACGATTTAGTGAATTTAAATAGATAAAATACCAATCCTGAGTATTTCTAAATTTTGATGGCATCTAGACTTGCTTGAGATTGTTAAACATGTTCAACTGCTCTTCAGGTTTCTCACTTGTCACTGGTGGGGAGTGCCAGGCATTCAAACTCTTTTGTTTTTGTGGTTTCAGACTAGGATTACTTTAGAGTTGCTCAAGCAAGGCCAGTTGCCTTTGCACATAATGTTTCCTTCCTTCCTAATATGCTTAAGTCCTGAGTGATCACAGGACACAGTTATTGCATTGTGCTTGGGACTTTCCTTTCTACAGAGGTCATATGCAATGCAGCCTAGTTTGCCTAACAAACTTACTAGAGCTGTCTCTTTTGCTAATCTTTACCATGCTCTTGTATCAAAGTTATACTTTAGCAATGATATGTACCATTGCATGAAAAGTATGAATATTATCTAGAGACATTAATATCAAAAAACACACTTTAGATTTGTTTGTGTGTTTTAGTATATGTATTACTCATCACTCTCTTTTGTGTTGAATTACTGCAGGCCTACCTTCCCAAAGTGCTAAATCCCAAATCACCAGCCAGCACCACACTGGGGTCTAATCATGATCAGTCTTATGGTGCCACAGGAAGTAGCCTGAACAGCAGTTTCAGTCCAAGGGAAGAATCAGTGGATTTTAACAGTGGAGTCAAAGCTTTGGAGTCTTGTTCCCCTGACTCCTGACTGAGCTTAACTTCATCTCCACCCTACAACCATTGACAGACAGGCAGAGTGCTTCTTTGTCCCTGCCATGGGAACAATGTGTTGCATGATGGTAATAATGCACTTTTTATATGGAGTAAGGTCTTGTCTTTTTTTTTTTTTTTAACTAAAATGTATGTATTAGTAAATATCTTAACTTAATTATTAAGGCAAGAGAACAAATGTATATGCAACAGTATTGCGGGGGTTTTGCAAACAAAAACTTTTCATAGTTCAAGAATGACATTTTATACAAATGATGAATGTATGTTTTGAGAATGTCAGGCTTTAAATGTAGGGGTCGGTACAATTCTAATGCGCTACAGTTGTAACTGTAATTCAAGCATTTTTTAATATGATATTTTAAACTTAAATTATCTGATAATGTCTTTGGTATGATATCAACATATAAACAGTTGCTGGAGTGAAATGTTGGATTTCACCCATTTTACGGTTTGTTTGTTTTTTTTTTTTGTAACTTTTTTTTTCCTTTTAATTTAAGGTGATGTTTACATTTATAATTACACGTTGGTGGAGAGCCTGAAACATAATGCTATTAGAATTGTGCCGACTCCCCCCTCTATAATGTACTTTGAAATAATGTGTATTTTTTTGAATCTTGCCTATCTTATCTATTTTTTTAATGTGTAATTTAACAAGGAGCAAAATCCTTAAAGGAATGTGTTCATTAGTTTGAACTAATAATATTAACTATTGAAATCTTGTGCTGTTTGCAAATAAATACAGCTGGAACAACTGTACTGCTTGCAGGGCTTCTTGCCACTTGGGGGCATTGTTGAGCAGCAGTTGGGCAACTTAACCTCTGGAATATTCATGAAGGATAGAAGGAGGACAAATGCACAGTGCTTTCTTAGTGCAATCTTACAATTCCAATAGCTCCACCTCCTCACCTGATCTTTTACTGCTGTCTGCTCTTCTGTTCCCTTTGGCCCCCACTTGTCCTGCCCTTTTCCTTTTTGTCTCAGCACGGTACCTGCCTCAGACAGAAGAAAGACCTCAGATGGCATTTAATGACTTTGGGCATGCCAATTAACACAGTTAAAAGGAGTTAACAACATGTCTGCACTCATCAATCTCATTATTAGGTACAACTGCTCTACTTTTTGTTAAGGCACAAATAATCAGCCAATCACATCAGACTGTGATTGGCTGATGCTCTAAACTGACAATGAGAATAAAGGAAGAAACATGTTTTAACTGACTTGGAACATGTGATTGTTGGTGCCATAGGTTAGATCTTAATGATACAAAGGCAGTTGTAACTGAAAAGCCATTCTTCTTGATGAGACGAGAATACAGAAGACCTTTGGTGAAAGCACAACATGTCTTACCTTAAAGCAGAAGAACACACCAGGTGCTACTTTTGCTCCTTAATTCGGTGTCTTCTGTTCATAATAAAGTGGCTTGTTGAGTGTAGGTTATTAACTGTAATACCGTGAGTCTGTGTAGAGCCTCAGTATGGTTCTAGAACTGGACAACAAAAATGAGAAGCCACTTAACAACCGTTGGATGCTTCCTGTACCCTACCCAAGAAGGCCCCATTCTATGTAAAATGACCCCCATTATGCTGGACATGATAGTGAAACTCTCAATATCCTTTTGGATTGTAGATAAAAACAACAGACCTCTTCAGCACAGAGAATCAAAAACAGCCAAAACCTTTACAAATTTAATGAGAAAGTTGTATAAAGTCAGGATGCAGGGGCACTAATATGTGGCTCAAAGCACGAGCTGGGAACGAGATGAAGATTTTGATATTAGAAACTTGAGCCTGATAGTTGAGCCAGTTTATTGCAATTTCAATAAATGCTCACTGTTGGAGACAGTCTTTTTCTAGCTCAGTGGATGAGCATAAACTTGAGTTGAGGCTGCTGAAGTCTGGGAAGTAGAGCGATTCCCAACAGCAGTGACTGAAACTACAGTGAACACGTCTGTAAAAACCACTCGCTAAACTTTGACCCCTTGTTAAACACCAAGAATTCACTGGCTTAGTTTCGACACACATGGGTTTTGACCTCTGCTGATGATCATGGGAAAGTCTGATTTTAAATATTTCCAATTACATGGAAAATGCCCTTTTCACACAGCTTGTTTATATGTTCATAATGTTGATGGTTGGTTTTGTACGAGCTGCAGTGCTCCACACTTTAACCATCTTTGTGTCCTGTATTTGACACTTGATCTTCTCAGCAGATCCCTTCAGTGCGTTCGATAATGCTTTATTTTACTGGTTTGCAACTTTCTTGTCATTTAGAACGCCAAGATGTTTATGGATAAGGACACATGCTTTGTTGAAAGTATGGGAAAACGGTTTACCTTTAATTCTCTGTCATTCAAATAATATAGTTGTCCTAAGGAAATGTGAGTAATTAAGTCAGGGTCTTGTAAAAGGGAAGAGAAATTCGATGTGACATTCAGACCATTTGTTCAGTGTAAGTTGTTTTTGCAGACGTTTTCTGAGAATCTGAGTTGTTGGCAGGAGGATCTTTAGATTCGACTGATTGTTGCTCAATATTAATAATATTTAATGAAGAATCTTTCACATTTGACAAATAAAGTGTCAGGGCCATCTGGTGGCCAACTTACCTAATGAGAAAGCATGTGCAGTAACATTAACTTAAAGCCATTTTGACAGTCCATTGTTAGACAATAACAGGCAGACAGAGTGTATTACTAGTTCACACAACACTCTCTTCTCCAGATCAAAATATTTATAAAGTCTTAATCCAAACTTCTCTGGTTGTGTTTTTTTTTGTGTTTTTTTTTGTGTAGGTGCACAACCCACTGAAACCAGTGCCCTAAAAAACATTCTTAGTATTGTTTTCATCTGTGCTTTTGTGCACCACAGACACTATTATTTAGTCTCTCTCTTTCAGTATTCACTTAATTCTGCACTCCCAGGCCACTGGACTTGAGAAAGAGCTGCTGTGTTTGTGTGTATGTGCTTTTATGTGTATGTATCAAACAGGAATTAAACCCATTTAAAGTTCTGAGGTTTTGGGGTCAGGTTTCCTTCATGTCACCACCAAGATCGATGAATGTGACCTCTGACTGCAGCAATTTGTATACAAACATAGCACTGGCCAATCACGGCTTCGCGTGGGGTCTTGCCAACCAATAAGAACGCCTGGCTACATCGTGCTCTGTGGCACTCCCATCTTTTGTCCATCAGGATTAGTGCCGTGGCAACGCTAGTCGCCTGGGAGGTGAGTTTCCCAGAGCAGCAGGACAAGAACAGAAACAGACTGCTTCATTCCAACTATTACTTCCTTCCCAGCCAATTGGGAAACACAAATGAAGTGTGTGTGTGTGTGAGTGTGTCATTCTGTGGCTTGCAACTCCATCACTTCCACCTTACTGCCAACTCTAATGAGGTGCCATCCTGAGCAACAAGCTCAAAGTGTGTTTGTCTGTGTGAGTGAGTGGAAGGGCTGGTGAGGGGCTGTCCTTGTGTATTCTCCTCTGTGCGGGGTACTTTGTGGTGAAGTCACCCCACTCTCCCTCCCCTTTTCTGTTGGTGGACTACATTAGCCAGAAGGGCAGAGGGCCAGGCAGCTGAAATCACCACTGCTGACCAAGCATGTGACTCCAGACCAAGCCCTTTTGTTTGGACAATTACAGCCAACACACACACACTCTAGCAACTGCAGTGTGGCATGGGAATAGGCAAGCATGGGAATGAATAGACGAGGAGGAGTTATTAAACTGGCTTGTGTTTGTCAGATTGCTCTACTTGAAACGCCAACCCATTTTTTTGTTTTTTTTTTATTCAGCGTATGGTCAAACTTTGTTTTGCAGACATCATTCCGTTTACAGTTTAGTTTATTTACATACTGTGAAGTTCTTTTTATTGTCAGTGGTTAGGTTTGCCATTCAAACCAATGACGTCAAACTGCTTTCATGCACAAAAGGTTTTCTTTAGAACGGATGCGTGTTCTGTCGGTGCACATCTAGCTGAAGGCAGTCGCAGCAAAACAACAACAAAAACTAGTTTCTGATCTGATTTAGCTGTAACAGTGGTCACAATTTTATAGTGAGTAAATACAAATGTGTCCCAATTTATATGAATGAATGGAATAGCAAAGGGGTCTATACACTGAATAGCTGTTAGCAACATGGCAAACATGATTGGTGCCAAATATTGGGTTTAATCTAATGAAAGTTTTAGGGGCTATTAATTTAAACTGTAAGCCAGCATGAATGTAATGACAGCATGAATGAATGTCATCCTCTTCCAGCATGGATTTCAGAGTGATATACTCTAAGTTGTCTAAAAAAAAATTAAGAGTGGTTGAAAGTGAGACCATCCATGTTTTGGTGCGGTGACCAAAACAGGATCAGGAAACACAACATCAGCCCATCAATGGCAGACAGTTCAAAATCATTCGTTAAACAAAAGCCAATCATGTTTCACCATGTTTAACTCCAGCCAGCTTCACAACACTGGCCCGAACCGATGGATCTGATCCAGGACAGACCACATAAACAATGTCTCTTCAGTGTCTCCTAAACAGGATTTGCAGGATTTACTTCCTTGCACAATTTACAGGATATGCTGCTCACAGGGACTATTGATTTCAGTGCTATGTGTGAATAAAAGGAGCATTTGTCAGAGTAGTAAATAAATAGTGAATGAAAGGTTGAAGATGTATGAAGTTTTAAACAACAGTCTTGACTAATCTAACTAATAAACAAGCTCATGTTTATTTGCAATAAGTGCAATTTGATTTTAAAAATCTGGATTATATAGGAGCAGACAGAGAAAAAACATTTTCCCCCAATAAGTTTTTGTTAAGTAAAAGCTTAAACTAACAGCTGATAATGTCTGAGATTATAACATTATGCATGTTTCAATGTAATGGTAAAATGCCACAGACACAGTATCCCATTCCTCCTCTAGCCATGGCAGACAAACCAGAGACATGAGTAAATAAAAACAGAAGATAAAAAGAAAAGAAAAAAAGTCAAAAAACTAAATATAAATAAAAGAAAATCCAACAATGAATTAATAACGTTTTTATTTAACAAAACCCTAATTCTAAATGAGGCTAACCAAACTGTTTTGTTTGATTGTGACGTTAACTCAAATGTACCCAAAATTTACAATATAATAATTCTGTTTTATTTCTAGGAAACACTGAACACACGATTTCGAGACACGATATTTATACTTTAACCGTCGCAGGACGTTTTCAGGCGAAATGTTTGATCTGTCTCCATGGTAACCACACACCGTGTCCGTGACGTCACGTTCGGTGGCTATTCTGTTCACTCTTGCCGACGTTGTGTTCTAATCACAGAACGGTTTTCGACGGTTTTGGCGACATAAGAAAACTGTGCATTAACGGCGACATAAAAGGAAAGAGTTGAGTACTTTCATATGTTTACTACGTCATTTCTGTTGAGCGTAACTTCACTTTAACACGGTTTGTTGACATTAGCAACCACTTTAGGAGCGTTCACACCGGAAAGCGTTTATGTTGTCTGTTATATCTTCATCTATAGCAATTAGAATAAATTAGAGTAACTGGAGTAAAATGGACTCGCAGACGTTATACTTTTCACTGGAACTAGTTGCCGGAAGCGGGCAGATTTTAAACACTGAGCAAAGAACTGCTCTGCAGACTTCACTTATTATTCTGAGGAAAAACTACAAATTCGATCGAGTTTTGTTTTGGGGCAAAATACTAGGGTTAAAGGAGGATTATTTTATTGCCCAAGGGAGAGGAGAGGACGAGTTGAAGGATAAAAAGAACCTGTACAGGTAAGAGTCAACCTCATTATCTACTGATTGTCTGACCTTATGCCCCAGAGAACGATAAACCTGGTTTGTGTCTGATACCATACCGATATCTCGACTTTGAGTATCTGCCGATACTGAGATCAGGTAGATTCAGTTTTTACACTGTTTAAACACGGAGCTGTTATCAATATACCGTACACATGTTTTTGTGGTTAATCGTCAAATACATACTTATATCTTGAGCTTACCTGAAATCCAATGTAACAGACGTGTTTCCAGTAGATTGAAGTTTTGTGTGTGTTAAGTCTCAGCTTAACCTAAAGGCGAATCTAGCAACTGCAAACCTTTTCTAAGACTATGTAAACAGGTTCGACACATAACACACTGTAGTCTGTGGGTGACAAAGAACTGTCACTTATAAGAGTTACATATTTAAAAATACTGATTTAATTGTCAGTGGGCTACACTGTATTGAGCTGGTAATCATTTTTTTTATGTTGCTGATGTGACTACCATCCTGTCTACTAACCTACACAACTGCACAGTGTCATTGCAACTATTTTGAAGCATCGGAGTATCGGATCTACTCATCCTTAGTAGAAATAGCCAAAAAATGGTTGATCTTTTTACCTGTCATCTGTAGCTTCAACTGCATGGATTGGTTCCTGCTGCCGCCTGCCACAAACTCTTTGATCAATGAAGTGTCCAAAGCGGCCAGAGGTCGCTTCATTGGAGACCCTTCACATGTGTATGAGCGTGTGATCCGCACTCAAATGGAAGGAGAGGAGGATGAAGAGCAGGAGGAAGTGGTATGTATGAGTTGATCACAGCAGTACTGCATGGCAAAACAAAAACATAAACATCCATTTATACCTGAATAATGTTTTAGCTCTGTATTATGATCAAAAAGCTAGAAGATAATTGTGGGGCCAAAAATAAACATATAGTAAAAGAGAGCACAGTAAAGAAGAAAGTGTCCTAGTTTACAGTATCTCTGGTCAACTTCCTGCAACTAAGTATTTTTATTCATAAAGTGCCTGAGAATAGGTGGGGTATTTGTTCTGTACAGTCATGAAAGTCCAGCTTAGTGGTGGATTGTTTTTTGTTTCAGGTCAAAGTCAGTGAGGAGAATAGGCTGGCAGTGACAATTCACTGGATCGACGAGGAAGCATCTGTGGTACCACGTGGCGCATTCATCAAGAATCCGCATGGCGTTGTCCAGATCAACCGCAGTTTTTGTGGTAAATTATACACATTACTGTGAGCCTACTGCACGTAAAATGATCCTGATGTGTTTCACGAAGAGGGTTTTAATCACACCAAAATATCAAACAGGACATTTCACGTGTCCCTGTTTTTCCCAGGTCTGTCAGACTCTGAAGCTCGGAAGCTTGACAGTTTCCTTCACTTCAGGGAACCACAGAATCAGAGAAAATCCATCCTGGCGATGAGTAAACTGAACCAAACCATTGACTTTCTGGATGTATTGAGTGACGACATTCCCAAAGGTGAGGCCACATAGCTCAATTAATCTGACACCAAAACATGCCACCTGTTGCTTCATTTGCAACAATAATAATGAAGGAATAGGTTACATTCTTGTCCTAAACATAGGACAAGATGATAAGAATACCATAAATGATTTAATTAATCGTCACTTATTGTGCAGTAATGTAGTTTAAAGCATGAACTGAAGATTTTGAGATATGTGATTTGAGATTTTGGATATGTATTAATGCTGTTCGGCAGCTTCAGGTATTTGAGCTGTGAAACAGTTAATCTTATGTTGGAAAAATCACACTCTAGAGGCCAGTGCTAAACAATGCAGTGAAAAGAATCATGTATAGGCAGCTGTGATAAGCTTTGCACGCCATTCGGTATATCTAGACGCCATACAAATAAAGTGATATCCTGAGTGTCCTGTAAGTGTATGAGAGAAGAAAGACCACACATGCAATAGATGTTGGATTTGAGAGTTTCCACATGTGTGTCTGTTTGTGTGTTCTTGAGAGTTGATGCAGACGTCAACTGTGTCTTCACTGCAGCAGATACTACACAGCTGCTCCAATGCCACACTCGCTGCAGTCACTGTTACAACAGGATTGCATGTGTTCGCTGAAAAGGAAAAACAGTTAACATTTGTCAAACGGGACCTCTGGGACAAGAGCAGTGTGATACAGCTTAACTAAAACACAAGTGCTTTTCTCTGAGACCCTGAATCCACAGCTTTCCACAACCTGTGATTTACAGCTGCAGGTTTCCCATTCTGTGGCAGCATATATACTGTATATGCATAACTTATAACCTCCATGTTACAAACCACTACTGTGTAATTTTAGTAAAGAAATCATAATCCTCTGAGGGTTTTTTCAGTTTACATATAAATTCTAGTTGTAGTTCTCAATTGCTGAGTTCATGGTCACACCCAAACATACTGAGAAACAGGTTTGGCTTGGTGTCAAAGGCACAAAAGGCCAAAAATTTGTTGGCGTATCCTTCAGTTACAACATGTGAATAGTATACTTGTCTTGGAAAAATTTACCAAAGATTATTCTGTTATTAAGACTTTGAAGTAATGACGTGGCAGCCTCTGTTTACACATACTCTGACTTTGCATGCAGGATCATGGAGTCTGCAGTTTGAATGTGCCAGAAAAGTCTCTGTGCTTCGCAGCCTGTTGTGGCTCGGCCTGACCTTCTACCATGTTCCAATGACACCACAGCACGGATACATCTACATTGGCAATGGGAACAGGAACTTAGACCTAAATTTCATGCTGTAAAGAGACATCTTGAAACTTGGTTGAAGCTAGAAGTTTATTCACAACAAGACTTTTGTCTCATAAATTCAGAGGAGTTAAAGTCATGGAGTTTATGTCTATAATAGGGCTGCACAATAAGTCTGACTGCAATATGGTTATGAACGACTTAATAGCTCCATCCTGAAAGACAATCATTTTTGAATACTTGGGGTTATTGTGCAGGGAAATTAATCTGTGTAGAATATAAAAGCATGATTTAAAAAAGCTGGAAAAGTGTAAACTCTCTCTTATTCAACTTCATTGAAGGACCAAAGCATATTAAGTTTAACGCTCCGTTACACTTAATATGCTTTTTGTGAATGTAAAACTGATTAAGAATATGAATTAAGTTATATCAGGCAGCTTTGTGTCTGTTAGTCATGAAAGTGGCAATTGATTTGTTTTGGGTCAATGAAGCAGCAAAAAAGTTGATCAAATGACCTTAATTAACTTTGCACATCCCCATGATGTGACTATTGCACATACACATATGGTGATGACAATGCTTAGCCTAAATAATGCGCAGGCCTGGTCTTCATGCTTTTCTTTCATTTATTTCTCATTCCTATACAGTAAACAAATGATGGGAGGCAGAATAAACATATATTTTATTTGTACATCTGTGTTGCCTGAGTTTACACAGCCAACATGCCACCTACTTTGAAAGTGTTACACTAACCCAGTTGTTGCTCACACTATGTTGTCAGAGAGTTCACTTCAAGGGCTTGTTGAAAAGCCACAGAGAAAAATAGATGGCTCTGGGTGGGATTGAGAGTGATTCATTCAAAGTGTGACTCTGTATAATAAACAAAAGGTGGAATGAGGGATGGATTAAGGTTTTAGATCTTTTCCCAAGGCAAGGGCTTCAAAGTCAGAGGAAACTGCAGAGCTAATGAAAAGATGAAAATCCACTGCATCCTTCCATCAACAGTTAATGTACTGATTCTTCAGGCTTTCAGTCGCTCAGTGTTTAATGTAAAGAGGCCTGACACCATAACGCACATTGTCCTTGAGTGCTGGGTGGCCAACAGACATACGCTTCTTGCACCATTTAAGTCCTTTTTTATAGATGGGTTTCACCGATTTGATGGACCAGCGAGTCAAATATCTGTAAGGAAAAGAGAGTTGTAAAACATCTTAACAAACTGATAATTGGTAGATGATGGTTAAGAAATATACAGTCACAAATGCCTACACCACCTGCTAAGCTGTGGCTTGGGCCTCGTTGGGACATGGCCTTCTGGAAGTTTGGGTCTGTGGTCAGGGAGCAGACCTTGAACACAGGAAAAAAAAATCAGGCAAGTTTAAGTTCAGCTTGATTCATTTATGTTGCATGTTAAGAAACACGATTTACAGGAAAAGTGCCATGAAAAACGAGATGACAGTGTTACAAATCAGTGTGAATAAGTATTGTGACAAGCAGATAACATTAAGCTTCAGTAGTACAAGCTGTAAATCAATTAAATGCTTTGAAGGAATTTAACAAACACCTCAGCCTGAGTTCATGTATTGGCCCATTTTCTGCAAGTTTTTGCCATTCAGCAATGTTTGTATGTCTCCACCACTAAAATCTTTTTGAATTTGCTTCAACCCTGCAATGGAAACCTGGCATACTGTATTCTGAGAGATCAGAGTACACAGAAAAAAATGAAATAAGACACACCTGCTCTGTGAGCCATCTGCACACAGATGGCAATCTTGCGATGCTCCTCTACGCAGAGGCCAGTGATTCTCCTGGGCAACATTCCTCCATCTGACCTGATGAACTGACTAAGCAACAAGACATCCTAGGACAGTCAACAAAGCAAAATCAGGCACTGTTAACAGATGGAAACACTTTCAGTAATATCTCTGATTATTTGGAGTTGGAATGCTGTTGTATGCATTTACAGTGTAGTTGTATTTGTGTTGTAGGTTCCATCTGTAGATAGGACACTTGGCTGTGGGGTTTGGAGGTTGAGGTCCTGATGGAACATCCAAGATGTGTCCCTCAATCTGACAAAAGGTGTTATAACAGTAAGTCTAGTATTAAGCATAGTGGCCTCTGAGAGGTTTATCTACTGTATGTAGTCACTATGATTCACTACCATAAAAAAAAGAGAACAAAAACAGTGACAAAGCTGTACTTGCTTATTCCCGAGTTAATTTTTACAACTATATTTACAACTATATACTATAAACATATGCTTCTCAGCTCTCCATTGATTTCATTATGTTAAGCATTTTTATGTTGCCGTCAGACCCAGGGTATATGACAAACACTACCAAAATACTAAAAAAATTTAAAATTCCTGCACAATTTACATCTCCAAGCCTCCTTTTACTCACTGTTGTTGTTTTATCCTCTTGCTTCTCCACCACTGTTGGGACAAAATTAAGAAAATTCAGTTGCAACTAATGAGACCAAAAAGCCAGAGAACCTAAAGAAACCCAAGCACACACGAGCAGAACATGCAAACTCCATGCAGAAAGGCCGGGTAAGTGCCAACCACTACACCAACCACGTGGCCCTAAAACATCAGTATTAGTATAAAATGACTTTTTATTGTAAAATATGTATATAATTATATAAATATCTTATCAGTTTATATTCTTATTGTTACTTTACTGCTCGCTTGTCTAAATCCCACCTTTTGATGCTGAAATTTATCTCTACATTACTATTTTGCAGAAGGCAGTGTTCCCCTGAGCCTGTTTAAGAAGCAGGTCTTACAATATGGAAATATGCCTTCTTTAAATAAAATCTTACCCTTTAAACTAAACCATTGAAGGGGGTTTATTTTTCCTATTTACAATGATACAGTGATACTCTGATATTTGCCCAAAGATATAATAATACTGACCAGTTCTGACATTTCTTTGGAAAGATCTATCATTATATATCTGGTGTTTAACAAATGGTGTGTTTTATTGCATATCCAGCCATCTTTCATACATCTTGCCAAGATGCCAAAAGGATGCTAGTGAACCTAGAATAGAAGAGATTTTTTATATATATATTTTCACATTATGCACTACAAAAATGGTTCAACATCGAATCCAAACCTTTTTTCATGTTTCTGCGGCTGGATAATAACAGATAATTTTAAATTGCATTTATTTGGCTCTTGAGGTGATTGTCAATTTCAACTATTTTGTATATGTTTGTTTTCAGACTTATTATGCCTATTTTAATGTTTGTCCCCCTAGTATGACCATGAAATATGTTATGCAAGAGCATATTTCGTTTATTTTTAATAATAATTATCATTAATACTTGTGGTTATCACTTCTATGTGAAGAAATAAGTGCCCTCCCTCAGATGCCTGTCACTATCCTCTTGCTAGCATGCCGGCTAATACCTTGGCATGCTAAAACCGTTTAGGTTGCATAAAAGTCCTACCTTGACGGATCCCTCTGCTCTGGATGGTTATAGCAGACAGCTGAGGAACATTTATCCTTTGAAAGGAGCCCAAAGTGGTTGCAGTCGTCCCACATTTTAAGCCCGTAAACGAGGTCCATGCCGACCTCAACACACCACAAAGCGCCATGTTTATTTTTTGACCTTCCCCTTCCACGCTTCCTGTCTCATATTCTCGCGAGAATACAAACAGCGGCGCACTAGGCCTAGAGCTCCTCTGACATCAGTGGTGGAGAAAACCCAAAAACTTCCCTATATAGTCAACAGAAAGTGAGTTACAAATGGGCAAAAAAAACTGTTTCTGTCACAGCTGTGTTTGTTAATGAAATGTGTTGGTTATTTTTGAACAGACTTTATAAAAGGTCAAGATAAATACACTTAGCTTTGCCTGCATGGCTACACTGAAAAGACACAAACACTATCTTTGTAAATTAGCACACTTCCACAACAAGTAAGAATTATATCTAGATAAAGCTAAAGGAGCTCCAAGAAAGATGAATACTTTTCCATGTGCTTGTCTCCACACCATGTGTCGGTAACAAACTGCAGGATGTATCTTTGGATTCTAGGATTACTAAGAGATATTTTCAACCTCTTGCTGCTTTGTTTCTTCTGGGATTCTGGGATCATCAGACGAAAATATGAGCGGTACTACCTAAACGAGCAGTGAAGGAACATTGTTTTTTGTTTTTTGTTTTTTTTTTTAATCCAAAATTAAAGGCATTCTGTGGAGGTGTTGACTATTTATGCCATGACATGCAATAATGTTTTTAAAAAAAGGGCCCAGTTTTGTTTCTTATGCCTAGGCAAGAGGATATATACAGTATACATGGATACAAATGCCCAGGCAATTCGAACAATGTGACACACATTGCTGAAAAATGTTGCCTCTAGGCACTGACCCAACAATCAGTAATGATGCAGAAAAAGCTGTTAAAACATGCATGCAAACAATACACAATGTTCAAAAAGTGGCTTTGAAAATGTTTAAAAATAGAGGAATTGCAGTATGAAACCATCAATGCACTTTAGTCAGAAAATAAACACAAACTTATGATTATATACCAAAAGACTGAACTCATATAGCACCTATAAGTTTTGAACATCAAGTATGTTTTTGTATTATGTTTGTTCACATTGTAGACACTATACATCTGGATTAGTTGTGCTTTGTCAGATCTCTGATGTTGGGCCCTAAGTGAAGATAAAGGTCCATCATCACTTTATATTATAGAAAAACGTTAATGTGATGTCCAATATGAAAATAACTTTATTTTTTTCTGTTCTTTTGTTTGTTTGTTTGTTTTTGCACTTTGTAAGGAGGTGCATCTGCGCACAAATGTGTGAAAAAAGGCAGCTGTACGTAAACAAGGCAGTGACAAAGAAGACTGCAAACAGGTAAACATGGATGAAAGCAATACATTTTTGTAACTCTCTAAAACTCTAAAGAGCAATACACTCTATTCAGTGCATTTATTTGTCTATTAAAACACATTAAAACACCAGCTGGGACTGGCTTGAATGTCCCTTTGACCAAATTGTGAATTTAGCACTTTAAATACATGTTGTAAATTTCAGGATGATGTTCACCATCATGGTTTCTTAGGTCTGAGGCCAAAAATCTCAAATGCAGTCTTGAGTGTGAAAGCTAAAAGTGCTGCACACTGAGATGCAAATGGGCTTCTTCTGTGATCATCTTGTCTACAGAGCATAGTGGAGATAGAGATTACCACTGCCTGCCTGCTGCCACAAAGGAGACATAGTCTCAGTGATTAGGTTTCTTCGTCAAGGACACTAGGCAGTCACGTTCTTTTAGAGGAACCCGCAAAATAGCATTTAAAGTGTCTGGCCACCTCCTCATAGGCTTTGATATTCAAATGAAACATGGCTCTGTACAAACAGACGCCTCAGCTGAGGAAAGCAGGGGGAGAGTAAATCAGATAGGATTTCCCTGAGATGAAAAGAGCTTGTCTGACATTTTCACAGCAAGCACTGAGGGACAGTGAAGAAATGTTGGTTCGATGTCATGGTGGGAAGTTATTACTGTGTGGAAAAGGTTAGCATTTTCACCCCAGCCTCCTTGGATAAACTGCTAAAGCGCAGCGTGGAATGAGCAGATGAGCTCAGACTGGAGGGAAGATGAGTGGGCACAGTCTCATAACACAAAAACAAATCCAACCCACTCTGCTCTGCATTCCTTTTTTATTGTCACACTGGTCAGTTTGTTTGGCCTTTCATGTTTTGGTGTGGACTGAAGAGTCCCTGGTGATAGCTGCTTCAGAAGATTCTGAGTACAATAAGACCTGTAAGAGGGCCAGAATAATGTGAGATCAGATTATTTGTATTTAGGGCTGTAACTTTATTTAAAACTACCAATTAAACAATCTCACTGAGGAGCATAGCTTTCCAATACCTCTTTCTGTTGTGCATGTTGTTTCCCCAGAAGAAGATTTTTAAGAGTGAACCAAAAGGTTTTTGTCAGAATGTCTCATTCCCATTCCCTTGCAGGTGGAATGTGTGAATTTGCTTTCATGAAATTGCTGGGCAAAGTCTGGTATGCAATTAAGGCATAGCTGTCACTAAGAGGCTTTCCTGGGTGATTAACTTGTAAGGGCTTTTGCATCCAACGAAGTCAACTGAACACAATTAACCTATTTTCAAGGAATGGGTTTGGTTTTAGGCCCTCGCTGCGTAAAAGATGAGGTGAGAAGAAAGAGGATTCACTGAAGCAGATTCAAGTTGCAGCTTTAATCGACCAGGGTGTAGACCTCATCGTCTAGAGTGACATCCAGAGCATGTTTCTTTTTCATGATGGGCAAAGCTTTTCTGCAAGTGACATGAGTCTTTATTCGTCCAGGTGTCAGTGAGCCCCCACTTGTCTTCTGTTTCTCACCCCCCTCACTCACTACCCTTCCCATACTTGTTTGGGCGTACGTGCTAAACGGCACTAGCTTCTCTAACAGACTCACTGCTCTTTAAATGGGCTCTTATTCCCATTTTTCTCAATTTGGCCCGTTAGTGACAGCCTCTATATTCTCACACACATACCCACAGATACTCAGCCTGCCTGTAAGTACAACCAACCTCTTCAGATGTTTGAAAACATTTTTGTATTCCTTCTCTGCATTTTTCTTCCTGCTGGGATGTAGTTTTTGTTTTAGTTTGGAACTGGCGCTGTACCTCCTGAGGTCTGGTCCAATCTCCTTTGGCTGAGTTGTGTTTTTCTAAACCTTTTAGAGGTTCAAACTCAAAGACTAGAAACAAGTAAGTCAATTAAAGCAGAGAGTAAGATCTAAAAAGTACAAAGAGATGGCTAATTTTCACTAGGGTCACTGTCATTGAGCAGGAACTCTGCTCCGTCTGCTGTGGATTAAAGAATAATGTTTCACCTGTAGGAAAAACAACCAGAAACATAACCAGTGATTAATATAAGCTCACGGGGATGTTTTAATGTGATGCAGGGATTTCTCATGCAGATTTTGTAGTATTGCCCAGAGTAGTTTCCCACCATGGCTGCCCCGGGTTTTAACTTCCTCCTTCTGCATGTTGCTGTCACGCCTGCAGCAGTTTTCTCACATGGACCAGATGGTTTCCAGCCAGATGTGGTCTTCTTTACTAAAAGAGCATCTACAGGTGGTCATGTGACATACTGTATGCTCTGACCATTGATGTTTACAAAGATGACAGTTCAAATCTAATCAAATTGCACTATTTTTACTGCAGTTCAAAATTGCAGTACAAAGTGCTTAACATGATGTCACATTCAAAAAGTAATGTCCACATTACTACACTAAAATTACCCCTAATGTTGCATCGAAGGAAGTCCACTGAACAAAAGTGGAATTGGAATTATTTGGAAAACTCATCTTATCTGATACATTTTACTCTGAAAGTATTGGTGGCATTTTTGACCACTTGGAGACCGCACAAGATGCTGTAAAACAATGTCAAATCTCAAATCAATGGTGTACAATTATATGACTTGCTTTCCCTATCCTAATGACAAAGTGACAAAGGAATGTTTTGACACACTTTTTTTTTTACCTTTGGATCATTTTATTTATGAGACATGCGATTCAAGTAAACACCTGAACAAGCCAGTGCTTGGTTGATCACCCTTGCTAGTTCAAAAGTGGTTTCACTTCATGCAAGGGTTGTTTCCCTTCCATGCCTCATCCAGCCCATTTCCAAAACAAAATGATTGCATCAGTGCGACTGGTGAGTGTTTATGAAGCCCAATCCATTGTTTCAAAAGAGCCTTTGAAATGCAAAGCCTCCACTTTTAAATTGAGAAACCACTTTAAATTCAAACATGTCCACAATTATGTCCACAAATAGAACATAATACTGTTCATACACTTTAAGTGCAGATAATATCTCTCCTTCAACAATTCCATTATTCCATTATTCTTGCCTTATACCTTCTCAATCTCCTTAAATGCTTTATAACATTGTACAGGCAAGTTGGGTATTTATTTTTAAAAAAAACCTGTGAAGGCTTTTCTTTCCCAAGGTCATTTGGCACATGATGAAATTGTAGGCCAGATGGAGGGGTTGAGTGTTTCTGAGCCTCCAGTTATACTCCCAGTTTTGCCATAACATTGCAAAGGGTTTAAGAAGATAGATGTATTGTATATGACAAAACTATTTACAAGTAGAAAACCCCACACTGAAGGTTGACAAGAGCGGGCCCTCTCATTTGTGATGTATGAAATTGTTACTTGTTGTAATTGTAATCAGTTTTGTTTGAAGAAAGGCATTAGCTACTGTATTTTGATGATATCTGGTATCATGAAAGACAACATAATAAGTCAGTAATGTTGTTTTACAACAGCACGTGACATGACTCACAATGTCTAGGATTTTGCTTGAAAATTGTCCTAAAGTCACTGATGATCACTGCAGCACTTCCTTCTGCCGCTATATCTTTAAATGACTGACACTGGGTTAATATAATTCCTGAGTATAGAAGAGACAGGTTTAGCCCAGCAGGGGGCACTAGTGATTGTCAATGGAAGCTGACTGCATCTGTAGAGAGTTGTCTTGTCCCTGCAACAGTGAAGTCATCAAGACCATGAGGATTAAATAATAAAGCTCATTCAAGTGGAAGTTATCTTCAAGGAAGAACCAAGATTTCACAAGTTTTACAGCCCAGTATTTTTCTTATTGCCTCACCTCTTAAGCAATTAAAATACCAGTCTATACCAGTCTATCTTGATATGACAATGTTGCACAAATATAAAGGGAAGGTGAAACAGTTAGACAGAATAAATGTCCTGTTTGCAACTGAAATGAAAATACTTAAGCAGTAAATGATTTTTCTTTCAGAGCAATGTGTTTTCACACCAAAGAAACTTCTCTAACCCACCATGGGGAACATGATCTTTGTCCCTCTTCCTCTTCCTCTCCCAGTTGGGGGTCATTCATGAAAACAACTTGAGACCTGCTTTTTTTCTTGTTTTTACTGCCGTCTTTTTTGTTGTATTTTTAACACCATGTCTAATACATCTTATCCCCTGAATGAGAATATAAAAACCCTATGTTCTCTCTCTGTCTCCCTCTGTGTGTGTGTGTGTACGTGCCTTGCCCTAGTGGGGAGAAGTCGTACAGTCAACGCCAATCGGTCAAGTGTTTCTCCAGTCCTTATGCATCGGGCTTAATTAGGAGACATTCATCGCACAAAAAGACATGATGCAACAAAAGAGTGGATGCTGAAAAGAAGCAAACCTGAAGTCCTTCCATCTCCTATTCATTTGCTTGTACGCCTTTAAGGACTGGGCAGTCAAACACAAGGCAAACTCTCCAGTAGAATTCCAGCACTGAGAACTTAAAAAAGGACAAACTGCTTTTTCCCAGAGTTGCTTGTTGGTCATGTTTAATGTTTTCCATTTAAACTAAATAATGACATCTCTAAGAAGTGACCAACTGTATGCTTCGTGGTCAGGTTTCAAGTTAACATTTGCCATTTTTAGGGTTTTTAGGGCCAGCATTTGTTGACAACTTGGAGGAGCCCTGTCATGTCAATTGTAGCAACAAGTGCAGTTCAAAGTGCACTACACAATGAATTTGGCCACTTTTCCCATAATGCTCTTGATTCAGTTGGCACAGGGAGACATTTACAGGTCCCTATAACTCATTGTGCCTCATGACATCTGTAGCAAATCCATGAGTGAGCTAATCAACCAACAACTTTTTTTATAGAGCTCAGGTAGCTGATGTCACACTCAGTATCAAAACAACGCCATTCTGGACTGGAACACTAATTAATGTTACTGGTAAAACCTGTGGTTGTGCTACTATTTCATGTTGGGAAATATCTTGTGAACAAGGTTTATTATGCCACATTTATTCAAAACATGCTTGAGCATCACACATATATGTTGTATTGATGACTTAATACTGTATATACGAACAACTTTCAGTCACATCATTCCAATCCCAATGCCAAAGATCACAGAATTTGAAAGACATAAAAACAACAAAGCTAGTGGTGCCCTAAGCCTTTTCTAACTTACTAACACTAATCAACTTTAATATCTTGTTTAGATGGTTTTATTGCAGTGTCTAAGCATTCTCTGGAGTAGGATGAGGGAAACTTAATCAGAAAGATGAAGATGACAGGTTACTGTAGGTGTAGAATAATGTCCACTCTGGCTGTTTCCATACTCATAAAAAAGCATCCAGGGGCATTGTAAGGCTCAGCCTGTCAAGTTCTGCGATATATTGCTCAATCCCTGTGGACACAGTGAACTCTGATGGCTTGAAATTGACACTTGCACATCACATATTTTTATGTTTCAAGGGCATACTTTTTAGGGCAATTTTATCAAACGTTGGAAAATACCTTATTAATCTATGAGGGTACAGGCACATTTCAAATTAAATTTGAGCTATTTTCTACCAATTTCATTTCATGTCAAATGCACAGCCATAACAATATTCTTCTTCCTCTTTCGGCTTCGCCCTTTTTCTAGCTTCACAAAGACTTGGTGCTTCTCCTTCTTGTCTTCTCAATACTTCTCCAACAGCACTCTCGTATATATCGCATATGTGGTACACTTTCTTTGGTATGAACCCATATGCTGGTTGCTGATAGTCATTTCTTTCATCAAAAAAGTCCAGTGATTCTTATGGCCAGACTTTTCTAGCCAATCGATACAATACCTTTTTTCTCCTTCCTTACTGTCCAGCCTCTCATACAACTCATTATAAGCCTTTTCCTTTGCCACCTCTCAGCCATAACAGTATAACAGGATATAATGGAGGAAAACACATTAAAATGTGTCCAAATCCATCTATTTTTCCACCACAACTAGTCATGTCTTTTTAAAATGCTGAGAGAAGACCAGCGGCAGTGCTTGATTCAACAAAGTTATCTGTTTCACCTGGGTCCATTTCTGCTTAATATTTATTTATTTATTTATTTTTTGAGTCAAGGTATTTTATATACATGATATAATATTTTTGAATTGAGCTTTGAAACAGTTAAAAATCCCTGTCAGGCAAATTTCATGGGCAATTTCAGATATTTTATGGCTATTTTGCCTCGAGCCCCCACTAATTTCTCACCTTGATAGTTTGTATATGTTGTAAATGTGCGTTCGAAGGATGGCCATGGTAGCTGTACTGTGGATGATCAGTTTAACTCATACAACCCACTCACTGCTGTTTTAGCTGAGATTTGGGTGGACGTATTTCTCGATCACAAGTTTCCAGATATTTTAAATAAATATGGCTATTTAAAGGTAATACTATACATTTCTTGTTTCTTTTTGGGCCAACTTTAATAATGTAACACGTCAATTTGAGATTGTGAAAAAATTGTAATGGTTGTGTCTGTCATAGACTTGAGCTTTGTTGCTCTATTTGCCATTTAGAATTTTCTGCTATATTCTCTCACTGGGAATTAAAAGGGAGATCTATACATTTTTCTCATTGTTTAATTTTTATAGTAGCTGGATTTATTTGATCTTAGAAAAAGGCTCAGTGTTAAACATCTGGCTGACAGAAGTAATATATTAATCCCCACAAAGGAAAGACAAGTCAAAAAATAAGTCCAAGGGAGAAACTTGGAACAGAAACAAGCCAATGTTTTCATTAATAAATCCCCTACAACTCATGAGAATCACACTGAGTCTCAGCAATATAAAAGAAATCTTTAGGATCTCACTCAGCACTCAATATCTGTTAATGCACACAGAAGACTTTCATCACTAGACTTAGGGGGAAGTGTCAGCTGTATAAAACACTTAAAATCTAATTCGATGTCATTAGATCAGATATTTCACCCTCAAACTACACTGTTGGCTGCGCAGTTTGAGGGGAGCAGACTTCCTTTCCCCCTGCTGAAATACTCTTGTTTTTAAAAAACATGTCCAACTGGCAGCAGCCCATTTACAAATGTGTTATGTTTTCTCTTTGTTGTGGTAAGCATTATCAGCCCTAGCATCGGGAGCTCACAGGGGACCTTCATGGGGCTGTGATGGTGAAAAGAAAGAAAAGGATTAAAGAGAGTTAACAGCAAAGAAACACAGAAACACAGTGAGCACCATGAAGAACAAACACAAAATCCTCTCAGCTGATTTACGTCTCTTTATATCTGATAAACGCCCTGCTGTAAGAGTCTCCAAGTGTGCTCATATTGGAGGAACATAACCACAAAAGCATCAAAGACTGTGGTCCCTCATGTGCCCTACATTTGATGCGCTTTCATGTTTTTGACCCTGCAGCTGTTGGGAGACCTTGTACCTGTATTTTCTTTATCAGGAATCATCAGCAGAATCTGTAACAATCAGTGATAAGCCGTATTTCGTGAGAATAGCCACAAAATGTCGTTGATTGCCAAACACCAAGCTAATAGAATGAACTTGGTGTTTGTAACTGCAGAATAAGCCTTTTATATGTACTTTATGCCATTTGCTGTCTTTTGCTGCCATCCCCCCTAAACAGACATACCAGCCAGACCATGTGCTTCTGCAAAGGCCACTGTAGCTCCCTGATGTTCTTGTTAAAAGGTGGAGTGAGCATAGGAGTCCTCTGTTTGATACAATCTGCAGTTTCACCAATAGATGTCACCAAGTCATGTTTTCTGGACCTTTGAAACATCATTTTGTATGCTACACTAAACTGTTAAACATGTACCGTGCATTATTTAATTTTTTTGGCTGGAAGTGCACCTCTTTGGCAAGACACGTGTTGTCAGGTGTTAGTGATGATGATGATACCCAAAGCTGGTTCTCCCAAGTTTGGGTCAGTCCATCTTGAGATGAATCTTTGTCCAGTTTTAGCAGCTCTACAAAACAACAAGGGCGCTTCAGAAATTGTTCTTCTGATGTAGGTTTTAGCTTCTTAGCTATTGGCTCACTTGCCACAAACCTTGCCAGCATAACATTGTCTCTGGCAGGCCTGAGCTCTTGAGAAAGCTGTTTGTTGTGGAACCCAAACTGTGCTGACAGCCATTTAATTTGCCAAGTAAAAAAAAAAAACAATGAAAAAATGAAAATTGCTAAAACTGGCTTCTGCTTTTCTAGACAGATGATGCATGCCAGTGATGACACAAAACCACTGCATGTGTTTTGCATTCATCCCAACCATGGATTGACAGGCACACAGCCGGAAGAGACCACCCTGAAGGTAACGTTGGCCCTCATTTTTATGTCATTTTATTTTATCGCAGAAAAAAAAATGACATGCTGTCATGATGTTTTATGAGTGTGTTTATCTGACAGAGGAGAAGTTTTAAGCATCATTAGTACCACTGAATTAAATATTGTACTTGATGGGTGATCACAGGTGATTTATGTAATAACAACAGCGTGAAAAGTGAAATTATACAAGGCCAAATGTAATGGATAATCATGACTTACCGTACATAACAGACCTGAATGATAGCTGGCTGCCATCATCTAATCTGTGTCTGGCTCAATTGTCTGTGTTTAGGAGGACTTTTCTTAAAAAATTGCTCTTTGCCTACATCTGGATCATGTCAGTGCTTCACTCCCTAGAAAAATGTCTCAATTTTTAAATAGAGATACCACTTTGAAGCGTCTCACACTCGCATTCATATCTCAAGAACATTGTTATAAAAATATTTTATGACTGATAAAATAGTATTAAATAGTGGTTTGGCAGTCCTGTGCAGCTCATTTTCATCCTGCTGGGGTACATGCCATTTGTTTAACTGCCTCATTGTACACGCTACATGTATATGTACAGTGTATTTTCAACAATACTGATTGAGGAAATCTTTGGCATTGACCACTTCACCTGTTACATGTTAAGGAGATCTTTGTGCTGTTTGTGTAAGTATTCTACGTGATTCAATCACTACTGAAGCTCATCTACAACTGATCCCCAGGAAATCTGCAGATATTTGATCTGAGGAGGATCTCTTTGAAAATTCAGGACCTTGTTGTCTCTGCTCCATGCAAAGCCGAGAGTTAAAATAAAAGGAGGAAAAAATCCTTGCCACTCATCACAATTAGAGACAGTAACTAGACACTTGTTTGTTCCGTTAAATGTACATGAATGCATTGATTTTTAAAAAAATACCAAGAATGTTTCTTTGATTTAAGATTGGAAATAAGAAATTAATGAAGTCTAATGTGAAAAATTGGCTCATTCATGCAAGATTAATGCCCCTCTTGTGTCTGTGAAATAACCAGAAAGATTCTGACTAGAAAAGTCTATTAAAACCTTTAGAGCTGACTAAATAGGATGCTTTATAAAGTAATGGTTCACAATCATTAAAAGAAGCCACCACATAACCATGAAAATTAATGAATGCCACACATCATCAGTTTCACAGTTTATGATAGTGACTGATATATTGATTTAACAATGTAATTAGGGGGTTTGTGATATTTTTGGACAGAGGTGAGCAAACCTTTTTTTCTAGACTTTATACTCCAGCTGTACACATGGGCTATAGTACAGATGCAAAAATTATATAAATCTTCTAATCTTTTTGCAATAAAAAATCAAATAGGCACATTTCCCAAAATAGTAAACTAATGAGAGACAACTGTAGAACATTTATACATGTAACCTTGCTATGCAGTGAAGTGCATGTGCTTGTGCCCCCAGAGACTAACATAGAACAACCATCCACTGCAAATTGCCAGTATGATCACTACAAGACCTCATACATCGCAGTTCAGAAGGTTCCCTCCCTGCAGCAGAAATGTGGGTCTGATTATTGGAGCTGTCTTTTGCATGAGGGTAAACCTTGGGAGGCACAGTGTAATGTGAAACAGACAGACTATATCTTTAACACAATAGGCAACACTTACAGGGAAAACATACCTTTGTCATCATCCGTAAAATCATATTACATTCATACGCTCTGGGCTGTAAGCACCGCTGTTCAAATCCAGAAAGCAGACAGCAGTCTCTCAGGACACAGACAGTATTACCTGCGCGCTGAATGGGATTCTGTTCCCTGAAGTAATATCTGCTTAGCCTGAGGCAAGGGAGCATTCACTGACAAGCAGTACAGAGGTTGCATGCCACTAGTAATAGGATAGTCCAACATCATTAACCCCATGCACTGTCAAAATATTTGTAACTCTGTTAAAGGTAACTGAAGGCTCTGCAGTATATTTGGTCAGTTTTACTGTTTTTCACTGCAAATATCAAATCAATTTTGCTTATCAATATTTTTTACAGTTTCCTTCAATATGTGTTAATTATTACTAAATTGATTTGGAGAGAAGTAACATGGTAATAGTAAATGATGTAATTGAATTGTGTTTTTTTTTTTTTTGTCTTTTCTTTTTAACTTGTCAATCCATTTTAAATATGCATCTTCGTAGTGGGACACAAGTGCAGCATAACACTTAACATAGTGTCTTGACTTTTAGTCCTGCTTTGAGCAATGTTAGTACGTGCCCATTTTTAAGCCCACTGTAATATCAGAATGGCTGTTTTCAGTGTTTTAATGTATCATTACACAAATCTGGAGAGGGTTTAAAAGAAAGTTGTCTATCAGGCACTAATTCTGCTCCACAGGACTTAGTCAACCTCTAACCTGACCATATACAGTATATAAAACAGGTCTCTGAGCATTTCTCTGGGATGTTGGCCAGATTGCAATCACATGGACTGCCTATCAAATAAAACACCCAAGGGGTCTGCTTTTTGTGTTTGTTAGCCATGTTTCTGTAATCTTGAATTTAATTTTTGTCTGACAAACTGAAGTACAACAGCTTACTTTGTCGGTCTGAAGTTTTACATAACCACAATCCTTATAATTTGTTTAAACTTAAACTTTAAACTTTTGGCCTACTGGAAGCACTACAACCAGTTATCTTAAATCGCACTCAGGAGTGTAATTTCCTTACCTCATTCACAAGATATGGCTGAATCCCAGCAGTGAACTGAAGAATAATATAAATCACAATACTCTATATCCCCATTGAATTATAAAGACATGCACATAAGAATGTTTTTGTTGTATCCATATTAAATGGGTAAAAACACAGTAAAAGTAAGGCAGTACCTCAGGGTCCATGACCAGGGGCCCAGCCTTCACAACCATCTTTTAAACATGGAAATAAAATTAAAAATGTCATCCTCTACAGGTACAGTGAAGACCTTTCATTATTAAAGACATGTATGCAGGGTGAGAGCCCCCACTGCTCTGTGATCTTAACATCCAGGCAGGGGATCCTGGTGGATCTGGTCCAAGCACAGTATGGCTCTGTGGAGCAGGGGCCCAGTTGGAAATTGAATTACCCCTTTTCCAGCAAGTACAGTGGTCATCACATTTACAAAAACACAGAGACTAATATTACTTTTTAGTTAGCTAAAGATAATGTTAATTAATACACTGTCTTTGGCAACACCAGTTTTTATTACAAGTTCACTGAAAACACATGAATATTTTGTCTGTATAGTATAAGAAGGAAGAAAAATATAGTTTTCATAGTGAGTGTTCCAATTTCCTGCCTGTTGCTCATGTAGATGCAGACATTAAATCAAGAAATGCTGTTTTTTTTGTTAAACACATGCACTGTGTAGTACATGTTCAGCCATGCATCAGGTTTGTATTGATTGTCTCAATTTGCACTGTCAAAACAGATAGTGGGATTTTTGTTGACATAATTGGGGGTTATTAAGTTATTAACCTGTTTTTAGTCTTTAATTGCAGTTATAACATTCATTTTTACATTCATAAAATTTTGACTGCTCATTTACATACACTTTTTCTCTTTTTTAATTATATAAGACAGATACTGAATACTGGCAATAATAATATTATTAACCTGGTATTTCCATGTCCTCCATGTGCACTGTGGCAAAGCCAATTGTTGTGATGGTCACCTCTCAGCTTTAGTTAGTTTGGTTTTCCAAAGCACATTCAAACTTTTTCTCCAGCTCTTACTCCAATGTCTTCATTCATGATCCTGAGTGTAAAGCCCTGATGGTAGTCCATGCTTGGACCTTACACATTTAAAGTGCAAGAAGAAAAAAAGCAAAACATAGGTCTGGACAGAGAGTCTGGAACCAGACTAGCCTTTGGATCAACTTTGAAATTTTCAGTTTTAGCCAGACATCAAAAACACCTTTGAGGAAATTGGCTTATAAAACAAAACAAGACAAATAAGGAAAACAGAGAATTAAAACAATAAATCAATGTCTATTAATCCAACACATAAACACATAAATAAGTTACATCAGCCTGAAGCTGACTTTTTCTATTCCATCTGATTTTCATTTCGTTACTCATGCAGTTCTCAGAGAGCTTCTGCTGTCCCTCTGTTTAGTGAGCAAGCACTAAAGCCAGGAAGCATTTGCTCAGTCATTTGCTTTCATTATTGAGGATGTCAAAACCACATCAAGGCAACACATGCAAGCTACAGTTACCCTGAATCTACAAAAAGATTTCTGGGTCCAGACTCTCATGCCAGTTAAATTGCAAACCCATGCGGATAATGTTTCAGTTGCCCAGTTGAAAGCTAAATTACCATTTGTTTTCGTGATTGTTGTTCATTTTATTCCCATTACTTGTGGAAATTGCTGGAAAACAAGCCAGCATTGTCTGAAACCAGAGGTCACAAAGTTGATGAAGGATGCCACATCAGTTCTGTCTTCAGCAGAATGACAAAAATGCTCTTTCCTGCTGTGCCTCATTTGAGTCAAAGGCAGTGCTGAGGATTGTTTCACTTGTTTGTTTGTGTTGCTTAGGGGTCCCAAGTCCGTTTTGAATGAAAACTCTTGACAATGACATATACGAAGAAGATATTTCAAAGTTACCGCTCCCACCTCCCCATGTGCCCCTCATACCTTTCATTCTTTACATCTCATGTATCCAAGTTAGAATGACAGACAGAATGGATGACTGTTCGCCACTGAGCTACTGAGGTATCCGATAGTCTTCCCACTCCATCAGTTAATCAACACATTGCAACAAAACAGGAGACACAACAAAATGGAGCATAACCCACTCAGTAACACCCTAACAACCTCACCAAACAAAACCAGAGCAAGATTAATAACATTTAATTTTAAATACATTTTCTTATTAAAATGAATAAAGTCATCAGTGTAGTTTCTAAAAAAAAATGAAAAAAAAACAACAGGAATATCTAAAATGACAGTACATTTGATGTCCTCTGCAATAATGAATTATTTACGTTCAGTCTGAGTAGCAAAGGTGGTGAAGTCTCCAGTGCAGCATGTTATAAGAAGTTTTCTTAACCCATATACTGCAAAGTTTATTGCACATTTCAACAATGTCTGGCTATCTGCCTCTTGGCGATCCTGCCCACACTGTCTTTATTTCCTGTCAGATGCTCATTCTCATTATTCTGTCATTCCCTGTGGTCCCACTGCAGAGACAGCACAGACCATCATCTCTCTCACCTCTGCCTCTCTACCTCACCCCTGGAGGCCGTGACAGCCTTTTCTCACTCACCCCAAAATATTCTCCTTCTCCCACTGCTCCACTCTTTCTTTTCAGCTCTACTTTCCCATCACGTTGCTGCACCTACTTTGTCCACACCCTCATCTCTCTGTTGACTCACACATCTGGGAAAGGTTAGTGAGTGTTGAAATCTTGGCTTTGCAGTCACTTAGATGGAGATACTTCATAAAGCAAAATCAGCAACTCTTATCCCATCCTTGGTCACAAGATCTAGGACGATGAATGTCCCTTTTTAATTAAGTGACCCACACAGTGACCATATCATTAAATGGAGTCAGGCCAGTTTGTCAAATAATCTTTACCTTTAATCCTCTTAATACTTTATCTGTCTGTTAATGCTTAATAATGTGTGACCATCAATTTGGAGGCAAATGAATATGGAGACAGATAAGATGTGCTTTCCATTGTAAGATTTACAGTGTGGCTGAAACAGACTGGTTAGTAAAAAAGTTAGTACAAAAAGGTTAACCTACGTATGACACCTGCAGACCACTGACATTGAATGTGGTTTTCTAACAGTGTTTTTGAGCAAGCAGTGAGGAGATATGGGAAAGTCTTTTAAGAATCTCTCCACAAATCAGCCTTTATGGCACTCCACTTTGTAGCACATAAAACAATATTTTCTTACCATACACAACAGATTAATTGCTATCATTTATTGATATATTGTTCCTGAAAGCTCTGATACCTCTTATGTCAGTTCTGAAGATATGAAGCGAAGAAACTGTTAAAGGTTGTAAATTGGCTCATATTTTGTGTTTAGGTAGGGGTTGTCTTCTCTATTACCTTATGGCAAGAAAGCAGATAACTTCCATTAGAATACAAATCTTTTTACCACAGGAAAGGAGTGTTAAGGCTAGAGTTTTCAGTGAATTGTTTGGAGCGGATCAGATGAAGTTTTATGACCATGCACAGAGGCAGGGTAAGAACAATCAGATGAGGGTATAGGATGAAAAAGTTAAGGATAATTATGAGGCATGGTGAGGACCTCCAGGTAAGCCTTACCTAGTTGAAAATGGAAGACCACCTTAGATGAAATGAAGACAAAGTGATACTTAACCGTCTATCCTAAGGCAGCTGCGCACATCTGGTCAGAGAGCTGTTAAAAGAGACCTGCTAAATCCATTATCATCGCAGAGTAGCTTAAATTACAGCAGCAGAACATGAAGAAACAGCTGTAAGAGTGATAACCTGTGAGAAAGCTCCCGCTAACACAAGCCGGCAGGTTTACAGGGTAAGAGATCGACGACCAGTTGCAAAAAAGGAGTGGTGTAGTTGTATGTCAGTCAGAGTGTAACGTAATCCTAATGTCACAAGGCATGGGGGTGGGGGGGGGGGTGGGGGGGGGGGGGGGGGGGGCGGGGGGGGGGGGGGGGGGGGGGGGGGGGGGGGGGGGGGGGGAACTGTCCCTCGGAAGACACATTTTCATTGTTTGTACAGTAATATAATAATGCTGGAAAGATCAGCAGTTCATGTTTATATCTTGGATGTAAGGCTTCTTGAAGAGAAGCCCTTTGAGCTTACATGGAGTAAAAGTTCCTTCCTTGGAGACGTGCTCTACAAGAGAAATCATGGGGCCCCCACTCTTAAGGGGGCCCTTTGGTATTTGAAGGATGGAGTGATGACAGTGGGACATTGTTTGTGTATAAGGCAGAAACAAAGTGAAACAGCTCTGAACATGTCAGCCTCCTCTGCTTGTCACCTGACAAAGAAATGTGTGTTGACCCGGCACAACTACAAGTCTGGTAACCCCCAAACAAGAAATCGCTGTACTTATGTTATTTTGCTACCTTCAGTCTAGGGTTTGAATGTATTTGTTTTCATTTAATTTGGTTACATTCAGAACACAGGCTGGATTTATGGATCTATGTGAACTTAGGTTGTCCAGCTAAGTATTTTGTTTTATTAAAATGAGCTTTTGTCATCCTAATGTTACTGCTGTACTGCTTCTTGACTTGTGATGATCTTGTCTTCTACAAACGAGTACTGCAATGTGGACTGCAAGCTAGCAGAAATCAAAATCAAAATCGAACTTTATAAGGTAACTTTTCACAGGCTTATAGATTTGTAAGAATGGGCAAGGACTGTGGAGCGGACCTGGTGCAGGGGGAAGTTGGTTGGGAGCAGCTGCTATGGCAGAGAGAAACAATCCACTAATAATCCGGGTAAAACAGCTAAATGTTAAGGACTTAGTACTTAGAACTTATGAAATATGGCTTTATTGGTAGGTGTAGTGGACAGTGGTATCAAAGGTATCAAAGGATCAAAGGAGAACAGCAAAAGCACAAAACAGAAAAGCACAGCTTGACATTTTTACAATTTTTTTAATCAAACAAAGCAGAGACATACAGTATAGCATAACATTAATTTGTTAACTTTAGATGTGCTGGTAGGTGTAATTTCAAAACATTTGCTAACTGTTTCCACTGTTTGTAGTCTTTATGCTTTGCTAGCCATTTACCTCAGTTTCATATTTATATGTTTTATATATTTAACAGACAGACAGATTGGTATCACTAGATGGATTTGTATCCATTTTTTTTAAAAAAAAGTTAAGTCCTATTTCTAATAATTATAATAATGATATCCTTTTCCATCAACTACATTATGTGCATTTTCTGGGGCTGTCAGTGTAAGTGCATTAATCAAGTGTAGCATCTTGTGTACCATTTTGTTCGGAGTAGCTCACTCAAGCAGGGGGTAGGGCCTTGGGGGGCTGATGATTGCTGGTTGGCGTATACAAATAAAAAAAAATACACTGTGGTATACTTTGGTATAAAAGACAATTACTTAGTCAGGGAGTTAAATATATAGCTGCAGCTCTGCTGTGAGATGGTGAGAGCTAACTCTGGTTCTTTTTCAAAGAATCACTCTGTAACAGTTTAGACAGTTTACATCATCTGCTAAACCCTCATACACACCCTGTATGAAAATAATCAAAATAAATCTGAAAATCATGTTCATCAAATAACTTTATTTGCATGTATTTGATTACCAATTGAGATTTTGGACCCACGGGAGATGTGAAAGAGTATTTAGAGAGACACAAAACACTTACTGCCATATTTTAATTTTCACTGATTTTTATGATTGTCAATAAGATATCCTGTCCAGTTAGTTCTAGACATGTACCATACCTGTATAGGTATTGTGTAAAATGCAGAATGAAAGATTTTATTAGCATTTATACACTTTTGCTTACTACATTTATCTGATTATTATATATTTTGGCACGGGATGTCTCTTGCACATGTATTGAATTCACCTAGTTATTAGTTAATTGTAGAAACACAGTTATCAAAGAAACGAAAAGAAATAGAGCCACAAAACAACATTATCATACACTGAAGATATACTTGATTGTGTTGAAATAACATGTAATATATGTGGGTATGTTCCACTGGGGATCCCTGCTGTTAAAATCAATTGACCCAGTTACGTAATCCCATAGTATGTACACCTTCACTGTATCTGCCTGCCGCACATCATGCTGCTAAAAACAGATAGATATTTAATTAATCTGACAACAATGGCGATCACCCCATCACCCTGCAGGATGTCAGTCCCATCAAACATCTTTTGATCACACATGCACAGTCTTCATATGACGATTGTCAGCCAGAGGGCATGTTTGCCATAGTCCAACAAGGTTATTGCTGTGTGGCCATGCAGGTTGCGGTCGCATCTCATTGTGAGGCAAAGGGCACTCAAATGTCACAATGTTTGAACAGCGCTATTAATAAAAACTACTTGTGGCATCTGTCCTCCATCGCCACCCCATGCTTCATGGGTGCACACACAAATACACCCCCAAAAACACACTGTACAGAAGCTGTTATCAGTTACAGTGTTTGTTCTGGTGTTGATGACAGTCACCTGTGTTTTGAGGGTGCTATCCAGGTTGGACAGACGGCTGTGGGGATCTATTTTAGTTTGATATGAAATAGGATGGCCCAATATAGGCATAAAGACAGTGTTTGCTTTATAATCCAAGCATTTATTACTAATAGTATACTTAATACTAAATTTATAGTGACAAATACGTTTTTGACAAGTTAATTCTGGTTTAAGACACCTATTAACTAAGATTGTGCACAAGGATACACACTTCTATCACTTGTACACACTTGTGCATGTGCACACAGGTAAGTGTGCACATGGTTACAATGGACTTGTTCAACTCTGCTGTGTTTCATCTCCTACCTGTTGAATTATCTGCCTGACAGACAGGAATTGGCGTTAAGCTTAGCAGAGCAAGGATTTCCTCCAACATACTGGCCCTTCATAGTATCAAAAGGCTGGTTTGCGTGTGTGAGACTGTGCATGGGGATATCACAATCCAGTATACAGCACTGTCCAAAAGACTTTGTAGGATATCTTTCAAATGAGGTGTCTTATAGCCTCCTTGTGCTCGTAAACTACCCACCTGTGCTGGAAATGTTAGCACACCCCTCCTCCTCTCCTCAGTGGGAGTTGGAGCTGCGTTTGTTTCTAATCCTCCTTATGAAAGAGACAGCTCCTAAAACAGGAGCCAACTTTGATCCCCAACAAATGAAGACAAAAAAAGGAAAAACATTTAAGCTACTTAGACAGCCTCCCTTTTCTTTCACTTCCTTCTTCATCTCTTTACTCATCCCTTGCCTGGCTGCTTGAAGATCCATAATATTGAAGGATGAAGGTCAATGAGTTTGTGCATGGCACTGGGCCTGAATGTCAGCATAATGCAGATTTGAAACATTTAATACACTGGAACTCTGATTTAGAGCACGGACAGTTTTGACTTTTTCTAATTAACTTATTATTTGCCAAAGTACCCAAAACAGCACTCTACATGTTTGTGTTTTTTGTGTGTGTATCATATGAAGTTTAAAACTAAATAAAAAAGCAGCTGTGTTGAAACTAGTGTCCACATAAACACTTACACGTCGGGTTCAGTACATGAGGTCAGGCAACGTGTTTCATTTATATTTGCTGTTATAGATATTAGAAAACTATGTGTGAATGTGCCTCCACTGTTTTGCTTAGTTTTTGTGAGTCTAAGTCATCATTTACCCTGTGTATATGTTGTATCTGCCACAGCGCAGAGTTATGATAATTAACACATGTGACCAGTGCCAGAAGCTGCTGACAGGAAAATTATTGCATGTTTGTGTGTGCGTGTCTGTCCGTGTGTTTGTTTTCCAACTGTGGTGACACATAGGACCTGTGCAGTGACCCTTGAAATGAAAAGTATACAGATACAGAAGTCCCAAACACTCCCTATTCAAACTCCAGGTGTCCAGCAGCACACACGCAAAGTGAAACTATTATGGAGATGTTATACAATTCCTGTTTCAGTCTCATTTTGTCACACACAGTTTGAAGGTTAAGGAGTACAGCTGGGAGCTGCTGCCAGACCCCCCCTCCTCTGTCACTCTCAGTAATCAATCTGTCAGTATGGTAATTAACCTAGAGAGTAAAGTAAGCCTCCCTCTGATTCCCACTCCTATACTCCCCCTCATTTAGTGGCAGACGGAGGTCGCTCATTTGCTGATTGGTGGGGGCTGTGATGTCTTCCAACACCAGTGAAAAACGGTGGCCTCATGTTTGACGCTGTTGTATGTTGAAGTAACACAACTTTATTGAGGCCTGATGGAGCTGAGCTTCTTACAGTAAGGATAGGGATAAATTGGGTTCCTTCCAGCTCTTGTGTTGTTTCTTTAGTGCTGACTAATTATTTCTAAAGGTGGGGCAAAGGGATATTTGGACAGAGAATACAAAGGGGTCTGTCGTTAAAGGCTGCAGATTTGCAACACGATTTGCATGCTGTATTTCAGAGATATGAGCTACCTTCTTCAGTATAGCCGTTGATTGAAAACTGCTGCCTCCTACACAGTGACACAGACAAACCAATCTGGAGCTGTGCATGGTGAAAAATACTTTCCTGGCTGAATGAATCTAAGAGGCTTTACAGAGATGCTGTGGGAACTTTGTTTGTGGAAAACAGAATCCAAAATGAAAAATGAACCATCTTCACAGAGGACAGTTATTGTTCTTGGACATGAGGATGAGACTCAGGTAAAACTGAACCGGATGGTTGTGGTTGTCAACTCACACACCTACACAATGAAATTTTATTGACTGGCAAAGTGATGCGTCAGCCTCTTGTTACAAATTCAGTTGCCAAATCTTTTCATTTATACTTTGTTATTTTGTAAAGCTTTAGACATGCTGGCAGCTTGTTCTTTGAAAAGGCAGCTATGGTTGGGCCATCATTTTGTCAAAACTTACTACTACAAGGCCTGGATGGATTGCTCTGATATTTGGTATGAGTCATGCCCCGTTGAGAATGAACTGTATACTTTGGAGACTCCCAGATTTTTATTGTAGTAGCATGGCAGGTTTAAAATTTGAATTATATCTAAACCTAATTAAATTTCTGTCCAGAAAAAGCTTATGGCCTCAAATGTATCGTGTAAAGGTTTAATCATCAAATGCTAAAATGATAAGCTGTCAGAATTAATGTGGTACATGATATATATAAAAGACTAGAGTAAAAGACTTGACTCAACTCTGTTAAGATTACATGGTCACCATGTTCCTCCCTAGGTCACCAGGATGCCCATTCTTATTTTATTTTCTCCCTCTTTTTTGGGTGAATATAAAGCGATATTTAACTATATACTTAGATTTGACCTTTTCTCAAGCCAGTTGTTTGCACAAAGCACTCAATTTGAGATGCTGTTTAAACGAAGAAATTATACTTCTGATGCAAGAATAAAACCCCATAGTTAGTATTCAACCTGACAGTGTAACAGCTTCGTCTATATAAATAACTGTATCCTTGAAAATAAAAAAGTCCAAAGTTCCCGTATTTCTATGGCTCACTTTGAACTGAGAAGCATAGGTGGCTTACAGTTGGTGCCACAAGGGCACTTGAGAAGAGTGATGACAAGACTTTTTGTAAGTGGAAAATTGCTTTTGCTGGTGTTTCCTAAAGGCCTGCCAGTTGCTACTTGAATTCTTCTCTCTCTACAGTGAGTTAACCTTGGAAATTGATTTAATATACTTAATCAGATACCTCGCCTTTTTGAGTTTTTGGTTTTGGCACTATAGCTGTCTTGCAAAGACTAAATAGGAAATGCAAATGTAGATTTGTAAGTCACATTCATTCATTTCTGTGTGTACAGTATGCAGTCGTGTACTTGTACACTGTTTAGGTTCACCGGGTGCTTTGAATAAACCACCGTATTAATGTTTATAAACCATTATATGCATAACCTCCAGCAGGCTATTTGTGCAGAGAAGTGTCTTAAGTGATCTCCAGCAACCACGATTTCACAAGTTATACACTTCAGATCCTCAGCCAGACCACAACTGGCACACATATTATCCAGAAACTCACACTACACACTGATGTAGAGCGTTCTAAGATGCTATTAAAGTTCAACCTTAACATAAAACCTCTGATGAAAACTTTTAAATAGCCTAATTCCTATCCAATGTTAGTTTCAGCAGCACTGCAGCCAAAATCTTGTGTTGTTTTCAATAAAACTTCTGGTTTTGGCTCAGAAGCAAATGCTTGACTGGGTCAATGTCATGTCATCTAGCAGCACACTGAAATGGCTAACTGAAAACACAAACTTCTTGCGCTGCACATGATTTTGTGTTATATTTTAAAGATATAAGAGTTTAACTCTATCTAGCAATAGGTGAAAAGAGGAACAAAATAACTTTTGGCATGATTCCAAGAGAGATTCCAGTCTCAATGTTAACTTTTTTTCACAGGCTTTTTTTTCCCAATCTGAGCAGTTGCTTTTCGGAACCACATAAAAATATATCGGTAAACATTGAAAACTGCATTGTGTAACCTTCAAACATAAACAGATGTCAGTTAGATTCAAAACATCGTCAAATGAGTTCAGACTCAGCTCAACGGCAACATTCCTGCATTGCATACAGAAAGTGATGTTTTATGTTAAGATAGATCAAGGCAGCAACAGCGTTACAGTAGCCCATGAAAAGTTTCAGAAATTAACTCTACTGTTTGTTGTACTGTTTGACAGTACTAATGCTTCTTGCCTCTTCCTGCCTTTGTGCTGCCTCAGCCTGCCTTTGTGCTACACACAAACATTCTCTCAGTCAGTTCTGATAGTATTGCTTGTCAGGCCCCATTTTCAGCTTTACAAGTTTACAAATAATATAATATTGTTTCTGTTCACATAGACTATACAAAGACAAAATAATAACATCATCAACATGTCTGTGTAGATTCTTATTCATCCAGGTCATTGTTATCAAAAACACATTTGGTAGTCATAGCATGATTGCACGAAATTGCCATGACGTTGTTTAATACGTGACACACACAAACTAGTGATGAGCAAAGAAGTTCTTTTCGGTGTACTGAATCATCAAAATGAGTAAACAAAAAAAGATTTGTTCAGTACTTCCTGCATGACTGGAGTTACTGAAGAATTGATGCGACTCACAATCACTGGCTTTCAGCAGGGCTGTTGTTAAATACACCAGACTCCTCTGTAAAATATTTACTGTATAATATTTTAGGAATGTCCTTGTTAAATGTTGGAGATAAACGTTTTTTTTTCAGGATTTATAAATCTTTATATTCATCTGAAGATATTCACTGTCAATCAGTGGTCAAAATGTCACATTCAGTATCGGCTCAGTTTGCTAGTAACCTTGCCAGAGCAGGTACTAAAAAAGTGCCAGGTACCAGGTGCAATCGCTAGTGGAAAAGCAAAAGAAAAAAAAATTAGTAGAGTCGAGCCGTGCCGAGCCGTGCTGGAGCTGTGTAATGCAAATTGAGTCGGTAACTGGACTTGGAGTCGGTAACTGGACAACAACAATAACCTAGGGTAACTTTGACAAGTCAAACCTTTACCATCGGTTTTTCACGTTTTGATCTTAATTTATGCTTTTTTGAATGGAGTTTTTTCTTTTTTTTGCTTTTGTCGTGTTTCACCTGCTGCTTCTTTGTGGTCACTAGAATAGCAACACTGACCTCGTCATCCAAATGCATAAAGCAAAGTACTTTGCTCTCAAAGTCAGATATTAACTCTGTTAGAGACATCATATTCATGTGCAGGGTTGTTGATACCATAGAATACACATATGTCTGCACATACGGTAACCATGGGACGAGTTCACATACAAATTACTTTAAAGGGGTAAGTTTGGAAATGTTCTAACCTTTGCCTGCTCCTTTCTCGGACCACAAGGATTTAAAGGAAATCTTTGTTGGAAATTTTGAGTATGTGTTTTTTTATTACTGTTTTCTGTTTTTATTATTATTTGTTGTTGTCTTCTTTTTTCTTATCATGTTTGAAAAAAAACCTTAAAGTCTAGACTTTAGACTTTAAGGGTGCTTAAAGTGACTCAGGGTCCTTATTTATTGTTAAGTGAAACTCATATTGTTTGACATGGCATGATCAACTTTCACCTTCATAACTTTTGTGACAAACACTACAACACAATGATATCTGCTTTAGTGCCATTTTTAACAGTGTCTGCTTACAAAGGCTTCAAATAGTTTATAGCTAAACATTTACTGGAATGTCTTTTTGTTTTTTTCTGCTCCACATTTCAGTATAAAACATTCACTCTTGGCTCATTTCTCAGCTTATTCCGCACTGATGCAAGAAATAGACGACTTGAAATACAACAACATTTGTTTTTTGAAACCATAAATGGCTTTAATGACCTTTGGCAAGTAGCTCTAACAAATGAACACCACAGTGATTCCATTCAAGGAAATCTGGTTTGTAGTGTGGTTTATAGCATTTTTATTGCAGTTCTCATAAATTTTCTTGTTTGTTTGTTTATTTTGCTATATTTTAGGGTAAAAAAAAAAAACTTGTTTAACTGGTACAGTAAAACAAGAGGCAGCTCTCAGACACGATACATGTCATTAACAAGACATAAATGAATAATTTTGGTGCTTTAAAAGAAGTAAGCTTTTTATTAATGTCAGTCATTTTTTCAGCAGACTGAAGCTTCGTAAAAAACATTAGATACAGCATATCATGAAGGACAGCTGCACATACATTTGCTTTAATAAAGCTGAGAAGAAGTTTCCTGTCTCCTCTCTTTCAACAAATCTCCTAGAGTGGCCAGGTGTAGTCAGTGGTGCAAATATCCATTCTACTGAAAGCTTTTAACAGAGAGAAACAAATATTTAACTGGCTTTCCAGACTTTGTGGAAGGCAGGAAGAGGCAACTGAAATCTTGGAGGAAAAATAAAGAGCCGGTGCTTTGAGACATATACCAAAAAGCAGAGAAATGGGATTATGTCCAGAACTGTAAACCTCCTGAAGACAGAAAAAAATAGTTAAATGTAATCATGATAGCAGCACCATTCAGATTGTGACACTTGCCTTGTTTCACTGAGTGTTTAAACAGGTGGCCAGTTATGAATACTGTCATAGTGTTTGACAAAGGTGTCGAAAACATGGCAGGATTATGCATGCACTGTATGTCACACATGTATGGATAACATTACGCAAAACATTCATAAAACCTGCATATTTATTCGCTCCTCAGTGGCATTACTTTGCTTTTTTGTGAAATAAAAGAAAAACATTACCCCTACTCATCTAAAATGTGAGGTAGAATTACAAGTCTGTTCCAATTCATTTTACTGCATTCTACAATTACATTGGAACAGTGTTTTAGATATGTAGAGTTATTGGGGGAAATGTCTCATTCTTGGTAGTTGGCTGTTTTTCCAGCCAACTTCCACTTTTCATTCATTCATTGAACAGTGGGGTGTTCAACACAGCCACTAGGTTTAGCCAATTTTCTTTAAAATACAGCAAATTGAGCGAGGAGACACATGGGAGTAACTCTCACTTCCCATTTTGCCGGGCAGTCGTCTCCCCTCCTCCTCCTCTGTTTTTAGAGATGACTTTGTCACTGGTATACTATTTATGTTTTAAATTTTTAACTTACACAAACAGGGAGAATGATTGTTTTGGTTTTTTTTTTCTTTTTGTGGTCAGAGTAATCAAACATTGTTAAATGTGAAGAGAGGCTGTGGGTGTTCCTGTGAAGTAGAAACATGACTTAGTCTTTCAACTTCAGCTCACTCAGCAAAGTGTGGAGAGTTGGGAGTAAATAGTGTCTGCACTGTATCACATTTGTCAATTAATTGCTTTTTTTCACTCTAAAGAAAAGAGTGTTGACGTAAGCAACATTGCTAATCAGGCAAAAATCTATTGCAGGAATAATTCACTAGTTCAATAGATCCATATAATTCAACATAGAAACTTCAAAGCTTTCATTTTATGTAGGACATAATTAGTTGTATTTTTGAAACTGGAATACGTAATAATTTCCAAAATATTGAAAACTTTTTACCTCTAAAAATTGATTGCAAACAATTCAAAAACACAATTTTCAGCCTCTTATTAGTTCTACATACTTCAACATAAAAACTACATTGAAACTTCAAAATGTCAGTCAGAATTTAGGAATATTTTCACATATCCATAATATCCACCTTTTCTCAAAGACAATTACTCATTCAAACTGAACTGAAATACAAATCAGACACACTTATTTTCTATTGCTTACTGGTTTCAATGTAGAAGCTTAATTTAATTTAATAACTCTCTCTTTTGCTTTCTTGACCTTCACAGTTTTCACAGTTACAGTTATATCTCAGCCTATTCCAGCATTTTCCATTGGTGTTATTACTGCATGGAAGTTTCAGATGTAGAGTGAATGACATCACATGCCAGTGGTGGTTCAACTCTTCAACTTCAACCTCTTCAGCTTCTTCCTAAAACACAATATAAACAGACACAAACACAATTTTAAAACTGCATTTTCTTTGCCATTTTTGACTCTGTCTTCACAAAAACCTCCAGTACAATCTACAGTCTTTGCCTTAAACTGAGTATTTCATAAGGTTCAGTATTGCTCCCTGTTTACTTCTTAATGGACCTGCTCTGTATCTCAGAAGGTGCCATCACTATAGCAACCACTACCGGCAGGTGCTACACAGCTGATTCCGATCAGCAGATTAGACTGAACACAGATAAACACACGCACACACAGTGACTGAATATTCAACTCTTTTAGGACATTCTCCATCCTCCCTCTGTAATATCTTTTCCTTTAGGAAGATTGTGCAACTGTTAGGCTTTAATGTTGTGTAGCTGAGTAGTTTCAATAGTTCAAAGCAAAAGTCAGTCGAGTTGCTGTAGAGAGCAGTAGTAGGCGCAGTGCAACGCCAGTCACAATACTTTGTTGCAGCACGTAAGCTCATTATGCACTGGCGCTCTTAAAGGGACAAAGCCCCTATTTAGCCACCAGTGCAGTGGCCATTGTTTCTCCCAGAAAAAATATAGTCCTCATACGAGATGACGTCATATGCCGTTTATGGTTAATCTTGTCTTCCTCTGCCATAGTTCAGATTTTGTATGTGTTTTCTACTCTTAATCCCTCATTTCACTACTTTTCAACTTCTTTCCAAACATTCAGACATTAAATTAGAAACGAACTCAACTTCTCATTCATACCAGTTTTATGCAGCATACTAGAGTGGCTTCAACATGGAGAGAAGACAGCAATCCCACTGCAATTTCTTCAAATATTGCCTTCTCTAGCTATTATTATTGTAATCATTATTATTATTATTATTATTCTATAGCTGTGAAAGAAAGAAAGAAAGAAAGAAAGAAAGAAAGAGAAAGAAAGAAAGAAAGAAAGAAAGAAAGAAAGAAAGGAAAGAAAGAAAGATATTTTTATGATCATTAGATTCATACAGAATGCAAAGAGTAGAAAAAGTGAGTTGGGTATAAACATGTGAATAAGAGAAACTTAGACAGTCAGAAAGAGAGACGGAGCTTCATCTACTTTACCCAGCTTTGATCTTCTTAATGGGGTGCTGGCCTCACTCCAGGTGGGATGTGTCGCTAGGGGCAACGAGACAAGAGGAGGCTGATAAGGCAGGCTAGCTCCGGGCCATTTAGGACACTCAGACAAAACATACTCCACACATTAGCCTGTATAGTACTTTAGAAATGACTAAAAGACAGGGGGTGCAAACTAAGACTCAGTATAACTCAGCATAAGCTTTGAGCAGGCATCATTTAAGAATGATAATAAAATGAATACATGATGTGTGTACACACAATCAGGTTTATGTATATTGATTTAAGGGATTGATTCAGTGGCTTATCAGTGGCCACTGGGTAAGTAGCAGTTTACAAAGGGTTTTATTCTCCTAATTTTACACTTGAACACTCTTAACTCTTTCCCAGGTCCTCCTCCTCCTCTTCTCTTTTTCCGTCCCCTCTTTGAACTCCCCTGCCCATTTCCTGACCTCTCTCCCTCTTCTGTCTATCTCTCTTCCGCAGTCACTTCTTCAATCTCTCTCAGGAGTGAGGGCTTTCTTTTGATATTCTCCAGGATTAGCTTAGAGCTGTCTGTCTACATGTTTGGATGTGTTTGATATAGGGCCTTTTTCCATTCTCTCTTATTGTTGCTGTCACTGGAATACACACATGCATACACACACACACACACACACACACACACACAGAAAAGTGAATCACTTATTATCTGGAAGTTGATCCTACTTACTAATTTACAGGAAATTTGAAGACTTTTATTTATGAGATTCTGAGGACGTTTAGTATTTGTGATAGTCCACCTGTTAAAACTGAATTGCATTCTATGTTCAATTCCTTTTAAATGCTTTTACCTGCGCATTAGGGCCTACTTCTCACTTGATTTACGACATCAGTAAACACTTTCCTAGGCAGTTAATGGTGTTTGTCACTACTTTCAGGCTTTTTCCAGTTACACATGAAATCAATTTTGTAAATTATATTCCCATGGAGTAAAATAGCTGATACCAGCTCATATGTGAAATTGTGGCACATATGAGCTGGTATTAATTAAGAGGTGTCTGATATTGTAGGGGACATCTGTGAAATTTCTTCCTAAAGCTTCAGAACCAGAGTCCAGGCTCTTATGGTTGACTGGTTGCCAGTTGCATAAAACATCATCTATTGGCTTTATGGATATTGTGTGATTGACAGCTAGGACTGCCTAATAGGTACATGCTGCAGGTATAGGTGGATATGCAGTGAATTAGGTCTATAATAGTCAGCCCCAACATTTCTCTTTTTGTTTTAAAAAACCAACATGGCACTCCCCAAACCATAAATTCAAAGCAGAGGTTCAAAATCCACCTCCCTGAAAAATCATGCTTACCATCACATGTGACACTGAAGCCACATCCTCTACCACAAATACAACTGCTTCTTCTTTCATTTTATCTTGGTCATGTCATACAGGTGTGTGAAAAATGTATTCACTTCTCTGAAAAACATTATTTTCTTTTTCACGAAGATTTCACAGGACACATACTAACAGCATGGGATGTTTCAGAGAAGGGTTAATGGGCTGCATGTTAAAGCTCATGGGAAATGTATCGCTGACACCCTGGGAGGCTTTCCTCACACTGATGAAGGGGGGATGAGAAGAGACAGAGAAGGAGGGGGTAAAGCAAGGTTCAGTGGTTCCCAAACTCCTGTGGTGCTTCAGTAGCCTTGACTGCCACCCTGAAACTCTTCTCACCCCTCCTGTCTCCCCTTCCTTCCCCTTCACTGCTCTCCACTGCCACTTTCAAGCTTTCTGCCTTTTTTAAGACACCCTGCCTCCCCCACTTGTGCCTAATGGCCTTAAACTCCTCCTTCCTTTCATCTTTACAAACTTATCTGTCTCTTTTATTCTCCTCACACCCTGTCCATGTTGTAGTTTTTTTTTTTGTAAAGTACATGTGTGGGGAAGGGAAGGTGGGTTGTTTCTCTAGCTTACACTCTCTTGGTTTTACTGTAGGCCAGTGCAATAAATTAAATTGCATTAGATCCGTCATCCTACTTTATGACAGAAGGTCAATATTGACTTTCTACAAAACCAGCAAGGTGGAAGTGAGACATAAAAGGCAGAGAGAAGGAGTCAGGAACAGAGAAAGATGGAGGTAGGAGAGAGAGAAAGAGATGTGAGTGTGTTCACTGGGGCTTTCTGCGTCACTTTTTATTTGTGTGCCCCTCACTTAACATCACTGAAACTGGCGTGTGCTCAAAGTCAACAAATTTAGACACTTTTCTCCCCCTCAGAAGAAAAGCTTTTTGCTTCCATATGTTTATGTACAAACAAAGACAACTTCCAAACTGCCCCAGCCACATATGATGCCAAATTCTTCTGTTAGTGAGGAGAATATCACAGCTCATCAATGAAATCTTTATTCTGAGACAAATATCTTTTGACCAAAACTGTTGTTAAAAAAAAAATTCAGTTTTTTTTTTTTTTATTTATCACAGAAGTGATAAATAAAATATGCATTTACATTTGGCACATATTGCAAACTGACTAATGGGAAATGGGAAACTGACTAATGGGTTAACTAAAAACTTGACAGTAAAAAATGGACTATACTTCCAATCTTTTCAAAGCTGCTGGAGGAGGGGGAGCTACAGTCTGAGAAAGAAAACTAATCAAATGGTGAAATCTGTCTCTTGAGGCCCACAGTGCCGTCTAGATGCTTAAATCGCACACACATGCTCACAGAAACACACAATACACGCACACTGAGGCCATATGCTGTCAGGCCTTTCATCTATCTACATCATATAAGATTTTTGGCCTGTAATTTTTCCTTCTAGGTGACAAAAAGCTCAGTCTTTTGTGCATTGACAACTATCCCTCACTTCCCTACCTGGCCCCAATGGGCCTTTTTGGAGGTGCAGGCAACCAAAACCACACACACTGGTTTTCATGACTTCAGAGGACATTGCATTGACTTAGATTCATTTCCTGGAGACTTGTAGTAATTTACATTATGGGAACTTAATTTTTGTCCACATAAGGAAGACAAGTCTTCATAATGTGACTGTGTAAACAGATTTAGGTCCCAGCGACATAAGGAATACCAGTTACACACACACAGGTTCACAAGGCTATTCTTTTAAGGACTCTACATTGACATTAATTTGGACAGCCTAATCAAAGTGTTATCCCTAATCTTAACCAAAACCAGTTAATGCCTAACCTTAACCATAAGCTAACCATCATTTAAATCTTAGCCCTAAAGTAATCTTAGCCCTAAAGCCAGTTTTTCAGAAATTAGCTTCCGCCTCATTAGGACCAGGTTTTGGTCCTACACGTTCAATAACTATGTTAACCAAATTGCTGAAACTACCCTCTAGCACAGAACAACCCCATATTTGTCTGCAAGCATATAAGTATGACTAATATTTACATTTTATTGTTAAGTGACCTCTAATGGCTGTAGTAATTATGACAGGAACAGGTGATGCAGTATAAAGGGCAACAATCTTGAGAAGACCAGGTGGATGAATAGATGGAAAAAATACAGTTGTCAATGTTGGTTGTTTCAAGGGGCCACGCATGAGTAAATATCGGACCTTTTTTTTCAAATGGAAAGAATTGAAAAATACAAAAGCATGCAAAATGATTGCCCATCGACATGGACCTGTGTGCTTCTTCTTGTGTTTACCGGCTCTGTTGACAAAAAATGCACATAGTCAGGTGTGGATAAAGCGGTAGACACAACGAGGAGGTGCGCAGAGAAAAGGGTGGAAACCCGACCAGACTGTTGCTGATGCTGTAAAACTTGTACCTTTTTCAGTATTGAGTTTTATCACTGTCTCTTGTTTTTGTTTTATGGAATATGTGCCCGCCTGTGGATGTAGAAAAAATAGATTTTGCTAGTTCCAAACAAAATCTATTATCGCCATTACCATTATCTATGTTGGGACCACAGCGAGGTAAATTGGTTGCTATGTTAGTAGAGAAACCCGGATTTTGAGTTTCTATATCAACGGTTCTATGCACTGGCCTTAATGAGGATGAGCCGTCTCTGGTTGGATGTTTATGAGCTCCCATCACTACCTTTGTGTGTTTACTTAGTGTTTTACAGGCAGCCATGGCCTAAAACCAGCTTGGTATTTCTCACAGTTGTGTGATTTCACTTAAAGAGGCCAAGAATAGAGGAACTTCCATGGCTTACTTCAGATGTTTATCATGATGGTACAAAATCTCCACAGCCCTCAAAAAATCATGTGTTTTTATTGAGTGTGAGTGCATGTGCTGTAGGTGGTAGAGTTAACATCCACATGTGCTGAACCACCACAACAGAGAAAATAGGCATCCATCAGTCAGACCAGGCTGCCTATTGGTTCCATTGTGGTTGAGTATTTCCAAAACCACCAGTGATTGGCTAGAATATTTGAGGTCTGAGGATAGAGCAACCACTGTTTTCTGTCTGCATTGTTTACCTGTTCAAAATGTTTGCTTTTTCCAAACAGGAAAGTTTAATCAAAGCAGTGAGTGGATTTGTTTTTAAATACATCTGCAGGAAATAGCTAAGCCTACATATGTTTTGGTAACACAGATGATTTTAGGGTTAAAAAAGAGATAGTGGCATCAGTTTGAGTTACCAAATCAATGTTAAATCTAGCCTATAATTAGTAAACATTTCAAGACACATGTGCCCACCTTTGTTTGACACGGCCTTTGTTCATGGACCACCTTTTTTGATTGGTGAGAGCAGAATGACACGTTAATGGTCAGTGTTTTGGTTGATGGTGTTCACTGAAGGGATCCCTGCCTTACTTTTTCAGTGCAGGTCATGCACAGGTCAGAGTAGTGCAGGGTCAGAAAGTAGTCCTTTCTCCTGCTGTGTCCTCAGCCATGTGTAGAATGTGGGTCATCTTCAAAGAGGCCAAAGTATAAGCCTTCCACACAAAGCATCTGAAACATTAGGGTAAACTCCAGCTTCAGCTGGAGGACCAACATAGGAAGCTGAGGCTGTGTATGTACTACAGACTGGTAGATATGTGTACTGGTCTTGTGTTATGAAAACGATTCTGTGCATGTTTTCATTCCAGCTCACACCATTAGGTGCCCATTTGTGGCCTGGGATTCAACTAAAACACCCTCATTTTCAAATGTTGGCTCTGCTGGTGCATTTTACCAATCGCCCATATGTCATCCAGCGCTACCAGAGAAATAAGGACATACATTCTTATTTAGTGTTTGTCCTTATTTCCCTGGTAGCACTGGATGACAACCTATGTGAAGAGTTGCAGGTGTTTATGCTGATGAATATTTAGTCTTGCATTTTCAGTTATTCAGAATGGTGGCGAGTGAGGCACTATGTTTAGTTTAGGAATTAGCAGGCGTTATTCTTGGATACTTCCCCTAATGTATGTATGAATTTCCGCTATTTTAAGTTTGCTGCGATGTACTATATTTACTTTATATCTGTTTGACATCATCACTCATTGTAGGAGTCTGGCCAGTAAACTGTCAGTGTTGCACCACCTACTGTTTATGAGTGAATGGTGATGCAGGTCATGGCAGGTCAGTGATAGAAAAGCCACTGAACATGTAATTCATCACCTATCACCTAACTGTCACTGAAAATTACTTCACTACTCGTTGACAAAAATATTAATTTAATTACCAAATTATCATTTTCCTCAAGGTGCCTGTTAACAACTCCACATCTTACAAATGAGACATTAGCACAATACATTTAATAACCTCTAAGAACAGGTGACTGAAGACACATTTTAGGCGATCACTCAGACCACATTTGGAGCTGGTCTGGGTGGCATTAAGCCACATTCTTTAATGTGCAGCATGCACAGGAAGTACAAACTCGTTCATATGGTTCTCAAATAATTTCAGCTGTTTTTGTCCTCAACGTCTGAAATTTTAGCAAAGCCCATAAAAATATTTTACGAGTACAACAACTTGGGTGATTTGGAACACATCATACAAAAAACCCCATCCATATTGTTTTGATTTAATCTTCTTTCAATTTCTGGCGGCTATTTTTGAAAATGAGTTTCTTACACTGTAAATGAATGTACTGGAATCTAACCATTAAAATATGTACTATGCATTTCTTATAACAAAAGACTAAAGAGCTCTCCAATATGGATTTCCTCAAGTAGGTTGTTCCACAGAGTGGATGTCCTGACACAGAAGGCTAAATCACCCTTGGACTTCATCTGAATTTCTGGATAGACAAGCAAGTATTTGGTTGTAACCAAACACCAGGTTACAAATGGACACATGTTGTTAAAAGATCATTAGTATTTGGTGCATGTCCAGTACAGGGTCTTAAAGGTTAGCAATATAAACTTAAAATCAGTTCTAAAATTTACTTAAGCCACTAAAGTGAAGCTAGAATAGGAGAAATGAGCATACTCTCTAGCTGCATTTTGGACAAGCTGTAATTTCTGAAGACTGTTCAGGCAGATGAACAGGGAGTCACTTTAGTCCAAATGTAAGCAAATGAAAGTAGAGATAGTTTGAAGGGGTTATGCTAGATACAAATTATCTAATTTTGGAAAGGTTTCTGAGCTATTGGTTCTGAAATATTGAAATATTGGTTGAACTTATGGTTATTTAAGGTTTCTCCTTTAGGCACGTTTGCAGTATATTTTAAGAGCCTGTTAAGGAAAATGAGTGACTTTACATATTAATATGAAATTAGAGGTTGAATAGCTACTGGGCAAGGTTTGGAGAGGAGAAACTCAAGTTACCACAATGTGTATTCCTCCACCTTGTTGCAGAAACTTGCTACCACATGCCAAGCACACAAAGATACAAAACCATCCCATCAAACCCTTGGTACAACAGCAAGCCAGAAGTCAGAGTAACAGATGGTACCTGGGATTAGGGCCTACAGAATTCACTTTAATTGATGATTTAACCACTTACTAATCAAAACCGTAATGCCACTTCATTTAACATCTGGTAATATCTGTGAGTAATGTGTCAGCGCTTGATTCTGTGGAAACTGTGTTGGTCCTAGTCATGAGCCATTTCCAATTCCAGACACTGCATCTCAACAGATGGTGACTAGAAAACACGTCAAATGCATTTCACAGTGTCTTGGTCTCTGCCAGTGATGTCATTTGTAATTACATCCTTTAATAAAACCACAGTTTGGGTCATACGTATTTTTCACTGTCTCTGCTCGAATGCATCTGGAGTCCACGCTTTCTTATCCTCATGCCTCCATGTCTCCTGTCTGTTGCTATTGGACTTAAATCAGAGGTAGTGGGAAATGATATTTACATCAGCTAATGGACCTGAATCACCAACATCTTCTTGCAACATACGGTGTTTTGACAGTGACCTCATACATGTGAAAAACAAAAGCAGGGGTTTGACCCCGGGAAAATTGCTTCTCCCTCCTCCCAGTTTTGTGATAAGTGTGGGTTAACTTGCTAATTTATCTCACTTCTGCGTCACAAAACACAAGCCAGTTAGCATCCATTCCACACTGTCTCCCATGTGCTGCTGCTAACTGATCATGCAGCCTCCTGAGGTTTATAAAGTGCACTATTATATCATTAAGTCTGTGAGCAGACCACACAGAGCCAACAAGGGTGTCTGTGTCCTCATTAAAACTCTGCCTGGGCAAACCAGAGACGGCCAATATACACAGCAGATAAGGCAGTTAGCAGCTTGCTCAGATTCACAGCTGCTGCCTCAGGGAGCGAGAGGACAAGAGGCGAGATTGAATATAGGTTCATATATTGTTTAATGTCTGGCAGCCAGATGAACAAACTGAGAGTAAACAGTGATTTACAAGGGATATATAAAGAGAGATGGTGTGTAGATGACAGTAGTGACATTGGTTGGACATCTGTAAATGAGAGTGAAAGGCCAGAGGTGATACAGGGAGGCTGGTAAAAGAGATGGATGGAGTGAGAACAGATGCAAGATGAAAAAAAACAAAACAGGTAGAAATGTAAAAAAAAGGGGGATCTTAAAATGAACTGTTTTAAAAAGGACGTTATGTCCAGAATATGTCACATTAATGTGTGGTTGCTGTTTCAGAAATGAAAAGTATGCTCTTCACCTCGTCAATCAGTTAACCACATCATCAGTGTGGCTGAAAAAATGTCTCAACTCAGGGAAACAACAAACTCTGAAATATGGCAACTCCACGTCATTAGCAAACTCCACTTTTACACCAAATGTCAAAGTTTCTTGTCAACACTAGGAATCAGCCTCCCCATAACCTCGACTTGATCTTTCACCTTGTTCACATAAATAACGCTGCCTCAAGAGCAAAGGTCAACTATGTCTGATCTATTCCACTCTCTCTTTACGTCTCTTTTGTCTGTCATTGATTTACATCACCTGTATTAAAATGCCGGGCATCCTGCTTTAGAAAAACAGCGTCTTAATTTCTTTGAGTAAATTTTAAGTGCCATGGGCTTGTTTGGCGTGTTCAGTGTCAGGTTTTGCAGACTCCCCAGTGTGCAGGCCCACCTAGTGTGACACTGCACCTCGTAAAGAAATCAAGCTAGAGTTTTGGGAAAGGCTTTCTTCCCTGAGTGAGTGTTGGGTTTCACTACCAGTCTGTGGATTCAGTCACTGCACAACAAGCAGTGCTAACTAAGGCAGGGCAATTTGGCCACCTGAAAGAGGATACACACACACACACACACACACCCCTACATACATACACATACACTCTGCAGTGTTCCTCTGCTTTCAATCACATTCTGTGCAAACCCCATGCATTTAGTCTCATGTATTTCTTTTTTCTTAAAGTCAACATCTGCTCTTTGAGATCATGCTGTTATAGTTCAAACATTTTGGAGGTTAAATAAGTGTCACTGTGAACTTATGTGGATTTTAAACATACATTACTTGGAAAGGCATGTATGGTTTTCTCTTTTTTCCTGGTAATATGCACGCATTGTCTTAAAAATTAACGTTAAGTACAGATATTCACACTTATTTCTTTACTCACACACACACATTTGCACTTCTATCAGAGTGAGGGCCCTCATAGACATAAAGCATTCCCTAGCCCCTTACCCTAACCTTAACCATCACAACTAGATCCCTAACCCTAACCCTAACCTTAACCCAATTCTAACCCTAACCCTAAAACCAGGTCTTAACCCTGAAAAAGCCCTTTTAAGGGGTGACAAAAGAGAGGACCAGCCAAAATGTCCTCATTTTGTCAAAATGTCCTCACTCTGTAGGGTTTATAAGATTTTTGGTCCTCACTCTGCAGCAAGTACAAGAACACACACACACACACACACACACACACTTCCCAGAAAGTTTTCCCAGAGGGCTTTTCTCCTTCAGGATACTGGCACTTGTGATAAAACCACAAAGATCACAAACATGAACACTAACCACATCACTTGTTCAGAATATTATTGTGTTTGAACGTTGTCAGCCTCTGAGTCGAAATGCCAGAGGACCATGGTTTTCTCTAATGTCAGGTTAAATGGATGCACTAGCACTACACCATTATCTGTTCTTTCTTGTATTGCACTGATCCTAAAAGGACAAACATTTTGAGTAAAATGTTCCATTCACTTTGACCACTTTGTTCTACTTTGGAAAACCAGAAACATGACAATATTTCACCCTATGTGTCCTGTTCTCTGAGCACCAGATGAGGTGTGAGTGGCGATCATGTTTCTTTAGTTTCTTTACTCTGCAGGGCAGAGACAGTTTTCTGTAGGTGATCCTGGCCTCTGACCTGATGAAGACCTAAACATGTCGGTCTTCTTTGTGAAATATTTTGCCTTTAAATGCATCCTTTTTCCACCAACAATATATTTTAAGGGACTAGAATCACTGTCGATTTACTGTAGTATTCAAAACATTTTCATGAGACAAGTCTTAACCAGCAGTACTGAGTCATTCAACACAGGCTTTACCAAGGAAACAGAAAGTGAATAAGAATGAAAAGGGAAAACACCTACAGTTCATACAGTTCACAGGTATAAAACTAATCATATTACCTTGAGTCACATTCCACTGAAAACAACTACTTGCAACTTAATGGGGCACCAACTGTATTTGAGATGGTTCTCTCCTTCATTGGGTTGGGAATCGAGAATTGGAACCAAAGTAGAATTGATACATGTGCCAGGGAATAATGAGAGAAAGTGGACTCTCGATTTTGCTTAAAAAATACATAACATATAAGCAATCAAAAACAGGAATTGTTAAGAACCTGAAATAATAAGCAAAATCGGAAATTGGAATTAGATTTGAGCAAATTCTAATAATACCGAGCTTACTCTTTGACATTATTTCCCCATTCTGCATTTCCACTTTTCCTTCAACAATTCACCACAAACACTCATTTCTAATTAAACTCTGACTTGTTTTTACAGTGGATTGGATTATATAGTTATTTGCAAGGCTGTTTGCCTTAATGTCTACTAGGAACTGTTCCTTACCTTGTCTTAATTAGCAATCTTTTCACACTGGGGGTTATGTTTTACTAAGATAAGGGACACTGTTACAAGATCTCAATAGACTTAGCTCTTAAGTCTCAATACAAAAACATCACTTCAAAGTTCAGTTTTTTTTTTTGCCAGAATTCAGCCCAATGACAACAAATGGGTTTAATTGTATGTTCCATTAAACACAGTGCAAATCTATAGTCCCATCAGACTTCCCATGGGACTCCCTCCTGTGATGAAAATAATATAAACCAGAAGAGCAAATTTACAACTACAGTAATGCCATAATCACTCTGCATAAATAAAGTTTTACAGCCATCAGGCTATAGGTACCACAGTTATAGGATTGAAATCATCATGGATTTTAAGAATACTGATAGGTGGGAAGACATTTTAGTTTGGTCGAAACTAACTAGAAGCATAATCTGGTTCGAATTTACTTTGTAATTTGTCCCTTTTGTAAATGAAGTGAATAATCTAAACTAAGTAATTCTGTGTTAATTAAAATGCTCATGTTTAAAAGCTTCTCAGCTTTTATTAGGGAAAATCATTTCAGCTAGTGTACCCTCATTTTTCTCCCAGGTAATTAGATAATATAGATTTATTCATTATTTTGAACATTAATTTTAATTACTTAAATTCGGTTTCTGAGAAAATGTGTTATGTACTGAATGCACCAAAATCAACCAAGAAACCACAAATCGAGTAAAGCCTCGAACTGTTGAATTCTTGACACACTATTTTTTATCTTCACTTCTTATTATTAGCATACCTGCCAGATTTTTAAGCTCACAACCTGATAGTTGTACATCCTTTGGCTAACTTAACCATATTCAGCCAGCCTCAGCAGTCCTCCAACTGTGAATCATGTTACACTGCCTGTTTCAAGCATGAATGCGGATTATTCTGGTGGAACTATGGCCCACTTTACACCTGGCATTAAAATGTGTTTTATGTGATTGGATTTCAATCGTATAGTACCTGAGCACATGTAAATACACCCGTGACAATTAAGGATGGATTGTTATCCAATCTGCCAAATCACTTCAGGAGGTGGTTGGAGATGCATTTTGACCACATAGAACAGCAGGGTAAATGAATCTATATGAGCAGAATCATGTAGTGGGCTCCAAGCACAGCTACTGTGAAAGTGGTGACAAAACTGCACGGTCTCCTCTGCTTTTGTCGGTTTTTGTACTAGTTGAAGACAACTTCTGCCCCTGCTTCAGAGGAGTCAGTACAATAGTGTGACTTCACGTGCAGCTAACACAGTTGTCAGTGTTGATATGGCGGCAAACAGGATGTGATGCTAGTGTCTGCTGCTGGAAATCTTTGCAGAAGAAGAGGAGATGACCATGATCGGATAACAATGGGGACGCCAGAGATGCAATTTAATACCAGGTGTAAATGCATGTGGCAAAACAATATCCAATCACTAAATGATTACATTTTAATTCCAGGTGTGCATTAGAGTGTGTGGGCACTCAAAAAGAGCCATGCCTATGTAAATATGTTGTGCAGTAAATGTCATCCAATTCCTGTTCAAATGAAAGTACTGTATTTCACCACCACCAAATGATTTCATCAGAAAATAATGACTGGATTGTTTTTTCAGTCTCGCTGTTTGGCACAGCTGGAAAACTTCATTTGAAGACTGTGTATCTTTTTCTTTCAGAATTAGGACCTTGTGTCTTCTGTGTCCAGAAATAAGTCAGGAAATTATCGTTGTTCATCGCTGATCTCTGGGGAAATCAGTAAATTTTAGTGAATTAAATCAGTTTTTAATTAAATTAAAGGCCCCAGTTTTTCAAGCAAGTTATTTTTTTCTGTTCTCAAGATGACACAGTAAAGTACATATGGACATACTGTACATATCAATGATTGTTAACAAACGCCGAGATTTCTAAATGTTGCTGTAAAATGGCTTTTGAACAAGAAACACAGCAGTTTTCCAGCTTCTTCTTATTCTCATCATTGGGTGGGTCTTTTATTCCAGGCAGAATAAAACAGTCAGACATTTATCATCCAAAAAAAAAATGAAAGGTTACTGGAACAGATGTTTGAGTGTTAGAAAAGAGAGATAGAAAAGTATGACTGCATTAGAATTATTCACTACTACTTTAAATGTAACTGCCAGTCACAATGGCACATCTTACACTTGACATGGAGCAGGAGGGAGCATTATTGTTATACAAATACATTTTCTAATGCTTCAGGGCACATAGCAATAAGGAAAATATAATTCCTTTTCCTTGGCTTTTGGGAGATTTCCACGCACTCAAGCTATGTTTCGCCAACCATGCTTGCAGTTGGTAAAGATGTCAGCAATAAATGATTTTACTGTATTTATCTTGATCTCTTCTTTTTGACCTGATTTACTATACATTTTTAAGTTGTTCATAGGGTGATGATCAATTATTTCATAGTTTCTTACTGTAATATCATGTCCAAGGGTCTCATTTGAGTGTAAGCTATATTGGTAATAAGTAATACCTTTAGTCATCTTTTTTTGTGTGTGTGATTTTCAGGCTTTTCTAAAGGGCTTTTCAAGGATTAATACCTGGATTTAGGGTTAGAAATATGTTTAGGTTAAGGATAGGATTAGGATTAGGGTTAGGCATTTAGTTGTGATGGTTAATGTTAGGGTAAGGGGCTAGTAAATGCATTATATGATGCATTTCCTGGATGATTGACTATTATTGTCCACACAAAGAATGCAAACCCACATGAGTGTGTTTGTGTTCGGCACGTTAGTATGTTGCTCCATCAATCAGGTTGAAAGTTACTCCACAACACCAACAAAAGCACATAGAATTACTTATTACTTGAACTTCCCACCTGCCTTTTAATAGATGGATCAGGTTTTGTAAGTGTGGTTGCATGAGGTATTGCTGTATCATCAACAATGACCTTGCTGCATGCACCGCCATTTCCACGGACCCAGATACTCCACAGAAACAGGGCTGCCGGCAAGGACAAAAGGAAAAACTGATTTAAACTGATTTGATTCACTTGACTGAAGCTCCTTTTAGAAAATTGGTGTTATCTTGTGACTTTGGTGTTTGAAATCCATCATTACGACTTGCCTAAGTGACATAACCTTACCAATGAAAGCAGGAGTAGACCAGCAGCTGCTGTGTCCAACGAGCAAAAAACCATGATTTTCTCTGTGGACTTTGGTGCAGGAGAGTTACCCAGTTATTTGCGTCAGTCTCCCACCAGAAAAGACACTCTTACAGTGAGAGTAGCAAACAAATTTTTAAGTTGTCATAAGCTTAAGTATGTGTACAATTTGCACTTTTGTTAAGTGGCTAAAAATGGATTATCCCTCTGTCCCTGTTGGCATGTTATCAGTGAGCAAAAGTATCTGGAACCCAAACGGAAGCAATGGTGTCACATTGGCATGTGTGGCAATGTCAGTGTCGATAATATGTCAATACCTCATACCACCACACAAAACTGAGCTGACCATTTTAAATTCATAAATGAGATCATTTATTCTCTGGATCCCACTTTTTCACAAAAGGGCACATGGCACTGAGCATACAATATTACTGCAGACAAATTGTGTGATTATAGCTAATTGCAGGGTTCTCTCTGACAAAACCACATATATAGTTCCTGGTCGGATGTCTCGCACTGTGGTTATGGTTTAGGGCTGAACCGCCTGCTGGGAAGGGCCGGCAGTTTATGATTATGATGCAATATTACAGCATATGTATAGGAAAGTGGCGAGTGAGTGGGGAATATTTATGTGTGAAGGAGTCTTTGATGCATCGCTGCCCAACATGTCACGCAGTAGATGATATTGTCAGCAGCTTTGCTCTTTGCCCAATCTTCTTCATATCACTGGATGTGTGTGTATAGATCTTTGTAATGAATAGCATTCTCCATGGGGAGGAGCATGTGTTGGTTAATGAAACCTGCCTCTCTTACCTTGCAGGTTAATTTCCATGCTTTTGATTACCTGAAATTCCACATCCCATAGTGAAGCAAAACACACACACCTATTGAATGCTGTGTCAACATGTTTAAACAAAATACATGGTTTTAAATCTTTTCTTGGTGCTACATAAACAATACAATTAGTTCACTAAGTGGTCTTGGTGGAGCCTTATAAAAAAGTAATGTTTACAGAGCCAGTTATGAATCAAGAGGTTTATGATGCAATTGTGAGTCGTGTTACATTTAATGGGTAAGGCCCTTTTGATGTGAGAGTAAATACTTGTGCAGTGAGTTCATTCAGGGCATGCCTAAATGCATTCTGCATTGATTCAAACTGGGGCTATTGATACAAACAAAGACTAATTCATAACTGTAGAAAAATCCATATAATCTCCTAATATTTTCAGACAAAGAAGCAAACCGTGCAGCTGAACTACAGCCTTGGAAAAAGTCAAAGTAATCACAAGTGTCAACTTGTCTTAAATATTAACCACTGTATGAGAAAAAATTAACCACATTTCAGGTCATTTGTATAAGTGGTAGTTTGCTTTTTCTACCAAAACAAAGGTGCTTTGAGATAAAGCTATTGCCACCATGCTAACAATGACAATTCTAACCCAATGATGTGTAGCATATACAGTATAATGTTTATAATGTTCACAGTCACATGCAGTTGTGAATGCACAGGGAACAGTGAGAGGAAGATTTAGATGATTTTTGGATTTTGGATTTATCATCTTGGGAACATGAATACAGTATATTTATAACATTTCAAGGCAGTTCATCAAATATCCTTGTTCAATGATATTTAATTTAACACTATCATCCTTATAGCTATGCAGAGATGAGCACGGCCAAATAATTAAAAGCAACATTTCTTTCCATCAAGTTTTTCCTCTTCTCTGGCTTATTCAAAATGTATGGTGTCAACAGTTTCCATAGTCTAGGGACTGTTTCTTTGGTGGAAGTCCAGTAACAGCATCTGTGATGTGCTGAATCTAGAGTTTTAAAATGGTCCAGGTGTATAGGCTGTTAAATCAGCTGGTGTTTATCTAAGCCCTACAATGCTCTAATTAATGTGAGGTCAGACCTGAGGTCAGAGGTTAGTGTTGGTGAAGAATAATGCACGCTGATAAGTAAGTGGATGTGTTTGTGTTTGTGCTTATAAGGATGCCTGTGTGGCCCTCAACAGGCCAGGATGGGAGAGTTGTGACAGGCCCACAATGGAAGGTACACACAGATAAGACACTGCGCGTAAGGAGAGTGACTAACGGCAAATTCCCAAACCCACCGGAGAGATGTACTTACAAGAGATAAAAGCTCTAAAAGCATCTGCAGCAAATACCATTCATTAAATGGCTTGACATTTAGGATCGGATAAGATTTTACTTTGTATTCAAAGTGAGGAATTGTACCTCACTGAGTATTATTTAGACAGACTAAGACAAACTCATTGATGCAGTTTGAAGATTTGTTAAACAATGAGATTAGGCTGGAGAGCAGGCTTTTTCCTGTCTCCTACCAACGGTCAACATTTTTTCCCCCTTATTCATTCTTCCTTAAAGCTGAAGTCACAGTATATTTAATTTTATTTAACAATGTGGAAAAATTAAATGTAATGTTGCTCTCTGTGGCAGACGTCTTTCTGCTGATTATTTTGTTTTATGCTTAATAACTTTAAGGAAAACTCTGGAGCTTAGTAATATGTCTGCAGAATATGTTGATGCATCCACTAGCCTTAACTCTGTCATTTAAATTTCCTGCACACTTACTGATTTCTCTTGCTAAATGTGCGGCTTTTCAGCATCCATCATGCTACATTAGTGTAGCAGCTGTACTATCAGAAAGTACTGTAACTATTTGAACACCAATCATTCCAGGTACATAACATTCCACAACATCTCAAGCTCATTTGTTCAATTTAAGGGCAGCATCTCTAGTTGAATGGTCAGTGGTTGCATCATATTGTGGGTAATGTAAGCACCAGGTTTTGACAAGGACGAAGAATGGCTGTAAATAAAGAGATCATGTGTGATTCTGCACAATTTCAGTATTAGAATGTGAAAATTGAATCTATCGACTATCCATCTTGAAAGAAATTTAAAATTATATTTACATGTCCAGTTACTGAGCTGATATGGGCTCAAGTCCTAGAACAGCAGCACTATAAGGGTTTTAAAGAACTACAAATACTATGTCACTTCATCATATAAAGTACTTCTTTTCAGCATATGCTGGTCAGCAGTCTTCTTCCCAATAAGGATTCTCTTTAAAAGTTACTGCAGAGAAGAGAGAGTTAAGTTGAGAAAATACCCTTACGGTTGAGATTTGTCTGTTTCTGCTGTATGGCTTTCTGAATATGTGTTCATTCAGACCTCATCCCAACATAGTACAACATGATCAATGCTGACAGGACTAGCCTTTGGTCCGGTTAAAGTATTCTTCACTCTTTCGCTCTTTACTTTCATTTTTCTTCTTCGCTGACCAAACAGGCTTATGACCTCTTTGAACTGCCTGACTGAGAGTACTTAGAGGAGAGGACTTACTGGAACCGACCAAATGAGATAAACTGAGAACAAGAGAAAGAGAAGAGTAATAGGGGAGTGGAGAACACTATTTCTCATAAAAAAAAAAAAACTATATGCAGAATAGGAGATGGAGAAAGCCACTTTCTTGCTTGTTAAAGCATTTGAGCAGGCTCTTACTTCATCCAAATTTGTCAGCTTATCTATTAATATTAATAAGAGACCAGGATTGAGGAGGAGGTGGTAGGAAATGAAATGGAAATGGAGGTCAGGTGGACAAGCAGTGCTGCTGTCCGGCACGTTCCTCACAGCTGGGCAGGGTCAGTGTTTGTAAAACTGATTGGTTTTTCAGGAGTGAGTGAAGTCATCTGTACGACACTAAGGCCAAATGGCTGTCAGATGTTTTCTGTGAGGAATGCAATGACATTTGATGAATAGTAACTAAAACAGAAAGTGTTGCTTTTTTTCCATAGGATTGACAGAATATAAAGATTCTTTCTTCTTCTCTTCCGTGACAGAGTAAAGATAACTTTGCCAGGGAATTCTGATGAATCATTTAATGTCTGCAACTGCCAATAATAGTAATTTCTCACTGGTTTACACACATGCCTGATCCTTGTAACAAGGAATGGTTAGTTTTTCTAAACCCTAATCTCTCAGAGACAGTACATAATGGGCCTAAAAAACCTGACACACCTGACTTCACAAACATTCACTAAATTAATGTTTCAGGAATTGCCCCTATGTGTAAATGTGCACACACGTATGCAACTCGCTTACGTGGTGTTTAACAGTGCATGTTATCAGAGTACATTATCGGAACAAGTAGTGAAGGTTAATTCCTGGATAAATTATATTAGATTTGAGAGCAGGTTTTCCCTGATAACGCACACCACAAGGTGAAGACTCGTTTCTTCAAAAGTGGAAAGGAGAAGGGAGAGAGAGAGAAAAAGAATGTCTAATTCGCTGCCAGGTGATTAAAGAGTGTGGCAAGCAGCCATTATGCTTTTGCATGTGGAATGCCACTGTTACATTATACATTACACAATGTGACTTTCATCCTCACATGCTCCCTCACATACTCACTGTCCTTTCTGTGAAGGGAAATCATTGATAGTTTGAGGACTTTCCGACTGAGCGTGTCTGTGTGTTTTTGTATGGTTAACTTTGTGAGGACCAAAAAACTTATAAACCATAGGAAGTGAGGATATTTTGGGGTTCTGTCACCACAGTTGATGGTTAGGGGCTAGGGAATGAATTATGTCTATGAGTGTCCTCAATACGAATACTATGCAAATGTGTTTATTTAACCAGTTACTCGATGTGCCATCGAGTAACTGGTTAAATTTAGGGCTAAGATTTGAATTGTGATTAGTGTGTGTTAGTACCAACTCAAATGTGATCACAAAGACTGTATTTTCATAATAAAAAAAAATTAAAAAGGGAAAAAAATCAGCTCCTACAGGGCGCTTGAGCATATTAGAAACCAGAGTAATTAAAGTTTTAATTATTAACATTTTCATTCAATGAAAACCTATTTTGTTATTCATAGTTAGCATCTTCTTAGCTATTCCTCTTCAATTTGTTTGGTGTGGGATTATAATTGCTTATACTTTACATGAAAGATTTACTGCAAATACATATATATACTCAAGCATCACTGTTTAGTGTTCACTCTCCTACAGGCATATCAGAGCAGTATGATGCTTTTTCTAATGTAATCCAAATATTGGTGATGTATGCTTAAAACATTCATAGTTGTTTTTATTACAGGCAGCACCAAGTTATCAAATTAAGCAACTACTGTATCTGTAAATCAAGATTGTTATTTTTGGCATCTTTTTTTCCTTTCCTTTTGAATTAGGGATAAATAAAGTAACAACTGCCAAAGTGAGTTGTTAGATGAACACCCACAGGTAACAGACCTCACACCTTCAATCACTAATCCCAAGTAACTTTATCTGTTTCATGGAAAAATACTCCTGTCATGTCTGCATGAAAGCAGACTACAATTGCTCTTGGCACAACAAAAAGGGCAAATAGTGAACTTAAAACGCGTCTTCGACTTTGATAGTTACTTTGTCCACAGAAATAACTGGAATCACCCTGATTTCCTTTGACCACAATGACATTTATAAATGCGCGTCAGCGTGTACGTCGATGTAGGGGAGGCTGTTTATTGTACTTTTGGAAAGGACCATTTCATTAAAGTGTGTGTTTACATATCTGTGCGTGTTTAGTCAGCACAAATTTGGATGCACACACACACACACACACTGACTGTATCCACTGTAACTTTGCCCAGTTGGGTGCACACATACACATGCACACAGTCTCTGAGTCAGCAGAAACAGGAGCTTGGTGACCCCGCTAATGAAACCAAGTGTTATTCTTCAATTAAATTGTGGACGGGTACCGAACCTAAGGGACTCCTCTCAGGACTGCTCCAGTTACATGACAGCCCAATGCCACTCTCTTCCTAAATGCTCTCTTTCTCCTTCTCTAGCGCTCACTCTGCCTCTCTCCTTTCTTGCTCCATCATGTCTCAGTTCCCTCCGCTGTTAAAGTCTCATTGTCTCGCCTGCCCCCCCCCCCATTCGTATTAAACCCACAGCAAGGTATGAGATGTAGCAAGGAAGCTGAGTATGTAAAACATGGCTGCCAACCTGTGTCATTACATACTTATTATTATCAGCTCTTTTTCCTGCTTCCTTGGCATCTATCAATCTCTCAGTGAGCTGGACACTTTTGTAGGCGTGCAGTGGCCTGTTAGTCCAGCAGAGGGCATCACAACCGTGCATAGATACTGTATCTCTATTACCGAATGAATGATATTATATAGAAATATTAACGGCCTAGAGATATTGAGTATTACTCATTTGCATGGTCCTTGAGATGCCTTTCCCTTTTTTTTATCTTATCTTTTTTTTATCTTTCTTTATTATGTATTTATTAAGAATTTCTCATGCATTTATAATGAGAAAACTTCAATTAACAACAAACAAAAGAACAACAATTTCTACCTCATCTAGCCAAACTAATTTGACACACCACTGGAGGGAAGAGGCACATTTCTATAAGGCAGTGTTTCTCAAACATTTTATATGTGGACCCACTTTTTGAAAATGTACATTTCATAGTTATAGTTTTGGACAGTATTTACTGCTATTTTTTTGTAAAAATCTGATATTATTTTTAATATGTAAACCAAGCATTTCTAAGAGATATGAATTAATAAATGGATGAAAACTTTATTATATGGTATTTAATAAAACATAAATAGTAATACACTGGGGGGGGGGGGGTCTGCAGTGTTTTGGGATGACTTTTGTGATTTACACAGTATAATAAAGAGATTATATAAAGATCAATAGAATTTAAAACTGTGAACACATTTACATGTACATTACAATTCATAATGATAATACAGCAAGTCAGGGAGGTGTTATAATGTGTGGCATCTATCATTTTTCATGAAATATTGCTGGTAATCTGTTTTTACTTAAATGTATCATTTTGTCTGGTATCATTTTAACATCTTTTCCACCACTGACATGTACACAAATTCAGGAGAGGGGGCGAGAACAGTATAACCTCCACTGTCCTCCTCATCATCATCTTCAGACATCTTCATCGTCGTCATCACTGTACGTGCAGACAGTTCCTTTACCTTTCAAATCAGCAGACAGTCCCCCCCAGTCGGCGCTTCAGCCTTCACCGGTCTCTATTACACCGGAGTGACGGGGAAAGGAATTGTCACGAGACTCCAGTCAGACTCACCTACTTTCCATGAAGTGTGTGCGCAATGACTGGCGCGCTCGCGGTTAACCGGCAACGTTGCACGGCGCACGCACACACTGAGACGTACGTGGCCGGACACACACGCTCCCTTCACCCTCAGCAAGTTTGATTGTCTTCCTCTAATCATGACACATTCGCTCTCGTGTCACCTTTCGCTTTTCATCCCTGAGGGGCTTTTAATCACAAGAGTAGCATCCAAAGTCGTGTGCTTGTTTTTCAAATGTGCGACTCTCAACACACAACATACAAGCTTTTAGAGAAGAGACCGTTCAACAGAAAAGAGGCGGTCCGCACATGACTGGCATGCGGGAATGATGAAATCGATTTGTAGAAGCATGGGCACAGTGGGTGGTGTTTCAGCCGGCGAAGTATGACTTAAACATCACAACACGGATGATTTTCCTCCCTCTGCGAAATACAGAAACCAGAGAATGAGAGCGGCAACCGCGGAGCTGCAGCTCTGCGTTTTTTAATAGCTTACTGGTGATGGTGTGGTCACATGAGTCGTTTTGATAGATGAAACTTTGGAAAAAAAAAAAAAAAGAGAAAGGACACACCTACTCAGCCCTAATGATCCACAGAGTCTTTGCGTGTAGTCGCTCCCACAGTATGGAGGGACCGCGCTGAGTGTTCACATGCAGTGCGCAGTGACGAAGGAATAAAACAGCCAGAGCAAGCGGGCAAAGTTTTGCAGGACGAAAATTTCACTGTGCGGTTTTATTTTTCACTTCACGTCCTCCTGGTCCGTGGGTTCAAATTGCACACATACAAGTTTCCAATGGACAGATACTTGGAGACGGCTGGCTCAACAAGCATGGGATTATTTCTGTAATGTGGATCGTTACTCCCTTGCAAGAAAATAAAGGTCTGCTGCGGAACAATGTGAGACGTTGTGCATCTTGGATTTTCGTCTTTCTGGATATCTTGAAAATCATTGGAAACAGTTGAGAAAAGAAGAAGTTACGCGCAGAAGGATTGTAACCCTTCAACCCCGGGACCACCATGGATTACAACAACCCCTTCCCCCTGTCTCGAGAAGTTTGAGCCGCTTCATTTGTGTGTTGTACTTGTAAACTTCATGTTTGAGAACAAATCGCCACATTGGCTGCTTGGATTTTAAAACGTCGCCTTGCTTTGGATTGGATTTCCAACACCATGAATTTTATTGACAGTTTGACACTATTATTTTTGACGCTGTCAGCTGTCAAGGTGAGTCTTGCGTGTCCCAGAAAGCTCAAAAAGAAAACAAAAGCGTTACACTACCTCAATTTGCGACATGGTCATTAATGTGTAGCTCGTCCTTGCCTCTCCTCTGACGAGGTCATCGCTCATGTTTAAACAAGCTGAAATGTTAGAGGCTTTTGGGGAGATTTAAGCAGTCATTACGCCGAGACGACGCAGTAACACTGCGCAGTCGTGAGTGCTGCGTTATTGTGCTGCAAATGTGGCATAAGAGATTATTTTTTCAATAATGTTGTGAAGTTTGACGCTGGGTGATCTCAGGCCTGCTCCAGGAGATATTATTACGCTTTAAAGGCGCAGTGGCTCCATTCTGAATTAGGGCATGTGAGCAGGTTCACTCCTGGCACTGACGCGACCCTAATGGTGAACCGTAAAAGAGGAAGAAGCTTTATCTGACTTTGACGCTGATAATAAATAAAATCACTTCTAGGTGGAAAAAAAAAACATAAACAGGCATTACTTGTGAGATTAATCGCCCAGACAGGGGACATTTCAATGGTTCATTGAGAGCGGCACTGTAAATCTCTTGTCATATAATCATTAATCAAGCGCAGTGTGCTCAAGGAGGCTTTGAGCAAAGGTTTCAAGGTGAAAAAATTATAAAGCAGCGCAGCACTTCAAAAGCAGCGTCACATTGCCTCTCATGAGCGGACCCAAATGATTTATTAGAGGAATTTGCCACTTCAGCGGAAGCTAATGTGTTCTAAGTTGCAACATAGTTCCTCTCTCCAGCATCTCCTAAAAAAAAAAGAGCACGGAATTCATCCCCCTCCGACATCCAATGAAGTGTTTATTCGACCAACTGTTTGATGTAATGACAGTTAATTCGTCCAATCAACGCGGAACTGTATCTGGATGCGGACTCAACTGCTCATTTTCAGCCTATCATCACTCGCTTTCAGGGCCGGTGTTCGCAGCTTGACACCCATCCATTAATAACACAGTACATGGGGTTTTGAAGCGCCGGGGTCCCGCAGCTTTCAAGGCTCACGCCACCAGAAGGGGGTGGAGACTAAACACTACCAGTCCTTCTTCTTTTTACATTTCATCTGTTGGAATGGGAAGTAGTTTCGCAGCTTACTTCAAAAAAGCCGACTCTCTGAACTCATTCCGGTGCTACAGGAGCCGGGTCTCACGCAATATTGGCGAGGCATTGCGTGATTTTACGCGTGCTTGCGTGTGAATAAAAATGGAAAGTAAGGGAGTGCGCGGATCTGTGCTGTGCGTAATGTGCGCACGGAGGGAAAAGTTGCCAACTTTTGGTGTGGTGACATCTCCCCCCCGGTGTGAGGAAGAGGGGCAAGCAGAAATTTTGACCGGTTTAAATGGAGACGGCAATTAGTCCGTGTTTCCATAGAAGTAGCACAGGTCTGCCAGCCAAAATGAGAAAAAAAAAGTTGCACGATAACTTCACAGTTTCACAAGTTTTTTGCCACGTAGCTGTGATGTGGCAGAATTTGTCCGGCTCTTTGTACCTCTGGTCAAATATTTGGCCATATAAGGCTTCACGCAGAACACATGCAAATATTTATGATAGGTGTCACTCAAGCGGCATAATTAATGAACATACTTGGTCATTATAATATGTAATATTTCAGAATGGTTTAACATAAAATGTGCTGTAAACTAAGAATCAGGCTCATAAGCTATTTTTCAGTGCTTATTTAGTAAGAGCTGCTAATATAAACAGTCGACACTGACTGACCTTTATTGTCAGTTTAAGCCAATCTAAACGATAAGGCACATACTGAGCTTTTTTTTCATATTCTCACACCAGCCAACAAAAAATAATTGTCAAAATGCAAATATGTTTTTGCGCAACTGTGGTTAAGTAAAGGGCAATATTTCTATGCTTTTGCACAATCTACTGTACCTGAGATCTTTCCTGTCTTTCTCCTTGCAGAGTGCCCATATACCGAAGGCAACAGAGAGAGGTTCACATGATGGTAGGTGTCCCACAGCAGGGCAGCGTGGGAATACACTGTGTGCAGAGACTGGGCTCCCTGGCCGGCTTGGCACACAGCCAAACAGAATGAGCCTGGACTGAGGTTCACCTTGGCACTAAAGGATAATTATCGCCTCCTAGTGGTCATTTGTTTAGCTTGCGCCTGCATTGATTTTTATTCCCCAACTCTCTTCAATATATGATAAATAAGAGCGGTTTGACCCCTGCATCTCAACACCTGGGTGTTTACATCTCGTACTGCATTCCTTTTTTATTTGAGGTCAAGCAGATTCTCTCATAGAATGGAATTTCACCCTGTTGGCTCACAGTTTAATTTTTGCACAATCCCAGCATTGCCCAATCTGATTTGGGGAATCAGAAGCTTAAGTTCATGATATTGTTCAGGCCCAGTATGTTTGGATTGGCTTCCCAGAGGACTGTCAGGCAGGACTTGCTTCAGGCTAACTAATGTTCAGAGCAATATTTTGGAGGTGTTGTCTGTCTGTGTGCTAATATCTTTCCCAAGAGCAGGAGGGGGACTGAAGGTGAAAGAACAGACTAGAGCTGTAGCTGAAACACAGCTGGGTAGATATAGCGCTATAACACAGTGACAAGAAATGTGGCTGTATGAAAACACCCTGTCATTATTATCCTGACCAAAATAATTGTGAGTCATAGTATTATACATTTTAAATTTAAAAAAAGTGAAAAAGAAGGACTACAAAATTGTGAGTGTTGGTGAAAATGCTAGACAGCATTTTCAAATTATTTAAGTTGAAAAGTAGCACTGTTCTCCATTTGCGATTATCCTGATAATGGAAATTCACTTCAATCAACAACATGAGTCCCTTTTATCCTGATGTGAGATCATATTTATATAGACATATTAAGATAGATAGAATGTTCACTATTTCCTAAAGGAGATTGCATAAGTAGGTAAATCTCTATTTACATGTGTAAACTAAGGTTACCAAGTGCTACTCAGTCATAGAACTTCAAACGTGTGTGTGCATGTATGAGTGTGTTTCATCTCAAGCCTGCCGGCATTTTTAACTCACGTCTCCTTGTAGTTGTCTATTACTGTTACACCACAGTAGTATTTAAGAGTTACTGGTTTAGTCTGGAGCTCCTCTGCCATTTTATAACCATGCACTCTGTGACTTTTTTGTGTTTCTCAGTGATCCCTCTAATGGAGGTGTACAACAAGAGTATGTGCCAGCCACGGGAGCTGCTGGTCGAAATTCTGCAGGAGTATCCGGAGGAGATGGAACACATCTTCATCCCGTCCTGCGTGGTGTTGACCCGTTGTGCCGGCTACTGCAATGATGAGATGCTGCAGTGCATGCCAACATCCAGCTATAACGTAACAATGGAGGTCAGCAGCGTTATTTACAACAGTGTTTTGTGCACCAGAGAGCAGTTTTAGGAATAAGGGTAACGGGGGCTTCATTTTCTAAAGTGACATTTTGTAGAACTCACTTAATCATGATGTGACTGTATGAAGTGAAACACTTTTAATACTTTTATTTTTGCCCAAATGTTAAAGCAGAAGAGCAGGTACAGTTCACTGACCAAGTTTTCTCCTGGTCCAGAAACATTTAAGCACCCTTCTGTTTCACACAAGAGCCTCTTAAGTCAGTCCAAGTGCAATTCAGCCAGAAGCTGCCCTGGCATGACATTTGGGCAAAAATGAAGCCAGTGGGTTTTTTTTTTTTTTTTTTTAAAAATCACCTCAGCTCCTTTGAGATTCTGTCAATGTGTCTGGTTTAGTCTGTGTGAGGAGTCTCACTGAAGAGGTCATAAAAGCCCTGAGAAAACCTGCCTGCTTCTAAAGTGCCAGCACTTGATTTGAGTGAAACCCTGTTATTTTCCCAGGATACTGCTCAATTTTACTTTTTATTTTAATTATAATGCCATATTAAACACCTTTGTTTTATACTCTTGTGCTTGTTAGCCCTGCTTTTTTTAACATCCCACGTCACTGCTTACTTATACTTGTTTGAGCACCCTTAGACGATCTGTGGATGGAAATCACTGAGCTTTACAGAATACAGCAACCTTTCTGTTTATACTTTTATTGATCCCTACTCTGTAAATATTACGGTTATTGCACAGAATGCAAAAGTATATCTGTAAACAGACCATGAATGAGCATGTATTGTATGCAGCTCTGTGAGTGTTTCTCTTCTTTTTTCCACAGATAAAAAGAATAAAACCCCAAAGGCAACAAAATGATATTTTCATGAGTTTTACAGAGCACAGCGCATGTGAGTGTAGGTAAGAAACCCTGAACACACACTCATATACACACACATGCTGTACTGGCGTGCCTCAGAGCAGCGATTGACAAAATGCATCATGTTAAGTTATTGTTTTGCTCTAAATATTTAAAAGATTTAATTAAGACGATTAATAACTACACACCCAGATGAATGCATGAGCTGAAACTTGTTGGTTTGTTTTGTAATGCTTAATACCTTAATTTAATTTAAGTTTGCCCTTAAGTGAGAAAAAAATATTTGTGAGTGCCTTGACCTGTTTTTTTATGTAATTTTTTTTATTTTTTTTAATTTTTTTTTTATTTATTTTTTTTAAGGCGCCAGCGCCCCCCGCGACCCCCAGTGGATAAAGCGGTAGAAAATGAATGAATTAATTAATTAAATTTTTTTAATTATTTTTTTTTTTTTGTTGTATCACGTGTTAACTTTTTGGAAGATTTAAACATTATCTAGTATTTTTGCTTTTTCACGTCACTGGTCATAAAAAGACTTTCCTGATCCATTTCCTGATCCATTTCCAGATCCATTCATGATTTATATCCATTTATAATATACATATATTCCTTAAGCTCCATTCCATTTGTGCACATAAGTGTAGAACTACCAAATCCCTTGTCCTCCCTCAGTTGTATGTAGAGGTTGTGATAGATTTAGTTGTTGAGCTGTTTGATAAATCGCATGTTGTCTCTGCAACCGTCCCTCACAATACGGTGACCATTAATTAAATTCAGTTTGTAAATCTTTGTTTTGTTTTACAACTCAGCCAAAGTGTTTTTACAACTCAGCCAAAGTGTTTTTAATCTGAGCTGTGCTGTGTGACATAAATGAACTGTGACACAGTGGCACCGAGGGTACATGCATCATCCACCCACGTCTAAGAGGAATCTAATGACAAACAAACATCATAGGCAGGATTGTTGGCCAAGGGTCAAGATGTGTTGTCACTTTGTGCCTTCTCTCTGAGCTGTTAAATAAAAAAAATGCTAAAAAGTGAGTCTCTCTACATTCAGAGAGGCTGCCCCACATTATCTGAATTTTACGATGCACTTCAATTTGTCATGGCGCGGTAGTTTATTGTAAAATAATTTACATGTAGCTATAAACATTGAGAACACCTTTATAAAATAGTGACAGTGATAGATTCTTTTGCCATTGTTTTAAAAGTGCGGCTCCACCATAATGATAGCAGTAAGAAGACATTACAGGCAAAGTCACTGTCAGTTGGTACAGCTTTCTAAGTCAATATGTGCAATGACATGCACCCAGTGGTACGAAGTATCAAACTGCATTCAGTGATACCACAATACAAGTATGCCACTACGTCTGTGTGTCAGTCACTTAATATAGCTTGGACACAGCTGTACAAAAGTGATCAATTCATTAAGTCATTGAATCCTCTCACCAGAAAATCAAGTCAGGACAGGAATAGTAGGTTCTGCCACTAGCAATTAAAAACTCAGCAGAAGAGCATCAGATAGCGTCAAAGGACAGGATCTGCTTTCTTTAAAAGTTTAACATTTACACCTGGTGCAAGTTAATATTCTTTAAAGGATCATTCCCACTCTAAATCAACCGTTGATGAGAATGTGGGTGTGAATGACTCAAACTGTTTTTTTCACTCTGTTGCCCCTGTGATGACTGTTGACTGGTGACCTGACCGGGGTGTGCACTGTCATTTGCCCCGTGTCAGCTGGGGTTGGCTCTATCTCCCCTCGCGACCCTCATGTGGAGGATAAATTGAGAAAATGGATGGATGTATCATCCAACTACAGTCCATAATTAGTGTCTAAAAAACATGGACTCTTATTTGGTGAAATCTGATGGGAAATTTCCTGTCCCATCATTTAATAAAGTTGTAAACACAGTGTCCTCCTCCACTCTGCTTCAGGCAGTGTGTGTCCTTTGTATTTTAAGGCTGGAGCTTTGACTAGAGAGCAGACTGACTGGGAAGGGATGTATTGGTTGCATATGTTACAATGTAGCCTACTACTGCAAGATTTTCCAGACTAAGCTGATCATTTATTGATTACTATCTGGACATGACATAGTGTCATTAATAGTTTTGCAATATGGTTGCTACTTTTAGCTAAAAAAAAAAAAAAAAAGGTCTGACACCTTGTTTTATAACTGCAGTAGCTGAACAGAATACACTACTACATTCATCTTTATATACTTTATAATCTTTATGTTTTAATTGTTGCGCCAGTTTGTCAAATAGAATCTTGGCTGCTGTCTGTGACCTCCTTGACAGAAACACTGTTTCCTAACACCTTTTGTTGGCTGTGTCCTCTGGAGTCTGTGAATAGATGCATTGCTCCACGCTCAGCAATCTGGGAGCACCATTACGAGGACGAATAATGAAACAAAGCTGACAATCTGCCATTGTAGCCACAGTGCGTGTGTATGTGTGTGTGGCTGTGTACACTGCATTATTTCCCAATGAACCCAGTCTATTTTACTAAACCAGCCATTTGTATGTGAAAAGCAGTTTTATCACAGTTTCTGGTAAAGGATGGTGATGTAACATGATTTGAAAAGATTGATGTGAGCTCAGCCTTGATGATAATGAGCCGTCTGGTCTCTGATGATCCTGATATGTATCTGTTTACCTGGAAACAATGGCAGGCTGTGATCTAATGTCATTATTGTTTTGTTCGCTTGTTTCAGGTTAAAGAAAGAAGTGAAAGAACAGAAAGAAAAGTGAGTACAGCGCTCTTTCCGCATGGACACTGGGGTTTTTTTGGAGGGGGGACAATGGGGATTTGAGATTTGATCCCTTTTTTTCAGTTATGCTCTGCAAACAAACACTCAGTCGTCAGCAACTCAACATTGTCCCACTTTAATTAAAACCCTAGCCTTTCTGCTTTTGTGCTTAATTGATCTGTTTGTATTTTCCCAACCTCTTTTCCTGTCCTTTTCTTTAGTTTTCTTCCACACACGCTTGAATTAAAACCCTAGACAACAACTTTCCTCGTGAGATCATGTTATGCTGAGATCAGCATATGGCCCTCAGGTGATAAACACAGGGGAATACCAGCCAAATCTGCTCAAGTGAATGAGTGATACTTGATGGGGTCAATGCCCTCTCTAATCCTGCCCTTTACACCTTCTTCTCTTTTCTATCTCATCTTCTCATTTTTCTCCTTTCTTCTTTACTGCTTACATCCCACTTGACTTCTGTTACTCCCGTGTCTTCTTCTCTCATATAGATAACAGAGTTTTTGAGGATTTGTTAAACTTTTCTGTTTATGATCCTTGCTCAAGTGATCCCCTCCTTCAATGTGACAGAAGTCAACGCTCTTAGAGCCGTAAAACTCTGTAATCCTCCTTCTATGACCATGTGTTAATATCTTTCTATTGCAGGATAGTCGTTTGTTGTATTTAGATTTTTATGTCAGGTTGTCTGTCATATAGATAAGGGTTAGTTTTGAGAACTCCTCTTTAACCTTGTCTTAACTCTTTATGAGTCTAACTCTGGATGCATGCTGCTACAAAGTGATGTGGCCGCGGGGTTGTTCAACCCCTGTTTCTTATCCGTTCATACTTTCATGTTAGTTTTAACATTGGCCACTGACCTCTGAGTACTGTGGATTGGTCATTCTCTCAGGGTGATTCATCACTACTGAGGTTGTGAAACTAGCTTAATGTCCGCTTTCACTACTTTCACAACACACCAAATTTTGAATTAAAAGAGGAATTCATGCATCAGCTCCATCCACTTCTGTACTCAAAATCCAGAATGGATCTGACCAAGCCTCAGAGATTTTTATTTATTTTACAGTTTCCTGCATATAAATGACCACAGAAACATGTAATCAACATTGTTTCTACCCTTGACAGACGTTTCTGTTATAATTTTATACATACAAACACAAACTCAGTTTGCACTTGAATAGACAGAGATACAGTATTTTAATCCAGGCTGCACCTGGGAAGCTCTGGTGTTGACAATGAGAACAAACAACGGGTTGTTCCCATTGTGCTGTGGTTTTAAAGAAGTGGAATCAGCCATAAAACATTGACCCAGATAGGTTGAAAGATATAGTTTTGGTGAAGTCCACGTTTTTGTCTGTCCTCAATCCATGGGGAAAATTTCAGAATAACTGCTTGTGCTACAGCCTCTACAGAGTCATTGCACTGTTAAAAATGCAGTAACAGTAAAGTGCCTTTCTTGGTTGTCTTCACTCAACAGGACACACGATGTGTGTGTTTCAGATTCCAAAAAACTGTTTTTGCATATTTTTTATTCAACTTCCATAATACCCCATATTTCAGACATGGGGTCTTAACAGTATTTTCACGAGAGAAACCTATATTTCATACAGTTATTTTTTATTACATAACACTTCAGTGAAGTTTGAAGGTATGGTTAACTCCACCTGATGCCCTGTTATTGCTCATGGTGGAGGTGTTTGGAGTATGAAAAGGGCATCAGGTGCATTTATAGACATCAAGATAGGTTTCTACTAATGACTCTTGGATATTGGCAATCATCAGTTTACGTTTTTTCCAAACACATCAGCTAACACGTCAGTCCATCTCTATCTCTCAGTCTGCAATCTGCACTGTTGTCCTCTTTCTCTTGCAGAAAATCCCGGAAAGGCAAGGGTAAAGGCCTAAAGAGAAAACGAAAGAAAAACCGTGACAAAACAATTCATGATGCGTACGTCAGCTCTGCCTTCTCCACCTACTTGCACCTGAGTGTTGCGCTTCTCATTATTAAACTAATCTGGGAGGAGCTCCTTTGTCCATTTTAATTTGCATTACTTAATTTGCTCATTGTAGCCACGCCAGTTAGCATGTTGCTTCCGCGCATAATTGTCCTAACTTTGTCTCATCAGTCATGTCCTCTATCCTCAGAATGTCGGTGTCTAAGTTGTCCCATTCCTAACATGTTTTGCTAAAGTAGCTTTAGCAAAACTTTACATAACATCGATACAGGAAACTTGCCCGCCATATCCCACAGGAAATTAACCATAGCACATTTCCACTCCACAAATTCACCGTCTAATCTCCTCCCAGCCTCACCATAACAGTGTTCTAAAGAATGTCATTCCGTAGACGAGACTGAAGCCATGCTTGGGATGATATACTCAAGTGTATCGTGATGTACATTGCAGTCCCAAAAGTACAGGTTGCTCCTAACAACATGTCTAACACCAAGTATCATGACTGATATCAGACATGCTTAAAGAAGCTGGAATAAACAGACCTCGGATTTTGACAGTTAGCTGTAACTTGAACCTTCTACTGAATCAAATCACAGTTCCACCAGCATGGCTTTGCAGACCAGCCCATACCTTTCTGGTATCTGTTCTGGGATCACCAGGATTGTAATCATGGTCCTGTGTTCAGTGTTGAGTCTGTGTTGCTTTGCTGTGTCTCGCACCTGTCTCCTTCTACTTTTTACCTTTTTCATCTTTACATACAGGTTTTTGCTGTCCCTTGCATAATGCTGGTACTTTTTATGTAATGTGAAGATAAGTGATGGCCATCTGTTGCCTTGCTGTTTTTCTTTTTCTTGTATAGGGGATTTGTAAACCAGAAAATTGTTGGGCAAGCACCGTTTTTGTGTCTTTGTTTGCTTGCTTTCTTTCTCTGAGCCTTAACAAAAGCACCCATATTTTATTCAGAAGTAATATAATAATAATCTAATGTTGCTTATTTGCTCATACACTGTGAAAGGATACATCATGTTTGCGTGATCATTTGTAATTTGTATACTGAGATGTCAGTGAAGAACCCTTTGTCATTTTTAGCCTCTGTTCTGATTCTAATGTCTCTCTGTGGGAAATGCTCACTCAATAAAATGAAATCTCTCTTAACGGAGAACCAAGCAGACCCTTGAGTCTTCTTTATCAATATTTCGGTGTTTGTAACAGTGAGAGTAATTGTCAAAATGTCATTGTGTGTTGCAAGAACTGGTCCAGAGCTTTGCCTCATGTCTGCATGTCTAACATATTCAAGGGATTTGTGAGTGCTCCAATCAACGACTGAGGGGTTGGAGGGCGGACATGGGGAAAATTTACTGCTTGAATATTTGCTTGCTCTGTGGGAGCCTGTGTGCAATTCTTCCACTCTGTCCCATGCACTTGTCAGACAGTGGCTTGAAGAATCAAAGTGGAGCTTATGTATAAGGATTGCTTTATAAGTGGACTATCTTAATAATAGGGTAATAGTCCAAAATAATAATCATCTTTCTCTCTGCATCTTCTCCCCATCTCTGTCTGTCTATGTGTCTTTGTGTGTCTAGTGTTTGTGAGCCATGTTGCGACCACTGCTCAGAGAGGAGGAAGCGCTTGTTCGTGCAGGATCCCGTAACCTGTCGGTGCTCCTGCAAACACACAGACGCATACTGTAAAGAACGCCAGCAAGAGCTCAATGAGAGGACCTGCAAGTAAGTGTAAAAGTGGGTCTGTATGAGAAGTTAAAAAATAACACATTCGTCCAGACATTTTTTTTTTTTGGGGTGTGGGGGGGTGGAGAGGAATCTTTTATAACCCTTTTTCGGTCTCTTTTTTTTAAGTTAGGTAAAAGAAATTACACCACCTGCAGATACTTATGGTGTGAGTGTGGTTTAACACACCCAATGTGAAAGGAGTCACTCAACAAGGCTCAAGCATCCCCACCTGATTCCGCGGCTCCACTCAGCTTTAACAAAGCTTCGGTTTAGTTTTACAGCCTGCAATTTTATCTCACTTTAACTCTCACTTCTCCTGACATTATTCGCTACCACAACTGCCTGCACCTTACATTGGATTTACATCCCTCAGAGAGAAACACAAATGAATGATTATGTTGCTTTTGAGTTACTAGGAGTGTTGTTTTTTTGCTGGCAGTTTTTCCATAGTAACTGAAAAGGTGATTAAATGATCAGACAAAAAAGTGTTGACAATGTTCTCTAACACTGCGGGGCGTAGACACGTGTGTTTCTCTAAATCTAAGAAATGGGCTACACTTTCAAAACACAGCTGAGTAATTTGTTTTACCGAAGTGGCAATTCCCGTTTGGAAGCCTTGAAGATTTGCAATTTGCCCAGCTGAGACTGACAAAGGAACATATTAGACGACACTACCTGTCAATCACATTGATGCCCACTCATGTGCGTTATCCTCTATATTCCTCTAAATCCTAAATAATTTACAAAATTGACATCATGTGCATTGTTGAAGAAGACCTGAAACTATTGATTGAGACCATTAACTCCTGAGGAAAATGTTTACTTTATAAATTATTTGAGAAGTTGAAGCTCATTTTCCCATAGACTTCCATTCAAACTAAGTTTTTTTTTTTTGCAACCAATGGAGTTGCCTCCTGGTGGCTATTCAGTATAATCTTACTTCCTGGTAGGCCTAGTCAGAAGACTATGTTCATTATTAATCTACATGGTTTATGTGTGGTGTATGGTTTCATCCCTATTTGCAGTCCTAATGCTAAGCTAAATTATCTGCGTTGTAGCTATATGTATCCATGACATCGCATGACAAAAGAAAGACCAAACCACTTAAATCTTTGACTTTTCCTCTTGTTTAGATGTGATAAGCCCAGAAGATGAGAGAGGTGGGATCACCAGATGTACAAGATGAAGGAATATTCTAGAGATATTTCACAGCACAGCACTTTGACCTTTGAACCGTAAGCTCTTCTTTTCTGTGGAAAGCATTCCCCTTGGACTGGCTGAGAGAGAACAAAAAGAAAGACTGGACTGAAGTCTCCTCCCACTGTATATCTCTGTGTACATAGACCACGGTAAAAGAAAATAAGAGTACAGAATTGTTATGCTGCTACAGAAACAAATAACTAAACCCATCATTTGACACAACGCAACTATCCGCCATGTGGTTTTGCATTTCTAACAGGCTTGCAGTGCAGGTGTAGTCTTGTTGTCATTTTATTGTATGCAATTACTTCACTGGATGTGAGTCTACTGTTGTTGTTTGTCAATCAAAGTTGCAAAACCTCTCAATCTAAGATATATTTACCTGCTAAAATGGTGGGTGAGGCTGAAGAAGACATGGGCATGCCCTTTTTTTGGAAATAGTGGATGGATTTTCATAAGCAAATGTCTACTTTTGTTAGTAGACGATAACAGGAGGACACTGGTACAGCTGATGGAAATCTTGAATCCGTGTGATATCACTTCCTTTCCTCTGAGGATGTTGCAGGACTGACGTGAACAGACACAATACTTTCACTATTGTGCTCAGCTTGCAGGAGGAGAGACTCTGCAGTGCCATATATATATATTTTTAAAGGGATAATGGTCATCAATAAGAGCATCTTATGTTTTGCTATGTCGTTCACGAAAAGAAACCACTGAAAACATCCTATACTGTAGATTCCATTTGAAAAACTGTGCCTCACAAAATGCACTGAGAAATCTTTCGAGTGCTTTTTAAATTATTTTTGTTTCCTTTTTTCAGGAGAGGGGAAAGTAGTTTTATTAGTTGTTGAACTTAATACAACTTAATTCTATTGATTGCATATCTTCTTCTCCCATCTTGTACATACTTAATATCCCTTTATACCATAGTCCATTCTAGATAATTTATAAAGTTATAGAGTATTTTTCAGTATTCAGTCTTCTACCCATATTTAATTTGGTCTATTTATACTGTATATGCAGTGTTATGTACCTGTGGCTGTCGTATCTCCCCACATTTGTAAGGTCACTGATAGCTACTCTCAGCATTGAGACTCTATGCGTTTCTGTGGAAAAAAGAAAAACTCAAAAATGATTTGTTAACATTCCCTAAATGGATCACTTGTATTAATGTACTGATGACATCTCTGGATATTCAACCCCTCTATTCTAAGGGTGTGGGTGCTGTGTAGAGTTTAAACATTTGTTAGTGTGTGCGTGTTTGTGTGTATGGATGCGTGTCCACGTGCACATGTCGATGTGCACATCTATGTGTAGGTGTTAGTTTGTTGTATTTAAGTATTTAAGTATGTAATGGACTGGTGTTTTGTCCGTCCTGCCAGATGCAAATACAAATAAACTACTGCTAGCAGCTCAGCATACACTACTACAACACAAAATGATAAGTCTGCCATTGGTCGTAGAGCCCTCATTATTAGTTTTCTTTGTCTCTTCCTCTCTATTAACATGTTTTCTGTGTCTATGTAAACAGTAAAGCATATTTATTTTCAAATTATATTGTTTTTATATAAAATAAGAAAAGGTTGCTGTGTTGTGAATGCTGTGTTTTCAAGAGTTTTTTAAAAAAAAAGGCGGCATGAGTTTGACATGTTTTTGTGCAGCAAGTTGATGAGCACACATCTAGTAAGAAGCCCTGCAGAATGTACTCTGAATGAAAACCGGGAAAAAGAAATAAGAAAGTCCTGCACGCTTTTCATGGCAGACAAACAGACATTCATCCTCACAAATAAAATGGCACTTTGACGGAGTGTGCTGTAACTTCATCTGTTAAATCTAACCCAGCGAGCAGAGTACTCAAGGAAATCACACATTTTCTGAGAACTGTTGTCTTCATTCATAAGGAAAAGATCTTTTTCTTTTTTTTTCCCCAATTGCCAAAAATAATATGTTACAATAACAAAAGAAGCCATCCAGCAGTAATGTTTTGGTCATGGTTAACTAAAAACCATGCATGGATACAAAGTCATATGACTTCTTCGTGGACAGCATGTTTTCTGCACAGTTATCAGCAGAAACTCCTCTGATTGGCCCTTCACTGCAAGACTAATTTTCCAAAAAGTTTAAAAACCTTTTTCGTCCCATCATAAAAACATATAATGCTTTCCACACAGCATACTCATTGGCCTGATAAAATAAAGTAAGTAAAATTTATTTCCTCCAGCTGCAAAGTTATAAACAGTAGTGAGTGTTATGATTATTGTCAAGAAAAACTGATCCTTCCTTGTATAGAGTTAAATGATACTGTGCAGCAATCTGTCAACAGAGAAGTCTTCACTATCATATCTATCACCTAAACTGCTGTAGCTTCCTGGATGATATTTCATTGAGTCAAAGGTTTCTGAAGTAACACAGCATTCCATCTAATCTGCTATTTGCTGATTTTATGTATTACACAAACAATAAATAATACTTTTTATACGTAATGGACTGTTAAAGCAGCATGGGATAAGGGAATACCTTGAACCTTTACTCTCTTGAATGGCCATCAGGGGGCGAGTTCACTGGTTGCAAATAGATGTTTGTATACGAGTCTATAAGAAATTGACCTACTTCTCACTTGATCTAAAACATCAGGCATCACCTCACCTCGGCAGGGCAGTATCAATACACTCCCCTGTTTTAAAAGGTTAATGAAATGAAATCCTTAATCCAGATCTGGATCACCACCAAAATCTGATCATTTGTTCCTTGGGCCATAATCTACATCAACACTCGATGAACAAACTTGAATCATAATCAACCCTTTGTTTGTGCACACAAACTGCCACAGCCAAAACAGTCATCAGTCATTTTGCAGATGATCCTTCAGAAAGACACAATCATAATTACAGTAGGTCACGACTAGAACCACCTTCATCAAGAGATAATGCAACTTGCCTGTCTTCGTATGGATGGAATGACGATTCCTTCTTGTCTTTTTCCACCACAGAAGCCTAATCTGGAGACATTAACCTTGATCATGTTACATTTGTTATGTTTTGCTTTGTTTTGTTTTTTTGCAACCCTTCTTATTTCAGAATTGTCCACTTTGGTGGCACATTGTTGAAATTCTGGCGCCTTTAGGTCTTACAACAAACTTGATACCTGTAGCCTTCTACTGAAAGCAGGCTACTTTACTGTTCTGTACCAGATTATCAGGTCACCGGTCTGACCCCCCCCCCCCCGGTCCGCCCCCCCCCCCCCCCCCCCCCAACCCAGGAGGACAAAGAGCAGTTTACATGGGATTAGTAACTTGTTCAGTGACACTTTAGCAGTAGCTGATCTCTGGGCCCCTGGACCAAATCTAACCCTTATGAATGTAGATTAAGTGGAAGGTTTTGGATTTTTGGCCGTGTTTGTTTTGAAACACTCTCCCTCTTAGCCCATTGCTTGGTACTTCCCCTTTGGATTATCGTCAGCGTGGCGCTAATGCTCTGCCCTAGCTGCTCTGCCCTGACTCATGCTCTTTAGGTGCATACCTAAATATAAAGCGGACCACACAGCCCCTGAAATTGTAGGGCCCCGTCTCTGGTTAAACACCAAAAGAATGTCATAAACCATTTAATCTGTGGTTTTCCAGGGATTTAGAACCCAGTGAGGTTGTTATAGCTGCCTGTCTGGCACATCAGCAAATTGTGTTGATTTTAAATCAGTTTTTGGACCATGTTTTCTGACAGTTGGGAGGTAAGAGGATTATTCATTTTATGTTAAAGATAGGCCTGTTCTATTTTTTTCATAAAGAGGCCTGAAGACATAATATTGAAATAAAAAAAAATAAAATCATTTTGTTCAAAATAATCCCTAAATTAATTTGCTTCTATGGCTTTGAACGAGGAGGTTGTTTCCACATATAATGTGATTTATCAAGCTCGGAGAATAGCAGAGTATAATTATGGGAAAATGAAAAAGTCAGTTGTTTTATTTCATCTTTTAATCATGTATTCTTTTTTGCTTGATTCATCAGTGGCACATGTCCTGGTTTATATAGGTATTATTCATATTGTGGGGACCTAAATCCTTTTCTTATGGAGGCTAAAATAAAGGTTTTAGGTTTAGGGTTAGGTAGATTTTAAGGTTATGGTAGGTTAAGGTAAGGCTTGGTTAAATTAAGGACAAGCTTTGAATTTGGGGCACTTATAAAAACTGGAAGCAAACCGTATGTAGGTTGTTTCCAAAACCAAAACTTTTTTCCTGGAAAAAAAAGTTAATAAGGTTGATGATTTATATATTACAAAAACAAATGAATTAAAACATGATTCAGGATCTATCAAAACCTGTGTTCTTATCTGGCAAGAAAAAGATTGACTGTGAACAGTAATGTGTGATTTACTGGTAATGATGCATCTCTGCTTCCTTGAAGTACCACTCCTCCAAATTTTTCCCATTTACTCTTGTATTTACAGCATAATTGAGACATTTTTAGATAAGGACAGGGAGAACATGCCAGCCGAAAGATTTTTGACACGGACAAGTGCAGTTTCCAAAACAAAACACATAAGATGTAAACCACTGACACGGGATGTGGTGCCTTAATAGTTAAAGCTAAAAATAAGCATTGATAAAAATAATCTCATTTTCTATCGCATAACAACTTTCTGTTCCCGTAAAAGAAGTTTGTTTGCATCTTGTGAAAGCTATTGTCTTTGGAAGCCGACGGCAGGCAATCAACCTCACCTCCAAAGACAATATTTTTAGTCCAAGAGTCTTTTTTGGAGTAAAGTCTGTTTGATTTTTCTTTTTTTTTTAAAAAAAAAAAACGCCTACTGAACTACTACAAGTGAACCATTATTATACAGCATCTGCAAATCTAAATTAAAATGAGTGGATATGGAAACAATGAGGAGTGTTAACAGCCTGCCAGCACCTCAGCACTGATCACTGTGCATGCTGTTATCTGTATTGCATGCAAAGCAATGATTCTTGTCAAAGGTGAATTGGCATCAATCAGCTGAGATGAAGCAAAAGAACTCATACGGTGTGTCGCTTGGCTTCATAATCCCAGTATTACAGCACTGTTGACGGCAGCTTCTTTCCTTACAAATCTCACATCAGTGAGAAATCTTGACTTTCCTGCACATTCCCAGCAATTTGTTCCCGAACTGTGTTTACATTCCCTCCTCTTGTATGTCATGGTGTGTGTATACTTTGCATTTTTTTTTAGAATTCTGGCTTTTTTTGTCACACTTTTGTTAGATTTGCCATGTCCACGTGAAACTTAGGTCAAGGTACCAGTGTTCGGTGCTGCACTTTCTGCATGCTGACTGCGTACAGTGGCCTGACATAGTCTAATGTATGTTAGGAAGTTTGTCAGTGGAGCCTTCCTCTGTGTTGTCCACCACATCACTGGGCTGTCTAGACTGTCCATCTCCACTGAGGTTGCAGTCATTTTCAAGTGATGTTCGATATACACACACAAGCTTTGGCCCATCAAAAAAAACAGTAAGTGTCTGTGTGTGTGGGTTTTTGTTTTAACAGAATAAAAAAACAGTGATTTATTTCAGGCCATGTTCCACAGTCGACAGTCGATAGATGCACAGAACCGATGACATTTAAGGACGGATGGAGTGAAAGCGCTGAATAGTAGAACTAGTCGTTAAAAGACTCTTAGCTTTAAGACGTGAGCCAGGCAACGTGCCTACAAGCAGGTAAGTCACCACAAGCTGCTGATGTAAGCCAAGAGAAATCACAACTCGGCAAAAACCCCTCCCTAAGGCGTGTCTGCATGATATGTGCTCACTTACACGTACTACATCTCTAAAGCTTCTGATCTATATTTACCCACGCTACCTTATGATTGTGACACTGAAAAATATCCTCGAGTCATGAGGCTTGGAACCAGAGAGGTGGGGGGGGGGGGGGGGGGGNGGGTGCGGGGGGGCAGGGGGGGGCTGGGCTGGGCGGGGGTGGGGGGGGGGGGGGGGGGGGGGGCCTGAGGGGGAGCTGCACTGACGTGCGGTGTCGCCGCAGATATACAGGTGGTTGCTTGCCAGTTAATGAAAGGTCAAGAGAAAGATAAAATGATATGAGGATGTGTAAGAATGTACTGTACTTTCCTCCTTAAAACGGTTATAAATGGCAATAAACTGAGGGCACATGAAAATATCTTCAACCATGCTATAAGTATTAAAAAAAAAAGGCTCAATCATTTAGAGGGCTGAGGGTAAGTTTAGAGTATGTCTCCAGGAAATGAATGTAAGTCAATGCAATGTCCTCTGAAGTATGGAAACCAGTGTGTGTGTGTGTGTGTGGGCATGTATTTGCCAGTGCCAGAGTTTATTGATTGGTTGGACACCATAAAAAATGTCTCCTTTCTTCCTCCCCACCTTTGCATTACCAATCTGTCCACTTCTAGCTCACTAATTAACACATTATGTATTTTTTTTTTTTTATGTGTTAAAAAAACAATTTTTGGACACTATGAGTTTCTAGAGTCTGGGTTTAAATGCCAAAATTTGAGCAACAAAGAAAACACTGTTTATTGCAACACTGGCGCTTTTTTATTATTATTGTATTGCAAAATAGAATCCAACATTTGTAGTATTTAGAGCTGGAGCTCTGGAACATCAGAGAGGGATTCAGTGTCCTTTTTAACAATATTATAGCTGGGGGATACAAATCATTCAACTGTGAGACCTTTTCAAAGACGCTTTTTGTTTGGTTTTCTAAAGTAATTGTTTAAAGGCATTGTTGTTCCAAATGCATCTGCTGCGTAATTGTGAGATCTGAGGAGAGGAAGTGATGTGAGCCGGTGGAATTACTGCAGATCTGGCAGAATGGAGCTGGATTTGTGATGTGTTCTCATATTAGACAGGCCTGGCCTTGTTAGAGAATCCACAAGGGCTCAGTGTTAAAAATTGGCAGCGCTTTTCAACTCCTGATCAACCACAAATCATTCGGGAAACAGGCAGAGAGGCCGACTTTAAAAGCGGTTAACATTTCCAATTAATACAGAACAAAGCAAATGTGCTTTTTCATTCATGAAAAATGAAATCAGTGTTTAGAGAGTTGGGTATGCTGACAAGTGAGACGCTTTTGTTGAAGCTGGTGAACAGAAGCCTCTCAAAGAGAAACTTGACTCCTATAATCCCAAAGTCCAAAAAGGGAGCTCAGACTCTGCAAGTGTGCGCATGCAAGTTATTGTTTGACCTCTTATCAATATTACTCAGTGCTTATTTCTCATAACCTATAAAGATCATTTAACAGACTCTGATTATCTGCAATGTGACACGCGTCCTCTTATAAATACATATTAATTGTTTTCTGCAATTAGCCTTGAATATAAGTGTGCAATCCGGCCAGATTGTGGTTTATTCATACATTCTATTGCAACCGAAATCCAATATTTAATATCTATGTTATTTCAACGAGTGAAACAAGCAGCCTATGCGTTTATCAAGAAAAATAACTATAATTAATGTTTGCTTGACTTTGTTTTAAATAAGAAAATGTACATAACAGCCCTGTGTAAATACACGCCCCAGTTCTGTAGTACAGATTTCTCCTCAATGTAAACATTTAGCCCTTTCTCCCACATACACTATAAATCTCACATCTCCACCCTCATAACATTTGACCTACATGTCGGCCCCCTCACAAGGTGCTTTATAGAAGCATAGAAGTGATAAACGATGCCATTCCTATCTCTAATCTTTCACTTAGATTACATTCTCCCTAATTTCTGTCATCTATTTTAAAGGCAAAAGAGCTGACACTCTCCAGATTTGCTCTTGTGTCTGACTGTGACACTTTGTGATACCGCCACTGCACTAGTGAAAATCTGTTGGAGTGACTTGGTCAAAGTTGGTCACTGCCATTCGTCAGCCTCTCCTCCTTTTAACATCCCCTTTTTTCCCCTCCATACATCTTGCTCTTTCTCTTCCTCCTCCACAGCTCTTTCCTCCAATTTCACCCTCACTATCCTTTTTTTTTCCCCTCTCTCTTCAGAACGACCACAACAAACTCTGACCAGAACATTTCACCAGCATCTGCTGCCCAAGAGAATAAACATGCTCCTCGGTGTCTTCTTGACTTTTCCCATAAAGAACAAAACTCATGACTTCCTCTCGCTGGATAACATTTCACCAACAAATACTCACTGTGCCGTGATGATGGGTCATCAGTGATTCTCAACCCGACCGGGGGATATTTCTGCAGTTGCAACACCAGAAAGTTTGTGGAGTAGCTTGACCACACAGTATATACTGTAGTAATTTAAGCAGACTTAAAAGATCAACTTGAACATAATCATCATGACTCCAGTGACACAACAATGGCAAATGTTCTGCTTCCTATTCTTGATCTTAGCTCTGGTTTTGATTTTCTTCTCTTAAAAAAAAAAGGCTGCATCACTTGATTTCTGGACGTACGAGTGGTTTTCGTTCTCTCTTACTGTTGCTGCTGGTCAGTCGGTCCTTTGACTCCTGACATTCTTAAAGCTGTAGTGCGTAACCCTTGAATCTAAATGAATGTCTGTTACGTTAGAGTTCATAAAATGCTGATTAACCATATGACTCAATGTTGTTGTTTTCACCCACAAAATGTCTCCTAATCCTGACAGACCTGACTCATGCACGCAGCCTCTGCCACTCCCCTCTCACCAAAAGCTGCAGCAGGAAAAGACGAGTCTCCACCTCACAGCAGCGTTGTTGTCACTCACTGCAGAAGCTCAGTCCGTGTCAGTTTTTGCAACCAGTTGGAAACTTTCTGCAGTGTCTTTGATTCGCTGTTCTGTGTGCTCCTCATTGAGAGAGAGCTGTAAAATACAGTCTCCACAACTGCAGGCCGCATTAACATAAGTCCAAATGTACGTAAGAAACAGGGATGATGAAGTGAGTACCGTGACAGTACACACTTTGACGTGAGACGTGGGGTTAAAGATGCAAGAAAAAGTGAATCACTTTGACGATGACAGCGGTGGTGCAGTGGCTAGCATTGTTGCCTCACAGCAAGAAGATCGGCAGCGCAGAACCCTAATTCAACCGCGGGCCGTCCCGTGTGGAGTTCGCATGTTCTCCCCGTGTGTGCATGGGTTCCCTCCAGGTACTGCAGCTTCCTCCCACAGTCCAAAAACCATGCAGACTGGGGATTAGGTTAATTGATCATCAGTGTGAATGTGGGAGGGAATGGTTGTTTATTTCTGTGTGTGCCCTGTGATGGATCGGCGACCTGTCCAGGCTGCACTCTGACTTTGGCCTTGTGTTGTCTGGGATTGGCTGAAAAAGGATAGAAGTATTCAATGTCTTTTTACTGATCGGGGCGAATTATCGGTGATCTCCATGAATCACGTACGACATACTACATGATAGTATTTCCTTACTATGCAAAATAACAAAAAACATTGTCTTTGTGTGCTTTCTTTGCACTCACAATCACCTGCGACCTGATGTGAGCAGTCGGACCACGTACGGTAGATATCACAATGTTCAAGCAGCTCGACGCTGTGCCACTGAGTCGTGCTTCACTCCGACCCATGATGCCGCTAATCGGCCATGGCTAATTGTTGGATACGTGTAGCACACAAGGACGCTGCTTTCAGACGCAGCAGATATTTCCGAGAGATTAGCAGTTTGAGGGCCCAGTAAAAGTTGCAATTAAGACATTCCAGGCATGTTCTCAGTGAAAGCTGCCTATTTGTGACCACTTAAACCATTTACATGGGATTACTTTCTCTTCGTTTCATTGAGGCTCACCAGTCTGTTTCACTGTAAGTGAAGGCTCACGTACCTGATCAAGAGTCTGATAAAAGTGATTATCTCATTTACAAATCCAAAATGTAGCATTCTCCTTGTCACTTCTAAGATCTGATGCAGGTTTCTTTTGATTTACAGTGAGTAGTCAGAAATTTGTAGCCTCTGTTTGAGAGTATATGCAGTTGTTTACAGTCAAAAACTGAAATGGATACACTCAGCTATAAATGATTTTTAAATTTGAATCACATAATGTTTGCATTAGGTTTAATGTTGTGGTCAATGCAGCATTTTGCCTATACATGTGGGAAATAATCTAACACCCTTAGTGGATTAAGTGTAATCTTCTTACTGTGCCATAACTGATGGTTTTTACATACATTGCTACTGCCAATTCCATTCAGTAAATCTCACACAGTGCTCAAAGCTGTGCAAACTTAGAAATCTCAGTGTTGCATCATAAGACCTTCTGTTGCATCACACCTTAAAGTGCTGCCTCATGAAATACACACCTGCATCGCAGGAACCAGGACTAAGAGACAGGGCTAAAGAGGAAGCATCGCTGAGCGCTCTGCTGCTGCAGTGCAGCACAAATTGAGCGTTGGAGGGAGACGGAAATGGCAGCAGCAAACTCAACTGTTCGATTACAGGTAAAAACAAAGTGTGATTCAATCTGTGTCAGCAGTGACAGAGTTGATTGGAAACAAACTGTGCGTAGGTTTTGTCCAAACCCTCTCTTCAGTCGCCCATTCACTACTCCTAATATCAAAGACACTATTATCACTTAGTAAAGAGGAGTAGTTTCTCATTATCGACCATTACACAACCAGAAACACCAAAAATTCAAACAGTTAATGTATCTTACTGTGTAAGTAACAGGATGTCATCTTCATTGCAAACAGCATTTGTTACCGGTATTCTACAATGAAGTTCAGTCGTTGTGTAAAATTTAAATAAAAACAGAACACAATCATTTAGAAATCATTATATATTCAGTTGCAAGGGATTAATTGTATGTTGACAAACGTTGATCTAAAACCGTTGGACTAATGTTGCTCACGCATTTGTTCACAAAGTGGGGAACCTCATCCCATTCTTGCTTGTGAACGACTGAGCCTTTTGTGGATGCTCCTTTTTATACCCGATCGTGACACTCAGCTGTTTCCACTTCACCTGTTCACCTGTGGAATGTTCCAAACAGGTGTTCTTTAAGCATCCTTTAACTTTTCCAGTCTTTTGTTGCCCCTGTCTGAACCTTTTGGAAGATGTTGCATGCATCAAATCCAAACTGAGTGAATATTTGCAAAAAAAAACCCAATACATTTTATCAGTTTAAACGTTTAATATCTTCGCTTTGTCATGTATTTGGTCGAATATAGGTCAGAAAGGATTTGCAAATTATTGTATTTGGTTTTTATCTATATTTTACACAATGTTTGAACTTCATTGGAAATTGGGGTTTGTACTAATCCTGATTTAAAGTCAAATGATCTGTTTTCTAACCGAACACAAGTGAGAATCAATCTGTGACAATGGAATGATAGATTTCCACAGAGAAGACCTCAGCTATTCCTCTTCTGTACAGCAACAGTGTCATCTTTAAAAAAAATAGTGTAATTCAATCACCATGCTGAAGACATTCATGTCATTTTGCTCAGATCAAAGCATTTCACTTTTATCCTCCGTTCCACTTTAGAGTGTAATACCTAGACATTTTTTTTTTAGAACCAATGATGTTTCCCTTCTTATTTACTGTTTTATCACATCTGTCAAGGACATTTGTCTGGCTGTGAGCACCATAACTAAAAAAAAAAAAAAATGAATATCAGATTTTGTCCTGTTGACATTTTTGTGGATGTGGAAAAAAGGAAATGATTAGATTTTGGTGTGTGTATTGACACTGTGGGGAAACTGAGAAGCCTTGGCGGGGGTTTCACTTTCTGGGTGCTTTTTAAATTTTTCATTAGATCTGGAAGACGAGAATTATGTTCTAGACAAGGACTGTTTTGTAGATGTTTAAATCAATGCAGTTGCTAAAAGAGAATACATTGTAATGTAATGTAATTGTAGTGTGATGTTGTTGGACGTGAAGGTGGTTGGTAAGATAAAGAAAACACTGGAGGCCTCTTCTAATTTCCTGTTCCCTATTCTCACAGTGAGCTTGGTTTCTTGTTACTGTGACTATAAGGACGTAGTCATTTCCAAACCAAACCATTATCTGTGTGCAATCTTCACTGTGTTGTATTTGTACATACATCTGGCCTAATCAAACCCATGTGGGTAATACTATTTTTTATTGAAAATATATTATATATATTATTTATACAAGGTACATAAAACAGTGCCAACCAACCAGTGAACAGTTTCATCAAATTACAATTAGAAATTGTACGTTGAGAAACAAATGTTTTATCTGGCCATGATATAATTGATCTCCATTTTATGTTCTTTTGCTTATGGACACAAGACTATCGACAAGTTTTCATCCAAGTTGAGCATGTGTTTTTTAAGAAAAAAGAGAAAAGCATGACTGTGACTATGCTGTGTTTTCACAGGGCAAGTCAGGTTTGTCTGGCAGGCTCAAGCTCAAGGACAGACAGATAAGAGGACACACATACACAACACACACACTAGTTTCCAAGACAAAATCAAATATTTATCAAATCCAGGCAAAAGTTAAAAAGGAATGAAACACTGCCTTCAATATAAACCGAGGAGTGAGCCAGTGTACTCCATACAGTATTCATTAAAAAGATGTTCTGCCCTCCATGAACTTCTCAAGGCCTTCTCAGCAAGCTCCCTTTATGAATTTAACCAACCTATCAGCAGTTAGTTGAGCTTTAATGATAGTCCACTTCCTGTAGTGTGTGCACAGACTGTACACACAATGCAAAGTCAAACAAGGATAAAAGTGGCCTGATCGTAACCCCTTCTATTCCAAGGAGATAACGGAGGGAAGGAAATGTGCAGTAAGACGAGGTAAACATCAACTCTCTGATACACGATCAACGCAGTCCTGCCTTACCCTTCTGCCCACTCTCCCTCCATTTTCCCTCTGCCCCTCATGCCTCCCATTCCTCCCACACACACACACCCCCGCCCCCACCCTCCGTAAGCCAAGAGCTGCTGTCACCAGATCCCCCAGTCCTCCAGGGTTCCTAGGAATGGCATGTGTTCCCAATTGGCAGCTTCACGGACAAACCAGGGTCTTTCTAGGGGCCAAGGTGTGCTGCACTCTGGGTCATGGTTTATGAGTCCCACCGTGCAGAAACCTAAGCGCTGGGATGCTCAGGGGAGCAGTTTCTTGAGGTTTCTGACAGAAAGAATTTGGACATCTGGGAGGCCTGCTCTGTCGCAAAGGTGCACACAGGTTCGTCCGCAGTTGTTTGACGGACAGGTGTTACCGCTTTGGTTTTTCAGTGACGCCCTATCACTCTTTTCCACGTAGATAATGTCAATGTTACTTATCGGGTTTCAGACGGAAACTGCACACGCAGGGCCAGAAGTTTCTCTCCCAGCTTCATCATATGACATTGTTGACTGACCGTACGCTGGTGTGGTTTTATCTGCACACTCTTTGGTGGACACATTGACAAGTGCAGGAATATGAAATCGAATCATTTGGTTAACAAATTTCCCCCTCCATTTTTCCATGCCAGTTTTTTTTCCTGGTCCTATTCTCTTCATTTTTCCTTTGTCTGTTAACCGTCTGCTTTATTGCTCCTTATTGATTCATAGTCTCCACCCCACTTGCACTCCCTGAGAGTTACCTTCCCTTCTGATTACACCACATTTTCACAGAGGAAATGTTGAATTCATGTTCATCTGGCCTGAAAATTGCAAAATACAGTATCTCCTGAATACCATGTCATGATAGTGGGTTCAGACCTTGAGTCACCCAGAATCAGTTGCAGTGAAGATAGTGAAATATTATCTTTTCATCTAGTGCCAACATCAGGTCAGAAATATAGTCTAGTCTGATGCATATTACAGTCTAATACATTAGCTGATGATAAATGTATTAGTCTGGGTCTTCGTCATGATGAGTCGTGCTGATTATCAAACATTGGCTGATCCACTTTGACTTGCTGCTCTTGTGGGAACGTTTGCCACCGTTAGCATAATCACCAGTGTGTTTGGACGCAGCCTTACAGTAATGTGTACTTTTAGTTGTGACTCAATCCATCCCTTGGCGAGGGAGAAGAAAAAAAAAAAGTCTTGCGAGGCAACACAGTCCCGAGTAACACAGGCCAAAAATAATCCTGAGCTGTGGCTGTAAAAATGGCATTAGAGCAAGACAGCTATTTCTTAGAGAGCAGCCTACAGCTGGATACATGACTTATTCAAACCGCTCCACATTCTCTTGGGTCATTTTCTCCGCCTTGCATTGAATTTTTCAGACCCAAACCTGGAATGTATCTCCATCTCATTTTATTCGTATGCAGCAGCATAATGTGCCATTATTATTACACACTGGTTAAGATGTCTTTAATAGCATGAGGTGAGCCGTGCAGCGGTCTCCCCCCCCACCACCGCCTCAAACCTTTTTCTCCTGCACGCACTGCTGCTAGAATCTGGGCTGCAACAGAGATATGCACACTCACACACACACAAACCGACATACATACACTCACAGAGGTAAGCCAGTAATTAGGGGTACTGTAATTGTGACTTAGCATTGTAAACCAGCAGGGCAGAGTTGCCAGGGAAGGTTTGTTGACTATAGGATTATGAAAGGGAACTTAAATGGCAGTGTTTGTCTAGATTCTACAGTGGTGAGAGCTGCCATCGAAAATATCCAGGTTTTCCATAATGGAGTTGGATTAGAGTGTAAAATCTTAGCAGTCATCATCATCATGTTGCTGGCATCGTCCCTGATTTATTTCTGATTGGACAGCAGGATGCTGGACATGCGTGTGTCATGCACATGAATTACTTTTTAAATGTTTGAAGTGTTTCCACTGTTGTCAGAATGATGGTAATTAGTACAAATGTAGTACTATTTGTCCAAGAAAACAACATTGTTTCTTGGACAAATACTGTAGCTGGTCCACACAGGGGAAGTAATTAAGTTTTGATGGGGCTGTTGTGGTCACATTTAAAGTACTGCACAAAGTAAATTCCCGAACCAGAAGCCATGAAGACAAACCTGTTGGACAGAAAGCGTGAAATGAAACGATACCTTCAAATAGAACAAAACAAACCAAGTTACTTTTACAGTGGTTTTGAAAAGATGTCAGCTGCAGTTAGAGCCAGCGCAGAAACCTTTCAAGTTTATGGTTGGTCAGGTTTCCATTTTACATTCTTGTACGGTTAAAATAAACTTACATGGTTTAATTAAAGAGAAGCAAAATGCTGCTTCATTTAAAGCAAAGACAGAAGTATGGTATTAAGATTGTCTCAGAACCATTGTCTTTTCATATCATTTATTTTCCTGGTTGTCTTTGATAAATCTGCTTCCTGGAGCTACTGTATTTTGTCTTTTGTTCATATGCCTGTTTATGCTTGTTTCAGACATAAAATATCTGACTACATCATAAATGATGAACAGCAATGGGGATGAGACTTTGTTGATCTACATCCCTGACAGCATCTCTCATTTTTTCTTGAAATACTTTATATAACAAAACCACAAAACAAAGGTGTGTAAGCCGCTGCTATGTCCTCTTCTGTGGCATGTGCACCTTCAAATGAAAGTTGTGAGATCGTACGTGGTGTGCTTGATATTTACATGATTAAGTCATGAGACCACTGCTGCTACGGAACATTCGCTTATATCAACTGTTGGCATCTGGGTTGAGATGCTAAAAATATGGCAACCTCGCAAGCAGCTGATGCAGCAAAAGACCATTGTAGATACGTTACTCCTCTATCATGCTGACATTTCAAAGTTTTGTCCAGTTTGACAAGTGAAGCCTTGGAAGTATGACAGAAGCAGCAGTTAGCCAGCAGAGGGCGACTCCACTGGTTTCAAAAAGAACTTGGTTTCATTAAAAGTCCCCAGGACCTTTTCACTTGATTTATAACATCAATAAACATTTTCCTGAGCAGTTATTTAATCTCAATCACTAGTGTCAGGTCTTCTTCAAAAGCACTTGGTATCATTTTATAAATTATTATCCCATTTAGAGGAAAGTAGACAGTCAAGTACAGCACATATGAGTGGAGACCAACATGATTGACACCTAGTATCCAAGAGGTGGATTCTAGATGGACACTAGGTTTGTAGGTCGACAGTCGCATTGCGAAAGTCGAGGCTTCAAAATTGAACTTTGTTTTGAAACAGGAGGATGACGTCCATTTTTATCCATCTTATTCCGATCCCTCATGATACGTTGCGTGAAATTTGGTCCATCCTGTCAATGACAGTAGAACCACCGTTTTCCATTGTAAGTGGCCGCTAATCGCTGAGCGTGACTGTGAAATGTAACATGTGGGAACGTCACCTGTTACACCTCAAATGGGATAATTTGTTCAATACTCTGCCTTCTTTTACATATTACATTTTACAGTTATAAAGCAGCACAAAATGTGTCAACTGAAGTCCAATTTTGATAAGTATAACACTTAGAGTTAAATATCAATAGTTGGAGTTGGACTGCTTTACTGCCAATAAATATTTCTTATTTACATAATGCGATGCAACATTATCTGCGATAATAAATGTAAAGAATTAACACAGCATTACATAAAGGTGAAGTACAAACTGCAGGATGCTCGTGCATTGCAGGAACAGTGCGACACTTCATCCATGCAGTCTATCCAACAAATAAGTTTCCATGGCCTCTGCCTTTCCTGGAAACATCTGTGAGTACATCGCAAGATACGAACCTGGAGTTTTCAGAAAATACTGCGGTCCAAAGTCATAAAAACCATCAGAGGGGGCAGTTACAAAGACTCTCATCTGCACATCACACATGATCCTTTTGTCAGTGCGACTGCTGTCAGCCATCAGTATCCGTACTCTGATATACAGCAACTCAAGTGGCCCCTTTACACAGCAACCATTTTGACATTTTTCAGTGGGAGAGTCATAGGAAACAGTAACGACGGCTTCCTTCATTTTGTGAAGGTCAGGGCAGTAGTGAGGCAGCATGCACACTGAAAGTGAGGAAGCTCAGTGGAACTCAGCCATCAGCTGATTGTCACCAATGAACACTCCTCACCTTCAAAAGGTTGCCAACTTGACTGCACAGAGGAAGGAGTGTGACCATTGGGGTATTTTCAGAATTGTTAAATGACAGCCAAGAAAGGGACACCTTGCCATTGCCAATTTCTTTGTTGCATGACACGGGGAGCATATACAAGAAACATTTATTTATTTCTATCTATGACAATCATGGTCACATTTTGTTATCAGCACATCTGGTGAGTGCTCCGTGGCCCTATCAGGCTTCATACACTTTATCAGTGCGTATAGTGTGTACACAGTGTACTGCATGCAAATGTATTGACTGAAATATCAGATTTGTGACACATGTGCGTGAAAGTAGGTGTGTGTGTGTGTGTGTGTTCTTTTACTTGCTGCAGAGTGAGGACCAAAAATTGTATAAACCCTACAGAGTGAGGACATTTTGACAGAGTGAGACTGGTCCTCACTTTTTTTCACCCCTTAAAAGTGCTTTTTCAGGGTTAAGACCTGGTTTTAGGGTTAGAATTAGATTTATGTTAGGGTTAGGGTCAGGCATCTAGTTGTGATGGTTAAGGTTAGGGTAAGGGGCTAGGGAATGTATTATGTCTACGAGGGTCCTCACTCTGATAGAAGCGCAAACGTGTGTGTGTGTGTTGGCTGGTCCTCACATCTTTAACAGGCCTTTTCAGGGTTAAGACCTGGTTTTAGGAATAAGGTTAGAATTGGATTTAGGTTCGGGTCACACTTTATTTGTGATGGTTAAGGTTAGGGAAGGAGGCTATGGAAAGCATTATGTATATGAGAGTAATTGGAAAAGTAGTCCTGTGACTTCATTTAGCCATATTTCCCAAAGGCTTTTGTTCTATCCAGCAACATGTTCTTAAACTGTCCACATGAATGTATACATACTGATACACACACACACACAGACCATGTGTGTCCATGTAAGTGCATTCATACTCTGGAAATGGACCATAACAGCAGGAAACACAGCATCAGATAGCAGTAAGATATATGATATTTTCTTTATTTCTTTCTTTTCCATTTTTTGTTTTTACTTCTGTCTCCGCTTGTTTAATTCCCACGCAGAGCAATAGCTAAATCCTCTGATAACAATATTTTAATTCATGCCACTGCAAATCACAATCATCACAGTTACACATTTCCAAGCTTTTATTCCATTTCTATGATATTCTCAACCCCGATTCCCATGTCCTGAATTTCCATATAATTCACATGAGTGGCAGATCAGCAGATTTTTCCCACCCTGCTCTGAAATAAACAATAGCAGCTTTTCAGGACTTCAAAGTGCTGAAGGGGGAGAGATTGGCTGCTTAGTGGCATAAATAGCAAGGTGAGAGATTAGGGGTTATCAGAGATTTCCTTTCAGAATAAAATATTCTCCCTGTGGCAACTGCATGACTGAGCAGCAGTAGTGGAAGTGGTATCCATTGTGTAATCACAGGATCAGAGGGTCAACTGCAGGTGGTTTATTGACTTTTAATGACTTTCATGACTTGTGCTCTGATAATATCTCTGCCTTTCATATTTATCATCTGCTGCTCTTTTTCTGAGGCGCATTTGACCTAATGTACCCTCTGACCAAAAGAGCCCAAAACAAAACAAAACAAAAATTACGGGAGAGCGCTGACTTTCCAGGAAACTTTTCACACACCACAGCTTTTGCAACAGTATGGCAACGGACAAAAGTAAACAATATGACGTGAAAACAGCCTTTTGACATATGTAAACTTGTCTAGTCCAGTGGAAAGGATTGGGTTTCCAGTGTGATTCACAAGTTCCAGGCCCTGGAGACAAGGTCGGCTATAACTGACGTGACTCCAGATGCCAGTCATTCATAAAGGTGTGGGACACTCAGGCAGCAGTCATGTGGCTCTGTGACTTCTGAGGGCAATATTTATTTGGATCAGAGCAACTATCTTTCATAGGCCAGATAATACCCTACTGCCCCCATGTGGCCATGGGGCAAGTGTAAATGACCTTGAAAGTAGGGTCATTTTAGTGTAATCATCCAGCTGAATGGACATGTTTATGTAGTAGTAGTATCAGTTTTTTAAAAATGCATATAAAAAGTGTTAGTATAATTAAAAAACACTGCTAGTATGTCATAATTAAAAGGCTATTGGTGTTTCTTATCCTTGCCCTAATGCTACATTATATCTGTACGTACATACTATAGTGGCGTAATGTTTTCATCTAAAGGCAAAACAAGGTAAATATTCTAATTTTAGCAAAATAAAGTTGCCTTGATAACATCCTATGACCTTGCAAATTGTGTGCTTACACTCTTCAGCCACGCAACAGCTGAGCAGCAGCAGGCTACAGTAAATCTGATAGTGTACCTGTTGGACATAACGGTGCCATAAGTCATTCTCAGTGTCGTACGTGACAGCATTCACAAAGAGAACGACTTGATCCAAAATCTCTCCTGACATGGCGACACAGAGTAGGGGACTTTGACGTCACATTTTTGACAAGCAGCTCTTTTCTTCACCACACACAAAGCCTCAACTGTGCTCATAATGGACTGACTGAGCAGCTGCTCACATGTCAGCTCCAAGACTGTGAACCACGCTGACTGGTGAAAAGGGCCCTGCACAGCAGGTGGTACAGTGGATGTGGCCTAAGAGGCACAGGTGGGTTCCCAAGTGCAGGTGTACACTAGCCCCAGCAGAGCTGGAAGGACTCTGGTCAGACTGTGCCAGTACAGCAGCTGCTTCCTGTGCCCTGAACTCAGTTTCTCACTTGCACTGCAAGTTGGCGATTATGACCAAGATTACAGATTTACTGACCTTTTTTTTAACATGTCCTCTTACAGAGTGAAATAGCATGCAACTTTGACTACACACTCGTATATGCACAGTGAGTAACACAAACCGTGAACACTCAAATTCAGGCCGGTTCCATTAGACTAAACTGCCCAATTCCTTACAGTTAATGTTTAGACGCTCTATGCCTGCTGAGATACGCAGTGAGCCCTGGGGGCACAGGGCTGAAGGTCAGCCTCACATGTGCTGTTTGATCTTTTCCAGCCAACGGCGAGCTAAATAACATGGATTTAAGGACTCAAAGGTGGGTGGGTCGGGTGGTGTGGCATGGTTAGGTCAGGAAGGGTTTTACGTAAAGGGGACTCAATCACTTCTGGAAAAGTATGTCGACAAGTAAGAGAAAAATGAAAGAGAGAGGAGGGTGGCAAAGTGGTAGACATGTTGGGATGTATCCATAAGTATGGGATATTCTCTCTCTCTCTCTCTCACAGTCACATTATAGGGACTTGTCTTCCTTATGGGGACAAAAACTAAGTCCCTATAACATAAATTACTACATTTTAAGGTGAAGACATGTTTTAAAGTTAAGCTGAAGTTAGGCTTAGGTTGAGGTTTGGATCAGGGTTAGGATTAAGGCACTAGTAATTATGGTTAAGGTTAGGAGTAACTTTAGTGAAGTCATGGAAACCAGTGTGTGTGTGTGTGTGTGTGTGTGTGTATGAGCTATTTTCCATTCACTTTCACAAGAACTGTTGCCAGGCAGCAGAGTAATAAAGACATTTTTATTGTTGTTAACAACGAATCAACTAAATAAACAACAGCGCTTCATTGTTTCCAATCCAATTCACAATACCTTGGGTGTTCCTGTGGGGATATTTTGTGCTTGAAATATATAAAAAAAAAAGAAATACGATAAAGAAATTGAAATACTATTGATTGCAGCACATTTTGTAATTTAGCAATTTATAACACAGAATTACAGAAAGCTTTTTCATTGTCATTCTTTTGTTGACATATAGAAAGAAAATGTAAAAAAAATAAATAAATAAGAATTGGCGTACATGACAGTAGATTGTGAGCATGTGCAATTGGCACAGTGATGCTTAGAAATTTAAATGCAAACATGAGGATTCTAGCATGTTCACATATATACTGCACTATGGATGAAACTCAACTGCACAACACTCACATGTTAAGCAAATAGGCAACCTGCACTTTCTCCAACAAGTTATAATGTTGCAGCACTTATGTATGCAATGTGCTTTGTGTGACTCCTAAATGCCAGCATTATAACATGCTAATACTTAGCTGGTACCATGCTCACCATCTACCTTTAGTGTGAACATGCTGACATTTGCTAATTTGCAGAAAACAAACAAGTACAGCCAGGGTTAGGATTAGCAGATGCAGCAGATTTACACTGTGGGTCTATAAGCCATAATTGGGCACCTACATCAGGTGGATTTACCCCCTTTCCACTCTGGCCTTTCAAAATCCCAACTACAGCAGGAGACCAACTTCTGAGCTCATTACCTTTACAGGCAAAATGACACATTTGACAAAGACTTAGATCTTTTTCCGGTTTGTGGCATGTTCTTTGCACAGAAGCAGCCAATTTAATGACAGTGCGAGGCCTAACGATCATTTCAGTTACCATTAAAGGAAAAGTCAGCGATCAGTAAATTAATGAATCATCTGGTGAATCATGAGTGTCTGCACAAAATTAATTATGCTGGTACTGGCTTATAGTGAAGCAGCACTGAGACAAACAATGACCTTTTCCCCAAGAGACAAGTTAATCACAGTGCTACTGTACAAACAAGTGACAGATTGATGGACAGTGAGGCTAAAATGGTCTTAGTTGCCAGCCTCGCAAGCCAAGCGGGATGAGATGACAACTTTGAATGTCTGTGGCAACAATGAATCCAGCAGTATAGACAGAAAAGCCTAAATGCTGACAGACACAAACAAAAAATAGAACAGAAAATCATGCACATGGTTATTCATAGACCAAAGTCAAGGTTACGAGAAGAATTGTTGACCGATCATGTCTCGAATTAAGTTGGCTGCCCCCGCACATTAACCCCATTTTGCGGACTAATCTTGTCTGTCATAGTTTCTACAGCATCATGCTGTGCTTCATTATGAGCCTTTACCCAAAAATAGATGCACTATCAGCACTGACTCAAATGGCACCCAACAAGTTGTTGCCGTGTGAACACATATCAAATATCTGCTGGAAATCAGACATGCCTCTAATAGTGTGACTCTCACCACATGCACCCACACAAACACAAATACGCGCAAACACACTTGCCAAAGAACTCCACCTGCTCTTTCGAGTCCTTTCCAGCAATTCATTGTGAAGCCAATTCAGACCAGCTCCTGCTGATGTGTTGGCTCTGTTCTGCCCCAGCCAGTGAAAGGGAAGATGAGGTTTTGTTCTGTTGCCCAGAAAGGCTTGTGACGAGGAAACCTCAGGCGAGGAATGGGGTGGACCAGAAAAATACAGTGAGGGAATGGGGTGACCGCATACACATTCTTGTACAGAATTCTTAGTGAGGACACTAATAGACATAATGCATTCTCTAGCCCATTACCCTAACCTCATCACGACTAATGCAACCCCAGCCCTTCACCTAAAACCAAGTCTTTACCCTTAAAAAGCCCTTTTAATTTTGTGAGGACCTGCCAAAATGTCCTCACAAGGTCATAATGTCCTTACGAAGATATGTTTGAATCAAAATTTGTCCTCAAAGACTACAACAGATAAAAACACACACAGCTATCTGTGTGAGGACACTGCATTGACATCTACTGGACAGCCAAACAAAGCATTACCCCTAACCTTAACCATAACCACAATTTGCATTACCAACTCATTAGGATCAGGCTTTTTTCCCAATGAGGACGACTGGCCTTGACAAGGTCAGTGTTAATGACAGAAAAGGTCCTCAAGTGGCAGCAACAATGAGCACACACAAACACACAGATGAAAGTAGTCCTGCAGGACGGCATATGTGGTCACAGTGACCCATGGGATCCAGGATGTACATGGGGGAGTAGAGAGTGAAATGCAAAGACAAGAAGAGATCCAGGATGTGTGAATCCCTTTATGGTGCAAATGTGTGGAAAGTCAGGAGAGATGCAGAGTTGAAGGGAAAGAATGAGATCATGACAGGAGTGTGTGTGTGTGTGTGTGGTCACAGTGAGAGAGACAGAGAGACAGAGAGAGAGAGAGAGAGAGAGAGACAGAGAGAGAGTTGGCTGCAGTCTGCCTTTAACCCACACTAGCTGCCAGTAAGCAGGCAGCTGACAGCCTGGCCTGTTGCCATGCGAACCCAAACGCCTCAGCAACGTGCAGGCTGCCTCGTACACAGCAGCGTCGTGGAAACAGTTACCAGGCATGTCTGTTTTACTGAGTCAACAGCAGCTACTAGTGGACAAACCCAGACATTCATTCATAAAAACTGTAACCACAGATGAGGTGTCATAAAAACTTTAGTGTTAGGGGCATCAAAGTCTGGAGGAATAAATTGCTCTGTCGGGAAAATCTTTTGCACTTTTATAATTATGCTTATCCTTCACAGCACAGTGTTGCCATCATCCATCCCTTGGCTATAATGTCATGTTAATACGCCAATGTTCTGTGAATGTACATGTTCTCACACCAGCTGAAATAACAGCATCTCCATACAACCAGCAGGACATCATCTGCTGTAACAGCATCAAGGGCAGAAAAGGACAGGACAACCTCTACAAGGTGTCAAAAGTGAAAAGCAAAATCAATTTAATGTCCCAGTACATTTGGATGAAAGGGACAAGTAGATCAAACAATGAATTTGCAGCAAGTCTGCTGAATGGGTCATAGAGTCCAAATGAGTCACGAGTTCAAAAGACGAAATGCAAGCCAATGTCGCCAGGAAGGATGTATTAGTCTTTACCAAATACATGAGTCTGTGAAAAAGACGTCAATGATGTGGGGTTGCAACAGAAAAAAACTCTTTTAAGTAATACCTTGCAAACTTTCCCTGTTTGCATAAAAGGGACTCAAGCAATTACTAAACCAGTGCCTTAAATTTTAAAGTGGGGAGTTTAGACCAGTTGCTATGTTAAAAATGGGGAGGGAAAAAAATAGCACATGAAATTTGTAAAAACTGGTTAAAAAGAAAAAATGAATTGTAGCCATTTCATTCTGATATTTTAGGAATTGTATATTGTCTTTCGCGCCGCACAGTTGGTTAGCGGTTAGCAATTTTGCCTTTGCAGCAAAAAGACCCGGGTTCGCAAACTGGTCAAAACAAGGGCCTTTGTGCATGGAGTTTGCATGGTCTCCCCGTGTGTGTGTGGCTTTTCTCCAGCTTCCTCCCACAGTCCAAATACATGCAGATTTGGGGATTAGGCAAATTGGACACTCTAAATTGCCTGTAGGTGTGAATGTGAGAGTGAATGGTTGTCTGTCTCTTTGTGGCCCTGTGATGGACTGGCGACCTGTCCAGCGTGTACCTCCGGACACAGAAATATTTTTCAATACTATGTAAAATGTGTGTGGGAAATAATCGATCTATAAAGGTGTAAATTAACTTGTCACACCTTGCAGAGGCTACCTGTGTATTTAGGCCAACCTGTATGAGTCAGCAGCCATGCAGACAGACTACACCTGATGCCACGAGGATTACGTCACCAGAATGTAAAAGGGAGCACATGCATTGTTGGCAATATATAAGAAATGTGCTCCTAGGTTTTCTTTGTGTTGAAAAGTGCAGTTTTTGTGGTGATGCACCAATGTGACATACCTGGAAAGACACAGAAGGGCAGTTTAATCACTTTTCTCTCTCTGCATCAGCACCGCTGGGGTTTTGAGCGTGTGGCCTCCTTAGAGAGTGTGCACATATTCTGACCTATATGCAAAGCCCTTAGCTGCCCCCAGTGCAGCTGCATGTCTTCAATCCCCAATTCATGTGAATTGGTTTTTCGAGGTGGGAGGCACAAAGTGTAACTATACCAGCATGACAACAACGCCTCTGTTGCTCAAAAGTGAGGGAGGGAGGAATCAAGTGAACTGATTTAGAGGTGTTGACTTTTGGTGGGGTGTGTGTGTGTGTGTGTGTGTGTGTGTGTGGGGGGGGGGGGGGGGGNGTGTGTGTGTGTGTGTGTGTGGGGGGGGGGGGGGGGGGGGGGGGGGGGGGGGACAGTGGCACAAAGACGAGCGTGGCAACGAGCGTGGCAACTGTGCCTCTGCAGCTGCAGGCGTATGTGAGCATCAGCAGGAACACTCTTGCTCCTCGTCTCAGGCCCTCCCTTACTTTCCTAAGCCTCTCTCATGTCTTCCTTCCTTCCTCCCTCCTCCTCTGCTCATTTGCACCTTCTGGTATCTCTCTGAATACACCCCCCCCCCAATCCTCCTCGTCTCTATCACAACTCCCTCATGTTACCAAATGGCGTTGACCTTGAAATTGAGAGATGTGTCGTTTTTGCACAGGCAACAGATACTGTATCTGAGACAACTGAAAGGGAAAGAGGGGAAGGCAGAGATGTATTTTCCCACACACACACACACACTGGCCCAAAATGACCTGCTTGGATGAGTTTGTCTGTCACTCAGGGCAGTTTTACTCTCTCATACATACATACACACACGCATTATCATGCCAACACACACTCTACTTCAGTATATTGCGACTACTTCAGTATATTGACAGTGAGTGCAAACACAAGGTCTACCAGGCCAAGGTCAGAGTTGGTACAACATGCACAAGATTAAGCTGAATGAGATGAGGAAGACAGAAAGAAGAGAGGAGTGAAGATGAGAAGGCAGACTGAACACAGGGAATAAAGCAATAAAACATGAGAAACTAATGGTAATAAAGAACAAATTGCTGTAAATGAGTTTATACATTCTGTTGTACCTGCATAAAAATGGGAGAGGATAATGACAAAATCATAACAGAGATTAATAAGGAGTGAGACAAATGGGCTGACTGTCCTTTTTTGGCAGGGTTTGGGACAGGAAGGCCTGCGTTGCCATGTCTGTACAAACAGAAGAGCAGTGCTGACCTCTACTGGCACAACTTGTCTGTAAGCCTGTTGTCATATAGTCAAAGTAGAAAGTTTACATCTTTGCCTTTATTTTCTTCACCTAATTCAAAGCAACCTTTTTCTTAACATTTATAGTATGTGTTCACTTATCTTAGTATCCCTCTTAAAAGAGGGATACTTTCATTTGAGGATGATACTCCATTGTATTGTTGGGCTTAAACAATCTCTTTAATAATACAAGATCTTCATATTTAGCTAAACAGTACATCACCAACCATTCCTCCATAACACTAAGCCATTGTAAGTAAAGGTTTATTACTGATTTACATAATAGTAGTTGACACTTCTGAACCTTTTTATAGTAATAAATTGATATATTGTGCAATAATGCATGTTTATGTGAACTGATGTGCTCTTTAGGTTACCATATCACCAATTGGACATAGTCCAATAGCCCATAGTAGGATCATTAATAATTACTGATGAGACACCCTGTTGCAAGACTGCTAAAGTAGTACACTGGTGGTTTTTGAAAACATTTATTTTACAATTATGTTTTAAATGCTTACAAATGTTTCAAAACAGTTTCTTGACTGAAGAGAAAAATACATTTATTCCAGTAAAGGCATTCATTGACTTATTTCTTATCAAGTTTTTTTTCATTTCTTAAAATTAACCTGAGCAGTGCAATGTCAGAATCTTGACAGAATAAAACATTTATCCTTAAAAATGAATGTTTCCATATTTTTTGGAACAGCTTTATGCTTTTACTCTGTAAAACACAGAAACAAATTCTTCATTTGGTTAATGTTGCAGTGCAGAATTACAAAGAAGAATCTGACAATTTCAGAATTATAATGTATTTTGTCATTGGCCCTTAAAGGGTTAATAGACAAATACATCCTTCCAGCACCAGACAAAAGAAGATTATACTAAGATGAAGTTAAGACAGTGGGAGGTCAGAGGATGACAGGAGGAATGGCATTTTCATTATCATCATGGCTTCTGCCAGCTTTGTAGAACTGGCGGAGATTGAGTTTGGCTGGAGCGGAGAGATACCACATGACCACACCGGTGGGGTTCACTGACACTACAAAGTCAGTGGAGTCTTTCAGCATCACAGTCTTCTCAGTGAAAACATCAAAGGCCTGAAGAGAAGTAAAAATAAAAGAGATGGAAAAAGTGAGCTATTATACCACGATAAGCTTTACTTTATTTGACTTTATCAGGTAACCATGTCAGGACCAAGACAACCAAATACATTCAAACGACTAACATTATATAGCCAGAAAACATCAGATAGCAAAGCGTTTAAACAATAAAGGGTAATGTACAAATATACCTTGAGGGCAGTTTACAACTTAATCCCATTTAAAAGTTCAGGACCTAAAACTGGCTCTACTAAAATAAATAGCCTTTAATTTCATTGAGAGCCCTAAAATATGTTTAATAAAGATTCTTAAATGAAGCTGTCAAATTATTAAGTATTTCTATGGGTCAGCAAAGGTGATGTATATATTATAAAGTAAACCTTATGGCAGTTAAAGTTTTAATGTCAGACCCGCCTGTGACTCTGGTGGAGGTGGAGAACACTGTGAACACTTTATCCATTTACCTATGAAATGTTATGCTTTGTAAAAAAGTACCGCAGGTCAGCGAGTGAGATGTTATCTAGTTTCTTTGAGACCAAACCTTGTAGCTGCCAGTTGTGTAGTTGAGTTTGCTGAGGGAAGTCTGGTAGCGGTATGGCATGTCATTTCGACGACTGAAGAACACCAAAGCACTGGCATTGTCTGACAGGGGGCGCCAGAAAACCTCTATGCCATTTTTCTCCTGGCAGGGCAAAATGGATGAGACAATGTAAAGGATGTTTGAAAATAAAAGATTCATTTATTTAAAGTCTTTATCCTGAGCAGTTGCAAGAAGATGCAAGAATCCCTGCAAAAGTGTGTTACCTTTAGAATTCGTCTTCCCTGGATCCCCATTGGGTCCTGGTTGATGCTGATGACCATTTTGTTTTGCAGGATATTACGGGCCCCGCTGCTGATAGTGCGTAGGTCATTGGACATGAAAAGAGGAGCAGCCATGATTGCCCACAGAGCCATCTGAGCACGAGACTGGTCCATGCTCAGGCCAAAGTCGCCTATTAACAGCTTATCCAACAAAAAAGACATGAGATGGTAGAATCTCAGTTCAAATTATAGCACTGGCGTTTACCAACTTTTCCAAATGACCATATACTAAAACAGTAAACACATAAATGTGGTGTTAGTTATTCAGTCAGTAAGACAGACCATGTCAGGGTCGTTCCATCTTCCAGGTCCTGCTGCAGGTATCAGGACATCCTGGTTATTAAAGAACCAGTCAGCAATATTCAGGACACTGTCCCAGGAGTCCTGGATGTCACCATAGTTACGCCACAGGTTGCAGATCTTACCCAACAGTGTGTAGTTTACCTGGAATGGAAAAGTAAAGTTTTAAAAAGTTTAAAAAAGTTTAAAAAAGCAAGAGAATATTTTCCCACTGGAGATCTTGTTTTTCAGTTATAATTATTATACCTTCGGTGGCAGACCTCCTTGGTAGGCGGGCCAGCTGCAGGAGTAGCCAATGGGGCGACCTGTCTTATTCAAAGCCTTTGACATAAGAGGGTAACCTGTCCAAGAGAGAACTGAGTATCAGATGTAATCAAATCAAAAAGGTCTCAGCAACAACAATGATGAAGTCACGTCTGCTCTTACCCTGCTCCTGCTCTGTGACATTAGAATAACAGCCGTCATATTTTAACATATCCACCTCCCAGTCTGCAAAGGTCTGAGCATCTATCTCAATCTTGTCCAGTGGGGTGCCGGGGTAGCCCCCACAAGTGTGTGTGCCCATGTCCCCATAGATCCCCAGCTTGAGTCCTCTGTCGTGCAGGTAGCGTGCCAGCTTATGGATCCCTCCTGGGAATCTGAGGTAAGTATGATGACATGTTAAAGTGTGTTACCATGAAATAAACTGATTATGGGGGGTATATTTTTTATCTCAATGAAAGGCAGATGAAACAATTCCACATTGTTGCATTTTAAGCACCTCTTTAACATGAACTAGTGCAGTACCTGTTTATTATTTTATTTCAGTGTTTGAAGTCTGTCAAGCAAACCATTCAGCAGATGCTGTATGTGATTTAGGTGAACAGAGTATCTGTTGGTACTGGGCTTTGTTTGCATGTGAGGGGACAGTTATGTGATTAAGAGATGGAAAGTGAGACAGACATTCCTTGCATTTATAGATAGATGGGCACTCTTTGACAGGGGACAGTAGGAAAATCAAAGGTGAAAATAATCAAATTAATAATGGCTAAGTTCCGAAAACCTCCCTGAATTTCAGGATGTATCCTGGTTCACTGTCAAACTGTGATTACGTTCATGACCTAAACAGAGCCATTGTTAGAGTCAGTAGCACCTGTGTTTTTTTCAGAAAGGCCTATTATAATATGTAGCAGAGAAATGGCTCCAAAGCACCACTGTTTTATTCAGAAGTCTCTTTTTAAAAGATATCACAGCTGCTTAAATAGATACACTGCAAATTAATGTTATTCACCTAAGAAGTGAAGCCTACAGTTGTTTATTTATGAAAATAACAATTGTGTGATATTTTTGTTTGGGGTGACTAGATTCGCTGACTATATATTTTCACTTCCACTTGGTTTTATCACACTATTGCTGATGCTGCACTGAACACACACTAATGCAGTGAAACTGCACACTGTTTAATCAAATAGCAAATGTTTTTTGTTGGTCATATGAGTGCATGAATGTCACACCTTTAACAGTCTTATTGACTTACATGCTTAGAAATATCTGTTTGTTTGCACAGAGTGTGTGAGTGTGTGTGCATGTTTGGGCGTAGGTATGTACTGTATGTATATATCATACCTTTTGGGGTCAGGCTGCAGCCGTCCCTGCTTATCTCTCTCCATGGAGGACCAGCAGTCATCTATGTTCACATAGATGTAGCCAAGTTCCTTCCAGCCGTCCTCTGCAAGTCTGTCTGCCATGTCAATGAACAGATTCTCACTGGGAGAAAGACAAAAATGTCTCATTAGAAGGTCCCCTTAATATGCCCATTAGAAAATGCTTCACAAATGTTTCTTCTTTAGTTATGACACAGTCATGTGTTTAATGTGGTTCTAAAATAAATGATGGAATATGGTAAAAAATTAATAGTTTTTGAGAAGCAGAGGCATTCTTGGCAAATTATCTTCTACAAAAAGGGAAAAGATTGTCAGAGACTGAACAATGTTGTAGGATTAAATGAAGTACATATAAACATATCTAAATTATCAAAATTATATTATTGATGTCAACTTACAAATTCATATAGTTAAGTGTGCACTGTATAATTTGCTTTCTGTTGTTGCCACACAACTGGTTTGGCAGTAACATTTCCACGCCCATCTACACTATAGCAGAATATACAGTGACAACATTTCTTATTAAATATACCTCTAATTAATGAAGTAAATTGTATAGCTATAATTCCTTAAGATGACCATGACCTGCATGGCTGAGAACCTTCACAGACATACTCTAATTAGGGGTACACTGGTAATTTACATCTTTTAAGATTACTTAAAACTTGATCCAGACCTTAAAATAACAAAAACTACACTGAATATATATATGTATGATTTTTCTAGGAGATGTGGCTGCTTAATCCAACTTCACTTCACTGTCTATGATATTACTAAATACTATTTTGATATTATTGTTTCTAAAAGCAAGCTTAAGTGAGGTTGTCTAAAATTCATATTATGTTATGCCTTGCCTGATGCAGTTCTTGGGGTCATGTTCACAGTCAATATCACATCGAAATCGCTCCCATGCCAACCAACCCATGGGAGGGGTCTTCATCAGTCCATTGTCCAGGGCCAAGGTGGTCAGTGGGAGCAACAAAGCAAACAGAGGCACCGCCAAATGCATTCCTGCGGAGGAGACGGAAATTACATTAAATCTGACGTCCTATGCTGTTTGTTGAACTACATCAAGTTTAAAAACACATGGTTACCTGAAAGACAAATTACAACACATTCATGCTCTACAGTGCATCACCTGCAGCAAGTTCAACTAACCACCAACTGCCTCCTGTGATGTACTGCAGTGTGCGCTGGACACCTTTGAAAGCCACCTTATTTATTCTGACAGGATGAGTCAGGTGAAACCTGCTGAGTCTCACATGACTGGGTGTGACTGCGGCACACAGTCCTGTAATTTCACTGCTGTGACTAAATCAAAACTCAGTACTTATAAAAGAAAAGTAGGATAGTAAGAGAAGCATACAACTGTAAAATGACACAAGACCTCTTCACTGCCGTTCTGGGTGTTTCTGACAGTGTAAGACAATGATTGTTGCTAAAAGGAATATTTTAAGATGTGCCTTTGTACAAGACCCGACAACAGAAGTCTCTAGCGTTCAGTATGTTCAGAGGGTTCAGCACAGTGGTTTATCTTATCTGCAGAAAAGGCGTTAAAGTACGTATCTACAGTATAGTGTATATGAGCATGTAGGGGTGAATATGATAATGTGCAGGGCTGGGCAATATGCCTTATGAAAAGTACCTTGATATTTTTAGGCTATGTCCTGAAATATGGGATATATTTCAATACAAAACAGCTGGACACTGGTTGTTTCTTGGAGCCCATAATAAGCTTTCTTTTCAGCGATTCCTTCTTCTCACACAACAGTGATTTGTACTGTTATTATTATTATAAAATTTTCGTACTTAGGAAACAATGGCATTGCCAATATATTTTGCTGTAACACAAATGATCAGGCTTAAAACTGAACAAGAGTTGGTAACTGCATTTTCTTACAGTTTTTTATGAATATGTCATATTCATTCATAAGTTTCACATTATTTGACTAAATGCCTCAATATCAGTATTGCTTATCACAATATGACAATATCCAAAATGTACGACATTTTGTCTCGTGTTAGGATTTTGATATAATATCTATATATTGCCTATCCTTAGTGTAGTGTATGTATGGCATCACATAAACATCTCTTGGAAATTAAATTAATGAAGTTGTTGATTGTGTTTTCTCTCTGAGCAGACTTTTTTCTCTTCTTCTCTTGTTGATTTTTTTCGTCTGTGCTTTGTAGTTACTGTTGTTTTGCTGCTTGTTTATGCAACATTTATAAATTAAAATGTTTACGCAACATTGCAACCTGTTTAAATGTACATAAATTAGATTGCCTATTAAAAGAACAATAATAAACTATCATGATCTTTTACAGTAAGTCTTATAGAGGCCAGTAAGTGGAAATAGACTGTCCTCCTTTAAAAAAAAAAAAAAGAAGAAGAAGAAGAAGAAGAAGATGAAACTGGGATTTATAACATTTTCTGGCAAACATTCAAACAATAGAAAGCGTGAAGAGAGATAAACTTACCGAAATGCTACGGCAAAAAAAAAGTGTGAAACTAAACAAGGAAAGAATGAGGTCGCGTCCACCGTCCACGAGCCTCCTGCACGTCAAAGCTCTTGTTTTGGTCGCTACTTTAAACAAACCGCATGTCGAGCTAAACACCAGGCGGAGAACAACTCAAGTACGGAAGTGAGCGTCATGTGAGACTCGCGTTTCGATCAGCTGACCACAGACCAGGAAGCTGAGGAGGAAAGACCAGGGCAGTTTATCTCCTTCAACCAGCCATTACCTAGTTTTATGTTTGCCGCTTCGTCGTGTAAAATAAATTTCAACATAACGTCTTTTCAATGTACAAGTTTACAGTGTATTAATAATGCTTTATCTTGTCCATTCATAACATCCCTTAGCAAGGGTTGCCAGGTGGTGACACATCCCCCCTCACCTCGAACATAATAATAATAATAATAACAATAATTTATTATGTGTGTTTTAGTTTGGAGATCCTCACAATAATCAGACACCTATATCTTGATCAAAGGGTAATCACTTTTTAATACTTCTACATTATTCCATTAATTGTGGAGCTGTATTAAGGTGATGGGTTTTGGTCATGTCCTGCAGCCCAACTGTTCCCTGAAGGACTCCATGGCAGAGGGTTATGCTGAAGGTGATGTTTTTCACAGCCTGGCAGCAAAACAATTGTGTTTTATTTGGCTGATCTGTAAAGTTGTTGCTCAGTAAAATGATTGATAAAGATATGAATTACAGAGCATAAGACCTTTAGCCATATCATATAATGCAGTGGAACCACAATGTTTTTTGAACCACCTTTTTAATGCAAACGAATGAGTCTGATGAATGAATGTTGTGTTTTAATAAACATACTAAAAGGGACAGCAGTCAAGGTTTAGGTAGGTTCATCATAACCTGTCACGTTCTCCCTGGTTGGTTCTGCCCTCTGTAGGTATAATGTGACATTGAACAGGAAAAGGTGGAGCTTCATGCTCTTGCACTGAGAACCATGGCTGAAACAAGCCAAGGTAAGATCACTTTAGAAAGGCATAGTAACACAATGATGTGAGATGGAATGCTAATCATTTGACATGACTTACTAGAGGGACTTTCCTGTGACTTTTTTTCTTTTTAATCTTTATAATTAAAACAGACTTTGTGGTTATAGGATTCAGTATACACCTAGTCCAGTAGTTTCACTTTTGTGTTAAAGTGACAGCAGCTGCAGAAAACAGTCAATACATACACGTTATGCACACATTATCTGATAATTTTCTCCCTATTACATGTAAAACACCCACATTCCAGTTGTATTATGTAAATATAAAAATGCATTCTATAACCACGCTAGAGTTTTATTAAACTGTTATAATAATAGAGTATAATAGTACTCCCTATGAAGAATAACAATAGAGTGCTGCAAACCTCAGTTGTTGTGTGTTCTGGTGGTTTAGGCATAAAAACAATAAAAACATCAATCATGAGCAACAGTCTCTGTGGTTCTAGTCATTTAGGATGGCAGTTCAATAAATTGAACATAGAAATTTGTTAGCAGTAAAGTGAGCTGTAGTTGCTTTCAACCCACAGTGACTTCAATCCGCATGTCTTTATTCCTCACAGGTGTTTTTAGCGCTGTGTCAAGATGTGGTTCTGCGGAATGCTGCAGCTCAGGCTGCCAGTCGAGCCAGTTCCACGGGGAGTCAGAGTTCACTTCAGTGCTAATTTCTCTAGGAAGTGGTTTCCTTCTTGCTGCCATGGTGATAAATCTGTCGACCAAAGTCGGAGTGAGGTTGCTGTGGTTAGCAGAGGCCACAGCAGGAGCCTCAGTCGTGGTGGGTGCTGTCACTACTGGAGTGTTAGTGGGCATCTTTCCACCATGGATCTACATTACAGGCCAAGCTATTCTCATCCTTGCTGTCTACTCATACTCTAATATTAACAACATGACCACAGCTCTATTAATTATCTTCACCACTCTCTATCTCAGTGTCACATATGGAAGGATGGGTGTTTTACCTGGACTCTTTTTCATGGCATTGACTATCAGTGTCCTCTGTGCCCTACGAAAAGCCCTGACAGTGAGGATGGCACATAGACCAAAAACTAAAACAAGGGGCAAACTGTCAGAGAGGATATTCTTCTACTGCGTTTTTGTGGGATATTGGGATTTTTATTGGGTTTAGTGGCAGGTGAGGCAAAAGACGAATCAAAAGAAAGAGGTGGTATTAATGCTGCAGTCAGTCCTCTGGGTGATGCTTCTGTCTGCAGGGCTACTAGGAGGTGGATTAGGAACAGTGTCTATGGTTGGAGTGGGAACAGATGTGGCTGGAAAGGTTGCTGTGGGAGCTGCTATAATATCATCAGTGTCCTTGAGAATTATTATGCAATCGAGGTCTACCCTTGAGGCGCAAAGCAGCATAGGGGGTGTCACTGGGAGCTGCACGTGTTGCAGTTTAACAGTTTTGGGTGCTGTGGTTGTTGGTGTAACTCTGGCTATGCAAGGTGTAGCACTGAAAGCAACTCCACTTACAACAGCAGAACTTCCGACCATCACTTTTGTTGCTGTAGGGACATTTGTCCTGGGCGCACCAAAGAGCCCATTCCACAACCATGTGAATCTTAAAAGGGGTCTACTCACGGGGCCAGATCTAATTAAAGCAATTGGCATGGAGACCGTCACCGCAGCAGCAGCAGCACCTATTGGAGCTGGGGCACTTGGGGCTGCAGTGTTAAGCACCGCAGCTCTGGGGAGACTAGGGACTGTGGGAGTTCTGGTGGATATACTGTTGGCTTGTGGAAGAACTCTAAACGACATGATAGGAAAATCACCACCAACAGCAAGCGCTCACTGAGACTGGCTGACATTTTACATCCTTCTTTTACAAACACAGGCAAAACTTTATTTTATTTTAGTTTTTGTAAACGCTTTTTTTCTCAAAGACCAAACCACGTCACCTCATCTGACTCTTCTAAAGACATACACCGGAAACACTACATTAAGTTTTTTAATTTCTAAATTTCTTTAGAGACATTTTGTTATTTCCTAATAAAATATAATGCCATTCTTTTTTGGGGTCTATCTGTTTTCTTCCAAAAAGAGTAAGAGTAAGACATTTGGCCTGCACAATACTTTGTAAGTGTATATTTGTGCTTTCACAGTCACAAGTTTTAAGTGCAAAAGTTCAAAATGTAAATAAAAGAATTGTCTTTCACAGCTGTTACGATTTGCACAAAATATTTTACTTCTTTCCAAAAATCCTAAAACTACTTTACTTAATTCACCAAAACAATAATGTATGGTTTCTTTATGTCTATTATATACAGTAATGTGTCTAGTACATAATAAACCGAAATTGTGTAATTCTACAGGTGATACACACATATGGGTCAGCTATATTACTGCACTATTATAAGTATTTGTTTCTTTGTTGTTTTTATTATTCAAATCCTTCCTTGCTACTGATTTTCCCTCTGATGAACACTGGGAAACCTGGGAGCCAGAAATGAATAAATCACTAAAAGAAGGAATAAAGCACTTATGAGACAGTGTTTTTACATTACTGCAATTATGGGTAATATTGCAATTTAAATTAGTTTAAATTTAACCAATTATCTGATGCATTCGTTAATCAAAATTCACAGTTTGTGTCATAAACATGTGTTATTGTGTTGAATAAACACAAGAAATGTGTTGCATTTATCCACAGATGTACTGATAACCATGTTATTATTGGGTGAAAATATAACAAAATGTTAATAGGGAACACATGTTTTATTAATCTGTTGACTTTTTTGGCACAGTAGCTTTGATTATGTCTTTTCTTCACTTCTTCTCACATCACTGCCACATTTCCCAAGACATGATTACAAGCCGGCAGTTACTTTAGTTTCATCTTAGCAACAGTAACAGAGGATTTGCTTTAAAGCAAAGGGAGGGGCGGAGTGGGAGGAGAGAGAAGCAAAGAGTGAATTCAGAAGACAATCATCGGAGAATAGATGTTTTTTGTGGAGAGCACACATGTGATTAAAAGAAATGGAGCCATTATCTATATAACACAGTCTAAAGACATGGAATGGATATCCACCTCAGGATCATGTTTTTGCTGGACTGTCATTACATGAAGTTGGACTTCAACTGTGAGAAGGGGCTGCAAAAGGTCTTTTCTACCAAAACAAACTGCATTATGTGTTTCAAGTTAAACAGCAATTTAATTACATGATGGAACATGATATTTAGGTCAAAAGGTAAGAAACTTTTCAAATACGCTATGTTGGAAGTAACCAAGGAGGTTATGATTTTGGCTGCATTTGTCTGTCAGTCAGCATCATGTCTCACAAAGTAATGGATGGATTTAAATAAAATTTTCCTTGGTATGCAGCTTGTGGCTTAAGAATGAAATGACTGGATCTGAGTGCCACTTGAGTGTTATGACAAATTGGGAAACTGTAACCTGGCCTTGGTACAGGTTTGCACTCTCTGGATGCTGTCTCTAATTTTCTGCATTAAAATGACTTCTGGGGGTGATGTTTTTGCACCATTTACCATTTTAATCATGTAGTTACCTCCATATGTAAACACTGAGATGGATCGCCTCACAACTTTTCCATGGATTAGGGCATTCTGCGCGCTCCAGGATCAATAACGCAGTATTACATGAATCCGATAATTACCATTAATGATCCAAAATGTCCATGAACCGGGTCCCTACAACGGAGGCGGATCAGTCTGCGGAATACTCTGTAGAGTATCCAGCGCAGGTTTCCACTGCCCCGGGTCATGGAGCGGGTCGGACGCGGGAGTTGACCGTGTTGCAGTCGCACTGCTGCGTGTGCCTGCCGCGCGCAGTGCGCCTCACCTTTACGCCCGACTCACTGGAGAGGCTTTACCAGAACTACTTCCGCCGCCAGAGACAGGATAACCTGCCGGTGTTGGCGATGTTTGCTGCTCTTTTCAACAGCTTCATCATCATCATGTGCGCGGTGGTGTACACCGAGGACAAGCTGGCGATGGTGGTGGTGGCAGCCGTGGGTTTGGCCGCGGACGTTGTCCTGTACGCGCTGTGCAGGTTCCAGAAGCTGCCGACATCACCTGTCTCCCGCGGAGCTGTGCCATACATACTGTGGCTCATGATCACCGTCCACGTCTTATGTTACATGGGACTGAACTATGAGCGTTTCCCTCATGCCACTGACTCGGTGGGCTGGCAGGCCTTCTTCAGTTTCTCCGTGTTTCTGACCCTTCCTCTGAACCTGGTGTCTCTACTGCTACTCACCGCCCTCTCCTCCGGGATTCACACCCTGGTTTTAGGCGTGACCGTTGCTCAGAGGTTTGACGCCAACCTGCAGGGCCCCATGCTGGTGAGACAGGTAAACACTGCCTCTGAAAAACGTGTCAGATGGGAAAAAAGTGAGGGTTGACAAGGCCAAGTGTGTGAAGTGCAATGTGTGATAATGTAGCACATCATTCATTTTATTGACTTCAAGTGATGGTCAGGTCAAAGGGTTTATGAAATAATGCTGCAGGTGCAGTTGTGAGGTGTTGGCATAACAATGTGTCATTGCAATAATTCTGTAACTGTACATATTGTTATTATAAGCATGTTGGACCACAAAACATACACACTAAATCCAGTATAACCCATCACATGATCTGTATTTATATAATACTTTTCAGTCTTGATTGCTCCTCAAAGCACTTTACATCAAAGTTTTCCCATTCACAACAAGGCCAATCGAATCATTACTAAGTCTGGTTTTGTGGCATCTTTTTTTCTACATTTATAATCAGCCTTTTTTGGTGTTTATGGGATAAATGCATTCTTAATTCAGAAACTACAAAGTTTCAGTGTAAAGTTGTATACATTGCTTTACTCTTATATACTTAAAATTATTGGAACACTGTTACAGATTACAAATGTGTTTTCACATATCATAGACAATTAAGTAACAACGAACCCACATACACACCTGAACATGCATCTTCTCTTATTTTTTTCTTCTTCAGCTTTTAGCCAACATCATGCTGTACCTGTGTGCAGCCGGAGTGGGTGTGATATCATACTACATGGCGGACAGGAAATACAGGACAGCATTTTTGGAGGCACGTCAGTCATTAGAGGTCAAACTTACCCTGGAGGAGCAGAGTACCCAACAGGTGAGTGGGACACACATACAGAGGACATTGCCTAATTTATGTATGACTGTATGCATTACTCATTTGCACTCCTGCACGTAGAACACCCTGTGCTGGCCTAATTATGATGATGTGTTTTGCTCAGTGCAGGACTAATGGGTTGATTAGAGAGACACTTGTTTTCTCCAGCGAGAGACACCATCAGGGACCTGACACAATGCACAGTCTAGTCATGTGACTTACAGTATAAGTATAGTTTGATGTTGTAAAGCAACATTTCCAAAACTTTATATCTGGAGACCCACACTTTTTCGTGTCCCAATTCACAATAAAAATCATGACAAGAGCCAATTTTGCAAATTTTTACTTTGCAAATTTCAGAATAAACCAGGTAAACCACTTATTTCCAAGAGGTATGTGCTGTGTAAATGTGCATGTGGTATTAAATAAATCTTAAGTAGAGGGTTGGAAAAATATTTGAAAACGGATCTATTGTGTAATGTAATGTAATCTATACTGTTTACATCCTTGATTATATCCCTTTAATTCATACTAACTCACTTAGTGCAGACCCATGAGAGTAGTTTAGGTGGTGGAAAAGTATTGATATGATGGAGAGACACAAAGAGTGGAGGTACAGAGGGGGAAGAATTCCCAGACTGCTTTCTCTTTTTTGTTATACTGGGAAAAAGAGACAGATACAACCAGCCTACCAGAAAACAATTTAACAGTTGAGGATCCCTAGTGGTTTTGCTACTGTATGTATGCACACAGGATAATTTATTCTTTCTGTCATTCCTGAACATGACACATCACACACCTTCCTTGACCGTGCTTCCATGTAGGAGGATTTGTTACTGTCCATCCTGCCCAAACATATTGCTGATGAAATGCTGCAGGGCATGAAGAACCAGGCCAATCAGAAAGAAGTTCAGCAGCAACAGTTTAACACCATGTACATGTACCGCCATGAAAATGTCAGGTCAGGTTCACGAAATCATCTTTTTTTCATAAAAGATTTAAGATAAAATGAAAAAAAACTGTTGAGGGCTACTTTGCAACATGTGCACTTTCCTCTGCAGCATCCTGTTTGCTGACATCGTGGGCTTCACACAGCTGTCCTCAGCCTGTAGTGCCCAGGAGCTGGTAAAACTGCTCAATGAACTGTTTGCAAGCTTTGATAAACTGGCAGCAGTGAGTATCAGTCTAAATCTCTCCCTCATTAGACTTGAGATTGATGCACCCTTGACGTAGACAATCGTGACTCATTTCTAACCCTAATGACTGATCTGTTTCCCCATCATTTGAGTAATAAATTCAATTTATATTTAATTTTGCATTTTGGGCCTTTACAGCGACATCACCAACTGAGGATTAAGATTCTTGGTGACTGCTACTACTGTATCTGTGGACTTCCTGACTTTAGAGCGGACCATGCAGCCTGCTCCATAATGATGGGCCTTGCAATGGTAGAAGCCATCTCGTAAGTAGTTACTTTACGTATAGGGTTAAGGAAATAAATACACAAACTACAAACAACACCGGAATTTTCAGTAAATCAAGTTATGGATCTCTGAACAAAGAAATTTGTGAGACAATAATTATATACTTCCAATGTGGATTCAAGAATAGCAATGTCAAGGGATTAAAAGCGATTTTACAAATGTACAAATATGGACCTTTACACCTCATTTACCTTTGGCTATCCTTCTCGTTCTAGTTATGTGCGAGACAAAACAAAGACCGAGGTGGACATGCGTGTGGGCGTCCACACAGGTACAGTGTTGGGAGGCGTGCTGGGTCAGAAACGATGGCAGTTTGATGTTTGGTCCACAGATGTCACTGTGGCTAATAAGATGGAGTCTGGAGGGATTCCTGGGTAAGAGAGCGAAACATGCTGAGCCGTCAAGTTCTTGCATGCATTTTATCTAAATGGCATGTCTGCTACACAGGAGAGTACACATATCACAGAGCACCAAGGACAGTCTGCATGGAGAATTTGAACTGGAACCGGGAAATGGTGGAGAGAGGTGCGAGTATCTCATGGAGAAAGGCATCGACACTTACTTGGTCCTCGACCCCAAACAGGTGGCAAATGGGCTTAATGGAAAAGTGAGTGTTCTCAGTGCCGTTCTTAAGTTAAAAGATTCCTTGTTTCGCAAAAACAATATAGCATAATTACATGTAAACCACAGTCAAATAATTTCGCACAATGCTGATGAGACCTATTATTTAAAAAATATGGTTGTTGGGATGAATGCTTTCTGTTCAAAGACCAAAACAAAAGCAGAATAATAATCTCACCAAATGTCCCACACTGCAGCTTTAATAATTAATTAAACTTTGTTTTGCTATAATCAAACAAAGAAAACAAACATTAAATTAGAGGATTTCTATTCTATAAAGATGTTTTGCACACATTCATTTTTAAGACTCAGCATCAACAGCAGTCCTGCGTCTCCTCCCTTAGACACCCAGCAGACTATCCAACAGAAATTCTAACCAGCTGATCAACACAACAGCCACCAATGGAAATGCGACCTCACCGCAGTCCACACCCACTGAGACAAGACAAGAGGTGATCTACAGTGAATGTCTTTATGACACACAACATTCATCAATCTCTGTTCATAAATCCGTGCTCATATCAGTGGGTGTTTTGAAAGCCAAACATAAACTCATACAATAATTAGTGCCATTAAATGAGCAGATGTTGTTTATAAATCACAATCAAGCCCTTGTTAATTGTACCTTTGCCTGACCTGTCTTTTTTTTTTGTTTTTTTTTTGTACTCTCAGAGGAATAAGGTGATTGAGGAGCGAGTGATCAACAGGCGACTGCAACAGGAGCTGCTGGAGAGAGAAAGTCAACAAATGTAGGAAGATTTATAAAAGGCATATCATGTTCAGAGGAGTGTGAGACTGCAGCGTTGTTTTTTGAAAAAAAAATAAAATAAAAATCAAACATCCTGTGTTTCTCGCAGAATGAAGGATCATCATATCAACCCTGTCTCTTTGCGTTTTGTGGATGGAAAGTTAGAGGAGCATTACTCCTCAGAGAAGGAGAAACGAAGTGGAGCAGCCTTCTGCTGCTGCATGGTAGTGCTCTTTTTCATCTCAGCAATGCAGGTGTTCGTAGACCCAGTGTAAGTTTGTACACAAGCTGTGTGGCCTTTATAATATTACTTTAATACACACCTAATGTGGAGGCAAAACACATGCAAAGACTGAGACTGTTGAGCTTGAGAGAAATTGTCAGAAACTGAGTGAAAATGTTTTCTTGTTCTAGGTTGGCAGTAAACTATGTCACTTTCGTCATAGGAGAGATACTGTTACTAATCCTCACAATGTGCTCCCTGGCTGCCATCTTCCCCAGGGTAAGAAACAAATTGATGTTAAATTGGTGCAAACCTTTATTCACACAGTATTCAGTAGATCTGAGTGATTGTACGCTCACTTTATTTGTTCAAGATTTCAGATTCCTTCATTTGCATTTCCTTTATGTACTTCCACAGATATGGAAATTGTATTGCGTTTGCCTGACAGAACACCAGTAAAATAGTGCAATTTAAAATCGCTTAAATGTAGTTCGAATTCAAAGGATGTTCATGTCCATACAGTGCAAAAACCCGTCACCCGTCTAAAGTATCTATGGAGAGTGCAAATACATGTGTGTTACACATGTGTTTTTGATGCTGCTGAGTGCACAAAACTTTATAACTTTATAGCAATCATGTTTTCACAGATGTTCTCCAAGAGGCTGGTGTCTTTCTCATTGTGGATTGATCGCACTCGGTGGGCAAGAAACACGTGGGCCATGGCCGCCATATTTGTTCTTATCATGGCTGTGATCGCTGACATGGTAAAACATTACTAAAATCTAAAAACTGTAATTGGTGTGTGTGTGTGTGCGTGTGTGTGTTCATTTATTTGTGGCTTTGTGATGGCCATAAAAACCATACGGAGTGAGGACATTTTGTCATCTTTAAAGGGCTTTTTCAGGGTTAACACCCTGTTTCAGGGTTAGGGTTAGAACTGGATTTAGGTTAGGGTTAGGGTTAGACATCTAGTTGTGATGGTTAAAGTTAGGGTAAGAAGCTAGGGAATGCATTATGTCTATGAGGGTCCTCCTCACTTCTAATGATATGCAAACGTGTGTGTGTGTGTATTCATGTTTTAGAAATGTGCAGTATGGCAAAAAGAAACGTTACAAAATAGTATACTGTATATTTAGTTATATTGTCATAAAGAATTGTCAATGTGACACAGCTGAAACTGTGAAATGGAAAAAGAAAAAAAACAAAACAAAATAAAATAAAATAAACAAATTTCATATGTTTTCTCTACTTTAGTTAATTAGATATCTGGATTTTAAAACAAACAGATGCCAAAACCATGCCACCACATTGTCATCATATCACCCATCCCCAGTGTGTGTCTTTCCATTTGTCTGTTTCTACTTTTTCCTCATCAAACTAGCACTGCCTTTTATGTGTCTTAGTGCATGTTCCCAGTGGGGTCCATTAGTTGTCTGTCTTGCTACATGCTGGTTCATGAGGCACGGCCCCACAGGAGCAGCATGTTGCACACACTGCTGCCTTCAAGGTCTGACAGGAATACAGGACGCCAGCATGAACATTCATTAATCTGCCTTAGAGATGTCATGTTGAGGTGACAGTCACACTTTGAAAAGGAATGCATAAAAAAAAGATTTGACAGTGTTTCAGTCTTTTCTATTTTACCTCTTTAACATGTTTATTCTCAGTGTATATATATATATATATTTAGAATCAATGAACAATAAACATTAAACATCTTCAATATTAAAGAGGCGTTTTTAAATTTCTTTCTGCTAGGTTCATTTTTAAACAATAAATAAATGCATTATAAATGCATTATTAACAATAAATTTAAAAGGTGCACTGCCCATGTTTAACACATCAAAATAAGAAAAAAATGTTTCCTGAGTGCACAATTTAACAGGACATTTTAATTGTGCTATTGTGGCCTTTAATTTATGACTAAATGTTTCTTTTTTCCCATCTTGCTACAACCTTGACAGATTGTGACCTGGTCACTTAACGGGAAAATAAATTAAAAAAAAATAAATAAATAAATAAATCATCTCTCTCATTCTATTTTCACTGTTGCAGCTAAGTTGTGGCCCACCGTCCCTTCAGGTCTTCAACAGTAGCTCTGGCACCATTTTGGAGTCATTTGGTGACCAAATCTGTGCAGAAAATCCAAAGCACTACAGCTTCATGGCTGTGATGTCTCTCATTGCAACCGCCATGTTGGTGCAAGTCAGCCAACTGATCAAACTGGGCCTCATGGTGCTGGTTGTGACAGCAACTGGAGCTGTCAATATCTACAGCTGGCGGGACATTTATGACCTATATGACTTTATACAGTTTGGCTCCTACAGGTGAGAAATAGATAAAAATAGATTGCAGAGTAAAGTTTTACTTCCTTTTTTTGAAAATATAAATGAGTATAAGTTAGTTGATAATGCCTCTCCTATGTTTTTGTAGAAGTGTCCTGAAATACAACATGAGATCAGTGTAATAAGTACAAAGACCTTCATGTCCCCTGGCTTAATTGGTTTATGTTTTTTTTTTTTTACAGAACATTGATAGTGCCCTCTAAGTACCTGATGACCATTATGATAATCATCATGATGATTGGTTTCTACTTCTACGCTCGTCATGTGAGTAATTTTATCCTGTGCGTCTGCACAGTGTCACTTAGTTGACCCACAACCTTTCTTTTGGGATGGGGAATCTGCCCTGAGCAGAGGGGTCTGAGTATTTCAGGACTAAGAGTAACAGGCATTTTGGTGCAGTGTCATCGGCAAAGCAGATGGTGTAATGGACTGCTGTGATGATCAGGAACCTGAGCTAGAAGGGAAAGCTGTCAGTTTAACAGTCTATCTTCTTTCCAACCATTTTCCTCTTCTCATGGGATTTGGGGAAAAGAACAAGATTGCAGACAGTAGTGGATAAACGAGTTTCCTCCACGTGGAGGGCTGTGCTCAGCTCTAGAGAGAGGTTAAGGAGCTCCAGTATCCGAGGGGAGCTCAGAATAGTGTAGTCGCTTGAGGGGATTCAGACATTTGATTCGAATGCCTCCTGGGCACATTCCATTAGACATCCTCCAAGCACACTGAAGTGGTAGGAGGCCACAGGGTTGACCCAGAACACGCTTGAGAAATTATGTATGTCATTTGACCCGGGAATGCCATGGGATACACCCGAAGAAGATGAAAAACTCTTGACCTAACTACTTGGCTACTTTGCTTGACCTGCTGCAACCATGACCTGGATAAATGACAGGTGTGGACGGATGGATGGATGGACAGACATGAATACTCACATGTCTTGATTCATTATTTTTGTCCTGTCTGTGTGTAAAGCTGGAGCATCAGTCCAGACAGCTTTTTCTGTGGAAGATTGGCATCCATGACCAGAAGGAGAAAGTCTTTGAGATGAGACGCTGGAATGAAGCATTAGTCACTAACATGCTGCCTGAGCATGTGGCCAAACACTTCTTGGGCTCTAAGAAGAGAGATGAGGTAAATATGAGTTAGAATATCATTTAAATATGTGTTTGTTTCCTGAGAAAAGTCAAACATTACTGATTTCTTTTGTACACCTTGGGTGGAAAACAACACACGTGGGACAAGACAATTAATAAATACAAAATATAATACCAATATAACACAAATATATTTTTTTCATGACAGCCCTGTATTATAATAAAAGAAAGAAAACATAAAATAGTAGACTAGAATGGCTTTCAGGTTGGCCCTCGCTGGCTGTATGCCTTTTGGGTCACGTTATGTGCATAGCTTTTACATGTCAGCACTAATATGCATTATGCAGAGAGAAAAATTTGGTATATTATTTTTATGAAGAAGTAAAACACAAACCTCTCTGTGTCCCGAGTCTTTGACAAATTCAGTAGTGAGAATGATTTAGGGTAAGGATTAGGGATTAAACCACCAATTTCAGTAGTGACCAACAGAACCATGGAAAGTGTCTTCAGCATTTCCCAATGTCACTATTACTCCAACAGAAATTACTAAAGTAACTTGAGCAACAACATAAACATTTGCTAATTGTAACATTAAAATAATGATGTGACACTTGCAATGCAATCTGTTGCATGTTAGTGCCATCTTGTGGTGTATTGTATAATTACATGGTACTGCTCGGTTGTGACTTTTCTCCTCATACCTGCATAAGAAAAAAAGGTAATAAAATCAAAAAAAATAATATCTTTATTCATTACTCACAGGAGCTGTATAGCCATTCTTATGATGAGATAGGTGTGATGTTTGCTTCCATCCCTAACTTTTCTGACTTCTACACTGAAGAAAGCATTAACAACGGAGGCCTCGAATGCCTCAGGATTCTCAATGAGATCATCTCTGACTTTGACAGCGTGAGTTCTACCAGTAATCCTACAGCTATTTACACATATTGAGATTATAACAGGGTTAATAACAATAACTGCCGAGACTCCCTGAGACTATGTGATGTACACTTCCTCCAACAGCTACTAGACAGAGACGAGTTCCGCTGCATCACAAAGATCAAGACAATAGGAAGCACTTACATGGCAGCATCAGGACTCACACCAGAGAGCAACACAAAAGGATACGGCCACCGTAAGGTGTGACACTGCGTCTATCTTATAGATAAACCGTGTTCCAAACACAACAGTCTGCTACACTGTGTTCTTCCCAGTAGTGTTGGTACAGTGGTCATCATAAAAAATATGTTTTTGCTGTACAGCCAGAGGACCAGTCAGTGATTGAGCGCTGGCAGCACCTCTCTGATCTGGCAGACTTTGCCTTAGCCATGAAAGTCACCCTCGGCAACCTCAACAAGCAGTCCTTCAACAACTTTATGCTACGAATTGGTCAGTGTGCCTGCCTGTCTATCTGCTTTGCTTGACTGCACAATTGAATGCTTGTATGTTCATGTTTCTCTTGACAATCCTCGTCAGGTCTGAACAAAGGAGGCGTTCTCGCTGGGGTGATTGGAGCTCGTAAACCTCACTATGATATCTGGGGCAATACAGTCAATGTGGCCAGCAGAATGGAGTCCACAGGTGTGATGGGAAACATCCAGGTAACACAAACAGATATACAAAACACGTGGAAATTCTCCACGTATTGCTCCCTTCTTCCTTAATGTATCCTTATTCTTCCCTCAGGTGGTGGAGGACTGCTATGATATATTAAAGGAGTATGGCTTCCGCTTTGTCCGAAGAGGGCCAATATTTGTCAAAGGGAAAGGGGAACTGCTAACTTTCTTTATGAAAGGCAAAGACAAACCCAAAAGTAATGAGAGTCCTGTCACCACTACCCTTCCACACCAAGTCGGGGACATTTGACTTTTCACATGTGGCGAAATGTATTTAACACAAGGACAAGTCTGGGCAGAATGATGTTTTATCCCCCCATTTCTCTCATATAAACTGTTACATCTTTTTCATACATACTGTGTAAAGCTTATGGAAATAGAACAGTTCACCAAATAAAAACACATGTATTTAAACTGTGAAATACTATTTTCACCCACAATGGCATTTTAGACACAACATTTTGTAGTTAATTATAATTCAGAAACGCTGAATCATGCATTATATAAACTAATGTTTCAAAAGCTTCTGCATCAAGAATTTTATCACTTTGCACTTAATTCATAGAGTGCTATGGGAACTTGGAATTTACAAAAATACATCATTTCTTTGTTTTTTTACTCAGCCCAGGTTTTGTCATGTAGAGTGATCCGTCTGTATTTGTATAATGTGTTAATAAAAAGGTTTGCACTATGTTTTGTATGGAGGCCTGTTTGGAAAGTATGAACATTAGAAACGTATTAAATATTTATTACCTCCGAGCAGCATCACTCAAAGATCAAAGGACTAATTATTCTGAAATTTAGGTTAGGTTAAAGTAGGGTCCTTGGAATGTCAGTGAAACCCCAAGACAAAATCATTCGATGGTGATAACGACCTGGTTCTGTATTCAATATTTGCTGCTTTTTTTTAAACAAATGGCGCGATGGCAAAGTGAGCCTTGGAACAGGTGTGTGTTCTCTGAGTGCTTGATCCTCTAGTTCACCCAAGAAGTCAAAGAACAGATTAGTGTGAAAACGGATTTAATTATGAAAACAGTTGATGATTTTGTGTTCAGTTGCTGATTATGGATTAATTCATTAAATAATTTATTAATTCATTTGATTCAAATGGGTTCGCCCCAAACGCCATTTGAATCGAGATAGGAGCAATTTATATTTAAATAATTGCTGGCCAACTTTTAATTAACTTAACATAATTCTTGCAGATAATTATTTGGGGCTACGTGATGAAATGATATGTGAATGGTTTGTAATAATAATAATAATACATTTTATTTTAAAACAAATGTGCAAAAACTGGACATGTTAAAACATTAGGCTAACATCACATTCCGGATGCACCATCAAATCTCTGGAGACGTTCATATGAATTTTAACGAGATGCTTTATTGTTGTCAGATAATTATTATGCTAACTAAGTTCTTATGCGCCACCCAAGGATTATATTCTACCCGGAAGCTTGGCAGTGTAGGAATTTCCGGTTACGTCAGGGCGTGAGGACACCATTAGAGCTGCAGCTGTTTTGAGGGAAACAACAACAAAAACGGGCTAACTGTCAGGGTTTCTGTAGTGACAGTCCGCTCACAGCCCGACAACGAGGCCTCGAATCTGGAAGCTTAACTTTTATTTCCCACCCAGAGCTCCGCCGGCTTCTAACCACGGCCGCTCTCGGTGAGGAAACTCTGGCCTCCGCTTCCTCCTCCTCCGACTCGGACACCGGCGGAGCGTCGCCGCCCCCGCGGAAGAAGCACCGAGCCTCGGCGGCGGAGGGAGCAGGAGAGCCCGGGGCTTCAGCAGTTGTAACAGGCCTCTCTGAAGTTGTCCTAGGACTTGCTTCGCACTCTCCACACTCTCAGGCCACCTCTGCCATCCAGTTTAACCGAAGTATTGTCAATTTCCTCAGTGGCAGCATGCAAGCAAACGGGGCAGGACAGGGACAAGAAACCTCGGAGCTTTCATGCCTGAACAGCGCACAGAATGGGGAGTCATCCTCGGCCGGCGGATCCCATTCCAATGGGCTTCTTTCCAGCACAGACAACGGGAACACTGTCGGTACCAGTAACGGGTCTTCAACCGGGCCCGGTTCGGGGAACTCGACTGCTTCTACGACTTCGGCCTCAGAGGTCGGTTCGCTGAAAAAGAAGAAACGACTAACGCAAGCTGAGGAAGATGTCATACGATTAATAGGGCAACATCTTCATGGACTGGGACTAAAGTAAGTTTATTCAGTGTGTCAGCCGAGAAAAAACCCTCAAAAGTGTGTAACTTTAGCTCTGAATATATATGGTGCAGTTCATGTCACTGGCGTTTTATGTGAAACTGCGAAAATGCAGTTGGTAAAGGCGCTGTTAGTGTGCCTGACAGACACAAACATGGGGGGATGGGGCACTTAGTTAGCCTGTGAGCTCCGCAGTTGGTAGAAAGAAGGGGTCCATCTTGCACAATAAAGCAATTAGCTTGATTGCTAACAGCATTATCCTGCGCTGAAGGGATATGTCCAGTCCCGACATTAAAACACTCTCACAAACATGTAATTCAGTCCATTTTTAAGCCTCAGGAGTCTGCCGAGGAGTCAAAGATGACTTAAATGCGAGCAGCGCCATGTTGCACTGATAAACGTTATAAATTTAGCACGGAGTCAAATACATTACATCATATAGTTTTAATAATGTTAACTCAGGAAATCAAGATCCATAGACTGTTTTAGCGGTTGGCAAATCATAAGATCAGTGTAATGAGAATGTAAATACTAGATTTTATTATTTGAGTACGCTAGCAGGATTAGTGTTTTTTGTTTTTTTTGCGTTTCATGGGCCGTTGCGGAGGTGATGCTAATGTGCGGTTAGTCAACGTCGATTTTTGCGTTAGCACCTGGTGGTTTTGTCAGTTTTCCAGCTTTGGCAGCTTTTTTTTGGGGGGGGGGTCATGAATAGATCGGCACACTGTTAATAATATCAAGCATGGTTATGAAAACTGATGGTGGTTATTTTAGTATTCAGAGTGGAGTCTCTCTGCTCGTTTTTGAGCTGTCTTTCCTTCCGAGCAACTCTTATTCATTAGAGTAATCACCATTTTATACAACCCACTTATGAACAATATAATGCTTCCCCTCTTAGATTAGCGTCTTTGCGTGTGTCACTGTGTCACAGCAACGTGTCAACCGTCAGTCGGTTACAGTGGTGGGCATGTATTTATTTTAAGACAGCAGCAGTCAATACCGTGGGCGACAGTTGCTCCTGAGTTTAATCATTCGCTTTCATGGCGACTGAGGAATGCGCCTTACACCAGCTGTTAAAGATGGAAAGGCAGTGTTTGGATCTTAAATACAGCCAAGTGTGATTTTTGCAAAATACACAATATGTCTAACCCTGGTCTTTCAAGTGGCTGTGGTATTATTCACAGTTGGCTAGACCTATGTGGGTGTCTCCTTTCCAGCAGGGAAAGTGTAGCTTCCAAAATAAGGCATTATAAAAGCCATAGCTATTGCTATGTTTACAAATAGGATGGGTTGAGGGTGGTTGAAAGGCATTGCCTTCTGTGAAACAGAGCCCCTATATTTCAGCTGGTTAAATGCAATCAAATGAGTATCACAATAGTCAGCTGGATGAGAGGCTGCATACAAAGCTGCTGCGCCACTCTGTTGATACCTGAGTATGATGTCATCATGCTGCTGAAGGTGTCAGCCCCCCATTCCACTTACATTATCACACACACCCCAGCAGCCCCGATTGTGATGGTGGTGGTGTGTGTGCAATGAGGTGCTGTTTGGACAGATGGATGTGGTTCATGGTTGACAGAATCTAAGAGGATGATTTTAACTACAGTGGAGGCCTAGTTCATGTAAGTGGACCTCCCCACTGTTCACAAATGCAGACAGCTGGTTGACATCCATAAAAATTAATTAAATTAAAAATCAATCAATTCATCAAATTAATAAAATTTGAATGTTTGGTCTGGAAGTGCCACTTAATTTGATCACACTTTTAATCTCATGCTAATTGAGCTCACATTCTCTTAGCAAGGACTGATCTTTGGTAGCTGAAATCTAATTCTTGTGCTTGGTTCTTTAAGTTATTTGTCATTCTCTTTTGTTTTGTCACACCTGTCTTGCCTAACTGTCTGTCTGTCTTTCTTTCTCTCTGTGTCTGTGCAGTCAGACAGTGGACCTGCTGATGCAGGAGTCAGGCTGCAGACTGGAGCACCCATCAGCTACCAAGTTTCGCAACCATGTCATGGAGGGGGAATGGGACAAGGTTGGTCTTGGTTTACTATGGTTACATGATAGCAAGTACTTGATAGTTGGGATCCTTTTTCCATATTGTGCTGCACAATAGTCACCATGGTCAAATTTGTCTATCAAACTCAGCCTGTATCAGCTATCAGTATATCATGAAATCTGAAAGCATTCTGTCATTATCACAGCGCCTTAAGTCTGAATCTGGTCACAGTTAATCATATCCAGACTTAGCAGATCATAATGTTGTTTGACCTGAGAACAGAACTTTGGTGCGCATATAATGGCAGAGTGGAGAATGAACGTATATTGTAAATAATTTATGTTTCTGATCTTTAGGAAGACTACTTGCTTGGTCAGTGGAAAAGCAGAACACAGAAAGCATAACTCATAACATTTTTGAAATGTTGTCTGGGCTTTATTAATGTAGTTGTCCTTAAGATGACCAGTCTTAGTCATGTCACCCTGGTCTTGCCACAGAAAATATTCCACCATTTTAGAACTTTTTGTGACTCTTCAGGATTAATGAATACATGTCAGAACTGCATTTAACACATTTAAGGCAAAATGCTAAATGAGGTTGACAGTACTATGTTATATTGTATAACATACAGATCATGAACATCAGCTTCATTGTTAAAGCTTAATTTTGCTCAAATTAAAAATGAAGGTGACCATCTGTATACACTTGATGAGAATTAGGTCTTCCATTTAACATATGAAAACTGCTGAACTAACCTTTTTTTTCTTTCCCTTTCTCTCCCCTCCATCAACCTCTGTTTGTTTTGGTCCAGGCTGAGAATGATCTCAATGAGCTGAGAGCACTGATGCATTCTCCAAATGCTATTGTGGTAAGCTCTCTTTGCCCAAACCTGAACCAGGCCGAATAGCAGTCTGTTTAACAGGCCCAGCTTGATGTTCTAGAAATGTTCCATGTCAATGCAGAGCTGCAGTTTCTTGTTATGAAACAGTGAACACTAAAATGTTCTGGATGATGACTGGGAAAGTATAGTGACAGGATAGATGTGACATCAGACTCAGAGAATGAGTGTTAGTCTCTTTGACACAGGACTGAAACAGTTGATCTTTCTGTACTAACATTAATTGTTTCGGTTACAAAATGTCTGGGAAAAAAAAAATTCCAGACATTTTGTAACCGAAACAATTAATCTGTTAGTACAGAAAGTAATGCCTGCACAGTTTCTGCCAGTATGCACTGCTTCAGATAGGTTGACTATTCATTTATAATGAATACTCACGTAGACAAGCTATATGTAAATCATATTGCAGATATTTTGTGTTTTCTTCTATCAGTATCAGAAAAGCCTCTTTAAATCCACCTTTATCAACATCTAAATTAACAATACCAGGCTATAGTTCTAAGTTGGCTTTAAGTATTTGCTGTGTCTATAGTGAACATATTTGAAAGCAATACATTTAGAGGCAAATATTTGGGTTTAATTGCCCCTTTGAAGTCATTTTTATTTTCAGTGATAAGACACTGACTGAAAAAGACAAATGACAGGGTTGACCAGCAGCAGTAACTCTTCAGTGGTTCTCACTTACTGATGCTGACATTATCATGTCTCCAGGGCACATCAATAAATATAGATCATGCAGCCTCTGTGAAATACTACTACCACCATGTTTGAGTTTTGTTGACAAATTATTTTTAGATTAATTCTCTATTTGATTTCAATGTACAACTTTACCCCTACACATTGATTGTTCTTTGCTTACTTCTCTCAGTCTCTACCCTCATAATTTGAAGTACTCTCTGTATTTGCATTTTTCTTCCTCTGCTAAGCGTATGAAGTTCCTGCTGCTACAGCAGAAGTACCTAGAGTATCTGGAGGATGGCAAAGTCCTGGAGGCTCTGCAGGTGCTCCGGGGAGAACTGACGCCTCTCAAGTACAACACAGATCGCATCCACGTACTCAGCGGGTTCGTTTACAAATTCAATATCTTATAGCAATCATCAACCAAAGCAGTCTGTCTACACACAGTTACTACATATACCAATGTAGCACTTAAATACTTCTGTTATCATTGTCATTGCCACTGGTGTTGGGCCAACTATTGTAGTTGAGATTTTACTGAACTTCAGCTCTGTTTAATGAATTGTTTCTGCCAAATGTCAAATTTTATGTTACTTATTTTTAGATTGTTCAAAAGCCAGACTTTGTTAGGTAGGCTGGAATATATCTCCATGTCATGTTTTTTACACATTCAAAATCTGCTAGAAAATAATATGTTAAATCATACTTTATAGGCCAGGATGCATCGTTTAAAGGCTTTTTTTAATCCTAGAAAAAGCTACCAATGTCATGCACAGAAACTCATGGGAAGGGTGAATAATCACAGTAATAATGGGTCTTTTTTAACTAATCTAGATTACCATGGCGACATTAAATAAATGGTTTAAATCAATATTTTTCCTTTTAATAAACTTGGTTGCTTGATACGCTATATCAGTTTTGTCTTTGGACACTGAATACTAGAGTTTGACTAGCTATGGTATGTGATCATCTAAGTCCTTCTGTTTGTTTTCAGCCAAAAATGCTTCTGAAACAGTACTTTATCCTTTTATTGAGATTTGTGTACTGACACCATCTAAAAGCCTGTTAGTCTTAACAGTCTGTTATTTATCGTCGCATTCCTGCTTCAATATACTGAATTTTCTCATTTCATAATGTTCTGGACCATTCTTCATGCAGTTATTGTTGTGTAGTTATCTGCATTGCACTTGCTCTTTTACCAAGGTGTGGTTGCAATATTAGGTTGACAAATAGGAAAGTTGTCCACTTGTGTGTGTTGTATTTGTGCAGGTACCTAATGTGTAGCCACGCTGAAGATCTGAGGGCTAAGGCAGAGTGGGAGGGCAAGGGCACTGCATCACGTTGCAGACTGCTGGACAAATTACAAAGTGAGATGTGTCCCTGTTTCCACTGACCCCTGTAGTGCTAACACATATTGTCAGAGAGCTACGCACAGCTGATAAGTGTTGTCAATGAGTCTCATATCTTTTTGTAGCATACCTGCCACCTTCTGTGATGTTACCTCCGCGACGGCTGCAGACCCTGCTGCGGCAAGCAGTGGAGGTGCAGGGTGACCGCTGTCTGTATCATAACACAAAGCTGGACAATAACCTAGACTCAGTCTCTCTCCTGGTTGATCACGTCTGCAGTAGGTTAGTATTACGGGATGCTCTGGCCCCTCAAGACCCTGTAGACTTGGACTGCAGCATTTTAGTTTAATTATGCTGTTATGAAATTTGTTGTGCTGGTCTTTGTTCCCTGTCACAGGAAGCAGTTCCCCTGTTACACACAGCAGATTCTGACAGAGCACTGTAATGAGGTGTGGTTCTGCAAATTCTCAAATGATGGCACTAAACTAGCGACAGGCTCTAAAGACACTACTGTCATAATTTGGCAAGTGGACCCGGTGAGTGTGAAAAAATGCCTCAATAAATACTCACTTTCTCTTTATGATTTAGACCACATAAATATATTGTGTTGAAATGTAGCAGTTAGGTCTATGCATATACCTTAAATATCTTTGCAAAAATAGAATTTGTCTGTATAAAAAGAAATATTTTTATTAAGCTAGTCCTCCATATATACATATGTTATCTTCATAAGCGTTAGATTAAATCTTTCATTGTTTCAGATGCATCACTAATTAAGATATGAACCATTATCTACTTTCTATCAAGGGGAACGAATAGATGTTTGTCTGTTTGACATTTCACTAATGTACGGCTTCGACTTTGGTACAAACACTTGTAACCTTTGTATCACTGCACACGAGAGCACAGCTCTCCATGGGTCGAGATTAATTTGATCCTAATCATCGTAATCCCGTCTTTGTGTAGGAGAGCCATCAGTTAAAGCTGCTGCGAACCCTTGAGGGTCATGCATACGGAGTTGCTTGCTTAGCCTGGAGTCCAGATGACACTTACCTGATCGCCTGTGGGCCTGACGACTGCTCTGAGCTCTGGCTTTGGAATGTTCAGGTGATATTTTGTACTGAGCTTTAATCTCAATCAGTGTTAATTTGTGATGCCGCTTACAGTGTTTTCATATAACAGTCCATTTTATTGGCCATAATGAAGATATAAGTTTTCTATTCAAAATTCAGTAAACAAGTGGAAGAGAAAAACAAGCTGTCTTCAATAGATCGACTGTGTGAACTCAATGACCTCTCCTCTTCTTCTGTCCCATCACTTCCCTTCCCCTCCCCTTTCTTTTCCTATGACACGACCCTCCCCCACTCTTACCTGATGTTTCTTCTTGTCTCCCTTCCCCCCCTACCTTTTCCTTGCTGCTGCTTTTTCACTGTCTCTGACAAACTCCTTGTTGACCAGACGGGGGAGCTGCGGACCAAAATGTCCCAGTCCCATGAAGACAGTCTGACCACTGTAGCGTGGAACCCTGACGGCAAACGCTTTGTCACTGGAGGACAGAGGGGGCAGTTTTACCAGTGTGTAAGTTGGGGGAAAAAGCCTCTACCCTTTGTATTTACTCTGCATTATTGCTTTTAATATTATGTCATCAAATATGTTTTTCTTCCCAAGAATAATGTATCACTTCTGTATTTAAGCAATGCTCAATGTCTTGTATATTAAAGGTTTATATGTATGTATAGCAGCTGCTCACGTGTAGCAGTGACCCTAAACAGGCAACATTTAGATAACTGTATCTTGCAATATATTGATTTTTCAGCCATGAACCTCATAAACTCTTTGAATGAGATATTTAGTGTATATATGCTGAGTGTATTTCAAACTAGGACAAATGTGAAAAACATTTGATGCAACTAGCACCACTATCAAATCAATTTTAGACTCTAGTCTGAATGATGCACTGTGTTTGCATCTGAGCAGAAAGATGGAAGGAAAAAAAGGCTACTGTGTTCTTTTCTTAAATGTCTCCATTCCCCTGTCAAGAGTAGGAGATGAGGGCAGTCTGCTGTTTGTGTTGTCAGGATCTTGATGGTAACTTGTTGGATTCCTGGGAGGGCGTGAGAGTACAGTGCCTGTGGTGCCTGGGTGATGGCAGGACAGTGCTGGCCTCTGACACCCACCAACGTATCAGGGGGTATAACTTCGAGGACCTTACCGACAGAAACATGTGCGTGTCAGTCTTCCTACCACTTGTGTTGTTTCAATGTGTAGGTAGAGATTTGTTATTCAATATAATAAATAGGAGATGTTTATTAAAATGTGCACTTTGAGCCCCCAAAACAATACAGGCCATATTCTGAAGACAATGATTCAACATTGTTTTTCTTTAAAATTGCATCAATCCTGCATTTACAGGTGAAAAAGTTAAAGGATGCAGGATGAATTCAGAAAGCAGGAATATAATCATTTTTAGATCCTTTGGTAGTATGTTTTCAAGATTCAAAGATTTCCATTTCCACGGCATTGTCCTCAGTGTAGCTGACTGATTTACATTTGCTCTACAGAGTTCAGGAGGACCACCCTGTCATGTCTTTTACTGTTTCAAAGAATGGAAGATTAGCTTTGTTAAATGTAGCAACTCAGGTAAGCCTTTTAACCATCTACTACTAGTAATGATATGTTAACCTGCTCTTAAATCACAGTGGCAGGATATTTTATTATCTTCAATCTTCTCTAACCTTTTTTATAGGGAGTACACCTGTGGGACCTTCAGGACCGGGTGCTGGTAAGGAAGTACCAAGGTGTGACCCAGGGCTTCTACACCATTCACTCCTGCTTTGGAGGACACAATGAAGACTTCATTGCAAGTGGCAGTGAAGGTACAGTCACCATATCAGAAATTCTAATACCATGATGCTGTTCAGACTATTGGATTATATTCTTAACATTTTTTATTCAAGTTTCATTCTGTGGTTATTTTTTGAATTGTTCATAGTCTGCATTATGAATAAAACAGAAACTGTTTACCTGTTTATTCACTCTTTTGCTTTTAGTCTATGGCATTTTTTTCTTCTCAACTTCAATCTCATACATCTTTACTCATATTCCTATCCACAGACCACAAAGTGTATATCTGGCACCGGCGAAGTGAGTTTCCCATTGCTGAGCTAACAGGCCACACACGCACAGTTAACTGTGTGAGCTGGAACCCAGCTATCCCCGGACTCATGGCTTCTGCGTCAGATGATGGCACAGTACGTGTCTGGGGTCCTGCGCCCTTCCTTGAATCACAAGAGGTTGATGGACTCACTGGTAATGGCCAAGTCCCTTTTTACCATAGTGTTTTGCTCAAAAATTGTCATGGGTAGCATCGAATAAAGCTGTCAAACTGCTGATTTCCTTAAAAATAGGTTTAGCTGCTTATCTTGGGTAAATACTTTGTTGGTGATCACCATTTTAGAGACAATTTTACAACTATTACTTTTACTGCTCATGATTATGGTAGCTTCATTTACCTGATGTATTTTTTTCTTCCTCAGAGAACTGCAGTAACATGGACAGTTGATGGTCACTAATGGAGCAAATGACATCTCTCTTTGACAACAATCCAAGAATCCCACAATAAAATGAAATTGAAGCTGGCAACTAAAATCCAAACGAAGTCAAGAATAACAAACAAAAGCCACCAAGAAAAAAGAGAAAACAAAAAGTGAAAAAAACTTATCCAGACTGGATTAGACTTAATGGTGGAGGTGGTGATGGACACTGAAAATTCAAGTCCTCATCCAAAACCTGATCTTGACCCAGGGGCCTGGAAAACCAGTCAATGTCAGCAGGATGCAGCTGCCATCCTCTGGTGAGCTGTAACAGGCTGTTCTCCTCCTACAACTGACCTTTCTCCCCATCCATCTTGGTACATGGTCGCAAGCCATGCCAGTTCCTTGCAGAGTTTCCCAAGAAGCCCCACCCCTACCTTTAACTTGGAGCACATAAAGCCCCGTGATGCCACCAGACTGACATGGCAGACCAGCCGTCGACTTATTGGACTACATCCGTCTGCCTGTTCTGTCTTTCACGTTATCTGTATAATGTCTCCATGGACATGGGTGGGCTGTTGTTGGGGGAGGATAATACGTATAGGGATATAGCAACACTTCTGTATGTATTTTGTTTCCCTTCTTGCTATAAACTTTGCATTGGATATGTTGGACAAAGGCTGAAAATCCACCATAAAAACACTGACCAATCAGTTGAAAGCGAACACAAAAACAAGGCTATGCTAAATGTTGGAATTTTTTTATGATAGTCATAGCATTTATTGTCATTTAAGAGGTGAATCTTAGCTTGAGTAGTGCCCGTGGAAAGCTTTAGTGTGAAGATTCCACTTTCTGTTTCTTGACATTTGGAAAACAAATTTTTTATTCCTTAATTTAACTTCTAACAAGGACAGTCACTGCATTGTTTTCCAACTGGCAGCCCTTCCTCCCCAAACCCCCTCTGTTGAGCTACCTACGGCACAACTCCATTACATCTGCCTAGGAGGAGATGGAAGGAGATGACCCTTCTCTAGAGACAGGCTTTTAATGTGAAAGGTTTCTGGTGTGTTGAGATTGCAGGCCGGTGACTGCTGTCCTCCCTCCTCTGTGTGTGTGAGAGAATGACTGAGAGCAATTATGCATACACACATTAATGTGAGAGTTGACATTTGTGAGTGCAGGTTTAATTGGTGCGTGTTTTTGTACGTCTTAAATTCACACCAGCAGAAAATAATTCCTTCTCCCTGTTCTCCCCGATGCTCAAAATCCCACATAAAATTGTCAAGAGGATTTTAAATCAATTCTAAGTTATCCAAAGCCCCATAAGGACCTCTGTCTGTGGAACAAAAATTACTTGAGAGCCATTTTGTATAAGGAAAACTTTTTTTAATCTGGGGCTTTGATTTTTACATGTAACTATTTTTTTTTCTCCTTACTACATTCAAATGGCACTGTATTATTGGTATCTTTTGGGGAGGAAGAGAAAAAGAAAATTAAGAGAGCAATTTGGTCAATGCATGTTTAAAAAAGATTGTGTTATGTTATTAGGAAAGGGTCATTTCATACGAGAAATAAATGATTGTTATAAGCGGGTGAGTAGTTAAACATGGCCATAGAGAGAAGAGGCACCAATAATCAGAACCAATCTCTGAGCCCTGTGTTGGGAAGTGTTGTTACACTCCTAAAACACACACAAACTGCCTTCCTGTTCATACAGTTGCACACAAAACCCTCAGTATGTATGACACCCTTCTTCCTCCAACCAACTGCACTTTGAGTAAAATTGTTGCTCTCTTGCACCTACTGCAGTGACATAAATTCATGAGGTTTTCTTAGCCTCATGTCCTGCCACACTTGCCTTTCTTTTGGCAGAAAAGGCTGCATTGGCAAAGACTTAAAACAGACCGTGAGATTGCTAAAGGAATGGAGCCCTCTTTATGCATCCCTTTAGCAGTGACTGATTATCTGGTAGATGTCATGATACTCTTGCAAATAAAGCATTAATATAAGCATTGACATGAGGGTATTGCTCTTGGAGCTTAGAGAGTATTCAGCATTAACTCCCCATTTGCTCTCCTGCCAAGTTCTTCAGTGGTCAGTGCGCCATTCAAGGCTTTCTTCCTCCCTATTTCAGGGTATGTAATGACTGCTACAGACTGATATACAGTGAAACCGTTTGAGGAAACAGTGCTTTTCTGTCTGTTTTTATTGAACTTTTTTGTTACTTAATTTTTTTTTTTGTTCACATTATATCATTTTTGGTTGACCTCTATCCCTGTATGATCATATTAAAATATAACCAGACATTTTGAGTCCTCACTTTTTTGTAATCTTTACAATCCCTATTTTACTTTTCTTTTATACATTTTTTTCTTTGTTTTCAGTTGAATTGATCTATTACTTTTACAAATGAATATGCACAGTAACACCCATGCCAATAGGAGCAAGATTCTTTTAGGAAGTGTGTTACCTATGAACAAATCAGGTTTGAACTATCCACCCCTCGCCTTTTAAAGAGTTTCCTTAATGGGGAAATCTCCCTTATTGTAAGTCTGTGTATTTGGCCAAAATGATGTGCCAGTGTTGAATGATAGTTGCTACTTCTCTGACCCATATCAAAGCCAATTTAGGTGAGGCACAGCTTGTCATTGTCTCACATTCACACTCTGGAAACCTCAACCGGACTGCAGAATTGACTCCTCTTCCGCTCCCCATGTTATTTCACGACTTGAGGCAAGACATTGGCTCAAACAACCCAAACAATAGTTTGAGTAAAGCTCATCAATCGCCTGCTGGTGGCAAATAATATGTCTGTATGCAAACTGGCGGGTGTCTTCTGTTTTTTGAGTTTACCAAGGGAGTGTCTGATTTAAATATGTCTTATCTCTCTCTCTCTCTCTCTCTGAGGTAAAAGGTGGTGATTGTGGGTTGGGCTTGGTTTGAAATGCTAAGGGCTTGTTGTAGCATCTTAAAGTTCCTTGATCTAGGGTGGGAAGGGGTGATGTGTGGATTTGCATTCAGTGTGTTATTTACAAAAGTGGTTGTACTGTTTTGTATCGTTATGTAGGAAAAGTGTTATGTATGCATATTTTGAATAAAACATTCAGGGTTTTGAAAAAAAAGAGTCCATGGAAGTTTGATGGGGTTTGATGGTGAAACTGACCCATCAAAAACAAAAAGCATCTCTCCCACTTTGCACAAATATGGGTGGGCAGATCCAGGTTGTAATGTTTTTAACATTTAAGTGTTGAGGTGGAAAACACTGTGCTAAATCTGTGTCAAACTTCTGCTTTGTTTTCAGTCACCATTTCTCAATGTCTTGACAGCAATGTCTGCTGTAGGAGCAGCTGGTAAGAGGTGAACTAAAATGCCAGAATTTGGAATGAAATGAACAATTGCCAATAAAGTAACATTATTTTAAGTAAGCCTTGTTGTTGGCCATAAATATACATTAACACTAGATACTGGTACAAGGTAGCTTGAAGATCTATGAAAATCACATGAATTGATGCAGATGTGTTTTTTTAAATGTAGATTTGCCTTGTTTTTGCAGATAGTAAATGTGATTATTTCTTTTAAAGAAACATGGATGTGTTGAAATTGAATTGAATGAATTAAAAAGGAAAAAGCAAAAAGGAGCAGGTTTTTGCTTTTTCCATAATAGTACAGTGTCTTGGTTAGATACAGTATTTCATTGTTACTATTGTCAAGTGACTTTCAGAATATACAACAGATTATTTGCGCCACCTGGTGGTATATTTCAATGTCCAGTCATCTCCTAATAGTATGTTATTGAAGGTATCATTGCGGACTTCTGCTTGGATAATATCAAACTGAAAGGTAACGGAAACGTGTTGAAATCAGTCTTAACTTACGTCACTAACTGAAGCACTTGTCCAGTCTTTCAGGTTTGCAGTTACAGCAGTTTCACTGCAGTAAAGCCAGCTGCCACTTTTACAATATCTATCTACAGTAGACATTATGGTAAGAGCGTGCGATTTCAAAATAAAGGCGATTGATAGTTAACGGCAGTTCACACACACAGTCACTTTAAGTATAATTAAAATTATTAACCACTAACCAAAAATGACTGCTTATGAACTGTAATATTCCCATATAAAATTCTGATGTTGCAATTCAAAATAAAGGCCCTCTGAAATAGCATAATCGACCTCTATTGAGACTGATATATATATATATATATATATATATATATATATATATATATATATAACTTACTTTTAAGTTATATGTATTACAAACAAATTCCACTTAACATTGATCTTACACCGCCTAAGGGAGGCCCTCACAATATATCATGTAATTCTGATGTGGCATTCCAAGATAAAAGATAAAAGGCCTGTGAAATATTAGAATTGACCAATATTCCATCTAAATCCAGAATGATATAAAAAGAAAACTTGCTGTTTCCACAAGCAAATTCCACTTCACACTAATAGTAGACCACTTGGTCCTTACAAAACATCATGCCATTCTGATGTGGCATTTCAAAATAAAACTCGGAAGTATCAAAAATGACCTATATTCCACCTAAATTTAGAAAGTTATAAAAATGAAACTTAATTTTTCCATAAATTCCAATTAGTTTTGTTTGGTTTTGCTCCACCTGGAAGGGGAGTGGCCTCCACACTTACGTCACCACCACCCTTCAACTCTCTTCTTCTCTCGCAGTACGTGACTTCCGGTCTCTCGCTGTCTAAACCAGTGCGCCGTCGTGGAGAATATCTGGCTGTTGTTTACCCAGCTCCCGCTGTAGTTATGGCGGCGCCGCTAGCCCACTTCGATGAGGACTGGCAGGACTTTAACGAATTCAAGCCGTCCTCGGAGTCGGCCGAGCAGCTGGACCAGCTCAACTTAAACGTGGGCGACACGTCGTCGGGCCTAGACGACTTCTCAGACCTGGACAACAGTTTCTCGGGGGACATCTGCAGCTTTAAGTCGATGGAGGATCTCGTCCACGACTTCGACGAGAAGCTGACAGTTTGCTTCCGAAACTTCAACACAACGACGGAAAACATCGCTCCCATTAAGCCCATCTCGGAGGAGAACTTCTTGAAAGACGACGAGTGAGTGTGAATTTTTCTGCGGGATTTTATTGGCGATAACTTTTAGTCTCTAAAGTAGCTAGCTAACTAGCCGCTATAGCTTCACCGGGCTAACCTGATGTGGACGTTCGCAGGTGAGAGTCAGGAAATCAGTGTCAAATCAAAGCCCATAGTTACCTCTTGTCAATGGCGTGTCCAGACTTTCCTTATTGTGGTGCCCGAACTGAGTAAAGCAGGGGTGGCAAGCTGGATTTAGTTCAGGCTAGTAGCCTGAAGAACACTTGTGTATGCATCAACGTAGGATTGATTTGCTGCTTTTACTTTTTCCTAACAGATTTTTTTTTCAGTGTTTAAATTTTATTTTTAAAAATAAATAACTCAGGTTCTCACAACAGAGTGCCACCATAAACATTTAATAAAGAAGCCTCAAGCTTGTATTTGTGCAACCAAAAAATGTACAACAAAAAGGCACAATACAAAATAACACATTGCACATACAATAAAAATATAAAGTGCCAACAAAATAACAAATACGATAAAATAAATAACTTAAAAATTGTCAACAAAATCAAATACAATTAATTACATAAATAGCCCCCCAACCCATGCAAATAGCAAATCATGCCAGCAGTGCAGCAAGCAGGAAGGCACACTTTTGCACATGTTTTAGTCAACTATTCTGTTTGTATTTTTGTGTCTATACTTGTGTATCTGTTTACTTTCTGCTTCTGTGTCTCTGTTTTTTTGTAATATCCACTATGAGAGTGCTTTGCTTTTCATTTTCTATCAGTTGAACAATGATTCTAGGTCTGTATATTGATATGAACACTTGGCTGTAAAATGTATGGCGGTGTATTGATGTAATCTTAGGCAATTATCATTAAAGCTAATATAATACACCTAAACATGCAGTAGCTATAATGTAGTAATAAGCTGGCTATTTAGAAATGACTGGTGCATACTGGGTATGAAGTAGCCTTAGTTGAGCTCCTTCTTGGATATTCTTTGATGCAACTGGAGCATCAAACCAATTTTCATACTTAGGAGAGCTTGTTGTAACACAACTGCACTGTTAAAATTGTGTACTGTTTGTAAGATGGAGGGAAAAGCATATGTGCTTCTTCAGTAAAGAAACTAGAATTATTGGACAGAAGCCTGGTGAAGCTCAGAGAGCAGTGCCAGGCTCAGTAAGGGTCTTTTCTGGATGGCTGCACCTTTCCATATGCCCAGGCGCTTAACAAGTTCTCCAGTTAGGTCATGACTGTGTTGAACAATGGAGGATGATGAAGTGGCCTTTGGTTGGTGTGTACAGACTGAGCGGAGTGTTTATGCTATAAAGTCAAGTTGTATGTATCAATGACATGCTTACCCACTTGGATGAGACAAACATCCATGGCATAAATGCTTCTGAGCATGTAATTCAAGCAAATTGGACAGAGTTGAAATGGAAACAAAGGAATTGGTGCCTATAAAATTTGGACTCTGCTATGATTTTTAGAAAGGCTTTCAGTGAAACTGGAGCTAATGGGTTTTGGGCTTTTTTTGACGCACACTCGTGTCTGAGACAGTCATGGCTTGTGGCACAATAGTTCCTGCCAGCATTTGCCCTATTTAGAATAACCCAACTGTCCCTCACTTGCCAAGTTGTGCATGAGCACTTCAGGGAGAAACGTGCAGGTTATGTAAACATTTGTGTGTGTGTGTGTGCCCGGATGAAGATATAGAGCCACTCTGACACATGGGTTCACAGCATCCATCCTCCCTCTGCTCTCAGGCGCCAGGAAGAAAAACACAGTGATTTGCACGTATACATGAATTTCATATCCTGTAAGTTTTCATATCCTGTTAGTTTTTTCCTAGTGCCTAGAAGAACCATAAACTGAAGCCACTTAATTACCGCATACTGTAGTAACATGCATCAGCTTTGTGTTATGTTTAACAAGCACAAAATGTTTGCATCTGATGTTGATATTTTACTAATTTATTTTTGATTTATGTATGTCATAAATTTAGCTTAATGATCTAAGCTTAATGATCTAAACTCACCATTCCTTAAATTTGAGTTGCAAAAATATTTAAAAATGTTAAAAATAGACCTCAGCTTCACCGTTTAAGTACCAGATATGAGTTAAATTTTCTCTCCTGGGAAATGTGTGATTAGAGAGTTGTTAAATTCATCAGTGGATTCAGGCGACAGCTGTGAGATGCTGCAGCGGGAACTCAGTGAAATGGTGAGGGGGTGTTGAGATAAGATTACACTGCGATGTAATGCTGTGTCACCGCAAAAAGAGAAGGAACAGGGTTTCTCGTATATACTGTGCATGTAAGATACTTCAACTGTCTTTTATTCTTGGGTTCAAAACTGTATTTTGTTCATTGTTGTCCTGCCCTGATTTAATCACAAATCATTACGTTTTTCCTCAGACTTTGGAATGCTCTGACAGATAACTATGGTAACGTGATGCCTGTGGACTGGAAGACATCGCACACTCGCTCCTTACACCTGCCTGTCCTCAACCTAACAGAACATGAGGTACGACACGCACAAAGTAGTGTAGACTGTCTCTAGTACAGTGTTTTAAGCACATAGATTTTCCATATCTGCACACTATTAAAAATGCTTAGCTCTTAAGGAAGAGCCAAGATACAAAGATATAAGCAGGTAGCTCTTCTCATTTCCAGCTCTTTGATTCCTCGTTTGTTGTCTCACCCAAAGTTTTCTCTCCCTTTGCCTCTTCTCCATACTTAATGGACAAAAGTGCGATAACCAGTCTCTGGATTTGTCGGATGATGAGGAGCTGAGGGAGCAGATGGATATGCATTCAATCATTGTCTCCTGCATCAACGATGAGCCTCTCTTCACAGCTGAACAGGTGACACATTCTCACACACGTGTGCAACTTCAGTAGTGTCACGTTTATGTTACCAAATAGTCGCTATGTTGTATATGGGCTAGTTTAATATCATTTGCATCTGAGCTGAGGGACAGGTGCACTGAGAGGGAAGGTGTCACGGCTGTGTCTGCTGCCTGCATGTACAGCTAAAGTGAAAACCACCAGGAAGAGATCTGCTTGACAAAGAAAGTTAAAACTATATGGATGTTTTGACACTCCACCAAAGCAGCAAGATGTCTCCTTGCTCTGTCTATGGCCAGTTGGACTCTGACAGATGGGTCAGCATGTTTGTTGAAAAGACATAAGCAACTGGGAAAAGAGAGAGCCACACAGTGACAGGTGCATCTAATACAATAGTACAAAATAAATATATTTACTCTTTTTATGTGATATATTAAGTGTTAGGGGTTTTAGTTCAAAGAAATTGTTAGGAGAAAGTAGACTATAAGCTGCTACATTATAGGTAGTTCATGGGGAACCTCTCATGATTAGAGTTTGGTGATCCTCACCACAAGACTTAACATTAAACCCTGGAAAGGGAAGTAGTACCTGAACATGTGCTTTGTGGGTGTGTATTTTTGTGGGGTGTGGTGCAGGTGATAGAGGAGATTGAAGAGATGATGCAGGAGTCTCCAGACCCAGAGGACGATGAGAGTCCCTCTCAGTCTGACTTATCCATACTCTCCCAGGACCTCCACGCTCTGAAACGCTCCGGCTCCAACACCAGCTATGAGGACCGTGAGTATCACTGCAGTGTGCAGACTTACAGTTGTGATGATGGCTTTTGACAAAGTGACACAGCAGCAAAAAAGGAAAATAATAAATCTCATCTCGTTCTTTTTATGCCTGCTCGAGAGACTCTTTTTGGTTGACAGTTATATAATTCATTTAATGAAGTGTAATAGGTCAGACAGTCCAGTACACAAGGAAACATTTACACAGATGTGATGTAATGTGTAACAAATACAAACAATAGTGTTATCACCGTGTTATGTAATCAACGTCATATAGAGTATTTGGCTTGAATACAGAGCAGTTGCACCCATTTTATCTCAAGGATATTTGTGTATGAAAGTATGTTGTGTATTGTCCAGATTCTATAGGGCATCACAAATACCTGTTCTCATTTACTTTTATATACAGTATATATTGTTATATATAATATAAACACCACATGTTGCCACAGCATTTGAAAATTAAATTGTTCCTTTAACCCACTTGCGATGTCATGCACTATGCATTTTAAATGTTCACAATATCTACACTCTCGTGTAGTTTATGGCACACAAAAAAAAGATCAGAACAAGAATATAACTTCATATATGTTTGCACACTTCAAAGATTCTGTGTCTCAGTTATGATGAACCGTTTTGTGACATTAAATTGATTTTTGTCTTGAAAGACTTAATATTAATTGAATCATAAATAGTTTAAACATAACCTGAACTAACTGTCTGTATTAATTATATTTATTATGAGTTATTTGTCTTTACAACAGGGCTGCATCAGCTGTCTGTGTCTGAACTGACTGAGACTTTGGAAGAGGTTGAAACAGCCATTCGTCGCTACAGTGAAGAGCTGATCCAGGCTTTGGCCCTGCGAGATGAACTGGACTATGAAAAGGAGGTATTTTATTCCATCTCACTGAGTTCAGTGTCTCTAAAACGGGGCAAAATTACAATATTAACTGGAACTGTGTCAGTCTTTGAAAAGCTGAGAATCTGGACAAAATTGACTCACTTAATAAAAGCATTTAGCCAACTTTAAAAACACAACTCTTACGTGTTTCATTACGTTATTAAACATAAAAAAAATTGAAACCTAAGCCAAATTGGACATCTGTTGTACAATAAGAACAGACTGCAGTGCTTCAGGCTAATGAGAGAGTACGATTAGTTGTTTTTAATAGTATAGTTTTACCTCAGTGTCTGTTATAGTGTTATTTTTAACAGCATTTGGAAATAATTTTGTAGTTGCATGCAAAATACACAAGATATAATGGTATTATCTTAAAAAACAAGCATGAATAAAATTGTATTCTGTATTAAAACAGGTGAAGAACAGCTTCATCTCGCTGCTCATCGACGTGCAAAACAGACAAAAGGAACACCGCGAGCTGCTGCGCAAGAAGAAGAAAATCAGAAGTACGACTACAACCATGACCAATGGCCAGAGGACAACCAGCACACACATACCAGGCACTGTGAGTCAAGTGTGGGAGGCATGAACTGAGATGAACACGTGGGCTGAATGCATGGTGATGCTAATGACAAGTGAAAAAGACACGTGAACACGCTGCAGCTACGCACACTTGTAGATAAGCATGATGTTTTTGCAGTTTGCATGAGAAAGCTGCGTTTATTCTAGCACTCAAAGTTTGTGCCAAGATTTCTTTTCCTTCTGTCCCTTAATTTACTCTATAGAAACCTTCTTATCTCTCTCTCTCTACTCTTTTTTCCTCCTCCTCCTCCTCCTCCTCACTACTTTTAGCTCCTCACTTTGGAGGGACTCTCCACTGTCATTCAAAATGGCCTCCGTCAAACGTTTGGCAACACAGGAGGGGACAAACAGGTGCCCCTTCTCTTTCTTTCCACCACAGTAAAAAATAACTTTTTTCTTCCTTTCTTTTTTTTCTCACTGTGGTGTATTTATTTTCAACAGCTCATGCCACCAGTGGAGTTTTATATAATTTATTCAGTCATTTCTTATAGCCTTTTCCACCATTTGTTCACTTTTTCTCCAGTTAATTTTTAAGACTTTTTTTCTGTAAACTTTCTTTCACCAAAGCATGACACCATCACTTATCATTTTTATGTTGGCAGCTTTCACTTATGTTCCTTTGGTGTGAGCCTGGAAGATACTGTTGCATAATCACTGCTTTATCCATCATCATTAGTGATATTGTTGTTGTTGTTTCTTGACTTTGCTGTAATAAACTGCTGAAACCAACCTTCAGTTAAATATAAGGTTTCTGTGACATATCTGTATTTTCTTCATGACTCTGGAAGAATGGGTTATTTCATGAAACTGTCACAATCATTTATATTATATTTTATGTCAACCATAAATGACAAGACTAGAGCCAAAGTAATTAATGACAATCTATATATTTTCACAAGTTTAATTGTATATTCTTGGATATGACCTTTTCCCCTTAGTACCTGACTACAGTAATCCCTTATGAGAAGAAAGCAGGTTCTCCGTCAGTAGAAGATCTTCAGATCCTCACAAAGAGTAAGTGTACAGACAAACACACACACAAAACAAAACTAGACACTCAAGCTGTGGGCATTATTTTGCATGTTTTTTTTTATATATATGTAAACTACTGTACTGCTCTCTGATAGTCCTCTATGCCATGAGGGATGACAGTGAGAAGGTACCTGCCCTGCTCACAGACTACATTCTCAAAGGTAAATTGCCTTTTCAATGCTTTGACTTTTGCTTTGTCATGTCCAGTCACAGTTTTCATTGATGAACAGTTAGAGTTTATTTCCAAGACTACATCCACACTGATGTGTTTTCATTTAAGAACAGCCCATTAAAAAAATCTTTGCCTAGAAGTGTACGTTACGGGACCATTCAGGTACAGTGGGCATGCGTATGCAGCTTCATTGAGTATTACTGACAAGATACAACAAGGTTTCAGTTTCACCTCATCAGTCTAATAAAACAAGTTTTGAGGAAACTTTTTGTTCACAGCTGATAAGTTAAGTCATGGCTGAGATTAACCAATTAGGAACTGAATGGTATGAACTGTCATTGTTTCCATCATTTGTCCATCTATACTAAGACACAACCCCAGGGTTTTCAACCGAAAAATAGACCCAGCAGCATTTTAAAGCCTCTCCTCTTTTGGGGATCAAAAATGCTGGGATAATTTGGAAAAGTGGCGTATCTGGAGCAGAATTTATGTGGTTTTAAATTGAAAATGATATTGACTCGGCTCATCGGGAATCAAAGGTGACGCATAGTAAGAGGTCACATCCAGGTGACTTCTGGTTTTGAAACTTTTACCTGACATTCAGGCAGTCGTCCCTCGTCCACTTTGAGGAGTGGAAGTACATTTTTAAGATAAGATGAGAGATGTTAAGAGTATCTCTTAACAAAAACGTTAATTAAAGGAAGAAAAAGTCATGCTTTCGTGTCACCCTTCACTGTTGACCATGTTCCTTACTTGTCTCTTGTGCTGCATTTTCCTTTGGGTAGCTCTGGTATGAGAGCAGTGGAAACGGAGGTTTGTGAGGCACAGACACATTAACACAGATTTTTCACCTTCAGTCATCACCCATGAGCCTTTCTCTCTCTCTCTCTCTCTCTCTCTCTGTCTGTGTCTCTGCATAGTAGAACTTGCTCCCTCTAAAGCAGCAGCTGTCCCTCACTCACTCCTCCCCCATAGCGCCTTCTGTGCCGTTCAGCTCAGCGCTTGTGGCTGCAGCACACCTTCCCCGAAAACTCCCAAACACACTTGCTCTCACTCTTGTTTTCATTTTACTGCAGTCTTGGTAGTGGCTAGTAGCTCTTCACTTTTGCTTCTTATCGTAGCTAGATTCCTCACCACCGCACACTTCTCCCTGTGGTAGTTGCTCTTCCAACCTTGAAGATCTCACTGCTCTTATAGAACAACACAGTTAATTAAGTCATGTGTTTTTGTCTCCACAGTTCTTTGTCCCACATAAATCCAAAGGTTTCTCCTCATGATTCCTGGACCTTCCACTGGACCATCAAGGGAGGATTCTGGTAAGGGAAGAATCCAGATCTTGGATCTTAATTTAACCCTTTCTCCACATGTTTCACAACATAGACTTTGTTTGACTTGACTCAACTGTTATACTGAAGATTTTAACTCTTACATATAACTCCTTGGTCTGTATAGTAGTTTTTAATTTGTAAAATTTTAACTTTTTATTGTCTGAAAATTTTCCACCTTTTTTTATTCTGATTGCATGATGACTTGTCTATAGATGCCAGTAATCAGTATTAATCTAAACACCTCACTTCCTGATTTGCCAGTTGCTTGTGAATGGTAACGGGTCAGGGAAGTATGTCAGTGTTTTGTTTAGTGTTTTTTTTTTCATTTTAATTTTTTTTTTTCTGTGGCAGACTGTAAATGAAATGCATTTGCATTTGTAAATTGAACGAATTTCTATCTGCATAGTTCATGTCTGACCAGGATGTACAAGCTGGTACGTTTAACTGTAATTGCGTTTTTTTTTTTCCTGTTTTTTCCAGTTGGATTTAATGTTTTGGTCAAATGATTAAATATAATGCCTTGAGTTTAAGAAAAAAACCCTTTAATTTAAAAATCTAAAATTGTAGGCCCACCTGTCTTTACATGTTGAATTTCAGCTGTTTGTTGAATTTTAGAATGAAATATTTTGGATATGATTAAGTGAAATTGCACAGTTTTAGGAATGTTTTACTTTTTAAAAAAAGGGAATTAAGTGAACTGACTTAAGTAAAGCTAGATGAACAAATATTTAAAACATATTTTTGGATAAGGACTCTTTTTGAATGAGATTAGGGACTTGCCAGTTTCCACTTTTATGTCTACCATTACTATGTAAGTGCTGTCCATTGACCTCTGAGCCCTCAGGTAGTGACTCCATCCCCAGCACCTGTATCCCCCACAATCACATGAGTCGGCAGATTCCTCACATTTATATTGGATTAACCGTGAAGTTTAGATTATGTCAGATTAGAAATTTGTGTTGTTTGAACTTTGTAAGTTGTGGTTATTATCTAATATTTAGGAATTGTTTTGTGGTAGCACTTTGGTCTGTCCGTGATCTCGTCATGTCATTGTTGAGCATGTGATGGTGAAACTTTACATTTGTGATAGGTGAGGCTTTAAGAGTTAAGCTTGCGATGCAGAAAACATGTTCCATGACATTTTGCTGTCATGCTTCCTGCTCCTTCTCTTCATCGGATCGTGTTAACTTTCTAAAAGACACCTCAGGCTTCATCATCAGCAACTAACAGAGATCACCAGCGACTACAGATGAACCACATTAGTCTAGTTTAGCTCTCAGGTACAATCATTTGTGTTTGAGGTTCAACATCTTGTTTTAAAAGGCGCTGACATGCCTGAGTTTCCCGTGTGTCTGACAAAATCGTAACATCTAGATTTCAAGTTACTGCACTTTTATCTTTGTCAAACTCTAAATACATGGATGAGCAGATGGAGGTGACCGTGGTAGCCTCCTGACTCAATCAGGGTAGCATTACAGATGTTAATTATACTCTTCTGTTTGTACATGGTTGTAAAATCCATAGACGTTTGGTGTAGGTGCAGTTAACGGCTCCAGCCTGTTGGTAGCATCTGCTTCGTGTAGCAGTAGAGTGACGATAACTTGGGTGGAGTTGTGAGAGGAAGAACAGGGGTGTGATAACGAATATGGACATTGGGGAAGATTGCACAAAGGGTTGCTTAAATGTGAGGGCTCCATTTATTATTTCAGAACAGATGAGAGAATCTCATATTTAATTATTTATGTGTACTGTTGCCAGCTTTGAAAACATTCACAGCCTTGCATGTGCTGCATGCACTTTACCACTGCAAACACATTTTTATGAATTCTAATTATTTGTTGTTTAATTGTTTGTTGGTTGTTTACGGATATTGTAATGTCACACTGAAATGTCAATTGCATGTGGCAATGAAATGTCAAAAAAAAAACCTTCAAGCAAATTAGGATTTAAATTTTAACAGAATTTTTGAGAAAATGTCCTTGAGCTCAATATTAATTTGTAAATCAAATGTTTCAATTCGAATCATTTGGACACGGACTGTGTAAATTTGTCTCTTGTTTTATAATGACTTGGCAGTCAGCATGGAGGTCACTCAAGGATCTCGTCTCAGACCAGAGTCCCTCATCTGGTCTCTTTTTAGACATATCAGTGTAACTACAGCTTAGAGATTTATATTTATATAAGTACAACAGAACAAGCAATAGATAAGGAGGCAGCCTTTGTACATGCCTGAAACCTTTTTGTACTTAAAACTAGTTACTTTTTGTGTTTAATGCAGTATAACTCCCCAGGTTGGGGTTTTATGTTTACTGTCTCATGTGGTACTGCAGTTCATTAATTTATTATGTAATGTTCATTTTTTTTAAACCATGTTAATGACTTTAATGGTACAAGTGTTTGTGCCCACATTGCATTGTGATTCATTTCAAATAAATTAACGTGAAGATTTTAATGTGCTTTGGGGTCTCCATTAAGTATGTGTGTGCACTTGTATGTATGTCTTTGTGAGGACCAAGCAACTTATAAACCTTTAGCTGGTCCACATTTTGTTTATGGGTTACGTAGTGTTAGGTTAGGGTTTAGTGGAGATAGTTAAGGTCATGTAAAGGTGTTAGGTAATGCATTATTCCTTTGAGTGTCCTCACCAATAATACTGTAAAATACTGTGTGTGTACTTATTCTTTCTGATGATCAGTTCCAGTTATATTCCTTATTGTTCAACACTTTTTCAAAGGACTGTTAGGTTAGGGTTAGAAAGGTAAGGGTTAGAGTGTTGATGTTAGGCTTTTATTTTTGATGGTAAAAGTTAGCATATGGGGCTAGGAAATACAAATGTTACAGCAGATGAAATCTACATCCACAATATGGACTTAGAATCTTCAGAAGTTCTGAACTGAGGTACTGTGATATGGACAGAAATGACTGCACAAGTTGATATAAAAAAGTACTGTCTGCAAAATAAAAAATAAAAAAGTTACAAATATCTTATCAGGGAAAAAAATAACTATCAAGAGGGGGAAAAACTCAATTAGGCTTCATCACCACACAATATCTTTATAACACAGTTTTTCATTAAAAAGTTTTCCCAGATGCTTCCTTCCTCCACTCGGTAGAAAGTTCCCTTATCATGTTTGTTTAAATGTAAATTGACCGGTAAATGTTTATAGTCGCTGCAGTTATTTCCACATGAATAATGGCTCTTTCAGAAACTTTCAGCTGTGGTTTACCTCGATAACCCTGAACTGGTTCAGGTTTGGAGACGTGATCGTTTGGCCGTAATCCTAACAAGTTCAGAGGTCATCCTGAGGTCACAGGTTAGTGTCGGTGAACATGGTGTGCTCCTTCCTCACAGTGCTGAACCCCTTAATGGTGTCCACAAATTCTTCATCGTCCATGAACTATGAAGGAGAAGAACAGAGCCTTTTTAGTGCAGGATACATGATTCACCATGTTTCTCATCACTTAGGAACATTTTTGCTGGCTCCTGTGAAAGTGCCCATAGTTTTCCCACCTGGATGTTGTACAGATGTGAGATTTGCTGTGAAGTACTGAATACTGAACAGGGTAAAGTAAACATTATTGGGGTCTCTCACCATTCCACTGTCATGGCCTGAAATGTTTGGGTCCCATGCTTCATCATCTCCTGTGAGGGACTTGCCATCCATCACCTGGCTCACGCTGCGCCTCAGAGAGTTCACACTAAGGACTCTTAGCTCACCCTGTGGAGGTGGTGCGTCAGAGGGCTCACATTTAGCCTCCAGCACTTCCTGATAAGGGAAACATAATCATGTTATACACAAGCACAACTTCACATTATAGTTATTTCTATGGTTTAATTACTTTTTACGTTGTACCTCGATCTTCATGGTGAAGCCCTTGAGTGTTACGCTGGTGGAGAAGCCTGTTGTGTCAGGTACGGTGTCAAACTGAAAAAGAGAAGAGGTCACTCTCACCTTCTACTGCTTTTGCCCTCCACATCAGGGGCGCTGGTGTCAATCCCAGGGCCACTCACATTCACACCTACTGTCAATTTAGAGTGTCCAATGTGCCTAATCCAAAAGAGGTACTGAAATGCAATATAAATTCATTTACACTATTTAAGTCCTATTTAAATTCTGTCTCTTATGAAAACAGACAAATAGTGTTTGTCTGTTACTACCTCAGCAAAGGAGGTTATGTTTTTGTTTGCCTGGGAGCAGCGTAACTCGAAAAGTAAAGAATTAATTAGGATGAAATTTCTCGGGATGTGCTGTAGGTTATGACCCAAGGAAGAAGAAGTGATTTGAGTTTGGTAGCGATCCGGATGTGGATCCAGATCCAGTAGTGCATTGACACCATAGTAAACCAAACAACCTTTGCAGAAGTTTGTGCCCACTGAATGCTTTCTCTGGTAATATATGAAATAATCCTTTTTTTTTTTTTTTTATCTTCATATAATCAATAAATAATGTTTTGTGAAGATGTTTTGTATGCTTCAGTTGAATTATTCCTCCTGTGATATTTTAAATTTAATCTTTACAAAATCAATTTGTGACAGTTGTGATGGAATGGTGACCTCTCCACGGTGTATCCCACCTTTTGCCCTATTTCAGCTGAGATTAAGCACCAGCGACCCCTGTGACCCTAATGTGGAGGATAAAGCAGTAGAAGATAAGTGAGTGAGTAAGTGGTTTTTCTGTGCACAGTGTCCCAGAGATCGGCTTTAATTACCCTTGTAGGACCATATATAGTGTATTAAATGTTCTAACCAATTAGTGATTAGTAAATATTAACTCACCAAAACAGAGTTGCTGTGTGGGTAAACAGCCATGGGGCTCCTCTTCTGCATGGGCATGGCCACCAATGGGGGTCTCTCCCGGGTGAAGGGGGGTTTGTTCAAGGCCTAGTGCAGGATGACAGTAAACTTAACTTAGGTTTCTTTTAAAGAAGTGAGTTGGATCTCACTTTTGCAGATTTATGCACTCATCACCAGTCCCAACTCTTCAAAATGTCTAATTCCAGTCTAGTGCAGTCAAAGCAGACGCTCCATTTTTATTCTTCAGTTTCTTTCTCTGAGAATTTGTTGATAGCATTCAGACAAACCGACCCTTAGTGTTGGGACAACATCTGGACAATGTCCTGTCTGTCACCCACAACATCTAGTTTACAGCAACACATCACTGATGGTTCTCACCTTATGAAGCACGACACCTAACACGACGGCCAGCAGCATCAGGGCGATGCCCGCCATCACAACGATGAACCACAGCTCCTGAATGACCGGCCGGTCTCCCTGACCTCCCTCCGCCCGCTCACCACTGCCACCCCCACTTCCTCCTCCTCCAGGAGGAGTGGGGCTCTGTGAATCTTGAGTGAACAGCAACATAGACAACATGTAAGATTCTCCATAATTGTTATGCCCCATCTAGGGGAGGCCACGGCATAACAGAAAGATACTCAACTTCCTCAAGACTCAAAAATAGCCACAAAACCACTGAATAAATTAAGTGCATTTTATTTACAATAATGAACAAAAAATAGGACCAAATTACTTCAGGATGGGCAAAGGCAAAATAACAAACAAACCAATCTAACTAGAAAATAAACACACCTTACCTTACGATTCTTCAAAGTAAAATACAGCAAATTACCTCCCTGATTAAACATAAGCAGGAGAAAAGAAAGCACCAACAAAGCAGCTGGCTGCCCATCCCTACAAGGTCCAAAGAATTAACACAGATTAAGAGTGCGGCTGGTTGGGTCAAGCGGAAGTAGAGTTATTTCCCCTCGCAATGAGCGCTCCATTGCCGAGTTCAAAGTCTGACGCAATCATGGCGGCAAACCAATAAGCATCAGGACAGTGACAGCGGCCCAATGGAGTCTTCGTGCTCACACACACCTATTTGCATACGCACGCACCGCACCCCACTTAATCCATTCATTCACAAGAGAAGAAAAAAAGAACACCACAAACAAAACAACACGACGGCAGCCGTAACAATAATCTTTTTTTTCGTATGTTGTTAAAAATATAAAGAGCCACTTGTGAAACTTCCACCTTTGTCAGTTGTCAGTATGTATTTTTAATCCGATAATATAGTAACAGTATAATATTTAAGTTCATACTGTATATGGTGTCTTCAAACAAATACAAACTAATTTACAGCTACAAATAACGCAGTTATTAATGCACTTGTTGTTTAAAGTTACTTCATTTGCAAAAAAAAAAAAAAGTGTTACAGTATGAGTTTAAAAGTAACTGTAAAAAAAATATTTAATATTGTGCTATTGTGGTTATTAACTAATATTATCAGAGTTTAGGTTTTACTCGTGCAGTAAAATAGATTTAGCATCACCTTATGCAGATTATGTGTCCCTTTGGTTCTTTTTCTTTTTTTTTTTGAATGAGACAATTTCATGTACATGCTTTAGACATAGACAGGTTTACATGTGATAGACTTACATCACATGTCAAGAAAGAAAGAGAGAGAGAAAGATGATCACACATACACCGTGGAGGAGATAACAGTGTAACTGGAGACATTCTGACTTTCATGGCCTAGATTCTAGCTTGCAGATAACACCACACTTGTATCATTTATCCTGTATATCCATATCAATCCGTAGTCTTAAATACTGTATGTCAAGACTGCAAATATTATATAATGGTATTTATAACTGTAACTGTACATAACTGTACATTGTTTGGCCCTGAAGGCCCAGTAAGTGCCAATAAATCCACTGTTTCATGCTCCTTTCCAATAAATTCTCTTCAAGAAGTTCTGTTCAAGATTCTTGTTATAGATTTACAGAAAAAAAATGGAATATTAGAAAACAAACAGGTGGAAGTACAGTATGTCCAACCAGACACTCACCAGTGCTGAGGTCCGTGGTTCTGCCTGAGGTGGGAGTTCTGGCAGCCCTTCACTGTGAGATACATTGATCAGAAAGGCAGGGACGTTTAGGATCACGCCTGTCAATCCATCAATATTTTACACCTATGCACACAGGTGAGACGAGACTGGAGGAAATATAGTCCTTTGTCGTGTTTTCTTGCCCCGAGGCTGTTTGTTTCCCAGAAAGCACGACGAAGAAAAAACATAGAAACTAGTATCTAGTAAAAGAGTCTCAAACTAACAGTGTGTCAGCACACCTACTCATCTGTTCTTCTGCAGTGCCATGGAAACAGCCAGGTATCAGGTTTCAGTTGCAGAGGCATCTATCACTATTCTGCTCCTCAGGTGCACTGTGTGAGTCTGTCCTTAATACATACTGTATGTATAATGATTTAAAATTGATAGTAATTTGACCTCAATTGTTTTTTTTTTCATTTCACTGTACAACAATACTTCTTCCAGGAAGCTAAAGATAGTTGTTTGCACGTTTAAAGCATTCTTTTCTAGGTGTCGCATTTTTGACAGTGTTTTTACATCCTGTAATTTTAATAAATGTACAACAGGATTTAGCAGATTCTGTCTCTTGACTCTGTGCTGTTGAATATACACAAAAAAGTCAGTGTGCTGGACTGCTTTTAGCTTTGATTACAGCTATATATTAAAAATCACCTGATATAGAACACTAATCAGATGGCGTTCCAATCCAATCCAACCCAACTTTATTTATAAAGCACTTTAAAAACAACAGCTGAAGCAAAGTGCTGTACATTAGAGGTAAATGAAATAAAATAAACTAATGAAAAATACTAAAAGATAGACAAAACAGTAAAACCCTGTAGACTGTGCATATGTACACACATATACGGTACATCTGTGCAGCAGGTGAAATGGACTATATACACATGCATACGCACACAAACATGCATGTATACATACATACATATATATACTCACACATACTCTCTCTCTCTCTCACACACACACACACACACACACACCTACATATATACACAAACAAACATAAAAACAATAAAAACTGGTAAAATCAATGCCTCATACTGGGTTGAAAGCCAAAGAGAAAAAATGGGTCTTAAGATGCTTTTTAAATACAGACAGAGAAGAGGCCTGTCTAATATGTAAAGGAAGATTGTTCCACAGTCTAGGTGCAACAGAAAAAGCTCTGTCCCCTCTGAGCTTCCGTATAGACTTATGTATCTGACCTCAGCTGACCTCAGCTGACCTCAAAGACCGGACAGGAGTATACGGATGAAGCAGCTCTGCGAGGTATGGCAGGACAAGACCATTTAAGGATTTAAAAGCAAATAGAAGATTTTTAAAATGAACTCTAAAGTGCACAGGCAGCCAGTGAAGTGAGGCTATAGTGGGAGTCATGTGTTCCCTCTTTCGTGTTCCAGTTAAAAGACGCGCAGCAGCATTTTGAACAAGCTGAAGACGTGACAGGTTGACGACTGGCTGACTCCAAAGGAAAGTGCATTGCAGTAATCCAGGCGAGATGTAATAAAGGCATGGATTACTGACTCAAAGTTCCGTTTTGAAAGAATATGTTTAACCTTGGATAACTTTCTTAAGTTAAAAAAGCTGGACTTCACTACAGCACCAATTTGACGGTCCAACTTAAAATCGCTGTCCATTTTAAAGCCCAGATTTGTGACTGTAGGCTTAACATGCAGTTCCAATGGGCCCAGGTCAACAGAAGGGGACTCACATGAGCTATTTGGTCCAAACACCATCACTTCCTTTCATTGAACTTTAAAAAGTTCAGGGCCATCCAAGCTTTAATCTCCTCAAGACATGCAACAAGTGAATTGATTGAGTAGGCGTCCTTGCACTTTAGGGGAACATAAATCTGACTTGTCATCAGCATAACAGTGGAAGGAGATGCCATGTTTCCTAAGAATGGACCCCAAAGGAAGTAAACACAATGAAAAAAGCAGGGGCCCTAAAATTGAGCCCTGCGGGACCCTGCATGACAGGGGGGCAGACGAGGATTCAGAACCAGCAAGCCGTACACACATAGTTCTATCTGCTAGATAGGACCTGAACCATTCTAAAGCAGTACCACAAATGCCCACTAGCTGTCGTAAGCGCAGCAGTAATATGCTGTGGTCCACTGTGTCGAAAGCAGCAGGACAGAATAACACAGTCACCAGAATCAGAGGCAAGTAAGGTGTCGTTAAAGACCTTTAATAAAGCTGATTCTCTGCTATGCAGGGTTTTGAAACGAGACTGAAAAACCACCAGGATATCATGCTCGTCCAGAAAAGACTTCAGCGGACCATAAACCATTTTCTCCAAAATTTTAGAGATAAAAGGCAGCTTGGAAATGGGCATCTTTAAATAATTGAGGAGGAATTGCATCATGAGGGGAACCATAAGGTTTGACATGGCTGAACACATCCTTTAACAATGACAGACTCACAGGCTCAAAGTGATTGAAGACAGCAGAACAAGGAACATAGACCGCAGGGTCAGAAACAGGCGATAAAAATGAGCACCCTAGTGGTAGAAACCTTTTCAATAAAAAGTTCAGAAGGTTTTTGCACAATTCAGGGGAGGATTCCAAACAGACAGACTGTGGGACATTCAGAACAGTCAATTGTTTTAAATAATACACGGGGATTATGGCGGTTGGATGTGATAATGTTGGATAGATATTCCCTTTTAGCCTCTTTGATAGTGTTGTGCTAATGGTGCCAACAGTCCTTCAGAATTTGAAATGACACCCGCAGTTTGTCCTTCTTGTGGCAGCTCAGTGGCAGCCACCTCAGATACTGGCAGCTGCCTCAGGTGCCACCGGAAGTGCCACTACTGCTGCCACAAATTGAGCCAGCCCCTGCTGTCAGCTTTGCGGCACTCCCGTCTGACAGCACGAGTTCTGTCGTTAAACCAGGGCTCAGGTTTAAGTTTAGGCTGCTTGGTTTTTAATGGAGCAACAGAGTCCAAAATGATTTGGCAGAAGGGGGTGGAACCAGGCACTGAGCTCCTCCGTATCAGACAGAAAGTAGGGCACTTAAGTAAAGTTAGAAAGATATTCACAGATTCGAACTTCCGCGATCATTACATTTAAACGAAACATTGCTGAAACACATGCGATACATATTTATTGAGACTTAGGCAACGAGCTACAACCTCGTCTTCATCAAAAAGATCCGTCTTCCGAGCTGGAGAAACTACACTGAGCTCTACGTGCAGTCGGAGCGCAGGGACCGTCAACAAATTGCACCACCAGAAAAAAGACATTTGAAAAATGCTCAATAACTTCACCACAATACAGTGTAGTGTCATCAAACCTTCTGTAAACTTTTGCTGCTGTGCTGTTTATGACACTACGCCAGTCAGTTTGAAGAAATGTCGTTTTAAATATTTGTTATGAATATTTATTAGTAATATTTTTTCAATAACTTCACCACAATACAATATAGTGTCATCAAACTTTCTGTATTGAAGTAAAAATATAAAAGCATATTCAGAAGTTCGAATCTGTGAATATCTTTCCAACTTTACTTAAGTATTGAGGACGGAGGGACACAGAAGTGGTTAAAAGCAGCAGAGAACGGGGCAGCAGTCAAAGGGTTAAGAACCCGACATTATCGAGCAGGAGCGCGAGTTTTAAATGTTGTGCAGGATAACCCAGCCTGAAATAATACAGCCTTGTGATCAGAGAGCACATTGTCGGAGATATCCAGGTTTAACACAGGCAGGCCATGTGAGAGAACAAGATCCAAAGTGTGTCCATGGTTGTGTGTGGGACCAGCCACAGACTGAACCAGACTAAAAGTCAATAAGGCCTAAAAAAAAGTCTTTCACCAGTGGCAGGGCAGCACACAATAATAAGAACCCGGTCATAGGTAGGAATAATTCCAGCCAAAAACAAATCAGAGAAGTAATTTAAAAAAAAAATCCTTATTAGATTTTGGAGGTCTGTAGATGACGGCGCACAGCCCCGGATCAGAGCGACCCAACTCAAATAAAGTCAGTTCAAAGCTGGAGAAGGAAGACGGTAGAACACGCTGCTTGCATTTATAGTTATTTCTATAAACCGTTCCACCTCCTCGGCCCGACGTTTGCGGGGAGTTAAAGCAACCACAACCAGCCAGTAAAAGCTCGGAAAGAGCGCTAGACTCACCAACACATAGCCACGTCTCCGTCACACAGAGGAAACCCAGATCACGGGAGATGAAGAAATCCCAGAGGGAAAACGTTTTGTTCGCCAGCGATCTAGCGTTTACCAGGCTCATCCTGGCAGGGATTGGGACCTGTCGTACATCGGACCGGGGAGCCCGGTGCAGTGGCCTCGGGATGTGGAGATTCACCCGGGGAGAGCAGTGGCGGCGGCGGCGAAAACCCTCATCCAAGCCGGTCACCGGTATAAGACAGGCATCAATTGCATCCAGGGAACGCCAGGACACGGTGAGATGAGGAACTAATCCACGGTCAATTCTCGAAGCAGCGGAAGAGCGTGCTAGGCAGACCTTGAGCTTCACTAGCCACCCGCTACGCTTACCGCGACCACGGTGGCGCTTACGCCGGAGCGGTGGATCTGAGGGCCGGTACAGGTGAGCCGGGATCCCTGACAGGAGCGGGGGCAAAGTTTTCTGTCCAGCATTGTCACAGCTGTGACCAGATCCTTGGCAGAAAGTCGAAGATCCAGGAGAGTTTGTCGATCATACACCAGTAGAGACTTGATTTGAGGAGTGAAAATGGTCAGAAACGGCAAAATAACGAACCACAGAGACAGAGGTAGACGGCCAGCCACACATACCGGCGCCATCTTGGAATATGGCCGACATGGCGTTCATTGAAAACAAATTTCAATGGCGTTCACTGTAAACAATCTGTTATTGATTTTTAATAATGTTTTGAATAGTGGGTTTACTGTAGTATTAACACACCAATGACAAGCCTACTTTGGCACGTTATTATTCTGAGATGCTACAGTAAAATTGCTTGAAATGTACCATACTTCTAGTTGAGACCACGCACAACAATAATCAGGTAAAGTTCATGGAAAACAATTTGTTATTGATTTTTAATAATGTTTTGAAAATTGCCCATACATTATTTAATCATTTTAAACCTGCTTCAAAACCAGCTTATTTAGCAAATATTGCACAAAAGAGGTGTAACCTTGTAATGTTTATGCTTGCTTTAAGATTCGTTGTTTATCACAAAACATGTCTGGTGTAATTTTTAACAATTTAAAAATGAACAGAAGTTATATATATATATATACACACACACACACACACACACACATACAGATGAATGTGAGTGTAATCAGTCTTCTGCTGTTCCTTGTAATATGCTGTATAACCACATGATGGCGTCAAACAGCAGCAGCTGCTGGTTTTGTTGTTGCGAGGCGACCTCGACCTTCATGAGTAAGCATCAGAGAAATTAACTTACCTTAGTTCAAGTTTGTTTGTTTGTTTGTTTGTTTTAATTCAGTTAATGCTGAGATGCTGAGAAGAGGTGCAATGTGCAAATGTTGAACATGCACCACCTGTGCCTCATTTTAGGACTAAGCAAAACAGTTCTACTCCGATGAGGAATTTGAATAAATTGAATTTAAATAATAATAATAATAAAAAAGGTTAAATTCAAATCAAAACCTAACTTTAAAATGTAAGTCACTTGGATGAAAGTTTTCCTCTTCTACAATTACTGACTTGACAGGATTTTTTTCAAACTGTGCTGAAGATGATTAATCACAGTGCATCACAAAAGTACTTTACTTTTTGATAATTGACATGGATGCATGATCTTCACTGAGCAGAGTGACGTCTTAAGGCACCACAACCACTGATGTTGTTATGCCTGTCAAATTCTGTGATCATTGGCACGGGGGACTGGAAAGATGTGACATGAAGGTTTGTCGTATATATTTACATATATATATATGTATATATACTAGCAAACCGTCAATGAATTTAACTCATACAACATGTGTAAGTAATGATCAAGCTGGTTTAAAAGACCTTTGTCAGAGATGAAACATTTTGACATGGAAGAGTAGGGCAAACACAGGTTTTATCAATAACATTAATTAGGGTTCCATTCCAGGTTTAAGAGAACCAGGGAAACAGTAAATATTTGACAGATTAACATGCAGAAGCCCTTTTTCTTTGTAAAAAAATTGTTTAAACTTCATAGATGTTTCCAAACAAGTTGCTATAATGACTGTAGGGTCATTATAGCAAAAACAACAAATCTAATATTGGTCCAGGACTTTTGCACAGTACCCAGCAGTATTCGATAGATAGATAGATAGATAGATAGATAGATAGATAGATAGATAGATAGATAGATAGATAGATTAAAACTTGCTGTATTCAGTCCTTGGCCTCAGTTCCAGACATCACCAGTCTGTATCAGAAGGCCGCCGCATTAACTAACCGCTCATTTGATTTATTTTTACAGACCAGCTCTCCTCCATCTAATACCCTAATCAGCATTCATACCTTGCCGCGATGATTCGGGACAATGCTTTTTTATTGAGGAAGTGATCTCACCCTTGAGTGCCAGAATCAGCCTTTTTTACAGCCCATCTCCTCAGGGCCTCATCCATCACCAAGGTGTCAGAGCGACACAGCCACTAGACACACAATAACTCATTTAGGGAGCGAGACATTCGGGGACGAATCACTCAAGATCACTAACTCACTTACTGAAGGCTGATGTGGTGAAAAATGTGGTGCCTCAGTGAGCCTGGTGAGTCTTAACAACAGGTAAATAAGGAGACTTTCGCTTTTGCTGACAGATTACAAGAGTGAAGGACAAATGGGATGACTAGGATTTTGTCTTTCGGCCCATCCATCTTCATTCTTTCTAGTTTTTTTGCTTTGACTGAGATTGAAATGTCCATCCATTCATCCATGGAAGAGAAGATGTTGACTTTTTAAATGTGATATACATTATTATTGTAAGAATTAAATCAATGTCATGCTTCATGTAACAGATGCAGTCGTGACTGATTGCTGCTGAAGGCAGCATGTCCCTCCAGTTAAACCTTCCTGTATCAACTGTAAACGCAATCAGAAACCATGGAATCCAGAATAAATATCAGGCTCTTCAATCACCACGCCAATAAAAGAAGCGCTTTTTCCTCACCCTGGCAATTTCTAATTACATTCTCAGATAAATTTGGTAAAACATGGTGTGGAGGTTGATCAAGCTATGTGGCATTTATTAATTTTAAACCTGTATCAAAACCAGAGTGGACCAGCTTATTTTGTATAAATTGCACAAAAAAAGGTGTAAGAGGTGTTTTTTTTTTTTCCCACAAAACCTGTCTGGTGTCATTTTTAACAATTTAACAATGAACTGAAGTAAAAAAAAAAAAAAACTTTAAAAGATATTAAAAAAGACGAATGTGAGTTTAATAGCCGTCTTAAATCGAAGTCTTTAAAGTCTTTCAATCTTAAATTAAGTTTCTAACTGAAATTATGCTGAAGTTGTTGAACTTCAAAGTTGTGAAAGTTAAAAAAATGAAACATTTGGTTAATTTGTGACAAAAGGGAGAATTTCTAGACAAATTGTAGAATATTTCAGAAAGTATAAGTGTGAGATATGGGTATTATTGTTATTGACTTTTTAGCACACTGTGTTAAATTTCTGCGAATGTGTAACCGTGTTCATAAATCTAAAAGTACACACTATAAGACGTTGTACTCATTACTGTTTGGGCAGTAAAATAAACAACATAAACAATTCATATTTTGAATTCATATTAAGAATAATAACTCTTCTGATAAAGGCCTAGTATTGAATGAGTAAATGATGACTTGGTTGCATCTTTGCCATCGGCCTCTGCAGACATGTGATGACCAGCACTCCCTGAAGCCACTGTTCACTTCAATATATTACAGCTGTTAATTATAAAACTCCATCCAGCTGAGCTTTGATGGCCTTAAAATGACATAATGGGCCTTAGCTGGGAATGACAGTCTATTGTCAGACCATGCAGAATAGACTCACCAACTTACTGGCTCTTAATGAATTTGTTTCAACCTTTCCCCCTCTTGTCTCTTCATTAAAAAAGAAGATGACACTCAGAGATCTTTTGAGCTTTGCTTTATGGGGAACATCTTTATTGCCCAAGAATCCACCTGAGAATGAAATAGCACGGCACAACTCATCCAAACAAAGCTTATTTGCATCTTAGAACATCTCTGTTGGCATAGGACATGATATACAGTATATATATACACATATATATATACTGTATATATATGTGTATATATATATACGTATAAATACACACAGCAAAAAAGTACAGAACATATTGCTGCCCTCACAAAAATATGGACATCACAGTACCTTGCATTAAGGAGTAAAATGAGGGGCACAGCTTTCTGATAATTACTGATTCCTTCTAAATTTAATCCCTTCATTTAATATGTGCAGAAAAGGAAAACTCTTCACACTAAACACACTAGATTTACAGAGTGCCACCCCGACTTTCCCCAAACTTTATGGCTAAAAATCAAAAGTAGTGCACAAATTTTATCCTACACACAGATTTCTACCATAGAAAGGACATCAAGCGCCTCCCTAATCCAGATTATACAGTATGTCAGCCATTTTACAAAGTTTAAGTTATATATATGGGCATACACAACCCTACAACATTATGGATCTTTAAATTCAAGTACAGACCACTTATAATCATGTTGTCTCCAATTTCATGATATGGTTTATGTAGGTATCAGTGCTGCAGCAGAGAAGCGAGTAAAAAAAAAAAAAAAGAAGATATTTAAAAATCTTTAAAAAATTATTATCCACTGTAATTGCTGCAATCTAATCTTCACTAATGCCACATTAGTAAATAAAAAAACAGCAGACTTTTAAATAAATATCGCATTGCTGTAGTACCGTTGTATCATGACATGTTAAGTACTGTTTCCCTGAAATTTTCTGCAAAAATCAGGAGGCCGATTTATTTTGGATGAGATTCTGATGACTTCCCTTGAATTATTTATATATATACGTGTAGTGACTAGATAGAGAGATTTGCGTTACACAACAAAGCAGGGGTGTAGGTTAAGTGAATGTCTAAGAGGCCACATTATAATGCTGTGGACATTTGCTGGTATTATTCAATAGTATGAGTCTTTACTCTTTGGCAAGACTTACTGTACCTCTCAGGACACAAAACTTTTCTATACAAAAGGACAAATTAAGTCACATTATGAAAAAAGGCTTCTCTAAATGCACTAGAATGCATATTAACAGGCTTCAAGATGGGGAAAATAATCCACAAGGATCTTCAAGTATCAGGTGGTCATTTGATGAAAGAAGCTCTACTTTTGGCATGAAAGTGTAAATATCCCTAAAAGGCAATTTCCTCTGCTTTACACTGCCTGCTCATGTGTCTCCTGCTTCCACTGCAGGTCACAACATTTAAATAAGTGTCACAAACCGCACAGATGACAACGTCCACGGTGCCAAGACATTAAATGCAAATATGACTGCTTTTATTCCAAATGTTCGTTGGAAGTAGGAGGGGTGCAGCTCTAAAAAGTATCCCAGCTTCTTTCTGGCAATTGCAAATTTGAAACATTACAGTCAAATGCAAGCTGAAATGGACAATAACATGGCGTTATACCTCACTGTTACCCGTTATCCTTCACTTCCTCTCATGCCGACACCAGGATGAAGCTGTGCTCACGGTCAGGCTTTGGCCTCCAGCAGTTCGAGGAAAAGTTTGTGCATCGGCACACGGCCGTCCTGTTTGATGCTGCAGAAGTGCTGAACAGCACGAGCAGCTGTCTGACGCAGGAGGGGGAGGGTCATGATCAGTTTGCCTGCGCGCCGCGGGTCCTCCGGGTGGTGGGTGGCCTCGTAATCCTGGAGGGCCTCGTGAAGGACATCCTGGAGTCTCTGAACTGCCTCCAAGTCCTCAATTTGCATGGAGTCTAATAAAATAGATGGAAATGTCAAGAATTGATGCTGAAAAACCATAACACACAGAAGATTAGAAATAAAAAAAAAATGTGTAGATACACATGGACCATAAGCTCCATAACAAATAACAAATAACTGCTTATACCTGAGTTGGAGAGTGCTATGGCCTTGAGGACCACAAACTCCTCCTTCTCCAACCCCATGATTTTGTACTTCTTCACCAACTGCAGGATGGCATTGTTGAGGTCGAGCAGACCCGCCAGCTTCGACTGCTCCTCATCCATGATGTAGTCCTCAGCATACACCAGCTTGTCCTCCAAGCCCAGCGAGCGGAACACCACCCGCAGAATCAAAATCTCCATCCAGCCGCTCTGCAGTAGACTCATCTGGTCTGCCAGTGAGAGGGAGGGAAAGCCTAAAAAGGAAGGACCAAATGGACGAGTTATAGATACTGTAATCAGCTACAACCATTTTGACTATAATTTGATTAATATTAAGTTCACAGAACTTAACATACGGGCTGCAACTGGCCGCAAATGTTGATCCATTTTTTTTTCAAACCTGGTAATGACGATGTTCTCAAATGCCTTGTTTTGTCCACAAACCAAAATGATTCCTTTTTAAAGATTTCTTTGTTATATAGAGCAAAGAAACCAGAAAATATTCACATGTAAGAAGCTAAAAAATTGGAGAAAAGACTCAAACCGATTACTTGATGATCAAATAATTGATTAATAATCAATTCATTGAGTGATTACTTCAGCCCTTCTTAACATTAATGAGTTATGGTACTGAATAGGGAACACAGAAATGCTTTTTATAGACCTATTGACTGACATTTGTGAAAAATGTCACAATATTTTTTTTCAATTCTAGAGGTTAAGGCCAAACACCTGTAACTGTGAAGTCCCAGTGACCTTGACTTTTGACAACCAAAATCTAACCAGTTCATTTTCGAGTCCAAATGAAAATTTGCGGCACATCTGAAGAATTTTTTTTTTTCCAAGGCATTTATAACTCGCAGCTTATCTTGTGAAGTCAAAGTGACCTTGACCATAGATGTACTGATGGACGGACAACTTGAAATGATAATGCCTCTGACCACAGCTGTCACTGACAAGGAGGCATAAACAGGACAATAAACTCCAGGTATGAAGGTCAATAGCAGGTAGAGAGAGAGAGGAAAGACGACCTTTGAGGGAAATGTAGGATGCAGTATTTTTGGAAATGGCCTCACTAGTGTTAATGCTAATGGGACATCAGAGTCTTTTCAGCTCTCAAACTGACCATCCTTTTCTAAAATTAGTCCTACAGTTAACACATTAAATACAGTATATAATATAATTAACTATGTCATGTGTGTATGCTGACCTTGAAGCCAGTAGCATTTGCATTAGCTTTATGTTACAGTATGTCAAACATCTCATATATAGCAAAACCTCCCTCTTTTTCCTTTCTCTCCCCCTTTCTGTCCCCCATTTTCCTCTCACCCCAACCAGTCGAGGCAGATGACCGCACATCTTTGAGTCTCCACTGATGCCTAGTGCTTGCTCATTGTGTGAACTGTTGGGTTTCTTTTTCTCTCTGTAATACTGTAAAGGTTCTGGCCTTACTATGTACACTGCCTTGAGATAATGTATGTTTTGATTTGGCACTATACAAATAAAACTGAATTGAAATGAATTGAAAACCCACGAGTGATGCGTCAGTCGTCTTATCTCACTCTACATATGTCCATGAAAATAAACCTGTCTCAGTAAAACGGTACATTCACAAAAAATCTCATAGGATGCTCCTCCATCACATGAACTGTTACAGTTTTTTAGGAGTGCACGTCAGTTTTTTTTCTCAGTCACTTTAATCTATTCAATTTTACTTTGATTCACTAAATCATAACCACAACTAATGTGAGGTGCAAACAGTGACAGTGTGAGCCTTGAATATCTTTGATAATGGAGAATCTGTTTGTGGCAGAATGAATCATTTCACAGCGAGCCACGCGTGTAAAGGGCATGACAAAGGACAGTGAATATTTGGTGAACTTAATCACACTGTGTGGGGGGGGACACACACCTACTTTGATTGACAATTATATCCCACAGGAGCATGATTAAACCTGGTCCCCCTCCTCACATAAACCTGCACACACACACACACACACACACACAGTGACTGTAATTAAACAGATGATTTTAGAGAGTGAGGGGAGGAGGGGTGGATGCTCATGTTTTTGACACCATCAGTGATTGTTATCAGGAGCCACTGCTCTTTACAATCACCACAGGGATGTCAGTGATGCCCATTTCCCCACTATTGCTGCCTGATTGATTGGAAATGCTGTCTGTGCACAGTTTCATTGGTCGATAGGGATCAGTATTCTGGCACCAGGCCATTGATCAGCAAGAGAGACCTGTATGAATGTTTGCGTGCGTGCACGTGGGCCAATGCAATGACATCTCCGACGGTATATGATATATTTAAGGTCAAAGACAAAACTATCAATAAAGAGAGGAGTGTGTTTTCAAGGGACAGAGCATTAGACACTAATGGCAACAAGGAGGAGTGTTGACATTTGAGGAGAATGTTGCCAGTGTCAGTTGTATCTTATCAAGAATAACACAGAGGCAGGCACACCACAGTCACATTTGACAGCCAACTTGCAGCACAGATTCCAAAAGGCCAAAAGTAAAGAGGGCAGTTGGTCTTTAGCCAGCGCATCTGCCAGTCTGGCCCTCAGACTTCATACCACATCACTGTCAATCTGCCTGATAAGAGCAGATGCAGAGGAGGGTGAGCAGCCAGGACAGTAGCCCCATCACACTCACCTCCCCCTGGGCAAAGAACTCAGATGGCCCAGGCCACTTTGCCCTGGACCCTGGCTCTCGCAGTGATGGGGCCCCTGTAGCTTGCTACTCATCCAGAGCTGATGTGACATGGCGATTTGGCTGCTAGGAGGAGGCAGCATTTCTATACAAATGCTCTCTATGTATTTGTTTTGTTTTTTTTAGCTATGTTTCTTTGTCATTGTCTATTTTTCTCGTATAATGTTTTTTTTTTAATTTATTTAATCAGGTAACTAATTTTTCTCCCATTATAGTCATTCTGTAGTCTCAAGTTGTCTCTCCATCTGCTCTTTTCATGCTTTATCTCTTTCAAGGTCTGCCTTTTTTTTTTTTTTCCTTTTCAAGCAGCTGATCACCAACAAAAACGTCCCGGACACCGGATGTTTTAGGTACAAGTGTGAAATGAGTCATAACAGTTTGTAATGAACCATTAAACTAACAGGTTGGACAATTACTCAACACGGATTTTAAGTATTATCAATTTCATGGATTGTCTCTATGTATTTTATATTATTATTATTATTATTATTATTATTATTATTATTATTATTATTATTATTATGTGTATTTATTGCTTAGTATAATTTTGTTTTCATTAAATAAAAAAAGGCCCAATGAACAATTTTCTGTTTGATTAAAGATCCAAATAAGAAGTGATCTTAAAACAATTTCTTGATTTTTGTGCTGCACCTGATGGCAGTTCACCTTCTGTTGCACTTTCAATTTGTGACATTTTAAAAGTCTGATGTGCTTGACAGTTGGATGAAAATGTGGCTTTCTGTCTGCTTTGTTTCCTCCCCTCCCTCTCTCCCTCTCTCCCCCGCAGGTGGGTATTTGTCTTCCACCACTGCTCCACTTTCACAGCCAAAACCCTCCACTGGCAAAAGGCTACAAATAAAATACACACATCAGTCGGACTATGTCTGTCTCATGCTAAGACAGTTAAAAAGCAGACATGAGGGAAGGGACAGACAGCAGCAGCCTGGAGGGGTGAGACAGCAGGAGGATGTCGGGGGCGTTGGTTCTGCTCTTCCTTTTGTAATAGAACAATGGAAATGATGATGAGGGACGGCAAACACCGACACACTCTCTCAAACAATTGCGTTATGTCCACCTTATAGGAAGAAACATGGGGACAAATATGGTGGTGTAAATGTACTGACGCACACACACACACACACTGTGTTTGTTTTGTAAGCATCTCAGAGACAAGATATCAACAAAAAAAACGCAGGTGTTTCTCGGGTGATGTTTTGGGTGTGGATAAGCATCATGGCTGATAAAGCAGTCAGTTCTTCAGTTGAAGCAAAAACATGAAGAAAATACTTCATGTTTAGTTCCGGTCACTGCTGAGCTAAATTATTTATAACAATTAAATGTGTAAATATTGAATTACAGTTTGGGATTAACACTAAGTAATTTTTTTTTTCCACAGCATAACTTTGTAATACCTACTGCTGATCACCCCTTGGCAAAATGCCAAGGTGATGTATGAAAATTGACAGCTTTTTTGATGACTTGATGGCTTCAAAACATATGATATAAATCAGAGAAAAGCTTTATCAAAGCTGGACAGACAGATTAAATAACCTGAAGATTATTAATGTTGTTGTACTGTAGCGCAGGAAAAAAAAAGACTTGATCATTTACCATACAGTTAACAAGCACTTCACTGTTTTTTTTTTTTTAAAAATTGCTGCATTTTCACTTCATTTTTTCCTATTTCACAGCCTGAAAGGGAAATCCATAAAATAAATGGCAGATCATGAACCAGTCATGAAGTAAATAAAAGGACCAACCTGTTCAGCAACACACAGTAGATACAACACTGGTATACATTCTATCTTTCATTGCTTTGAGAAAAAAATTTACTCAATTCATTTGGATTTAAGAAAAAATATTGAATTTCATTTGTGAGTGTGTCTGAAGAAGACTCTCTGCAACTGCTGCCAATGACTGTCAACATTGCTACATAGCAGTATTTTAATCCCCCTAAAATGTCAGAATACACTTCACCTCCCCTTTCCACTCTCTCATCCAAAAGAAAAAAAAAAGGTCTGAACATCCCCTCCGCTGTTCCTGTGTCCAAGGAGAAACTAGAGTGTGTTCCAAGTGTCAGACGGATTTCTGTAATTCAGACAACACAAGAAGACGGCTGCTTCCCAGGAAATGAATTAAAAGCTCCAGGTGGCCACTGGTCATCTGGTTGATATATTAGGAGCAGACTCTGGCAAGGGCATGTCGCACCCACACACACACACACACAAAGGCAGACAATGACTGACAGATAACACCAAGCAACACTAACATGACCTCCTCTGGGCATCCAGTGAGCATCTTGGCAACCACTCATAGCAACAATCTCTTCCTCTGATCTGATTATGGACTTAATGTCAGCTAATGTGTGTGATGGATTGTGAGAGTGAACAAGTGACTGACTGACTCAGTGAGATGCTGGATTTTAGTCTGAGTCGTACCTGGGATGTGTTTGGCCCAGCCGATGTTGACCACCAGCTCCCTGTCAGCCAGGTCACACAGTGTGGTCAGGGCCTTGATGTCGCTCTCAGGCACAGTGGGGTCTGGCATGGCGAAGATGCCCTCAGGCTCGGCCACCAGCAACAGAGACACCACCTTGTTTTCCACCACAGAGACTGAGAGAGAGGGGAGGGATAATATTTAGGATGTTTTCAGTAGTGACTGCATTAACAAGTGATTGAATTAACAATTTTAAACTCTAAAGGTCACTGCCGTACATAATTTCCACATACCACCCTTAGACGGAATTAAGCTCAAGATGCCAAAAATTGCTTGCCAAGCCAAGTGACCTTAACCATTCACATTTGGCTGCCAAACCGTGCCAAATCCTCATTTTCATAAGTTCTTTAATCTTTCACAAGAACTTTAATCTCTAAACACCAAAATACAATCAGTCCAAGTCATGTTAATGAAACTGAATATAGTTTTCCGATGTGAAAAGCGAAGTGTACGAAGTAGGGTGAAAGTAGCCAGTAGCCACCAGGGGGCGACTCCACTGACCGCAAAAGGACAATTTGAATGGCAGTCTACAGGAATATGAGTTTCTACTTCTGACTTGAGTTATAACATGATTAAATATTCTCAGAGTTAATGGTTCTTTCACAGAACATGATATCAGTTTTGTAATATATGTTCCCATTTTGATGAGAAGAGATGATGATAAAGCACAGCACATGCAGAATGAGTGGACTCCAGTGTGACTGACGGCTAGTGCCGGCTGATAGGTGCCTGGTTGCAGGTGAACTGTCATCGTCACTGGTGCTGCTGCTTTCAAATCACAGATTTCGAGGCTTCACAACAGGAGTTTGTTTTTCGTTTGGGCGACAATGTCCATTTTCACATACTGTCTCTGGTCCAAGTGAATTTCTGTGTCAAATTTGACAGAATTCTCTCTGGGACTTTCTAATATGCACCATAGTTAAAAGTTACTTTACAAGTTGAAATTTATAGAACCTGAATGTCTCATGCAAGTGGGATGAGATATTCACTGTCTGGCGACCTCCATGTACTGTAACTCCAATTTAGGTGATTTAGAATTTTAAGTGTTATTTTATGGGTTGAGAAAATCGTCCCACTTTTAGGGCTAAACGAACCATTTGAAACCCCACAGGATTATCCAAAAGATCCATTTCATCATCTAGCAAAGCTGAAAGTGGAACAGCTTTTTTGTTTTTACTCAAGAAAAAGTTGATGTCTTCAGAAAGTGCTGAAGATACAGGTTGAAGCAGCTGGATTTTCACAGTACGCCAATGTTTCATGTTTTCCGAGCGCAAAGTAGACTAGGAGTTCATCGCAGCCATTCAAAGTGTTCCACTTTACACTTCAAATGTTTTAGCAGGCCGTGATTAATGCCAAGTCATTAGCAAATACCAGCTATAAAAATGATTAAGTGCTCCGATGGACAGCATAACAGAAAACATTATTGAACTGTTTTGAACTCGCAGGCCACAACACGGATAAAATAAGAGCCAGTCATAGCAACAATAAACTAATCTGTTAATGTAGATGTTATGTATTATGGTCATGTTCATTATGTGCCACAGTTAATAAAGTTGTAAATGACATAAAATCTCATCTCTTGTGTATACCTACATGTTTTTTTCTGGGGTAAGACATTCTGTGGGTGCAGATAAGGGCTGTTTTCAGCATCTATTCTCCTCTTGTACTTCTGTCGGCCGCCTCGCACTCGGTCCAAACGCACACCTATGGAAACACAAACACAGGATATTAATGACGCACAACCGTCATGCTGCAAATATACACAAGTGTGTGCTTTTTCATTACAGGGTGACGTGCTAACTTCATATTTAATAACATGTAAACCAGGCATCAAATACGCAGCAACAGGTTTTTTTCATTTCCTTTAGACTGTATTTTAAGTTGACCACGGCATGAAATATTATGTTATTTCACTATTACAAGTTTAAAAAAAAATATCAGCTAAACTTATTATTATTGCATTAGGAACTTAGTGTAAGTGTCATACAAATCACATCAACATATGGCATACAACATTTCATTTTCAGTGAGTATACACAGTTAAAATTATTGAGTACGGCAATAAAGAGTCCTAAAAAAGAGGTTGTTCACATGGAAACACATGAGTAAGCACGCAAGTAAAGTTATATTTCAACTGCATCAGTCAGTAATGTCTGCATGGTCACACATTTAATAATCTAAATAATCATTTCCAGTTCATCTTGGATATTCATGAGGTCAGTGAAGTAAATACGGCTTATTTTAATCAGTAAAGGCCCTAATGACATATTTGAATAGGTAATTAGTTAGCCACAAGATATTGGTCACTCATCTGCTCACTAGTCTTGATGATCCCAAGGAGACTGAACAGGACATGCCTGATGGTGGATCCTATAACATGACACCCAGCTGATGACAACTTCTAATCTTAATGAGCATTATGGCAACTTCATCGCCAAGGCAACAGAGATTTAAGTGCTGCTCTCTCTTGCTCTGTTTGTGTGTGTGTGTGAGTGTGTGAGTGCGAGTGCTGCTGAAAGTCACAGTCACCAAGTAAATCTCCAAAGAAAACACATGTGTCTACTAAGTGTGAACGTGACTCAGGAAGCCTTCAGTAGTGGTGTTGGGTTTCCTGATCTACATGGTGCAAACGGCCATAGTGGCCCTGAATAGATCTATAATGGCACTTGTGACTGTAAGAGACACTCTGAGAGTATTATTATTTGTCCACTTGACACCTTAGAATGATCCTCTGTACCTTTGAGACTGTAGCCTGCTGCACTTATTCTCACTTATGCAGATATTTATGGAGAGCGTGCATCTGCTTCCACGGCATGAAATAACATGATGTCCTTTTAATCAGGCATGTTAATTGTGCTCCAGAGTCATATCGGTTTATGGGCAGGTCCTTCGTTTTTTGCATCGTTGGTTTGTAAAGCTATTTTTCCTCATTTTACAGCTGTGCTATTAACATTACAACAATTTCACACAACTTTGGCTTTATTAATTTATGGTTCGTGAACAGTAATGTGAGAAAGGTAAGGTGCAAAAAGAAGCCTGCTAATAACATTGTTATAATCTGACAATGTGGCTCGTGACCTTTGCTGTAAGCCAGGGTGGTCGTCCATTAGGCTACTTGGAAATGTCATGCTCAGGTGTTATATGAGAGTACATGTCCAGTGTGACTCCCACTGATCTACATTTACATTTGTTATAGTTTTCAAAAAGTAAAAACATTTTATGATTGTTGAATGTTCCCTAAGCACAGCTGGAAAAAAATACTCTTGGACCTTGAGCTGAGATATGTTTTGCCCAAATAAGATCAAAACCGCATTAAATGGTCAGCCCAAAGGCCAAACCAGAAAGTGATCTCATTTTAATTAATTAATCAAGGCAAATATTAAGTATATCTTCAAAGAAAGAAAAAAAACTGCTATATTGTTAATTTCTATGTAGCATACTTTTGGGAATCTACCCATCACTTTTAGGCACTGATGGGTAGAAAAGGCAAGAATTGAGTTTGCATCTTTGGGAGTTAAGTGGAAAAAAAAGAGGAGTTAGCACTGGAGGAATCTGGTGTGGTATTAAGGGAGACATTTGGTAAAAACTCCCTCAAACTTTGGGTTTTCACAAGAGGCAAAGAGCAAGAGTTGATTAGTGCAGGCACTTGACAGGTGCTGCTCTAAGGCGTGTAACGAGGGATGAGGGACTTTTTTTTTTTTTACTAGTGTGTCATCAGATTTAACACTAACTGTTGGCAAACACTGGATTAAATCAAACCCTGGTTGCAAATGATTAGAGTGAGTGTGCTTTATATGGGCATATTTGTGTGCTTTTGGATCTGACATTCAAACACACACACATAAGTGTAACTCTTCACAGTGAAATGTGCTGACAACCAAAAGGCCAAGAATAGCTTTGGTGGATAACAAAACAGACACACACACCTCCTCCCTGTTCTTCAATACAGCCCATCAGAGGTCGATAAACACAGACTACTAAGATGTGGATCTATTTTTTCCCTCTTTCATCACACAGCCTTCTTTTGAGGGTGTCTGGCTGTTCACATGAGGAGCTTTACAGGTTCCCAAAATGCACATAGTGCAGCAGGAACACTGCACATCCACACAGTGATCCTGACTCATCCAGGTTACCGTGTCCAGTATCGCCCATTACTGCTGCCGCCCGCCACCAGCATGTTTTCACTATAAACAATCTCACGCTTCTCAGATATTGTGCCAACCAGCGCCAGTGTGGTGAAACCCTCCCTGCACACACACTGCCTCGGGTCAGCGTATGAGAAGAGATTTGGAAAGTTGGCAGTGAAAAGAGCACATGAAGTCTTTTCTCAGAATGTAGACAACAGATTAACCCATCTGAGACTAAATATCTTCAGCTAAGAGGACATGGGGATGAGAGAGGAGGGTATTAATAAAGGTACTGATTGGGGGCGTGTATCAGCAGGAATCAGGTGATATGATACATACGCCAATACAGGGGCAACGATCATGGAAATCTTCCAGATTCTTCATTGAAGTCAACCCAGAATAGCCGACCAGGGGAGACGCCACTGGTTGCAAAATGGTAATCCATATTTTACAATATCAGTGAACATTTTAAGTTATGGTCTCAATCACTAGTTTCAGGTCTTCCAGTTTTGTAGATGATGTTCCCATTTAGAGGAAAAAAAGACTAATGTGATTAATGCGAAGACACATTTGACTGGACACCAGTGTGATTGACAGCTGGCGTGGTCCAATTGACACCTGCTTGCAAGTGACATCTGTGAACTTTGATTTGCAAAATGTCAACACTGTGGCGGCCCAATCTTGAATCGTGCTGATACTATAAGGAAGGTGATAACATTTTCCTCATCACTTATTTTTATACAGTTTTCTGTTTAGTTTTCTGTCTAGTCTGGTGAGAGTAGTGGGGGGGGGGGGGGGGGGGGGCCCAGGCGAGGNGGGGGGGGGGGGGGGGTTAAAGTCAAATAGCCAAAAGCCTGCTGCCAACTAGTGGTCGGAGGCCAAATCCGACACAAAGAAGTGACCACTGTCAAGAATATGTGCATAATGTACAGCACTGCAAAGAATCAGTACAGTATCACTCCATTGAATATTGCAATATTTTAGCAGTAGAAAAGGTCACATCACAAAGCTCTACACAGTAAGTTCTATCTTTTTAAACACTGCACATTCTTTTGTTTAAATACAGGTCTTTAACAGCCTTAAGAAGCAACAGCAACAGTAGAAATGGACACTAAACCGGGTTTAATCAAATCCCGCCTGGAGTCTATATGTCTTTTAGCCATGTATTTAATATGGCTCTGACTCTCCCCATTAAACCTCACATCTCCTCTGTCTCAGCCTTTACTGCCACCTCTCTCCAGGGAAGAGGGGCATTACGAGACACGATGAAGCGCGTTAGGAGGGTGCTTACGATGCGAGTTATGAGGGGCAGTTCGCATTTCACGGAGGTCTAGGAATCCAAAAAGGCATCTGGAGGAATTTACGAGAGGGGGAGGGAAAGCAAAGAGGGGACTGGGATACCATTGATGCCCCTGCCCTATTAAAAGCAGCTACTTTAGAAAAAAGGCAGACACACACACACACACACTTAAGAAAACACATAGTGTAGCCTGACGTGTTTAAACAAACTCATGTGCACAAACTGATCCGCATGTAAAAATGCTATAACTCGTGTGCATACATACTGTAACTCAACACACCTTTGAGAGCACACACAGCAGCAATAAACAGATATGAGGGTGACAGACATTTGAAGGTGGCATTAAAGGATTATTCCACTCTATTACAGCCAGAATCCTACTGTCATATTTTACGATCCATTTCATAAAAGTAATTGTTCAGAACTGGGAAGATGGTAATATGGCTGCAACAACAAGTCTGACGGGCCAGGAAACAAGTCCACAATCTGGTGTCCTTCAGATGATTTCCAGTATCTGGACTGTCAGTCCTGACCAAGTCTGGTCTAGAGTTTACCCATGCTGGTTTTCAAGAACTGCTCATCCAATACAGAAAGATTTGTATTCTTTTTTTAAACAGTTGACTTTAAGACCAGCTTTGGCCTTTTAACAAGCATCTTTAAGGAAATGGAGAGCCGAATAGTACAGAATATAATGTTTGAAATTAATTGTGTCATCTACTCTGAGCAGCAAACTCTACCCTTTTAAAAAAGATTTATGATCCTGAATAAAAATATGAAACTCTTCATCTTAACACACACTATCCTTCAGTTCCACCACACATACATACATACATACAGTATTTTATCACCCCCCCTTCCACCACACATACATACATACATACAGTATTTTATCCCCCCCCCCCCCCCCTTCTTCATTATCATCTTTTGGTCCCACACGCAAGCAGCCAGTGGCCGATACAGTAGGAGGTGGCTAATGTTTTCCTTTTTGAGTCACTTCTAAATCTGGACAACAATATGTCACCAGACAGGCACACGGTCAGACTGAAGGAGCACCTGACCACTGCTGCTGACTCCGTGGAATGTGTACATGCCACTATCGTCATTTTGCATTTTAGAGCACAACATACATAACAAAGTTGAAAACTATAAACATCAGGGGTTCAACAAATTGAATGTTTGATCGTTAGGCGGTTTGGTGTATTCTATATCTATAATTCTCCTAAAATGTTCATACGTCACAGAGCAATGAGCTGGGCTGGGTAGGCGGATACAAAATTTAAATATTTGTTACAATTCCCCTAGCAACAACGCCTACACACAAACACACACTCTCACTGGCACATTTCCAGAAGTTATTTCAGAGGAACAGTGGTGAAGCAAAGAGCAGTTAGTGGCTCTCTCTCCTCTCTCCTCTCTCCTCTCTCCTCTCTCCTCTCTCCTCTCTCCTCTCTCCTCTCTCCTCTCTCCTCCCTCTCAAAGACACGGCTAAGCATTGTTTCGGCCCTGTTTGCGACACATACACACACACCTCCTCACAAATCACAGTTGTCATGAGGGGCCTGCAGTTTAACTGTCAGAAGGTTTAGGTTTCACTGGAGTTTACAGTACATGCCATCAGCAGCTCGTCAGGTGGGACAAATCTCAGCTGGTATTGTTCCCAGGAACGCACCGCAGAGAAACGGCTGTCAAACATGTTACTCTTCACTCTCTGTCGCTGCTTTTTCTTTTCTTTTTTTTTCTTCACCTTTGTTGTCTAATGTTTTCCACCTGATCAGTGCACAAACTGTATTTTAACTGAAGTTTTTAACAATGATTTCACACAACCGCTGACCTTCTCTTAACATGCCCACGGCCAGACACTTCACAAATCGACAGGCCTGGCAGGATTTCCTTCTTCTCTTGGTGATTTCACATTCATTGGACGCAGGGCAGCTGTACTCAATGTTACCTGGAGGAGAAAAGACAAGAAAGAAACGCATATTTATCTATTTTTTTCCCTCCAGTGGAGCAACAATGTAATTCTCTCATGACAAAATTTGACAGATTTGTGATGAAGCGCATGACAAAACGTGTATTTTTAAACAAAGAAAATAGAGGAATTTTAAATTATTAAATCAATATTTTGTTTGTAATCTGTGTATTTTGATTATGTGGTTCATTTTTGTTTGCTCATTCATAAAGTGTTGTTTGCTTCTTACAAAGTGTTGCTTGATAATATTGACACAAATCTAATTCCACATGGAGTAAACCTTGAAATTCTAAAAAACAAAAGTTTCTTCAATAATTTCGTATTATTCTGTTTATTAAGTATATATACTATTGTATGTGTGTCTTCACGTGTGTATTTGTATTTACATCTTTGTGAGGTCAAAAAAAAAAACATACAAATCTATTTGTGGGGACATTTTGACAAATTTAAAGGGCTTTTTCAGGATTAAGACCTGGTATTAGAATTTGGTTTAGGTTAGGGTTAGGTTAAGTCACTTAGTTGTAATGACTAAGGTTGAGGTGAGGGCTAAGGAATGCATTATGTCTATTATGTGTCCTCACCGACATATAAAAACAAGTTTGTGTGTGTAATTTAATACTTAATAATAAATAAATAAAACATTCAGATCATGCCATCTAAAAATGGCGGATTTTCTTTTGTCATAAACATTTTTTTTATTTTGAACACGGTGATGCAGTTTTATTATCAAAACCCTCATTGTGAGCACATTGCTTATAATCTGTGCACTGGAACTGAATAAAATTCAGCCAGGTGCAGGCGCTCTCAGTTGCCATCGTCCATCAGAAAAAGGAAGCATCTGAGCCAGACATTAGATTTCCCTGTTTGATCTCGTAGCTGATTATCCCTGTTCGATCTTTGAACCAATAGCAATACTTTTTGGACGCCTAAAGGCACCGCAGTCTGCCAGGACCTTGACCTGGCCCGCAATCCCCTGAAAACCCTCACACTCCGCTCACTGTTGACGACTTTCAGTGCTGGAGCAAATGCACACGCATTCAGCGACATATGTTATCTGAGGCTTTAAACTCAAACATGTTTACTATATACACGATATAATGCAAGATTAACAGCATATCAGCTGTTTGCAAACAGGTCTTTACTTAAAGCTTATCTGCAGTTTGAGGGGCAGAAGCTCGGAGCAAACTGATCAGCAATGTTTATACCAAAACAAATGCTCATGGTTCTGACTGCATCTGCTCAAAAAAAACTGGTTTATACAAAACAGGAAAGTATTATCGTTCATGTATACAATACTGTCTGCGCCTAAATAAAAAAAACAAAAAAACATTGCCTATATGTTCACATGCAATGTTATTAGGTACACAGGACACCTAATAAATTGGCACCCTATGGATTTCCTTCTGTTAAAGCTCATCTGCGTCAAGGTGCAGAGTTGCATACCTTGGTTGTAACGAATGGTTGTTTTGAGTTACTGTTATTCTATAATTTAAATCAAGTCTGGCTACTCTCCTTTAACCTCTGGCATCAACAAGGCATTTTTGCCCAGAGAACTGCCACTCCCTGAATGTTTTCTCTTTTTGGACTGTACTCTCTAAACCCTAGAGATGAAAATGCATGACAATCGCAGGAGATCAGCAGTTTCTGAAAAACTCAACAACTATGCCATATTCAGAGTCATTTCAATTGTTCTTAAATCGGATTTTTTTTTTCAATTTGAACTTCAGCAGGTTGTCTGCACCACGTCAACATGCCAGAATGCACTGACTTGCTGCCATTTGTGATTTGATAATTGAGATGTCTGCATTAACAAGCAGTTGAATGGCTGTACCTAATAAAGTAGCACGTAAGTGTATGGGATATTTGTGTGTCTTACCCTGGATGGTTCTCTTGAAAAAGGCCTTACAGGCCTCACAAGAGGCCACACCATAGTGGTAACCTGAGGCCACATCACCGCACACCAGACACAGCCGCTTGGCCACCGAGCCCAGCATGAACTCACACTTCACTTGACCTTCTTCCTCGCCAAACCTCCTGGACAGATATGGCAAGAACAACCAAAAGACAAGAGGAATATTCCATCACTGTGGTGCCACTTCCACTCTACTTCTTAAATGGAGTGGAACACACCAAATATGGGATGTCATGGTGTAAATACAAACCTGTTTGTTCCTCCATTGTTGGCCACTGTTTGACCACAGAGTCCAGGAGAGTCCAGGCCATTGCTGAGGCTGTGGCCCTTTGTCAGGGGCCCATAGCTTGAGTTTGTGTCTGAGGAGGAGCTTCCTGGGCTGGGCTGGGCCGGGCTGACGTCTCCCTGGGAACTGGGGCTGGGACTGGAGGGTTCGCACTTTATAGAGGTGGGACAGGTGGGGTCCAAGCCCCTCACTGACATCCTGCCGAGGTGACTGAAAGAAAAAAATTAAAAATGTAAGACATATTATGTACGCACATTATTTTAATATATTCGTGACCGTGAGAAATTAACACTCAGTTCCTCTTTGTGTAGTGAGTCTCTTTGCATAAATATTAATGGCTTGTAGTTCAGATCTATGGGCTGCGATTAGTTTTATTAAATGAGGGATCATTTAAACAGAGTAATCATTAGAAGTAATCAACAGCTTGGGAAAATAAACAATATGATTAGAAATATGGGTCCTTATGTTTTTTTTTCAAAGCAAAAATAGCTCCACTTCTCCATCTCTACATGCCTTCATTTATGCATCCATCCATGCCAGTCTTTTCTAAACCAGCCGTTTGTGATTTCCCACATATGCAAAGCTGCTGTCTATTGCACTGCTTTGTTTTCAAAGACAGGGATTGCTTAAGCAAACCTAGGGAAATGGCCAAACCCACCAATTACCAGCAGTACTGTCACCATTATATTTAATCCAAACACACTCATCTTTCTTCTATTTTCTATTGTATCTTTGTGTTTTTCAGTTACCTATCTCTTACCTGTCAAACACTGCAGTGCACTGTTTGAATACTGTATGTGGGGGACAATGTTAAATGGGATAAGGGACAAATAGCTGGCAATATAAAGATAAAATGTTAGTGCTGGTTAATTTTGAATTTGTGCCACAAATTCACACATTGTCACTTCATCAAAGAGGAAAAAATATCTGGCACACAGCTGAGGAATACAGTCGGCTCCCAGGCATGTGCTCTGCCCTCACACACACTGTGGCGTCAGACACTGAGGATGTAAAAATAAAAATCATAGACAGCATCTTACCTCTCTACATACACTTCGGATTCACATGATCGGGAACATGTCAAAAGTTCCCTGCACACTTATACCCGCATACTTACAGACACATTTTTAAAGCACGTGTCTTCATAAACACCTTAAGACATACTAGTCGTAGTCGCCAGGCCAACTTTAAAAACAACCCTCTACTGTCGTTTTCTTTGTTGCATGCTGCCACATGAGGAGACACACATCACTATGTCACTCCCAGTCTTATCTTGGTCTGGTGAGGGTGATGTCCATGTTGGTCTGTTTCCTGCCATGTAAATATGTGTGTGCTCAGCCACAAGTCATTTGGTAGGCAAAGAAACTGGCTGTTTTAACCACCGCCCCGAGTAAACCATGGTCATGCGCTACTGACCCCTCTACAAAGCCACAATCACAGACAGACAGTACATGCACACACAAAAACAACAAGAGTGCCACAGTAAGACGCCTCTATAAGAACAGCAATCACATGAAGCCATTAAACTTGTAATAATATGTGTTTTGGTCACTTTCCAGCTGTAACCAATGAGGAGTGTGAGCTTACACCTTCTGGATAACTATCACACTGACAACTGTAGTGCATAAAACAAGGGTGAAAAAAAAAATGAGTGAAAAGGTTGGATGAAATTATAAAATTTAATGGTCTCCATCTTGGCTACATAAGTGGAAAGGGTCTGTCAAAAGTCAGACAAGAAACTATTTTAATCAATAAGATACATTAGTGTCTTTTATACATTCAAATATACCCTTGTTGTTTTGGACTGTTTTGGTGTCTACAACCTTCTGCAGGAAATGTGTCTCTTAAAATAACAGCAGTAAAAATGATGCTCATGAAAGCCAACTTAATTAAAAATGACACAGGATGCTAAAATGTTGTGCAGAGCAGTTTCATTGATTTCATTAACTGGATGCAAAGGAAACTCCCACTTTGAAGTCTCACAGGTTCTGCAACTGGACATTCACAAATGTCACCTGCAACCAGGCTCCTATTGGACAATCACACTGGTGTCCACCCACATGAGTCGTGCTTTGTCACCTCCACCTACCATTAACATGGTTTACAAAACTGACCCAAACCGGTTACGAATGAATAATAAGAAATAGACTAATTTTCCCATAATCATCCATATATATACAGACCCCCCCCCCCCCCCCCCCCCCCCCCCCCGAACGGCCCCCCCCCCCCCCCCTCCAGTGGTCAACGATTATTTCTAACATATTTCATGGGCTTGATTTTCCAAACCGGACTACATCACTTAATGAGCTGATTGATTTTTTTTTATCAAAATAAAGACTCAAAAAGTATCATTTTAGTATGCGGACAAGTATTAGTGCAAGTATCAGTATCACGAGATGAAAATGTTGACTAGTTCAGCCCGTCCCATCTAACAGACCCCCCCCCCCCCCCCCCCCCCCCCCCCAACAGACCCCCCCCCCCACCACCACCACCACCACCACCACATTCCCATCTCCATTTTCTCCAATCCACTTTGAAGACCATAAAAACAGTACAGTGACGAGATTTCAGTTTCCTTTTAAAGGGACTTGCTGGTCGCCTTATTGGCTATCCATCACAGGCGTCAATGTCACAGTGTCAAGACTGACAGGTGCTGAGTGAGATATGCTTTGTGGTCACCCATTAAACTGCACCACGACAGAGGAAGAGGAGACATTTTCCTTTCGTAATGAAATGGCATTGGAGTGAGGCGATCAGATGTGGTGTGATATTCGTTCTGACATATTACTAACCTACCACTGTACATAAAAGCCCATCATAGGGCAGTTTCTGCATCTTCTAAAGGCCCCCACATTGAGGATAAATCAGAGCAGATGTGTGTGTGCGTGTGTGTGTGTATGTGTGTGTCTATGGTGGGTCAAAATGATCATACCTTCCTCCCTTTGTGACCCAGACAGTATCCAAAACAACTCTAATTGCACCCTGGCAACAAAGGCCAAAATGCGGCGTGAAACGACAAGGAAAGAGAAGAAGAAGAGGAAGGAGAGAGGCGGGAGGAAATTACAAGAGAGGCAGACAGATAGAGGGAGTGTTGAGCGGGGAAGGCAGAGAAAGAAAGGGGCAGCCCAGTGGCTCATTAACCTGAGGGTGTTGAAGAAAACAGCCAAGGCAACACTCACTTTCAAATGAGCAGAGTCATAATGCAGACAATGACCCACTGGGAGGGAGGGAGAGGGAGTGAGAAAGAAAACACTGAGGAAATAAAGGCAAAAAGAAAAGAGTGACTGAACGATATAAAGAACATGAAGAAAAAGACAAAACTACAGACCTCAGGGATATAAGAGAATGAAATACAAGGTGACTAATATTCCCTCTGCACTGTCCTAAAAGCAGTTTTGAGGTTATTCTGGCAAACCCTTTGGCCCTATCTACACTCCAACCCCAAGGAGCAGTTATTCAGGTCAGTGAGGTCTCAGTGGAGTTTTTCTTTTTTCTTTTCTTTTCTTTCTTTCTTCTTCTTCTTTTGTACTAATGAGCCAGCAGGAGATGAGCAGGGATCAGTGGCACCCCCAGCCAGCAGTAAGAGTCTTAGTCAGGCTTTGGAAGAAGCTGTTAGCAGGGAGATGAGGTGCCTGTGACTGGAGCTTGGACCTACAGGCTCTAGAAACATGGATCGCGTGCCTCACGGGGGGGATCATCTGCAGCCTTCACCTCCTTTTGTACTACTCTTTATCTGCTCGCATCTGTCACCAGCAATCAGCCGACATGTTCTTCCACACGTCTGCTCAGCTTGTGCCTCGGTTTCCTGTTTATCTGTTTCACTTTATCCGTCTCTGCTGGGGAAAGTTAATTTCAACCCTAAAATGCACAATGCGATTTGTCCTCAGCGAGGAGTGATTATTCCACAGCTGACAAAAAAGTGCAGCGGCGACAATAACTTTTAGTATTACAGCAAAGACAGATAATTAACAAAAACAGTGTCTGGGTAATGACACAGCTGCTTCGCACGTCTTCTCACATTGTCTCTGTTTGTGTGGACGCATCTCCCACACCAGGACGAGCTTCCACCAAGCTGGTTTTACCCACTTACCATCACTATCAACAAACAAACAGGCTGAACAATGACTATTGTAAGCAAAGCATACAAATATCCACACACCTGGGAAAGTTTCATCTTAAACTTCCCAAAGCATGCAGTTTCTATTTTAACTCTTATTTATTACACTGTAGAAGAAGTATCACACTCAACATTTTGGAAAAATCCATGCAGTAACTACCTTTTTCGTTGACTAATTATTACATAAGGACAATATTAAAGCAAATAATGCAAATACTCTTTAGTTTTAGTTGTTGGGTGAAAACGAACTGCTTTTCTACCAAGTTTTATGTAATTGTAAACTGACTATTTTGTGGATTTGGGCTCAGAGTTAGATAAAAGATTAATTCTAAGAAATTAATTCTAAGAAATTTTTTTTTTGCACTGGTTGACAGCAGTGACAGTGCAAACATTAGATAAGGTTGGCTATAATTGTAGTTGATGCAAAATACTGCATTTTTTTTTTCATTAATATGTTTAATTTCAATCAGGATTAAATCTCAAATAAAGAAATGAAGAGACTCTAAACTAATGAGACTGACAAATGTCTAATCTTATGTCATTTTGCAGTACAGATATAATAATAATGCATAAGGACAAGAATTAAAGTCTGTCGTTCAATACTTTATATTCTCCATCATACTCCAGATGAACCTGAATCTCACACTTCCCCTCTCTTGTGTGACATGATATTTATAGAGGGAGTTTACTCAGATATGTGATTGCAATCTGGAGCAGAAGATGTTCATAAACAGTCACAGGCGGTCCGCTGTAATGAGGTGCATGACATACATCGCAAATAAATAAAAACTGAAACAAAATAAACAAAATGTGTGTGTGTGTGTGTGACATAAACACACTCAAAGACAATGTTCCATGAATGGAGTCTCCCGGTGAAGCTGTCATCGTTTAATACTGAACCTTTCACACATAATATGAGCTCAATTCACAGCTGAGTGGCACTTCTTCACTTTGAGTCATGCGCCGTGGTGTCACTTTTCTATGAGAAAGTACTTACTCTGGGTCAGAGTGGTAGGTGAAACACTCTGGGAGGTAGAGGTCGACTAAATCCATGTGCTCTCTGCCACCATGCTCCAGAGAATGGGGAGAAAAAAAAGATGCCTGCTTTCCCTTTCTCCTAAACAGCTTTTCTGGACTCTCTTACTGCACAGTTGTGTCACCTTCTCTTTGTTCTGCCGCCAAACTTTCTGCCCATCTACTGGCCTCTGCTCTGTCCTGTCACACTCTTCCCTCGTCTCATTGTCCCCCCGTCCGTCCTCTTGCCACTCACACTCCTCAGCAACAGCCCCAGGACAGCTGGCTGCCTTTGAAGTCCTGACTGTTGTGACAAGGGTCTCCAAGCGAACAGCCAAGCTTCACCATTTGAATGGTCCCTTCCTCTCAGAGGGCTGAGCTGACTGCTGATTGGCTGGCAACTGAGCCAATGAGTGCTGGCCTATCACTGGGGCAGGTGGATATGAGAAATGAGGATATGGGTAAATGGAATGGGTTTCATTTCTCAGCATGAGAAAGAAGATGCTGGATTGTCACTCATTAGCCACAGGCTTTGTTTTTCCTCATGTTGTGTGATATGAAAAATGAATGAACGAAAAAAGTGAGGTGATTTTAAATAGGATTGCAGCAACTGTTGCTGCAAGATTTCAACTTAGATCACAGTTTCATATTATCTTCATTGTGTATGAACTGCAACTGTTAAAAAAAAAAAAAAACAGTAGCCAAAACTAATAAAATTAAACAAAATCAGAAACAGTTTTCGTAATTCATTAAACATTGTGAATCATCTGGATTCTGATTTCATCTTATTGAGCCTCAACATATGCACACTATAGGGATGTTTCCGGTGTTTGTGTACAAATATGTGTGTGTGTGTGTGTGTGTCTGCGTGAAGAGGATTTTTGACGACTTGGACGAATCACGTGTGGATCTGCCGCTTAAGTGGATTAGAGTCTAGTAAGCACATGTAACACTGGGCTGTTTACTGTTACTTCACTCTCTCAGCAGAAATCACTCAACATGACTACATTACGAGACTGGTTTACTGAATGTGCTTTTCTATTATTGTTATTAATAATCATTATAACCGTAATTTCAACAGAATTGCATTAACTGCAGAGAAATGTAGTGAATTTTCGTGAGATCAATAAAAACCTCATTACACTTATTTCGTGCAGCTACACAAACCAAATACAGCCAGATCTATTGATATGAACCCTGATATTTATGGTTAAATTTAATTTCTCCCTTAACGTTTTTTTTTTTCTGCTAATTTATATCCCATTACACCTGTTAATCTTTATGTTTTTTGCAACGTAGGCACTACTTCTATGCTTCTAACTTTTTTGTGAAAAGCAACAAGAACCATATTAGACAAGAAGCCACAGGTCATTAAATCAGATAAATATAAAAGCTGGAAGTCACTTAAAGTTTTCTAACTGTGAGTGTGCACGTCAGTCAAAAATGTGTAACTGGTTTTAATTTTGTGGCAGATCAGTAAACACACTGCATATACTGTGCACTCGCTCTCTCGGTGCTAGATTGGATAAATTGAGTGTTATTCTGCAGGATTAAATTTAACACTTGTGCAGTATATCACAATGTTAGATACCAGCGTCTGAATGGATGTGGAATATGCAGTCCTCTATTCAAGATCATCATAGATTTTAAGGTTTAAAGACTCGTTTTTTGTTGTTTTTCTCTTTCCTAGGAAAGAAAATGTTGCTGTGAACGCACCCTGCAACTTTCAACATATGGTGATGGAAGATCTTCAGTCAAAACACCTTCCAGATGATCACAGTTTGAAATCATATGTCAGTTGCACCTGTGGCAAAGGGAGTTCAATGCCCTCAGGTTTCACTTTTTTTTTTTTACCCCCTTCATCAGTCTCAGCCTGTCGCTTCCTCCGTCGTCACCATGACGTTGTGACCCTTGCTGAACCAGTCTCCTCAGGAATGAAACCACTTGCACTAATCTGCCGCTCAGATAAAAGCCAGACAGCAGACTGCGTGGAGTGGGCCTTATCTCATTATGCACCACATGAAACGCGCAGCCACGAGAAATGCACCCTGAATGAAAGCAGCCACATAAGCAGACGTGCTGCATGTGCAAACCAACACGCAAGCATGTGCAGACAGAAAGGAGAAGGCACACAGATAAAAAGCGTGATTTGCAATGGCAGATCATTTTATCTCATCTGTAAAACACAAAAAGCCAGACAGAGTGCCTCTATCATATCGGATTAAAAGTTAATATAACACATAAAAAATTATCTACACAGAAATTATCTTCTATAAACCATTTAGGAAACTGAATGTTGATGTTTAAGTGAAGTGGCTCTTATCTTCCAGCAGTTTTTACTTAGCCAGCTCCTATTAGTGCATTTATTATTTGCTCAAACTAATCTGAAGTGTTTTTCACACATTCAGAAAGAGAAAAAGGGTATGCTGAAATTAAAACATCAGAGATTAATGATTTTGTCGGCACTTGATATTTCCTTTGGCACCAGCTGAGTTGTCCTGAGACGCTCCACAACAGAAGTAGAGCAGCAGCACGTCAGGCAACAGTGGCGTCAAGTGAAACACTCGAAGGAAACAACACTCCTGAGCCGTTATTTACATATTCTGATAATTTCCTTATTGCTGTGCGCCAATTTGTTCAAAAGATTCTTGTGTCATTCTGCAGTGGCTCGCTGTCAGAGTTTGATCTATGAACTATTAAGTAATGTAACAAGTAGAAGAATGAAAAGATGTTTCACTTACTGAATAACAGATGATTTATCATTATATAAATCAAGAATGAATTCCGATTAGAGATAAATTCCCTATTATACTTTTGGCTCCTGGCATCAATTGCCATAAAATTTACTGCGGACATTCAAACTGTCCAGAGGATGAAGCCTGTGGACCAAAGTCATTTTGTGACTTTTCCTCTAGCACCACCATGAGGTTAACAATTATGGGTCATAGGGGATTCTATATGGGATTGTTCTGCATATACATTTCAATGACTCTGGAGATTCTTTAAAATTTCAACCAGTGAGTAATAAATAAAAATTCTCTGTTTATCAATTAACCTACTATTAATTAATTTGATTAGATCTTGTAAATCAAACAACTATAGAGTCAAATAGTTTATAAAGTGATGTAGCTCAAAGAAGATATCAGTGTATGTGTCAATAAGTAAAAATAATTGCAGCACATGAATTTGTCATGTCAGGTTAATCAGGTTAAGGGAAAGGAGAGGTTAAAGGATGCAAAGAATAAAGGAGGCAGTGGTCGCAGTTCTTACAAATTAAATCGGAACAAATAAAGATAGGGTTAGCAAAGTGTTATCAATCAGTATCAGGCTCAGCAGCCAGTCATACAGTTAAAGAGATATTAACATCCTCGCTAAAAGAAGGGACACTGTCAAACGCCAAACGACCACCAGAAATGGACAATGGAATGAGTAAATTCAGTGCAGAGGACAACAACAACACGGACCAAAGCAAAGCTCCTATAAAAAGTCATAGAAACAGGCTGAATGCATCACTTCACAAAACAAATCAAGCCTATTTTTACACTGCAGAGGCAGGGTAAAAATGCAGAGGCTGAAATAAAGACAGGAGTTCAATAACAGCTCCCAGCTGCCAGCTATTGACCCAACACCAGATGCATCCAGTTTTCTTTGAAGAAAAGGAGAGATGCGAATGCATGCATGCACGTGTGTGTGTGTACACCTGGTATTCCCTATGTTGTGGGGACCACAATCTATTTACACAGTCACATTATGGGGACTTGTCTTCCTCATGGGGACAAAACTCAAGTCCCCATAATGTAAATGACTACATGTTAAGGCGAAGACGTGTTAAAGTTAGGCTTAGGTTAGAGTTAGGTTAAGGTTATGGTCAGGGTTAAGGTGAGGGGACTAGTAATTATGGTTAAGGTTAGAGTAAATATCCAGGAAATGAATGTAAGTCAATGCAATGTCCTCTGAAGTCATGGAAACCAGTGTGTGTTACAAAGGGACTGTCCAGTTTTGGGAGCCAATTTGACAGCTGTCCCTGAAGGCCGAGATCTGGTGGTTGTGATGAGAACACACACACACGCACACACACACACAGACAAATATACACAAATACACATTAGCATCAACCCTCAGATCTAGTGAGTGTAATCTGCTTAGTTTATGCCTGACTCACAGTCATCCATCAATTACCGAGACAGAAGGAAAGACTATTGACACTGTGTTCAAACACCATTGTCTCGCCGCTCCAACACACTATGCCTCAGATGCAAAAAATGGCTTAGAAAAGGGTGGAGACAGAAGGAAGGAGGAAAATAAAATATGATGGAACTGTGTAAAGATACACACAAATGCAAATCAAGATATTAAGTCGTTTCAAAGGGAAGAAGTTGCATGTTTCACAATTACCAGTCTTTATATAGGCTACTGTAGAAGGATGGGAGGGATTACCATATATTAAATGATGGACTGACAGATGAGCACATAGAATCAGATCAGTTTCACTCTATTGATCTGTAACGCTCAGTGGTGGGATCAGAGGTCAGATGCACACATCCATGCTGGACACCTGAGAAATCCTGTGGGAGAAGCTTAAAGCAGCATAAGTGTAGTAATGTCACATATTATAGAGACTCTGGGGCCTCCTCCTGCTGCTGCTGCTGCTGCTGCTGCTATTCCCAGAAGGTCAGTGGTCATCAAATGGTTTTCACTTATCTTTGGAGCCCACAGTCCCCTCGCGGAGGAAGTGAGTCACTGCAGGGGAAATAAATACGCACAGCAAAGCATTACAGCTAAATTTGGGATACTTTTATGACTTACTTTAAAACGCAGAAGAATAACTGTGCAGCCGGTTTACAGACTTTTATAACTTGCCTGCACTGCCGCCTAGTGGAAGAATTTCTTTGACATTTGGTGACCACAACTTTTGATAAGAGCTGATAAATTAAAAACTCTGTTAAGGACTTTAACGGAATGTAACACGTTAGACTGCGGGCTTAAAAGCAAGGTTCCCATCTGGATGTGCTTTTAAGGTGGTCGGGTAATCAAGCCTCTTCTTACAACATAGGGTGGATTACCATAGCAACAGCTCTTCATACTCTCAACAAGCACCATCAGATTAGCTGGTCAGCTCTGGACAGCAACATTAGGTCTCAGTGCTTTGAATAATATCGGTCCTATCAGAATGTTCTCTGGATGAATGAACTTTTTAAATTGTGACCATTTGCAAAAAAAAACAAAACAAAACAAAACAAAACAAAAAAAAAAAAAACAGTGAGGCACATAATGATGATCATATTAATGATAAATCTATAATCCATTCATCTTCTCTGGCTCCTCAGATTTATTTACTGACCGTTTGGTTGATCTTTACCCTTTAGGATGAGAACAACCGATTAATATACCAAACATGATGGTTAAAATGAGCTCGGCCTGGAGTTACTTTGAGTAAATCAGTAAAACACGACAACTCACACTATGATCAAGCAAAAATAGCATTCTACGTCACCTAAGAAGCCCAGCATCATAACTTAAAAAGAGGATTTAGATGAAATTTTCTGGGAATGAGGGTATGGTCCTTTTAAATCTATTATTATTATTATTATTGTTGGGACACTGCTATGATTTATATTCATTTGGACAGCCGACACAATGTGTCATCCCTAACCTTAACCATAGCATTTAATCTCTAACCCTAACCCTCAATGAAAACCACTATTTAAATAATCCAGTGCCATTAAAAATTAGTTTTTTCCTCATTTGGACCAGGTTTTGGTCTCCATGAGGACAATACGTCCTGACCACATCAGGACTAGAACAGGTCCTTAAGAGGTAACAAACACACGCATATACAGGCATAATGCATTTCCTGGCCCCTTACCCTGTCCTTAACCATCACAACTAAATGCCATCTGCAGCCCTTAACCTTAACCTAAACACAAACTAAACCCAATTTTAAGCCTTATCTAAAAACAAGTCTCTCTCACACACACACACACACACACCTGCTTCCAGATGCATCTCAGGTGAGGATCCACCAGTATGGGTGAAACACACTAAAAGCTGGGAGTCAGCACACACGCACACACACACACACACACACACACACACACACACACACACACACACACACACCTACTGCTGATGTCAGGAACTATTTAAGCCTCCAAACACACACACAAACACACGCACGCACGCACCAACTGAACACAGTCTCTCATCATATTACTTTTATCTCCACAGGTGCTAAATTTATGCCTCTGGCTGATAGTCAGCATGTCTACACTAAACAAATCAACACAGACGCACACAAACAGACTAAAACAGCTCCTCTGTCAGTTTCTTGTTTTTTAAGTGCACCTCGTTCAGCTTCCAGCTTTCTGCATATCTTCCCATCCATTTTGGCTCCCCTCTAACGTGGCCTAACACATTCTGTCAGCAGCTCCACAGGTGAGCCAGTCTCATCTCACCACAGAGAGAGAGAGAGAGACAGCCAACGCCAGTACGTGTCTGTCTTTCTCTCATTTCTTCATCTCCTATTGTTCTTTCTTTCCGTTTCTTCCTGTCTTTCACAAAAGAGCTGTTATAAAACACTCATCTCATCTTATGCATCCATGGGCAATGCCAGTGTTTCCAGGTTTTCAGGCAATAGTTTGACAAAAAAACAAAACAAAACATGTTTCACTGACAAACCTCCTCATGATTCCCTTTCATCCCCATCCCATCTCCAGGTTTTAGGGTCTCCTCTCATAGTTACCTCACCCTCAGCCACAGTCCAGTGATTACTGGCCACGCCAAGGTACACCAGTCAAAATGTAATTTTCTGCAAGATTACACATGATAATGACTCGCTTTGGAGGGTGGCCATGAACGATGACGTCCAATTACGGATGCACAGCTATCGATCTGTCAACAAATGTTGGAATGTAGAAGAAGGAGGAGGGATGAGAGCAGAGACCAAAACTGTAGAGATGTACAGTAGTGTTGTTTCCCGACACACAAACACACTTATGCACTCACAAAGAAACAGTGGACACTGTCGCAGACAAACTGAGGGGCTGATAACATTTGCTGAACTGCTTACAAAGTCCTGTATCAAGGCTTGAAAGCAAGTACCGATGGGAGCGAATAAAAAGCCTCAAAGATGAGTTCACCTGCGAGCAGAGCAGATCTTCACCTGGTCGGAAACACACACACGCAGATGCTGTATACACACCTCTGTTTCTATTCAAACACCACACTGGACTGTTTCTAAGCAGACAGGAACAAAGACACATTGGTCCATTTGCTGCATTTAAAACAAACCCTCTCTCTTCTTTTCTTTTCATCTGCTCATCCTCTTTTTTTTTTCTTTTTTTTTTGCTTTTGCTCAGTACTCACTGTCAGTTTCATCCACTGGCTCGTGCTGCCTGCTCCCTCCGCTCTACAGCTGCAGTCAGTCAGTCAGTCAGTCAGTCTCAAGGACAAACACTCCAGCTCTCCTCGCCTCCGGTCTGAGTAGCTCAGTGATGCAGCAGCAGCAGCAGCAGCAGCAGCACACACATACTCACTCGCGCACAAACACAACACACACGCTCCTCTCTCCGTTCTCTCCCCTCAGCATCTCACTCTGATCCACTGCTGACTTCACCTACCTACCTGCCTCGCTTGCACACACAGGAGGTGGTGGTGGTGGAAGTGATGGTGGAGGTGGTGGTGGTGGTGGTGGTGGGGGGGGGTCCTGAGAGAGTGTGCCAGACAGAAAAGTGTGTCTAAGGGATGGGGTGGTGGATGGGAGGTGTGTGGAGGACACAGCCAGCATTCCCTCACATGCAGAGAGATGTGGTGAGTTGGAGAGAGAGTAGAGGACACAGTTTTCTGTTGTAGCCTTGCAAAAATGGTGGTGGTGGTTTGGGGGGGGTGTCATATTTCAGTGATGTTGAATCAGCACATGAACGTGATGCATGTGTTGACAGAGTGGGCAATGTTTAAGGACATGTTCCTGAGGGCAATTATGACGTGAAGCCCTCGCTGCTTATGCACGTGTTGCCTCAGGAACACTAAGATGAAGGAGTTGCTGCCGGTTTGGATTTTTTAAGCTGATGAAACGGTTTTTTGGTGTAAATATTGCCTATTGCAGTACAGAGATAAGTATGATTATTTAACTTGGAAAAAATATGCTGTCATATTGGGTTTCTTCTGGGAAAATTTAACTAAAGATCCTTTAAAACCCCATCAATTTATGCCGATAAAATGGTTATTGTAAAATTATGGTTTTTATTCTCAAGTTTTGAGAGGGTAAAAATAAGTTATTTAAAACTCTTAAGTTTCTTCTATATTTACCTGATCGTGATAAAAATAGAAATACAACACTAAGAATATCAGTGTCCTTTGGTGCTAAATATTCATTATGTTCCTCTAATGAGGCAGTGCAACCTTTTTGTTCTCACTGCTGCTTTTCTGATTAAAGACCACAATGACTCGTTCACATTCAAGTACTGCACATCCTGATCACTGATACAGCTTAAACAGCCCAAACCAACACTAGTACTTTTCCAGCTAAAACAAAATGTCTGCTGTGAGAAAGGCCAATACAATTACAACACTTCACAAAACAAAGACTTCATGCAAATATCACTTTGTGAAACTTGCATGAATAAAAAAAATAATAATTTTGTAGTGCTTCTTCAGTTGCTTTAATTGTAATTACGTTCTGCACATCATTTGCATCTGATAAGATGCCATTTACAGTCTGTCTGTGCCCACAGTCCTGACAAAAGGTCTAATAATCAAGTAAATCAAATGAAAACTGTTAACTATTAATTCTTTGATGCCTCATATGACAGCAATTACACATTTTTTTAAATTCTGCACACAGATATTAGCTATTTGTATGAAAGGGAAATCCTCTGAAGTCTGACCTACATAACAGCCATCATTATTTGTTATATTAGTGTGTGTACACTCATTAATACTGCAGTCTGCAGTACAAACATTGGTGGGGATAAAATACCTAAACTGAGAACAATTGAGAGAACTTTTCATTCTTGAACATGCTCCTTCACATATCCACGTTTTCATGGTGAACATTAGCAGAGACTCGCAGCAGCCGAAGCTGCACATGCTTACATAGTGATGAGACATGAAGGGCAGGTTGTGGTTTAGATTTTTATCTTTTTTTGTTTGTTTGTTTTGGGTAGATAAAAATTCCTGATGACATTACTTTAATCATTAAATGAACAATAAAATGGATGGGAAAAGTACATCTCAACACACATCCATACAGTGTGCCCTAATTTCATGACAATAAAAGGAACCTAAAATACATCTTGAGGTACATATGAAAAAGCCTTCAACTTCAAAAATTCTCACACAATATTGGACACAACCATTTATAATGAAATCATTAACCAAAACCACTGCCTGAAAACAAACCGATCCGTCATCATGGCTGCTCTCACTACAGGATCAAGAAAACCCTGTCTGAAACGCTGTAATGTTTGTGTGTGAGGTAACAGGTCTGAGGCAGCATGCCAGCTTAATACACTAACAATGGGCCATCAGTGTCATTTATTTCCTCCAACATGGAGTTTCTCAACAGGACGTGTTTGCAAGAAGTATTTTCTCCACCTCAGCTGCAATCACTCACTCCCATGTGTGTGCAGATATCACAGGCTTCTTGCAGTTTCCCCAATATGGGAAAGTTTCTGTTTCAGCTCAGACTCTGTTGTTAGGACGAGCCCCATCCGTTGATTTCTAGTGACCCACATGTCCGAATAACTGTTTTGTTTTTTTTCCTTTTTAATTCTTCATCATCATCTGAGCAGCATTACATCTCTGTTACTCCTTGTAGCAGGTTTAGCATTTAGAAGCTGGGTGTTCAGTTGAAACCTAAACCCATGCCTTTGGGTCTTTGTGTGGCTCGGATGGGCTCTGTGATGCCCCTTCCCTCTGGACCTAAGCCCATCCCCGGGCTCCAGCCCATGCTCTGCAACATGCGGTTCCCCATGTTTGTGTCCGGGATGGGAGGAACACTCTCTCCAACCACACCTGAAAACAGAAAACAGTCACAGGTTAGAAAGAATGGAGCCTGTCCCAAATTTTAAGTAAAAATGATATAAAAAAAGCATTGCTGCTTTAAAATATCTAGAAATGATGATCCCATGCTGCTTCCCAGGGTCATTTGATATTGTCAATGTGACAACTCACATTGGTAGAAATGACATACCATACATTTAATGTAGGAATTGAAGAGCAAGTATTTTAAAACTATGATCCATTACTTTAATTTGCATTATAGAGTAACGCTGCAAATTTATGAATTAAATGCTTAGTGAGTTGACAGAACAATTTTGATTATTGAGCAAATATTTATGTACATTTTTAGATACATTTTGAAAAACCATTCAGTTTCAGTTTCTCTGTTTGTTTTTCCATCATCTTCAATGACAGCGAATGTTGAGGCTGCCATAATTCTGAAATCATAAATTTAGCTCATGATTTATTGATTGAGACATTATAAACATAATATGCTTATTCACATTTCACACACTTATGACTATGCAGCCTCAGCAAACTTGCAGCACTAACAACTTTTGTCCAGTGATCTCATCGCTCACATTAAAATTGTTAAGGTCACCTGAAGACAATAAATCCCTATAATAAGTGACACCAATGCCCATCACAGAAAGACAGAGGTCGTTTTGTCCTCTCCCTCAATGATGTTCTGACTTTCTTCCTATAAAATTCAAGCTGCCCATTCACACACAAATGATGGGTCCCTGGTGAGTTTTAGCCAAATTGGCAGGATGCAACTAGTGAATAATTCACTGAAGACGACGCAATTTTTCGGGCAACACATTGAAACAGGGAGCAAATCTTTTTTTACATAGTGTTTGTTTTATGCTTGTTTTTGCTGACAACTTTCTCTTTTATTTGGTCTCAAGTTTTTACAATTGATTGAGTGATTTGTGTGTGTGTGTTGGGCTAGTGATTAAAACAATAAGGGAGCTCACATGTGTATTACAAGCTCAAATGCCACTGAGAAGAAACTTTTGGTATGAGGTTGTAAATTATGATTAAAGATGGCAGAAGAGTCGACTATCTTATAATATGCCTTCAGCCTAACAGCATTAGGCTTTGCTACCTCGACCCTCCTCCTCGAATAGCAACAAGCCTAGTAAAGTGGTTTAGGGGAGGGGGTAGTGATACATTAGTGTAACTGGCTAAGAGCTAATCCAGCATCTCTACTATGACAGGTGACACGTGTCCAGCAAAGCTTAGCAGGAAAGGGGGTTTTAAGCTAAAACAGGTTTTAAAACAGCAAAAAGAGGCACATTTTAAATATTAATTAGTCCCTTAGAAAATATGAACTATAAGTTTCACTTCTAATGCAAATCACTTGTCTTTCAGGTTATGTGTGATGCACTCAAAGAACAGGAATGAAGATTGACCATAACAGTGATTTTGACCAAGAGGGGGATGAGAACGAGAGAGAAAATGAGAGCCAAAAATACAATAAAGGGGCAGTTGGTTATATGTGCCAGATGGTGTGTTTGGTGTATCAGGGTGTGCATCCAATACCTGAGGGGGCAGTGGAACCGAGGGGGGCTGCTTTTCGCCTCCGCTTGACATCTCCTGTACATAGAGAGCCCAGGTGCCCACTGGTCTGTCTGCAAAACCAGCCAGGCAGGACAAAAATATGCCAGCATTAATGTGTGATCTCAGATAACACTACACCGAGTATCCATGGTTTCAAACCTATAAAAGGAGCTGTGTCAATGAGAATGCAACAATGAGAATAAAAAGTAGGGCCGGGAATGAATCAGAGGTGTTTTAAATTACATGTGGTTCTTACCTGCTGGCTGTTTTTACTGAACAGCTCCTCCGATGCCCCCTGTCTGTCCGTGGGTCCCAGTGCAGCTTAAGTGAAAAGAACCATGATAATGTGTAAGCTGTAAGAATTTTAATCTTTCCAATAACACTTGTCTTTTTTTTTTTAACTATTGGAAACAAGACTAAATTTAAAAATGATATTTACCTGTCCATGGTCTCTCCTTGAGCCTGAGCTGAACCACGGTCTGCTGAAGAGAGTGTTATTTAGGACTAAAATTTTCATCAATACAGCATTTCAGAGAAAAAAAAAAAACACACTTTTATTCCAGTATTTACACTATCGCTGCCCAACTGGGACAACAATCCTCTTAACTGTTCCTTTCCAACAAGTGCTTAGAATTCCTCTAAAATCAAAGATGGCTGTAATGAGGATGCTAGCAGCTCTGTAGCTCCTGGCAATAAAGCTGGTCCTGACCAGAGTACTAGCAGTTCTCCTGCTGGTAAAGCTGCAACCTCCCAAAAAGCAGGACAAAGTACTGGCAAAGTGAGGTGCAATGGTAAAAAAAAAAGTACCCTCAGTTTAGCTTTATACGTTCATGTTAATTTGAAAGTAAAGGGAAAGAAACTAAATCTGACTACTACAAAATTAGATCCTATTTGACTCCAATACCTGTTGGTTCTATTTGGACACACGCTGAGTGAAAAACCTAATCTAAATTATAATAATAAAAAGAGCTTACTCTAAATGAACAAACATAAAACAGAATAAACAATAAGTCAGACTACTTAGTGAAAGACAGGGACACACTCATGGGAGTCCTGGGTTTGTCTACCCAGTCGGTCATTGAAACCCTGGCTGGGGCTGCCCTGCATTCCAACATCCGACGCCTGCTGGTTTCCATGGAGACGGCTCAATCTGGCATGGAAACCTGACAAAAATTATATAGTAACATTATGAAACAGAATTTGTTTTTTATGGAATAACCAAGGTGAAAAAAGTTGGGTTTCAAATGTTTCAAAGTCCAACACTTCATGTACTACAATGTTTTTTCTTCCAGTATATACAGTAAAACTACCCTAAACCTTTATTACTAAAATACTGATTATTGCCTTATTTGTCTCTGTGTGAAGGGGTTGCCTCCTACTGGTCATGAGTGAAAGTGCAACAACATTGTAAAAGTCTTGAGTACGACTCAAAGTGGCCTCAAACTAATGCAAACCATACATACATAATACTTAAGTCTCCACACTACCTCTCTGAGCTCCAGGGGTCATGAGTGGGAACGATCCTGTGAGAATACTATTGAAGACTGGGTCAGCAAGGTCCAGCTCCTCTGACCCTGTCTCCCTCTCCCACCAGGGAACCACTCCTGCTATCCCACAGGCGCCTCCAGCTGCTGTAGCAGAGCCCGGCTCACCTTCACAGAACCAGTCGCTCTGTTCATCGTCACCTAAGAGAGCCGAGAGAGGCCTCTGGTTCACGAGCACTGCTACATATGCGTTACTTGTGCGTGTAACAATGTTAGTACATAGCTGTTAAGATCCACAGTAGTCCCCTAACTTACACCAAATACAACACAAATATGAGCTGGGCTATCAACTGAACCTAGAATTAATGGTTTTTAATACGATCAGAACTTTGAAAGCACCTTGTCTCCCCTCATCGTTGGTGTAGAGGCCACCGTCACTGCTGTTACTCACGCTGCTGGTTTCACTGAAAAGATAAAAAACAAGAAATAAGAAAAACATGCAAACATTAGGGTGGATATTGCTAATTTTACATAAGATATTCCACATAATACATGTGTTTTAATACCAGTACCAGTATCAAATTGTTGATACCATATGCTCTCTTTATGTGTGAATATTCTTAGATACTTGTATTCATTTTATCTGAACCAGGAACTATCTTATAAAAGAATAAGTAAATGTGAAATTGAACACCAAACATGATAAAACTAACCAAAAATTCTAACTTCTGATATTCGTGTTTTGTTTCACAAACAACCTTACCTGCTGTCCTAAAAAACTTACACACACTTGTGGAAACAGAGGAATTGCAACCTCTGGAATCATATGGCACAAAAAAGAAAACAAAAGTCAAAACACTAACCACCTGTCACTCATCTCCTCATCTGAGCCTTTCTGCTCCTCCAGCTCCATTTTGTCTTTGGACCCTTCAACCGGAAAGGACATGGGATCCTCACTTTCCACCACCACCCCTTCATCCGCAGCCTCCATTCCCAGCCTGAGGGTTGCCAGTTTCCTCTTCTTCACCCTGATTTTTCCTCCAATGCCTCCTCCACATAGCTCCATGCCAACCCTGTCCTCGTTCAAACCAAGTCTATGAGGCCTTCCACTAACACGGGCTTTAGGGACAGGTGGGGGGCCGAGGATATTGGAAGAGGATGGTTCTGGTTCTACAGGTGGATCTACAGCCATACGTTTGACCTTACGTCGCCTTCTGAGGCTGCGAGTTCCCTCTGCAGACCCAAGGACACCCATGTCATCCAGCCAAAGCGGTCTCTTGCTTCGCCCCATGTCAGAAGTGAGGGGGGTGCGCCTTTTGGGGCCAAGCTGTTCATCTGAATCACTGTTGTCACGGGCATGACTGTTGGCAGCAGAAACACCTCCTGTACTTGCACGGTAGTCCTGGAACAAGTCAATATTGTTAATAAACCCAGAGATACTCAAACAACCACGCTAAATTAACACATTTCTTGGTTATGAAAGAACTCTGTTTGAATGAACTCCATGGAAAATGAGCCCACTTCCTACTTGGTTGATAATGTCAGTAAACATTTTCCTTGAGAGTTAATTGTATTTATTGCTAGTTTATGGTGGTGATATGATGTCATTTTTGTGAATTATATTCCCATTTAGAGGAAAATAGACAATAAATAACGGCACAAACAAGTGTGACTTTACATCCAATAGGCACCTGGTAGCAGGTGACGCCTGTGAACTTGAACAAAATCTCAACTTGGTGCTGGCCAAACCACAGATTTCACAGCTTCAAAACATGGTGCAGATTCCTAAGGGGTGACATCATAGCCGGTTGTGCCTTGAATTTAACAAATATAACAGGAGAAATCAAATGTCTGTCATCTCCAGTGAGACATTAAAGCATAAAAATATATTTAGCTTGAAAAACACTGATTATGTCTGCTTTTTATTTGAAAAGCAATAAACCCATGTCTCCTGTCTTATGGTAAAATTTCAATTTCATGTCCTTCACAAACAAGCACAGACTGGACATCTTGTGACTTTGCTCAAGGAACCCTCAGTTGACACAAATTGTGAAAGGAATTATCATCATCCCGTCTCACCTTATGTTCTTCCACACTGGATTCTGAACCTTCACTGAGGTGGCCTGTCTCCCAGGGTGGATGTGGATTGTCTGAGCGCCGTTTTCTACCCCTCCTCTTCCGAGCCTGCCTCTTCAACAGACAGCCTACTGCTAGTGCATGGTCTCCACCATCTCCAAATCCACCACGAGCAGCTTGCTCCGAGCTCTCCTCCAGTGCTGACACCAGGTCATGGACCAGCTCATCCATCGTCCGGCGAAAGTGCCTGAAATGGAAAAAATACAGGGGGTGACACTTAAAGCTTGTTGTATGCCTAATTTTTATAGGATATCCTAGGACAGGCTGCAAGAAAATCTTCTGACTGTCAGAAATTTAGGATGACCATCTCAAACATTATTTTTTAATACTAACATGTAATAGCCCAAGATTTAATAAGCATGATCACCAAACGGCCTACATTCAGCATACTTGATATCATACCTACGTTTATTAGTTCCATAAACCTTTTTAATTTTTTTTTTTAACTGAAACAGCTGAAGTTGAACTTTGATGGAAGCTTTCGAGAGATGTGGGTGCCACTGGGACTGCTGGCACTTTGAATCACATTACAAATGGAAATCTAAGTAGACATAGACAGGAGTGGCACCAGTATGATTCGCAGCGAGTTTACCTTGCTGAGCATTAGAGCTGGCAAAAGTGATTTTAACAGATTTACAATAACGAAAACCAGCTGTCGAACTAACGTTTGCACAATTAGTAACATTTTAAACATTAATACATTCTTCTCGGAGCCAAAACCTAATGAGGTCACTCCTACTGACTTAAGAAAATAAATCCCTAATTTGATTACGTAGTTTGCGATGTGGTTAACAAACTCCTGTGCAATTAACACAGACGCGACTTTTGTTATTAGCTTCACATGCTAACGTTTGTTCGCTAGCTAGCCAAGTCCCAACAACGCACGCTCCATTGTAGTGTAAAAGATAAACAGCTGATAAAGCTACAGACAGTAGACAAGTACCGGTAGCCGCAGTTATTGTCTGTGAGGTTTGACAATTGTCGCCGGTTAATATACAACAAAGAAACACTCTTGTTATTCAGGGTACCCTAGCTTGTACACCGGCTAACACCGTTAGCTTCATTTCCTCAGCCGGCAGATTCACGAGAGTGGAGTGAACGTGAACAATTTTACGTCTCCGTGATTTCAAAGACCACCTACCAGCCGGTTCCCGCTTTGCCGATGGTTTTTAAATTAGCTGCACGGGACATTAAAGCCGCAAAATGCCAAATACCTTTAACCAGAAACAGTCGGCAAACACTTATACACCATCCTGACACAAAAGCTACAAATCAACTGGCTACTGGATCGATACGAGACAAGAGGACAACGTGAAGGCAGCACGGGGTACTATGTTGCGTTTAGGTACTGTAGGGATTTTTTAGATCGAAATAATGACATAGCCATGTGTAAATAGTATATGGCAGTGTTATATTTATATTACACCTTCATTTTATTGCTCTATAACTTCTTTATTTTCTAACAATATGGTGTTATTTCTGCTGCTGATATTCATCACTACCATGTTGCCTGGGTGCATGTTGGTTTATAGTGAATTTAACTTAGACCAATCCTTTACTTGAGTGTCAGTGTCCTAAACCAGTGGTTGTCAAACGTTTTATACCAAGTGCCACCTGAAAAAATATTTAGTGGTTAAAGTAAAATATTGTTAAAATACAGTTGTGTAAATAGGCCGAGCAAATCCAGCTATGATACCAAGATAATTTTCTCTATCATCATCAACCTCTTCCTCACACTGGTATCGTGAATTTAGATTAAGATGAAGCAAGAGGTAAGGTGACTAATTATTATTATTATTATTTAAATTATTATTCTTTTTGTTATTTGTTTCATTTTCTTTGCACTGCGGTCAAAATTCCTTAGCTCCACTCTGACCATCGTGAGACAGGGTAGTTTTACCCTACTGATGAAGTGTTGTTGCAATAGTACATGGTACATACAGTAGAACAGTATTTCTGTTTTTCCTCCAAGTACCACCTGAGGAAGCTTGTGGACCACTGGTAGTACACATACCACAGTTTGAGAACCATTGCATTAGACATTTGCCATGAGCAAAACCCTGTATCACCTTAACACCTATAAAGTAAACCTAAATAGAATGAGTGAAATCACTCAGAGAGCATAAACCACTGGATTGGGATTAAAATTTATGTTCAGATCACCACCAAAATCTGAGATTATAAAATACAACCCCAGGAATTTTCATCGTAATCTGTCCTCCACTTGAGGTTTGATAACTTCTTTAGATAACACAACTTCTTTGGTGGAAATTATATACTGTATATACTTATATATTCAGTATGTAATTGGATATATACTTATATCCAAGAAAATGAGCCAAAAATTGGTTAAACTGGATGTTGAGAAGCAATTATATGTTGCCTGATTACAACACAATAGTAATTCTCATGGCACATGAGGTAAGGAAGGTATAGTTTGGTACTTTGTATATGTATTAATTAGTAGGTACCAAAGCTTCACAATACTATACTACTATAAAAAGTTTTGACGCTACAAGTGAAGGGAGCTCTGTGCCCTTTAGTCAACGCTGCTGTATTTACCATTTCTGAACACAGGAGGGCGGTGTAGTCTAAAATTGAATGAACTCCAAATTACAGACGGACAACATGTCTTTGCAAGCAATCAGCTGCCATATCAAATAAAAACAAAATGTCAGCAGTTCAAACGCATCAATGACAAGTTTATATTATATAATAGTGGTCATTGGAAGCATCACTGGGTACCAGGGACACTTGGATTTAACCCCAAGGAACAGGTGTTGTGGTGTTTTCTGAATGTCAGAGACTGGTGACACAGTGACAGTCACACTTGTGTTTCCTAATGAGAAATTACGCTGTGGTTAGGAGGGGGACCTTTGAACCAGGGTAATTCTCCATCTGTTTGGCAGGTGATGTGTGATCCTATGTAAACGAGGAAAACTAACATTCAAACCATTATTCTAACAAACAGATGTCCAATCCTCAAATACCTTAGAAGTCACAGGGTCTGGTGGTGCCCTCTCCAGGATCGTCTCAGATTTCTGACCCAGAGGCCCAGGTAAATTTAGTAAGACGCTGCCCACTTGTACACAGCGGTCAGACACTTGACGTGCTGTGGGCGCGGAGACACAACTTCTAAACTAGAGAGGATTTGTCGAGTTTTTATATAAAGAGATCACAAAAGTCAACAGATCTACTGGGATCAAATACATTATGGAATCATGACATCAGTAGAGGATGATGAAGAATTAGAGGCTGTGAATGAGACTGTTGAGCACTATGGCAATGACACCACCTGGAGTTGGGTAAAGTGGCTCTTAAATCATCTGCATGCAGGAAAGGAAAAAAACAGATGCTTTTACGTGCAACTGGTTTATAGCATAAATAGGGTGAAATGAAGAAAACTAGTCTGGAGGCTCATATGAAAGAAGAAAAAAGAGCAAGACTTGAGTTTCTGTCATTTAAGATCCATCAAGAAGTTTTCAGTCAAGTTTAACATGAAGAAAAATTACTAGAGACAATGTTTTAAATGGTTAGTGCAGAGACAGCGATACCACAAGAGTACACGTGTTTCAATCTGAAAATCTCAACTGAACCTTGAGAAGGATTAAAAAAAGGGGTGTTAAGTGGAACAACATGGAATATCACAACATCTTTGTCATGTAAAATTACATCTTACATAAAGATTTAGTAGCTTGGAAAAAATATAAAGACATACAGTATGTGTATGTCATGACAGATAACTCCATGTATTTGTAAGGCTAATATGCATTTATTGGGGTCATTTATTTTGAAAGGTTTTGTGACAAGAAGAAGAACCACACAATCAGTGAGCTCTGAATTTTAAGCTTTATGAAGTAGGACCATGTGGATCAATGTTTTAGTTTGTAGTTCTCAATCACTTGGCCATTTGCAGAAGTAGCACTCTAAAACCATACATTTTGTATTGTTTTTAAAATCTCTGTATCACAGTGTGGCAGGTCCACCTTTTTGTCAGGTTTCATGATTCTCAGGCCACAATGCTCTGAGCCAATCAGAGCCTGTGATTTCAGAGGCCTTGATATCAACCCACTGTGTAAAAGAGATTATTACGCAATGAAACTGCAACGTGCTTTCGCTGACTCAACTCACATGCTGTCTATACAGAATGTCTAGTACTTACACATTCTGTTTTTGATGGCAAATCGTGAGGAGTTAGTAAAGTTTGTCTTGAAACTGGTTCCTGGGGTCATGTTATTGCATTGTTCAGTACATTTAAAGTATATTAACTCTTTCTTGACAAGGCAAGATGGCATTTGACTTGGAAAAGACAATGAAGGACTAATGGTTAAATCTATAACAAGTTGCTGGCTGGATGAATGGTGTGGTTGTGCACAGACTGTACAGTATGTTTCTCCTTTAAAAAATGTAAATGTAAAAAAAAGATCCCCAACACTGTAATTAGTGCAAATGAAACAGCCCATAGCTACAATCATCATGGGCATGCAAAATAAGTAAATTCTTAATACTTCATAGTTCTGGAGTCATTTTAGGTAAGTGAAAAACATTTGTTTTGTCTTTTCCATGCTGACGTAGTTCAGTGACACTTTATATATCAGCTTGTTTATTGAAGTCTGATATGCCACTGACCACGGATGTTAAAAATGTAATTGCCATCATGTGCTGTTTTGTGTAAGGAGAATATTGGCTGAGTTGACATCTTCCTGGCAAAACAGTGTGTTCTTAGAAACATGTCAGGAGGGCAGCTGTGTGGCTCATGTATCCATGAAGAATTCAGTGACACTCAAGAGTGATTTGAGGACATGCTGTATGTGGCAATGCCTGTGTGAGCTGACTACTGATAGTATTTTAACATTATGGTATGTTTCATGCTTAGTGTTGAATCATTGCTGCTGTATAAACAAGAACACATCTAACATCATATTGGTTGGCATGTTTTGAGTAGAGCTGCACAGTTATTTGCAAAATAATTGAAATTGCAATGTCCAAATTGCACTGCCATTACTTCATTGAGATAAAATGTATGACAGAACAGCATTGTGGTGAAATGCTGCAACACAGCTATTTCACTGGCCCCAACAATCTTTCTCTTTTGATTAGGAAATAAGTATTGCTTGACTACAGACTCAAACAAAAAGTCAAATTATTATGATTTGGATGATTGAGTGTGAAAATGATAGGTAAGATGCAGACATTATCAATCTGTAAAAATAATGGCAGTATGTTTTTTTTTGTCTGTGCAGTGCAGCACTGATTTGATTTTATCCACTTTTGATTTTATTGACTTACAAGATTGATGTTATCAACTTTAATGGCCCTGCTGATCTTTGGCTCAGGGTGAGGGAGGGATCTTTAGTCCATCCTACGCACAGTATGTTTCACAGTAATGGCATCAGTGAAGTAACCAAATAGTAATTACTTGTCTTTTGTGCAGTCACGTGAATAACAATTTCCTCATTAATGAAAATGTCAGCTGAGGCTACAGAAGCTTTACAGGGTTGAGAGAAAAAGTGGCTGTCACTATGTACAATGTGACTTGAATGTGAATTCATGATATAGTGTCAACAGACAGAACATTATGGACATTTCCGAGACACACAACAATCCAGAAATGTAAGAAATCACAAAGCTCAGCTTAACAGACTTTGATGGAAAAACTCAAACACAAAGACATTCACATTCTTTCTTTTCTGGTTTTGCACAGAAAGTCTGCCCTACAGTCTGGAAAAACAATTACCTCCTGCACACACACACTGAATTGGCACATATGTAGAAACAGTATGCGAGGCTTGTGTAGTCGTGTAATCTATCAACAGTTTGGGCTGTTGCCAAAGAGATCCACAAAACAACGATTCACTGTCGTTTTTCAGGCCTCAGTTTCCTACATGAAGAACACGTGTCTCATGTCATTTGTTTAAATTTCTGTGTGTGTTTGGTTTTTACTTCTGTACAGTGCTACCTTCGGTCACATATACAAATAGCAGTCGTAGTGTTTCCTCTGTAGGGTCTCAGGCTACAACAGCTTCGATCGTATGTGCCACCAGTCTGGCCTGTGATTGGCCACAAAGATCACCTCACTGCATCAGCCTGACTCCGCTGAAGCTGCTGACGTAGCAGTCACTCGACTTCGAGCCGTGACGCAGCAGCAGCAGCTGATGCTGGTTCGTGGTCATGGACCCTTTAACACGAGTGAGCCTGCGCTGTTCACGTACCTGTCACATATACGGTATTTTTCCCCCCACACGAAAAACACGTAAATGTGTATCTTTTTATGTTTTATCTTGTGTCTAGTGAAACCAAAACAGTACAGAACTGACTGTATTTGGGTAAAAATAGTTATTATGAACATAAGTCCTAAAACACAACAAAAACAACTCTTGAGTCAAGTTACTTCGACGTAAAGTAAAAAGCTGCTACTGTTGCAGCCACTGTGGCAGCGGCTGAAGTGATGAATTAGGCAACTCAACAGCTCGACGCTGATTGGTCAGGAGGCGGGCTCGTGCTGCAGGTGACGTCAGACACTGACGAGCCTCTCGCACACACAGACACACACAGAGAGAGTGAAAGAGAAATGGAACACCTCTTTTTCCCCGCTTGTCCTTTTCCTATTTAACTATTCAAGTCGTTGACAGTAAGTCAACAGTATCGCAGTCTAAGAAATCACCGAAAAGATCAACAACTCGTCTACAATGCCTTGTTGTGCTGTTATACGCCACTGAGGAAACGCCTGTCTCTCATCATATTCTGCTTTAAAAGGTAGGAACTACACTGTTACATTATTGCGTGTTTGGCAACACTGTGTGGAGAGTGCGATTTATCTTCTGTTTATGTGCTAAATTTCTGAGCTGCACATGATCACCACTATGTCCTGTAGCCAGTAAAACAGTATTAACCATTTACCTTGAAATATGCACTTGGAAAAATGCTAAATGTTTGTTTCTGTTAGACACGTATGCATCATATAAACCCTTCACTTATTTTGTCCACATTATGGCTCTTATGTTGATCTATGGGTATTTAGAGGACGTGTTGATTCTATTTTGTGAAGCATAAAGGTTTTGCATGCAGGTGTGAAGATTATCTGTCTCAGTCAGCCAGATTCCTTCCTGCAAGAACATCTTCATATCTGTAGCTTGTAAAGGTAATTTAACCTATGAGAATACCTCAGTCAAACACTTATTTTCTCAAAAGTTGGACTTTCATGGTCATGGACATTCATGTCTTTGTGCTGTCAAATTTTGGGATGAGGCTCTTCAGAGTGCAGCAGTGTTTTACTACAGAAGTAATGTGCTTTGAAAGTCGACTGAGACATCCGGCATCCATGCATCTCAGTGATCACTGCATACAATGAAGGCCATCTAAAAGAGGCAGATCAAGATTCAGACATGGTCGCGTCTTCTCAAATTCATCTGCAGCTCTAAAATTAGTGTGTTCTGTTAGTGGGGCCTCTTCTTGTGGGGCTCACTGCCAACTGAGCCAAGGTCAGAACCCCTTGTTTCAGACTGCAGTTTTGAAAATTGTAAGCATTTGGAAAGGGGTTGCATCACAATGCCACAGTACATTGCCAGCAACAATAAGGTTGAAAGGATATTATTTCTCTGTCTTACAGTGTGCTAGACATGTTGACTTATTATTTTTTCCTTTAATAGTCAGTGGGGGATAGGATTGACACCTGTATGGGAAAACAAAGAATTATATCCGTGGAGTGTTAATGTTTAAGATAAGGCAGAATTAACTGAAAGCGTAAGTTAATGCTTCAACTAATCAAAATGACTGTATGTTTACATGCCCCAGAAATAACCTGGACGAGTTGAAGTACAGTATGACTCCTCTCCAGTGTCTCCTCTCCAGTGTCTTTTTGTGTCCACCTCCACAAAAAGACACTGACAGAAATCTATAATACGAAACAACCAGAACTTAAGCAAAACAATTGCGATTAATCTGTTGATTTTTGACTCTACTATTGGAGTAATCCTTTGGTCCATAAATGTCAGAAAATGTTGATCGGTTTATTTCAAATGTCTTGTTTTTTGAATTATTCAGTTTTAATGATTTCTCTGTTATATGGAGAAAATAAGCTCCATAGAAGAAGCTAAACTATAAAAAGCTAAAATAATCTTAATAATGAAAAAACCCTCAAACCAGTTAATCGATTATCAGAATAGTTGACGATTACTTTAGTAATCAAGTAATAATCAATAAACTGATTCAGTATTCAGTCCTAGTCCAGTGATTGAATAAGCTATTAGGGAACAATACAACTTTGATCTATCACCATACACTAAAAACATTGGGTTATTTAAATCACCCAGCACTTTTTAGAGCATAGAAGTACTCGCTCTTTGTCAAATCTTTCCATAAAGAAAAAAGCTAAAATAATCTTAATAATGAAAAAACCCTCAAACCAGTTAATCGATTATCAGAATAGTTGACGATTACTTTAGTAATCAAGTAATAATCAATAAACTGATTCAGTATTCAGTCCTAGTCCAGTGATTGAATAAGCTATTAGGGAACAATACAACTTTGATCTATCACCATACACTAAAAACATTGGGTTATTTAAATCACCCAGCACTTTTTAGAGCATAGAAGTACTCACTCTTTGTCAAGTCTTTCCATAAAGAGTATAATTTCCCTTTAAAATTCATTTGCATTGACATTTACAGCTCTTATCACACAAACCTTTCCTAGATGTTCTTGATTTCTTGCTCTCCTCAGCTCAGAGTAACCATCAGCAGTGTAAAACAGTTACACATGATTTCCAGATCTGTTAGGTAGTGTAAAGGAAGGTGGGAAGGTCAAATTGGCAATAGGTGCTTTTTCTTGCAGTATGTAGGCCACAGACGGTCAGAGGAGAAATTACACAATCACTGAACAGGAACGAGGCTCCATGTCTCCTCTTCTTAGCCATACCAGTCATAGTGCTGCTCATTTCACTCTGCTTTGCTGAAGGAAAGTTCTATTTCCTCAGTGGTGACAATCGGAGGGAATGAGGCCACGACAGGTGTTGGATAATTAACACCTTCAACTTTAAAGGTCGTTCAAGATATGGTTATGGCCACTGTTGAGGAGCTGAGTTAACATAACTGGATCATTTACAGCTGCAGTGCGTTACTTTTGGTGATTTTTTTGTTGTTGTTGCTGATGTTATTAATCTGCTTCTGTTTGGACTTTGTGTGCAGAGATGACATAACATTAGCTGTATGCTGCATATTATATGTAAAAAAAGAGGGTCTATCAAGAATTACTATTAGACGTGACTGAGGGAGTGTTTGTGTGTATACAGCAGCAGCGCAGCAGTGGGTGGAGGCAAGTAATGTTTATCAAATCAAACAGCTAAATGAACAGGTTTCTGAGGAGCATAATCTACTTCTGAACCTTTATGTGGACCTTCCTTTGTATTTTCAGTCCTTCAATTTGTTTGCTGCTGTCCCTATTAGTGCAATATTGCTGCTGCCTCCATCTGTTGTGACATAAAATGAATCACTTCCTTGGTACATCACAAGATTGTCACCATCATATGTATTAATTATATTAATTATTTATTAATATTAATTATATTTAAAGGTTACACTAATGGCAGATTGAAAACCTTCTGGTGTGAATGTAGCTTCTAGTTATAATACTCACCAATTTATTTTGTCCCGGTTTTGTCCGTATTTCTTCTTCCCCTCCTTCAGACTCGTCAGACCATGAACTACGTGGGTCAGTTGGCAGGTCAGGTATTTGTTCAGGTCAAAGAGCTGTACCGAGGCCTCAATCCTGCCACGCTCTCAGGCTGCATTGATGTCATCGTCATAAAGCAGCCCGATGGCTCCTTGCAGTGCTCACCCTTCCACGTTCGCTTCGGCAAAATGGGCGTCCTCCGCTCCCGAGAAAAATTGGTAAAAACATAACAAATAAGTGATTTGGTTTTACGGTAAACACTACATTAAAAGTTCAAATTTCTTCAACTCTTTGTTTCTGTCTCTTCTCTCTCCTCCAGGTGGACATGACAATCAATGGAGAAGCAGTGGATCTGCACATGAAGCTTGGGGAAAATGGAGAGGCATTCTTTGTGCAAGAAATGGAAAATGATCAGGTATATTGACAGAGAAAAAAGGAAAAAGGTTTTTAAACATGTGATGTTACATGTTTATGACTGAGTAGCAACACTGGAAAATATCTCAAGTCAACAGTTATATTCATTGTAATTCATGGCCACAAAGAATAATGAAATAGTAAAATTTGTTTCCCTATGGCCACAGTTAAGTACTGCTACTACATATGCAAATAAAAGCAAGATTCAAATAAAAACACACATTATTCTCCACCTCCTGATGCCCTAAAACCCAGACACACCCATGTTTACAACCGCGAAGCCTTATCCAAACTGTCTTTCTCCTCCCACTCTGACATAGTATTTCAAACAAGGTCATACTGTGTGCACAGTTGGCACAGCAGCCAGAAATTTCTCCCTTTCCTTTTTGACTGAACAGCAGTCCTCTGTTCATCAGCAAGTGAGTCCTGACTCCTGAATGAAGCACTTACTAACACAGACATTCTGCCCTATATTAAGTGTTGTGGCTAGAAGATTGAGGATATACTAAATTAATGTAAATCTTGTGTGTTTATGAATCAGGCTTAAAAGATATTTTAAAAAGTTAATATGTTTAATGGAGCAATCTGAAAATCCTAATTTCTTTCTTGTTTTATGTCCACAAAGCCTGGAAAACTATGTAAACCAGAGCCTTTTTTAAAATTAGTTATGGGAAACCTATCTTTCCCAGTGTTTTTATTTAGTTGAAGTTTTGAGGTGCAGATTTTAAGAGTCATGTCATGTGTGCTATTATACTGTTGGGTATTGTTGTGGTTTCTTTTGCTGTTGTATGCATGTGAGGATGTGTTCAGCAAAACTGCATAAACAAATGGTGAACTACTCAGCCTGGGGCTCCAACAAGGGAAATGGCTGATTTATATTCCCCAGAGTGGTGTCAAATTATTCCCAGACTTGGAAGAAAAAAGGAGGGGAAGAATGCTGCGTCTTTTGAAACCTTGGCATAGGAAAGAAAAACATAAGGAAATATTGTCAGACCAGAAATCATATGATTATAGCTTAGTTTTTTCTTCCCACTGTTTCACTGTTTTTCCCTCTCTTTCCATGCAACTGCACACACACACACACACACACACACACACACACACACACACACACACACACACACGCACACAGACACACACACACACAGATTTATACTCCCCCTAGCTCTGACAGCAGGAGCCTCTCCTGGAAAGCATTTTCTTTTCCTAGAAGGAGAGAAAATATAAAGGAACTAGTGTGGAAGGATTGAGAGGGGATGTTTTGGGCTGGATGTTTGGTTTTGCTGGCAAACTCTTTGTCTACAGAGAGTCTTTCTGCAAACAGTTTGGCAGTGATTATATATTTTTACCTCTGACAATATTAGAGCAAAACATTAAGAGTGGATCTGTATTTCAATCTATAATTTTACTACCTTGCTTTAAGTTGTTTGCCAAAATAGTTAGAATGCAAGTTAATGCTAAAGGTAATACATCATACAGCATACAACAACAAAAATGTTTCAGTATGTTGTAGGTAGTCAAAGTGTTGACCAAGGCATTTAGCATATTTTTCCTGTGTCTGCAGATTCTGCAGATATTCTGGCTTTTACAATCCACAATGTCATGTAGATCCGGGTAAAAAGTTACAAATTACGCTGTAAGAATTTCCAAAAAACCTCTGGTTTATTGCTCAATCTCAACAGGAAGTGGTTCCGTCCTACCTTGCCACCTCACCCATCATGTCAGATGGAGCTGCACTTATGAGCTCTGGGCTTCGAGCTGTGAGCTCTGGGCCACCTGTACAGACTCTGGGCTCCACAGCAGTCCACGGAGAGACTGGCAGCGGAATGATAAAGAAGAGGAGGAAGAGGAGGAGGAAGGTTCGGGCGGACAGCTCGAGGAGGGAGGAGAGCGGAGACTACTCTGGAGACGATGACATGTTCACCATAGACATCAGCTCAGATGAAGACACAGAGATGGAGAGCAACAGGTGAGAAACAAGATAAGTGATAAGTGTGGGAAGAAAATGAGTGGTGTGTTGTAGATACTGAAATAAGCAATAAAACACACGTGTGGTGATTGTGCAGAGAAACAGTGATACATGTGGCAGAGGAGAAGAGGACAGTGAGGTTGTGAGATTGACAACACCAGACATGACTGTTATGGGCCATGAGAGCAGTTGTAATGGAGCTGGAATCTGTCTGGCATAAATAAACAGACTAGTGTCTGTAGTAAAGAGGCCTCCAGCTGTGGTGCTGGCATTTATCCATTCAAACATTTGGAACTCAGCTCTGTGATATTTACTGGATAAGAAAGAAGTTTAACATTTGGAAAAGTGTTTTTTTGTGAATTCGTACTTTTGTGTACAAGCATGAAATATGAATGACAAACTGTAACTATAATGTTTGATATTAAGTCTAAAACAGCTTGGCATGTGCTGTGTACAGGTCAAGCCTGCAGCTCAAGGAGTCATTTTGTATGCTGTCTGTTTTGATGTTCATGTATCATGAATGAATGCAGCAGCAGTTATAAATATGTGCCCAATGCCCAATTTATTTTTTGCCCGTTCTTGTTTAAATTACATCAAAATCCTGCTCATCTCAACTACAAATTTCTGTAAACTCTGACACCACCAGGATATTTGCTTTAAATGCATGGTATTTTCACAGTAAATAAGGTTATCAGCTGATTAAAATGCAAAAAAAAAAAAGATTTATTTAATTTACAGCTTTTTTTGTTGTTTAGTGGGGTTATTTATATTGTTTAAACAAGTAACTGACTAAATCAGACTTAAGCAATATAAAATGCTATTTTCTTTCTAAAAATATGACTGTTAAACATGTTCTGTTCACAAGACATAAAACACTATTTAGGGATGAAAAAAGGCTGCAGGCCACTCAGTCATTTTACTGCTAACTAAACAGTGAGACGATGACATGTTATGTTTTTAGTGAGACTAAAACATAACTCTGATCTCTGAGGGTCTTGAGGGTCTTGAAAGATAAATACATACATAAGTATTACATATCGATAGTGTGCAGCTTTATGATGTGGGTTTTTTTCTGTGTTCCAGGTCTCCAGATGTCTTAAGAGAGGAGACAACCATTGGTTCAACTAGTGATTCCTACAAACAGGCTGGCATCCACACGCGTTCAGATGGAGAGTGGAGCCCAATCCAGAGGTGGCCAAATCACAAGAGCAACTACATCTACATATGCCTACATGTAACAGTAAACAGAATATAAGCAGATTTATCCTATAGTGGTTGCTTATTTTCTCTTCCTTTCTCAGCCCAGGAAACTCACGTCCCACCTCCCCAAAGAGTGACTCTGAACTAATGAACAAGCCGTCGGACAACCAGAATCCAGCTATGCACTGGGCGTGGGGAGAGCTGCCACAGGCTGCCACGGTAATTAAAATGTCCACCATACACACAGAATTAGAACAGATTTACAGCAGTTTGGAGATGATAAATTTAATATATGCTGCTCTTATTTTTCATTCTATCTCATCATCATCTTCCTTTTCCTTGCCTCTACAGCCATCCTTCCTCCCTGTGAAACCTGACCCTCCACCAGCCTGTCCTGTGTCCATCCCTGTGTCTGAAAGCACACATTTCCGTGTAATTACTAATGAGACATCATCAGAAAAGTGTGGCCCCTCCTCTGAAATACCAGCCCTCAGACTGCTGATGTCAGAGGAGACCACAGTCACGGATGAAACGGTCACTGCAGATGGGATGGAGTCAGAATCCACAAGGATTGAGTCGCACACAGTAACTTCCGAAGCACAGGTTATGGCCGCAGAGAACGTGGCTGCTCGTATGATGGCTGACATGGAGGAGGCAATGCTACGCCCTCTTGGCAAGACTGACTCTCCATCCAAGAAAAAAGGTGACAAAACAAGTGCTTAATCACTTTGGGGCTTTGGGCTATAGTTAGATCAGTGGAATTTGAGTTGTGGTATTAAAATCACCCAAAAATGTAATATCTGTAAATACTGACAGTTGCTCATGATTACTCAGAGCTGTATGGTGTCACTGAAGTCTGAATAATGTTTTTGATTCTACATGAACCAGCTACAGCTCCTAACAGCTAACCAGGCAATTATTATTTATTTATACATATTGCAATAAATTATATTGTATTTTTTACAAGATCAACTTCTCATAAAAAGAAGAGGAGAGTTGCATTGACTCTCTACTCTGTTGCAGACAAGAGGAGTCGTCATCTTGGTTCTGATGGAATTTACCTGGATGACATCACAGAATTGGAGCCTGAGGTGGCAGCCCTTTACTTCCCCAAGAGGTATCTGGATACACACACACACACAAACACAGAATCTTACATTTTATGCAATAAAAGTTTTAACTCAGTTTTAACATAGTGATAACTCTGAGTGTTTCTGGTCCAATCAAATTAACACACCTCTTTTCCTCCTTTATAGTGAACAGAGTGGTGCAACAGTAAGGAGCATCTCAGACCCAGGCTTCCACAGCACCAGTCTGTCCCCTCAATTGGTCAGCTCTGGAGGAGACAGTGGAGTGGACAGCTTCTGTGACCCCATGTCTGACCTGCCATCTATTGCCATCTCACTCTGTGGAGGACTCAATGAAAACAGGGAAATCACTAAAGGTAAGACAGGATATAATCATAGTCTGTATATCAGTCAGTGTTGTAGCAAGGGGTTAACAAGTATCGTGTATGTGTCTTTACAGAGCAGTTTCAAGAGAAGATCATCTCCTATCAGCAGTTCGCAGAGACCCCCTCCATCATCGATGACCCCAACCTAGTTGTAAAAATGGGCTCCAAGTAAGTTGTGACATTGTGATCCATTAACAGTTTATTTAGTTTTTTTTGCAGCATATATTAAATTGCTTTGAATATATTTTATTTTGTCCCCCAGGTATTATAACTGGAGCACTGCAGCTCCACTTATGCTGGCTATGCAAGCCTTTCAGAAACCTCTGCCAAAGGTAAGACATCAATACACACATTGGTTTCCATGACTTCAGAGGACATTGCATTGACTTACATTCATTTCCTTGAGACTCACTCTAAACTTAAGCCTAACTCTAACCTCATTCTAACTTTAAAACAAATCTTCACCTTAAAAACTAGTAATTTACATTGTGGGGACTTGATTTTTGTCCCCATAAGGAAGACAAGTCCCCACAATTTGACTGTTAAACAGATTTAGGTTCCACAACTCAAAGAATACCAGGTATAAACACCTGAACACACACCACAAATACCTATGACTGAAGGTTGGAAGGTTGAATGAGATACAATCTCCCCCTTTTGGCTGAAAATGGTACTGCATCATGTATGCACATAACAGGAGTACAGAACGTGTATGTGCACATGTGTATCTATTAACTATGTTATCTCGACCAGTCATTCCTAGAGACTGGAGGTGACCTACAAACATGTTTTTGTGATTGCCAAATAAACATAAATAAATAAAATATTAAATAACACATGCATAAGTGATATAGTGATTTGTTTATCAAACATATTGGTAATTTCCGGTAAAACAATTTAAAATAAAAGGCATTGCAAAAGTGTCTGTAAGAAGTTAGAAATGGGAAGAACGGATATAGACTAAATTCTACAATTGCATTTGAAATAAAAATCTTCTTGGGAGCTGAAGTTTAACCTTTTCTTCCCCTCTGTCTTCCTTCCTTCTTAATTTATCACCCCCTCCTTCTTTCCTCCGTTGCTACATCTATATCTATAGTCCTCATGGCTCACTTATATTCACTCAGCCTTGGAGTTTCTTCTTTGTTGTCTGACTGACATGCTGGGCAACAGCTCAGTACGTCAGAAACAATCCTTTTTTTCCCTCATCTCATGTTTTTTTTTATCATCCTGACCTCCCACATGCTCCATTTCCTCTCAAACACAATGAACTCACATGTCTTTTTCTCTCTTAATTTCTGTACCAGCTGCAGCTGCATATCATTTATTGTTGTTTCTGAGTTACCGTATGTTGATTTGTGGTCGAGCTTCAATTTCTTAAGTGTGTTTTTACTGTGTTGTGGCTGTGTGGGGTTGTGTGTGTGCACTTCACACCAGGCTACAGTGGAAAACATCATGAAGGAGAAGATGCCCAAGAAAGGAGGGAGGTGGTGGTTCTCCTGGAGAGGCAGGAACAGCAGCACCAAATCGGTATTTTCAACATTTCTATTAATAAAGTCAAAAATGTCTGGGTCTGTGGCAGGGAGGTGAACCACAAACAAGTCAGATGCATTTTTCCATATATACATGACAGTTTAAAAAAGCCAGTTAACACTGTTTCTTCTGTTATAGAATTCAATGTCTGAACGTGGGGCCTGTGACTCTGTCGAGCAGGCTGTGAATATGACAAGCCGGTAAGAAACTGAAACAAGAAACAGAACATTCCTGCATAAAAGAGTGTCATAGCAAGGACTGAACAGCATGACCGATTGACTGTCCCATAAATATCCCCCTTACTCTGAAAATAGCCATAAAGAAGAGTCGTCCTCAAGTGATGAAGACCACAGAGCAACCAACCAGTCCTGTCCAACTGTCCAATCAGAGCCTGGGATCGCACAAGGAGGCGTCTCTTATAAGAAAACACTACGACTCACGTCAGAGCAGCTGGTGAGAAGTTTCAGCATTTCCCACTAATTTGTCCTGTCATAATCTAATAATGAACCATAACATTTGTACAGTTCTCATAATTTATTTAAATATAGTATGATATTTAAATATAGTATGATTTTACATGTGTCAGTATGCACAAAGATATTAATATAAATGATTATTTATATTATTATAAAATTTCTTCAGTCATAGCAGCATTACAGACTACTTTTCTGCTTTGCTTTGTTCAGGAATATGATTTATTTTATTTGCATTATCACATTTGTTTCCAGTGACAGTTTAAATTTAATATTTACTATATTTTAGATACTTTAGAAAAAAAATATTAAGCAGACAAAGTGAAATGTGCAGGATCTTCCTGCAGTAACATACAGTAATGTTTCTTTACATCATACTTTATTTCCATGATCAGGGTATTTTTTCTTTGATTTTAACTAAAAAATCTTAACTGTCAAAACTTTTGATTTACATTTACAATAAATGTAAACACTACCACAAACAATCATTAAGATCAGTTCATATAATGGAATAGTGGCAGTAATATTGACCAGAAGTCACCAAATTCTGGCTTTTATGGCCTTAATTTTTCTCTTTCTTTCATATATTATTGGTCTGTCTCATTCGGTCTCTTTCTCTCTCACACACACAGATGTCTCTCCAGCTGCAGGATGGACCTAACGAGGTCGTGTTCAGTGTGACGACTCAGTACCAGGGAACGTGTCGTTGTCAGGGAACCATCTACCTCTGGAACTGGGATGACAAGATCATTATCTCAGACATAGATGGAACCATCACCAGGTGAGCGATGTGCACGCAGTAACATCTGCGTGGCTTGACAACTCAGTTACAGATGATACACGTTCCAATGACCCCAAGAGTCAGCAGCAAGCTGTGAACCACTGTGGCCCAAATGTTTCTTAAATAATTCTTAATGGAGAGAATCAGTCGTTTCACAGCCGGTCATTTGTCACTCTCATTCACTGCTAATATTGAGGATTTTTTTTCATCTTCATCAAAAGGTTAATAGGCAGATTCCTGCATGTCAAGACTTAATCTTTGATTTTTTTTTTTTCCCCGATTGTCAATTGTCTAACTTTCGAACTTCTATCATCTCACTTTTTTACGCACATTTGTTATGATTAGAAAAAAATCTTTAGAGTTGCCTATTTGTTATTTAAGATATAATTTATGTGTTTCTCCCCAGGTCAGACACACTTGGTCATATCCTGCCCACACTAGGGAAAGACTGGACCCACCAGGGTATTGCACACCTTTATCACAAAGTCAGCCAGTAAGCACTCATTTATTGACCCTTATCTCAGTTTTTCTATCACAGCTAAAATACTTATTTTTATATTAAATATTTTAAATTATTTACAGCCTTAACTGTAGTTATTGCCACCAAGAGGTCAATATCAATATCAATATCAATACAATTTAATGCCTCGCTCTCTTTCTTGCTGTCAGAAATGGCTACAAGTTCCTGTACTGCTCAGCTCGAGCTATTGGCATGGCTGACATGACCAGAGGTTACCTCCACTGGGTTAATGAGAGAGGCACCATGCTTCCTATGGGCCCTGTTCTTCTGAGCCCAAGCAGCCTGTTTTCAGCTCTGCACAGGTTTGCCATTCACAAACATTGTATATTTATCATAAAGCTGTCTATGACTTAAAGGTCAAGCATATAAAAATAAGTGACTCCTCCACTTGTTTCACCTCTTTCCCAAGCACATCAGGGGACTGTGGTGACATTTGCATATAATATAATGTTTGTTGTTCTTCATTTGTGTAGCATTTATGGTGCTAGTTTATTCAATTTCTCCCAGTAAACCCTCCCATTGTTCTAAACTTTAGACTCTGAACCTGGATTGTCATTATATTCTTGTGTTCTCTCTCTCTCTCTCTCTCTGTATAACAGGGAGGTAATTGAGAAGAAACCAGAGAAGTTCAAGGTGGAGTGTCTCAATGATATCAAGAACCTCTTCTACCCCAACACAGAGCCTTTCTACGCAGCATTTGGCAACAGACCAACGGTATATTACACACACGCATGCACACACACACTGTGCCAATGTAATTAATTGCATTTGAATTTGTTGACTGGTAGTACTTAATAAATGTTTATTGAGTACTACATATTTATATACAAAGTCACAGCTAGATCAGATTTTTGGGAGTGAAAATTATTTCAGCAACAGTAAAATCAAATGTGTATATTATTTATAACACTGCATCTTCTTCTCTTATATGGTCATAGGATGTGTACTCCTATAAAGAAGTAGGAGTGCCTCTGAACAGGATTTTTACTGTTAACCCCAAAGGTGAGCTGGTACAGGAGCACGCCAAGACCAACATCTCATCGTAAGTGTCATATCCAGGTGACATCGTCTACATTTGGGGAAATATATTCATAATTTTGTTGGATGTGTCTTACTGTGGTGTCCTCCTCTCACCCCATCAGCTATGCACGTCTCGGTGAGGTGGTCGACCACGTGTTCCCTTTGAAGATGCGAGCCTCATCCTCAGATTTCCCCTGCTCAGACACCTACAGCCACTTCACATACTGGAGGGATCAGGTCCCCCGGGTGGATCATCAGGGAACTACACCTCCACACACTCCTGGCTCCAGGAGCTGACGACCTGCAGGCTGCTGAATGACTGAGTGACAGATGGTGTGCTTGAGCAGTAGGCGTCATTTGAACAGTAATGGTTACATGTGTGATATGTATGTTTGTGTCGGACAGAGCACTTTTATAGCTCATGGTAGCGAGTCACCATAGTTGGCCATTCTGCTGTGAATAGTCTTAAATGCACGATATTGATGTAAGCACACTTTTAATCAAAAGATGGCCTCGTCATCTGTTTCTATATGAGAAATAATCATGAGAATATATTCAGGCAGCTTAGCACATATACTGAATTATTTTTTGTGAGATTGTTGACATTGCATTAGTTAGACCTCAAATTTACATATGCTTATAGTTTCACACTTATATAACAGTGCAGAGTGTTTAAAAGTGCTTCATACAGAACACAATCATACTGTGCAGACTGTGCCAAATACAGAATTTATTTTTTTACTCATAACTTTTGTCATGTAAGACTGTTACAGATCATCAATCAGCATGAAAATGCAAATAAATATGTGATGCAATATAGTTCTACTTTATAGCAACGTACTGTATGTTCTGTTGGAGAGAAATGAGTGAAGTCAGTATTAATCATTTAGAGCAGTAAAATGTTTTGCAGAGTACAATGAATAAACAACTATCCATATAGTTTTGTTAGCTGACATTGTAAGTTGACAGTGTTGTAAATGTTTATTTATTCCTGAGAAAAAGCAATGTTTAATAGGAAAGCAGTCTTTTTTTTCATCAAAATCAAATCTCTGTGGTGCAATGCATTCATATAATTTATTTATACAGAAACATGCTGATCATTTTATGTGTCACATGATGAGCAACTGACATGGAAAAATGTAGCTCAGCACTGGTTTTTTTCACTGTGTTGTAACTGCCATGCTCTGCAGGATATGACTTCAATCAAAAGCCACCTTTAAAAATCATTCGTACAGAAGACAGTGCTTCTAAAATGCAATCGATACCACTTTATATTGAAAAAATGTTGATGCTATTCTTTCCATGAAAGAAATACAACAATGTGCTATTTTTCTGTCTTAACTGTGAACATGATCAATAATTTGCTGGTTTGCTTTCTCCTCATCTTCTGTTGACCAGTTCACTGTTAAATTATTACAAAATAAAAAAAAAGTAGCCTTGAAGGGCAATAACTTTGTATGTGTGTTTACTCTAACAGCATCAATGCATCTGAAAAGCAGATGACAAAGTCACTTTAATTTAAATAAATACAAATGAACAATTACAAACTATATTTGAATGTAAGGGGCAAGGGTTAATCACCTTTGAAAACTCTTCAAAGTTGATTTATTACTTTTCTTGGAGCTGTACGTCAGCTCCAGTAAAATCCATCTCTACCTCGGATCCTCTTATCTCAGGCTCTTCACTTGGAGGTAAGCAGGTTAACCACAGAAAACATCTTTCCACCCTAAATCCTTGAGGATGAATGCTCAATTCATGGAGCCATTCCTCTCTAATTAATCTGACTAACTGTACACATTTCAATAAAGCCTGCAATTCTTTTGATTGCTATTAGTTTTTCTTAACATGACAACATTTATTACCACTGTAAAACATGAACGTTTTATTCAAGCCTATGACAGAAACTTTGGATACAAATATGCACAGCAGTATTAGTGCATAAATTGCTGGCGTTCTCTGTATTGTATAGTTAAACATGCATGTACGCATAATCATTGTCACTGCCTATAAATCGTAATAACACTGTACATATACAGTTTAAAGTACATTCTGTATGTTATATCATTATCTATACTATGGATAATGTGCACAATGACCATGTTCCACAGGCAGCTGTTCTCAGCTGCACCTAACTACACAAACGCCACCATGAACAACAGTGGGGTGTGAGATGTGGGGGTTATTACAGGACAAAAAACGGGCTGCACATTACAATATGCGGGAGGAGTTTCCAAAACGCAGCGACTCAATTGGTTCAAGCCACACATACACACACAAGGGCTGAATGTGGATGGAATCTAAAGACTCGGCCGAGGAGCAGAACAGCCTGCGCCTGACTGGAGCAGAGTGTGTGTTTCTGTCAACTTGTGTGAAGAATGACCCACACGGTAAGAGACATGACAACACCTCTGTAGACCTCACTTGTTGGTTCTTATTTGTTTGTGCCTTATTATGTACACCTCAAACTTACTCTTAATACTTGACATACCTGAACTTACGATACATTACTTTAACATAGGACCTGTTTTCAGGACTTGTGTCCAAGTCAAACCATAGTAAGTGGGGGGAAGAATAATGGGGGGCCCGGACTTTAAACAGTGCTAATTTCTTTTGGAAACAAGGGTAACAGGGAGGTTTGGAAACAAGGGTAAAAATGATAATACCACTATATAATCAAACGATAAAATAACCCCTCATTTTAATGTTTAACAACACGAACACACTGTAAAATTAACAAATTAATGATTAATCATATAAAAATGGTGAACTACAGACCCTTGAAAGGCAATTGACTCACTTCATGTCTGCATTAGAGTACATCACAGTGAAAAACAAGCCCTGTCAAGTATAAACTTACTGAACACGAACAAGAATCATGCTCAAGACATTAGCTGCCACAAGGCCGAGTCTTATTGTGTTTGTAAATTGTCCTGAGCAGCGTGAGAATCGTCAGTTTTAATCCACAGCTCACTGAATTCGCACTCGCAGTGGAGTCTCTGAACAAACGAAGCAAACACACACCACAAAATAAATAAACAAAATATCGGACTCACATTTGGAAGAGCTGACAAATGATGTTTTGCTGATCGGGGACAGCGGCGGCGCCGGCGGGGGCACTAGCTGTAGAGCTAACGCTAATGCTAGCTTAGCATGGTGTCGAGATTTCGCCATTTTCTCCCGCGGAAACGACCTGTCTTTCGACTGATACCAAGCTCGAACTTTTGCCGTGTCTACAATCAACCCATTTTCCTATATCCATCAGCCAGGTCCTGATATTCGTTGACCGGCGTAAACCTCGCGTGACCTGATGCTAAGTTACACGTGACCGAGAACTTGTTTTTTTTTTTTCTTAAATTCGGCTTCTAAAGTATATCAAATTTAAGCACCGGTAGAGAGTTCTAATACATTCACAAACACACAGTTTCTTATTTTTAAAGTAAAAAAATCTAGTAATAAATAAATATTGTTTGTTTAATTCAAAAGTGTAACTAATATCTCCAGCTCCAATGAAGGGTCCATCTTCAGTGTATAGTAAGCTGTGTAGTGGAGTATTTGTGATGTTTGGACAATAATGGACCCTTTTTCACTACTTCCATTGTGACAGGTTACAGTTAAAAAAAAAAAGCCAGCAGGTGTAAATAAATAAAATTAAAAATGTCTGTGTTCCATTTAGCTTTCTATGTTTAACTGTCCTCACTCACTCCTACAGGATGTCAGGCTGTACCTGACCTACATCTCAGGCTCTGATTTGAGTTTATGTTTTCAATGTGAACACAAAGAAAGATTAATTACTACTTCTGCACAGTGCATGAAGTGGACAAAAATTAATTCCCACTAATCTCCATATCCATGTCTGTATTACTAAATCATTAGGCTCTAAATTATGAAAACCTTCAATAAATAAAAAATACCAGAAGATGTTAACAACTATTTGTTTAAATATTTTGTCCACACAGAAAACACTAAAAACTGGACTTATGTCAGATATTGCCAACTTTTGATCATCCTTAACATTTCCAACAATGATTTTAACTTAATTTCATTTGGTGTCCTGTTATTATGTTGTCCTCCAGGAAACAAATGCGGCAAGAATTCGGTAAAATAAACATTTAATAGATATTCATCTTTTGGCTTCTCCCTTTATGGGTCGCCACAGCGGATCATCTGGATATTAATATTGTTCTTGTTTAACAGTAAAAAATCTAGACACGAGAAACAAACCTTGGACTCTGAACTTGAACTTCATGTAGTGCACCCTGAGAAATTATTACTCTGGGCCATAATAATGAATTGGACTGATAACCTGAACATAGTAGCGGCATCTCATGAGAGGTGCTGGTACTGCATACCAGACAGTACTGGACCACTTCAAGCACTGCTTCTGCAGATTAATGTGAAATCAGCCCTCAAGTGTCAGACTCTGACCGTGCATTACCTTTGCACTGATACGAAAAGCTCTCAAACTGTTCTAAAGCCTGTAAAGTAAAACCATCGTGTGTAACGTTGATATAGACAGAATTTTTAAATTCCATCCCATACTTTTTTTTTCCATCAAAGTTGTCATTGTCAAGCATGAACTTTCACTTTAACAGTAGCATGGCTCCTCCCTCCAGTACAGAGGTTCAGGCAGAGCAGGCCTGGATCTGGATGAGGAGTTTGAGGACATATTGGAGGAGAGGAGGCGCAGCAGTGACCTTGGCCATGCCCTCAGGAGGTTTAAGCCACTCCCCTACCAAGGAGCTCTGCCCTGCTCTGCGGCTGAACTCAACAAAGCTGTGCTGGAATCCCACTATCTCCGCTATGTGGCCAGAGAGGTGGGCACTATAATGAATCTGTAACCACAGAAGTTTCCACACTTTATCAACATGGAGTCAGGCTTCTCCTTGTATCCATCCTTAGGTCGCCATGGAGACAGGGTCATCAGTGGAGGACGTGAGAGAGAAGGCTTGTAGCATCTTGGAGGAAATGTCTCAAAATCTGCAGCTGGGGTTTATCAGGCTGATGGGCTTCACCTTCACCAAGGTGTTCAAGAGACTCTTCACCAGCATCTTCGTCAACATGGAAGGCCTGAGCACGGTCAGGAACAAATCCACCAACAAACACCAAACATATAAGAATAAGACTGTAATCTTATTACAGTTATAGCTCCCAAGTTGTTATTGGTATATTTGTGCGTATGTCAAATATGGCCCCGTCAAACACTGATATCTGTTCTTCTAGGTGTTGACAGTTGGCATCCATGTTGCCTTACTGCCTTCTGCTTCTCTTAACTCGTCCTCTTCTTCTCATCATACCCTAGCTGATTAATGTTTTCTATTAGTAAAATTGTTTGAAATTAACACTTGTTTTAATTTAAGTGATATTTCCTACTGCCCTTCACCTTATGTAACCGATATGAATGTTGTATCAATGTTGTTGTAAAATGAGGGACTATTCCTTTAAGAAAGCCTGCTGATACTAATAAAACTGAGACATAATTTTTTTCAATTAAACATGGACGAATGCATTTAAATATGTGCTTGAAAGTGCTTTTAAAGTCTGGCTTCCAAGTTAGTTTTTTTTCTAACAAACCAAATATTTCAGTCAGTCAAGGTTTTTTCTGTTTTCACAGCTACAACAAACCATGCAGCAGACACCTGTGATCCTGATGCCCAATCACAGGAGCTATGTGGACTTCCTCATTATATCCTACATCCTGTTCACCTACGACCTTCCCATACCTGTTATTGCTGCAGGAATTCGCAAGTATCTATTTGGATTAAAACAATCCAGTATTATAGATATATACTATTCCAGTTGATGTAAACATCTCTTCACATTTGTTATTATTGACCTGTTATTCTCTCCTTTGTAAAGCTCTCGCAGGAATGACGCTGGTTGGGGAGATATTGCGTCGCTCTGGTGCATTCTTCATCCGACGTGCCATCGGCTCTGACAAACTGTACTGGGCAGTGCTGTCAGAATATGTGAAAACCATTGTCAGGGTAAAATCACAGAATTTCCTTCATCAGCTGTTTTTTTCTGACCACCTGTAAAGGGCTCTTCAACAGTTTGATAAATTTTCTGTAGAAAGAATTTGCTCCCGTGGAGTTTTATGTGGAGGGTTTGAGGAGTCGTACACTGAAGTCTGTGGCGCCAAAGCTGGGTGAGTATCCACATGTTGGCACGTTTGCTTGTGTGTCACAGTGTAGTGACTTTGTTGCTTCAATCTCAGTGTAAATGAGCAGGATAATCCTCTCTCCACTCTCCAGTTGCGGAGCTCTTTTTAAAGTTATTGGCTGTTTTGATATTTTTACATAATTTAGGAGGAAACATTGATGAGTACAAATTGTTTTTTCACACCCACTGGCTGGAAACACTCCTATAGTTGACAAAAGCTGCATTCCTGGATAAATTGATCAACTAAAATGATATATAAAATGTAAAATAGTTCAAAAGAGCACAGTCATTTCATTTACTTTCATATATCTCAAAGCTGCAGTGCATAATTTTTCATAAATCAATGGTGATTTTTGTTGTTATTGGCTTTGCCCCGTTTGGTCTTAATGAACAGAAAAGATGTCACAGTATTTGTATGCTGTTTCCTTTATCTGACAATGGGCTCCTTCAAGCAAAACTATCAGACCTGACTGAGGGAGCATTTTTGTGTATACAGCAGCACAGCAGGTGTGGCTGGGGGCAAGAGGCACTGTCATACTGCTAAACAACCAAGGTTATTGAGCAGAATAATTAACTTTTCGTGGGTGTTTTCATTCATACTCCAACCAGTGTTTGCTTTATTAGTGCAATATGGCTGTTGCCCTCCGTCTGTGTTCAGTTAAAACGAATCACTTCCTGTGTACTACGTGGGATGCCACAATATCGTAATATTGCTGCACTGAGAAATACATAGTGTTTGAACTCATTTGAGAACAGTTTAAATTTTACTGCCATTTGTTTATATTTTAAGGTGACGTGCTACTGTTTCTACACACACAGTATATGCTCCTCTGTATCTCTGTGTTTCCCTGTCTACAGTATCTGTTTATGTCTGCAGGGATGATGCACATGGTGCTAGAGCCCTACTTTAAAAGTGAGGTCTTTGACATCACACTGGTTCCAGTCAGCATCAGCTACGACCGAGTGCTGGAGGAGCTGCTGCTTGCCCATGAGTTACTGGGCGTCCCGAAGCCTAAAGAAAGCACCACAGTATGTCATGGTCACATGATTCACTTCAGCAATAATTCATAATAAGCTCATTGTTGGAAGCCTAACCAATCTGCAGCATTCACTGTAAAGTTCTTTAAACTAAAGTTAAATGGAGTTTTTCCTGCTGGTTCTCAGTCCTTATTACTATTATATAATGTAATAATTTTATAATGTAAAAAGTATGTAAGTGTAAATACTTAAAATTTAAAAATTGTTGTTTTGGCAAGCAACAGGACCACATCACAGTGAATAAGAACAGCTTGTGTCTAAACAAAGCTGATTATTCTTACTTGTGATTCTGCAGGGTCTGCTGAAGGCCAGCAAAGTGCTTCAGGAAGATTATGGTTCCATGCATGTGAACTTTGGCCACCCTCTCTCAGTCAGACAACTATGCGAGGGCAAGATAAACCGCTGCCAGTACAACCTCTTACCCAGGTCGAAAGGTTCCTCACACATCTGTTTTTCTGCTCGTGCACCACACATACAAGCCCATTTTCAGATGAAGGCCATGGCAAACAAATCTAATTTCTGCACATGAAGACCAAACAGAGTCAGAATCAGAATCAACAATAAAATTACACATTCGTCTCTTTAATTTGTTCAATTGTAGTTTGTTTAAATTAGACTTTCATTTTGATTTATTTTATTTCAACATATAAAAATAAAATTCCCAAAAGAGTCTTCTCTGTAGCTGGTACAGCTTCTCCATCTGCAGCAGAGTCTGTTTGGCAGTGCCCCCTTTTTCTTCTTCTTCTTCTTCCTCCTTCTAATCCCACTTTTGTTTCTATTCACAGAGATCTCCCTCAAAAGCCCACTCCAGAGGCTCAGGCCTGTGTGAGTTGGCTCGCTCATCTCATGGTGCGAATACAAGAAGAGGGCTCTGTGATCAGCCCGTGGTCTCTAATGGCCTGTCTGTTGCTCCAGGCTCCCCTCAAAGTCTTAACAGAGGATGGGCTGCCATGGCAACAGCTCACAGAAAAAACCCTCATGCTTAGGAGACTGGTGCTGGACTTTGGGGGTTATTTGAACTGGCCTGGTGGGTGAGACTGACACATACAGTGTATATCATTGTACAATCCTAATATCAAAAGCACAATGTCAAAAGCTGAATGAATATGCTCAGTCTCCTACTAGAACCTTATTTTTAATCACAAACACAGAAGGAGAAAGTTCCCCCTGTCATGCCTACGCCTGACACACAAGTCTGGGTTAGCACTGTTAATACAATATAATATTAATTTGTCAGTTCACAATGAATGTTGATGCAATTCGCAGAAAATTGTTGGCAGGTCTATTCAACAAGAACTGGGGAAAGCACTCTGGGTTATTTATGACAGTTTTCAAAACAACCCTGAATCTGAATCCACAGCAAAACCAAATCTTGAACACATGAGTGGGATAAAAGGGCCAGCTTTCCTCACATTGTGCCTTCAAAAAGAATTACTTCTTTCACATCTGTTGAATGGCCAGCAGGTGGCCTCATCTTAGTGCATTTCAAGTTATACCAGACTAATTTACAGCAGTAAATAGAGAGTGCTTTGCCTCAGTGTCTCACCCGGAGATTCGAAACGCTTCTTCAATTTGCTCTGAGGAAGATCAAACAGATTAAGTGAATGTGAGTTGGCACAAGTGTCTAGATTCACTTAGGAGATGTCCACTGGATTAATGCACTTTAAGTAACTTAACCTAAGAGGACCGCAGTGAACTGTCTCACTTCACATGTCTAGAGTGTTTGCAGACTGACACAAACATACACAAAAATGACTCTTAAGCCTTCCCAACCCTCAGGAATAAAAGACCAATTTCATTTTTTTTAGAAAAATACTGTGTAGTAAAAGTAAATATCCCTAATCCTTATCACAGACACATACAGAAGGACTGTGGTTTAGTCCATAGTAGATTAATCGGAGTCAGGCAGAGGTATAAAAGAATACTAGACAGAGAGCAACAATGAGACACAAGTGCAGGTAAATTCAGCAGGGAAGGCAATCACACAAGTGGAAACTTGACAAGTGGACGTGGGGAATGAAAACAGACTACCAAAATAAAACAGGAAATAACAAAAGACAAAAACCTTCGCAAACTAATCCCACCGCTGGAGTGTGCCAAAGAGGGAGAGAATGAGTCACTCAGCTCATGTGTAATGTTTTGACCATGAGATGTAATACACAGTACTTTTTAGAATACCTGTTTGTCAGAGCCCATCTGTTTTATCTTAAAATGTCTATTGTTTGACTGTCATCTTTACCTGCATAGTGAAAACTAATACATATATATATATATATATATATATACATACATACACTCTGTATAGATGTGTGTGCATATATTAAGATAATGCAAAGGTCGCTGTCTGCAGGACAAGTTTCTGACTCAGACGTGATGTCATCCAGCATGGCCTTCCATCACAATATTGTTCATCAGAAAGCGGGGTGTGTTTACCTGGTTCAGGAAGAAGAGCCGGCAAGAAAATGTCCAGTCGGCCCAGAGGAATCTGTGATGAGGACAGGGACATCGGTGCTGATGTTGGCCTCGTACAGGAATCAGTCACTTCATGTTTTTGTGCGTCCTGCACTGCTTGCTACGGCCATGGACATCACAAATAGCACACATAAAGGTAAGGGATCATACACACAGTGTATTTAAAAAAAAAAAACAATCTGTGATTTTGTTTATATTTTCATTGTGATCCACTCTTCAAAGATGAGCTCTTCGCTTTCTTCTCGTTCCTACAAAACCTCTTCTCTACCGAGTTCATCTTTGTCCCTGGCAAGTTGTCTCAGGTAAAGCCGAGCTGTTAAGATTCAGCTTCCTGTGAGGATATGAAATCTTAGTTTATAGCGCTTGTTCTCACTTACACCCCACACATGTTACTAATATTCTGCCTGTCTCTCAATCAATCAGGACTTTGAGGAGGCATGCTTTCTCATGAAGAAATGTGGTGCAGTCCACGTCAACCAACAGGAAGTGATCGTTTCTTATATGGGAAACGAGACATTGTCCTTCCTGAAGGCTCTAATACAACCCTTCATAGATTCTTATCAGGTTCTTTGACTTTTTGTCACTTCTTGTCATTACTTAGCAGGGTGGTGGGAGAAACATTACCAAGCCCACATTTTGATTTGCAATTTAAATTTATAACATTTCTTTTAGTTTTAGCCAATTCCTGTATTTTTCAATGGTATTTTGAAGTGTAGATTTAGGCTTTAAAACATCATTTAGCTCTTTGTGTGTTAGGTTAATTTATATGGACACATGCTTATGGACATGTTTTACTTTTGACTGAAACTTCAAGTACAGAAGAAGAAGAAGAATATATTAATTCCAATGACTGACTGCTTTTTCTATGTCCAGGTGATGTTCAGGTACTTTTCTGAACAAGAAGCTCATGTGGTCACAGAGAAAAAGTTGCTAACTGCTGTGAGAACCATGGCTACAAGGCTCATCCTCTCAGGTGAAACAGAAAATGTGAAAATGACCACTGACCTCTGCGACCTCCTCCACATGTTCACAAACATCTTTTTTTGTGTGTTGTGTAGGTGAGCTTCACACCTACGAAGCCCTTTCATCGGACACACAGAAAAACGTTCTGTCGGCTCTGCAGAGACTGGAGGCTGTGACAAAGATGAGGTTGGGGCGATGAGATTAGTTTCTGAAAAGCTGTTTGTTTTTAAGCAAATTTTCCATATGGTTCTGAAGGTGTTTGTATTTGTACTGTTTGATTCTCTATGAACTTTCTTTGTCCTGTTTCCTGATCATAGGTCTGTGCAGAATGAGTACAAAGTGAACAAAACTGCTGTGAGAAGAATTGCTGATATACTTTGTAAGTCTGTGCATTTAATAAAGATAAAAAAGTTGTTTAGTGTCTCTTAAGGTTATTTGGCTTTTTAAAAAAGCTTTTTGTATTCATTTGCCACTACAACAAACAACTGCCTGAGGGATTTTTCTGTTTCTCTAGCTGGGAAAATCCCTGTCCAGATGCTTCAGACTCCACCTGACGCCAGACTTTAGTCGCCGTTGGAGCAGATCCAACTTCACAATCGGCCCACAGTCCTGTTCACCCCTACTTCACCTTTTCCTCCGTTCCCTCTTTGCAGGTTTTTTTTTTTCCACCTTCTCCTCTCTACGTTGTGCCTCTCATACCTTAGAGATTGAACAGAAATCAATCACTATGAATGAAGCACTGCTGATGTCTGTCATTGTGATGATAAATTATAAATTCATTATGATAACTGAATGTGATTTAGAAGTCTTGGTGTGTAAGGTTGGTATACAGTTGTCGACGGTGTTCAGTGTGCTGTCTGTTTGGAGAGAGAAAACGTTGTGCAAACATTGTGCCTAAGCAAAGGGCTGTCTGACATTATCAAAAGATCGTGTCAATCATGTTTCTTCTGTCTTCCTGTCTTAACAAGCAGCCAGCTCATCACTGTCAATGTAACACACCGACTCTGCATCAGTGCCCTGAACATCTCCACTAAAAAAAACCTGAACTATTCCTTAATAGATCATATTTCTAACATTAATATACTTGCTATTATAATAGTAAACACTCAATAAAAACACATTAAAACTGCATTGATTCAAGATGTTTATTTTTACTTCTTTGCATCTCAATAAATGTAAAACAAGTGTAACAAAATGCACCATAGATTTTTCAAACTTGTAAATCATTTCTCCTCTTATCCTGTCTTTATTATTCCCTCTGCAACAGTGAATTAAACCAGAGTTTAAAGCCGAACCTCTTGTCTGGGATGAGCCAATACATTTCTCAGTTGGTGTCAGTCCTATACAAAGGAACCCAAAATATCAGATAAAAGTTATTGAAGCTGAGCTGTAAAGAGGGAACTACATCATAGATGCTGTTTGACCATGAGTGTGAGTGACCTTTCTTAAAATAAAGAAGGAAAAATCAAGACCTCCCCAGAAGTTTGTCCCCATTTGTGTGTCATTGCATTCTTTGAGCACTAACTTGTGCATGTGTGGGTATGCAAGTTTCTTTGGTTACCTTTGTCTCTATCATCTCTTTTGAGCAAAACAAGAGTGCACTATCAACTGGACTGGAAAGAGTTGTGCTACAGGGACAATGTGCAGATTCAAACTGAAGAAAAGATTTCACGGAGAACTCTGAGGAAATGACCAGATGACAAAAATGACCTCAAACCAACGAGACCTCTGTGGACACTAAGACAAGTATTGCCTGGGCTCTATAGTGTAAAGATGGAAAATGACTGTATCGGACTAATATCATATCAGTAGATACTCAAGATTGAAATAATGGTATTAGACACCAAAAAAAGTGGAATGGAGCCATCCCATCCAACAGCCTGCTCCTTTAAACCCCTCAGCAGTAAGAAGAAGGCCTCTTATGTGCCAATTAGCAGGTCAATTACTTTACATTGAAGTAGAGATTATCTATACACTGGCGGTGCGTCAACTTTGATGCGTAAAGCGCTGACTGGATCTTGGCAAAACACAGAGATGTATTCCAACACTTTAGAACTGAGCTTTTTCTCGCTCTCTTTGGCTCTGTGCCGCTCTCTGTCCCACCTCTCCCTCTCGCCGTTCATCTGGGAGAACACGTTGACCTGGATGGTGCGCAGCGTCTCTGCCAGGATGCAGACAACTCCCTGCAGCATGTGGCAAAAGGCGGCGCCTAGACTCAGCGCGGCGCCGCTCAGGTTGGGCACCGTCTCGCACACAACACACACTCCCTCCAGCAGGTGCAGCATGGCTTTCTTGTCCAGAGGCTGCTGGCCGTGGTGGGGTACGCCGGAGGGAGTGGGTGGCTGCTGGGCATGGCTGAGCACGTTCCTCGCGCTGTCGGCGAAGTGGGCGGCGGCGCGGCGCAGCGGGAGCAGAGCCAGGTACAGGTGACAAGCAGCTTTAGTCAGAGCATGGAAGAGCAGGCGCAGCTCAAGCACGGCGTTCCCTGGAGATAAGAGGGTATAACGGGGTCAAGTTTAACACGGTGGCTAATGTCAGCAACAACATTAAACAACGTCTGCCACTGGATTAAAGTCTGTTCACCATTCACGTGGGCGGAAGTCATCACCTGAGCACAATTGACGTGGTGCGTAAAAACGCGTCCGAAGTCTTAAAAGAGGGCCGAATCTTAACCACAAGATAAGTTTCGTTTCTTTGTAAAACAAATTCACTTATCCCAAGAGCAAGACCTGAAGAGATTACGATCATACGGACAAGTCGTGTTCGCTAAAAGCAAAGAAGAAAGTCTTTAAATGACATAAAGACAACCAAGACCCAAATGTTAAAGCACATTTCTGGTCAAATATCTATACACAATTAAACTCCCAACAGTTTTGTGAGTGATTGTGGACAAAGTCATTCTGATGAAATCATGATTTGTAATAATCTAAAATGTAATAGTTTTTGCGCACACGATAATAACTGAACAGAAAACATCATTTGTGTTTGTAAACAAAAATACATAGTAATTTATAATTGCCTTTTAGGCGTAAGTGTATTTATTTTCAAGCGTTGGGCTTTAACTTATGGAAGGAACCACAGAGTAGACATGGTTCCTGAAAAAGAAACTGAGTAGACATGGTTCCTGAAAAGCCTCCAAATCTCCACTTGAGATTTTCTCTTACCGTCTATAAAGCAGAAAATCCAGAGCAGGACCAGACTCGCTGCCAACCAAGTGCACCAATCCATGTAGTCTCCCTGTGTCTGTGCTGTCCTGGACTAGGCAACGGAACGTTGTGTCTTGGCAAAGTCCTGTCCAGCTGCCTTTACGCACTTAATACCCGAGTCTCATTCTCGTCCGCAGGTGTCAGGCGTGTTGCAGCCTCAGAGGAAACACCTTGGAAGGGCACAAGAGGCGTCAACAGTCGCATTAAAAGCAGAAGACTGTTCAACTCAATGTACTCTGTAGCAGCAGCTTTTCAGGCCCGAGGAAACTCTGAACTGCGGGGTTTAACTGGGAGCAATACATGGAAAAAAGAGAAAAACATTCCCATAAGAATGACTTTTGAAATCAAAATGAAATGTACTGTGTGTGTGTCCAGCTTTGAGTAAGAGCCAGGCAACATGCACGACGCTTAAAATGGATTAGACAGTAAATTCAATTAACACTGGATTTGTTTACACATTTTATTGGAGCGAGTAAATAATTACAAGGTTTAACAGTGGAGCATAATTTAACATACTGTATGTAAAAACTTTGTATGGATCAATTGTCCCGGTAAATTAAATCAAATTTGAATTTATTTTAAAATAATAAAGCCATTAAAAAAAATGAATTAAACTCCCACACACATTCTTGTTTCTACTTTTTTCTTTTTTTCCTCTTTCTTCTTTCTCATTCTTGTCTTGTTTAATGTAAAATTTATCAAAAGTCCTCACATGGCCAAATTGCATTACCAACCCAGCTCATTAGGAGGCGCCGGCACACCCTATGGGAATCACTGCAGTACAGTAGAAATGTCCTCACTCACTCATGTCTGATTCAATGATCATTACAAATAACAAAGGTGTCGCGGGAGATGCATTAAAAACATTTTTTTTTAATTTCAGAAATAAAAATAAATAAAGGAATGAAAAACCACAGAGCACTAGAGGCAAGTGAAGTGGGTGGTGAACGGCCCACACCAGTCTCCCGCGTCCACACGAGACTCCTGAGAGGTCAAAAGGTCACAGCGCAGCACAGGAGCATCCTTTAAATAAAAAGCCCCGTGGCTGTCACATATTTCAGACAAACACAATAAAAAGCACAGTGAGGAAGGGAGCTGCCATCTGTACACCAATAAGCCTCGTCGTGGCAAATGATCTCCATAGTCCTCAGGTAGAAGCAGCTCGTGTTTCCATATAGCGTCACTGCCTCTTGTGCTCACCTGTGTCATTTTCTAACGACTGTATCAGAGAAGTCTGTGCAAAATCTACAGAGTGAATAAACACGTGTTTGTGTTTGGTCTGTTTTCTCCATCTTGTTTGCATGTAAATTTGTGCTGGACTGAACAAGCTAGAGCTGTGGCTCTTTGGTTTTACGCAACGTTGCTTTCACAGTGGGTAACATTCAGCGATATAAACTAGGGGCGTATTTAACAGAGTTTTACAGTCGCTTTTATCTCTGTGGCAGTTCCAGCTCGACTGCATGCAATCTCTTAAAATGGAGCTTTGCTGTTACAGCCTGTTTTAACAGTGGTAACTTAATACAGAGGTGACTCTGCTGGGTTTGCAGGAGTGCTACTGTTTCTGTGTCTGTTTCTCACACAACATCAACATCACATAATAGTATACTATTCAGGATTGAATAGTAAGATTGAGACTGAAAGCCAAACAGGCAGGAGAAAGAAAAATCCACACCATTACTGTCACTAGAAAATGTTTTGTGAATGTTTTCCTGGTCATTTTAACACAACATACATGTGTGTACGTGTGTTGTCAGTGAGCAGTTGAGAGGTTTTGAGCCATAGGCCGTCACTGAACAATATTCGCTGCACTGCAACCAAAAACATTAAAAAACTGCATAAAACGCTGACGTTACGGTCGCTGGCCACTGGGCCCGGTGTTCCCATAAAGTGACATAGATATGCAAATTAGCCTGTGTGGTTCCCCGCCTACCATTGGACTGAGTGGGCGGAGTTACAGATGGACCGGGCAGGGATTGGCGAGGCCACTGAACCTCATGGCGTTCCACCCTTAAAGGAAGGTGTCAAGAAACCGACTCCCAGTCCACACAGGGCGCCTCTTGGAGAACACTGACTTCACATTCACACCGTACAGATTTTCAACTGGTAGAAACACTAGGTATAGTGATGCTGTTCCACCCTTGTATTTTGTTATTTCTTCGCAAAACCAAAATGTAGAATTACTGTAGGTTGGTTTTGTCCTTTGTTTGACTGGCGTTGCTAATTAGCTCTTCCTTTTGAAGAGTCTTTTTTCACCTATTTGTTTTGTTTGGACAGCATCCTCTGTGTATTTCCATTGTATTATTGTTGTACCCTTATTTTTATCACTCCTTTGTAAAATAATTTACACATTTTAAAACTTGTTTTTTTTTTTAATGTTGCTTCCCTAACTACCCCCCTAACAAGCTGGGACATAACACTGTTCAGATACTGACACAGGGACATTATCCAGAAATACAACCTCTTGGGCTTTGATAGGATTTTGTGTCTCGTTGACACTTGTTTTGTATATAAAGTGCTTAATGATATATGTTATATCATATATATAGTATATAGTTTATTTGTCACAGCACAGCACCTGTAATGAATGCAATATAAACGATGCATCAAACATTAGTGTGGAATCTCAGTAGTAAGTACATGTACATGAGACGTATTGTCACTCAACTGTGTCTCATTTACGCTTGGATGCACCACACGGAACTGTACCACTTAAATGCAATATCACATAAGTGGTTTCTTTAGAGAAACTGCTGCTTCTCCATATATGGATGTTGCAAACAACCGGCAATTATGCAGCAATGGAAGTCCTGACAGAAATGAAGAATTTTGTATGTTTCCTTTTTGTGTATAAGGCTGTGTCTCCCGTGTTACCGAGTATGTGACCTCTATATGCCTTGTGTTCTGTGCTACAGCTTCATTGTTAATATATTTTAGTAATTATTTAATTTATTAAGGGGCTCCACATGTGTCTTTTTTTTTTTTGTTTGTTTTCTGCACTTTCTGTCATAAAATACACAGGGAGTGCCTCGAAAATAATCTCTGGTCCCCACCAGTGACACATTCCTACATCCAAATAAAATATTTAACCCAGATCTTCACCTCTAATCCATTCCAACTACCTCATAGTTCACCCAGGTACCACACCTTATCCTTATTTTTATAGGAATCCAGGAAACCAGGGAGGAAAAAGTCTGTCTTACTCTATGTACATTTTATTATAGTCAATGCCATTTCCAGGATTTCATGGCACTTTTGCTTACACCATAAGGGTAACCTCATTACATGGTACAGTAGTGTGCAACATAGAAATGTATATAGTCTAATAAGTGTAAATGTGGCAGGGTGAAGGCATAACAGAATAGTATAAACATTTGCACTTATGATATAAATGATATAAAAATATTGCAATTTTTAACTTTGGAGGAAAATTATTTGTTTGCATTTAAATGCTGGTAAACATTCAAGTATTTGCAATTATAATCACGTTTTTGCTGATTTGATTGCAGTAAAATTCCCTCCTCCACAATAAATTACTACCTCTGAAGACATTTCACTTGTTGTTTGTGTTTTTGGCAAAGCCCCTTTTTTGCACGTCAGTTTGGAGGTCATTTAAAATGAGTCTGCATGGCTCAAGGTAAGAGCAAGGCAATCATGGTGAAACTTTTCATTGCAATGCGCTCCCAAACAGGCACGTTTAGGCTGTTGTGTTGAAAATGTCTTTGGTTGATAACAATAAAATGAATGCCTGTGTCTGAGGGAGGGAGTGATAATCCGCCCGTTGTCCTCATTTAGTTGGCTCATACAGCTGTAGGTCTAGTTTGACCCAAACTTCTCCAGTAGGGACTTCATGCAGTAGAAGGCGTCGATTTGCGGCACCTTTGCTCTCCATCTCTTTTTTGATAGTTGCCACAGGAACTTCGGTCCGACCCAGGAAATCTGGAGAGTCAGTAAAAAAGTAATTAATGCATTTAATGTGAATAATATAGACACTCTTAAGAGCAATACTGTGTTGTTGTTTTTTTTAAACAGGGCACTGAGTTTAAAAATGTGGATGTGGAAGAACTGTTAGAATTGGTCCAGTAGATTCGACTGTGACATGGCTACAATCCTAACTCTTATTGTAAGAGTCTAACATTACTGCGGCACTAGTGTCACCCAGTTCTCACTCTGAATTCAAAGAGAGACTTGATAGTGTCACCCCGCATTTGCTGCGTCATCTCCCTCCCACTCTCAAGTCTCCTGAGAATTCAAAGCTACTGCTGAATGACATTAATCCTACGATAATTCTAACCATGATTTGAGCCAATAATTTATGAAAATTTTCATAGACATTTGCATAGAATTTTGCAATTGCCCCATAGGATTATATTGTTGCAATTGCCATCTTTCTGTGTTTACGTTTTTGTGAGTATTATTCACTTACACACCCACATTAATAAACATAGGGCCTAAATTTTAAAAAATTGGAATTCCCTTTTAAGGTCTTTCAACATGGCAAATAAGACATCGCAGCATAAATAAAACCGCAAAGAGGTGTTTGTTGCTTTAAAATCAGTTATCCCAAGTCAAAAGCAGATATTAGAACCTGGCATAAAACTAGAGACTGTGTGTCCCCTTCATTCTGTACTGGCAGGACAAATTTGGTAGAAAGCTCTCTAATCCATTCTGCGCGTGCGTCCACTGACCATCTGGTGAGAACTGGTCTTTCTCAAACACAGTGATGCACAGGACGTCCTGGTAGAGGTCTTTGATGAAGAACTGGCAGTTGAAGTTCCATTTGGGGTTCAGAGTGTCGCTGACAGGCCGGGAGGTGTAGCACTGAGCCCCCATCGTCAGCTCACAGTAGGGATTACTCTTACCTGGACAGACAAAGTGAGCAGGTTTAAAAAAAAAAAAGAAAAGGTCATACATGTGCCATACATGTTACTGCTTACAGTTGCATGAGTGAACATGGCCTCACCGTTGGGTTTACAGGCCTTGAGCTCTTGAGCTTCAGTGACGGTCACCAGCAGTCGGCCGATACCGCTGGTTTTCAGGGAGCGTGCTGGGGAAAAAACAAACAAACAAACAAACAAACAATCACAGAGCCATTAGATACAGGAATAAAAACGCACAACAGGTTTTGTCTGCTGTTTGTGAGTAATGTGTGGACAATATACAATCAGGTGGGCAAGTGATTTGGCATTCTCCTCAAATTCTGGTGTTAACATGGACAGTGAGCAGTTTATACTGCCTTATGTTTCGCTCAAAAGGAGCTGTATGTACGACACGAAACATGAAATACTTTCATTACTCACAGCAGTGGTACAACAAGTTTATTCACAAATAAAAAATGTATTAATGGCCTGCAAGTTCTGCAAATGTTTCGGTGCCTCTCTTAATCTCTCATCTTTATATTGTGGCTATAGAGCCGCTTTATGTCCAACCTGCTTTTAAAAGTGACTGTGTTTACCTTGATAAGCCTTCTCTCTCTTCTTCTTCTCCGTTTCTATAAAATGCTCAGATGCTGCTTTAATTTTTTGAACCCACGCTGCCCTAGCAAAGCAAAACAAGTAAAAAAATGTGAATTTTCAAAACAGAATAATTATAATGATTAGGGTATTTGCTGATGTGTATGGGAATGCACGTGTGTGTGTGTGTGTGTGCGCGTGGACCTCTCGTTTAAGGTCTCAGTCCTGAGTGTATAGACACGATCGATGTGTGAGACATGGAAGAGCGGCTCGTCGCTGGACGGGTCGGGAGGCGTTTTCACCAAAACCTCATTCAGAAATAGTGGCTACAGAGAAAAACACAAGCTGGTGAATATCATGATGCCCGGGAGAGAAAAATAAGTGGAAAATTAAGAAATGAGCAGGAAGTAAGGAACAATTTCAAATCACAGACAAGCAGAGGTAATATTTTAACACTGTTGGCTCAGTAAAGAGCAGAGCCTCTTCCTTACTGTTTTGTACATCTTCAGCTGTATGCTGGTCTTGGGGCTGAAGAGTTTGTCTGGTCCTGAGGAGGAGAAGGGTTTAGCGCTGTGTGTTAGGAGGAGGAAATCATTGAAGAGGAAAGCCCACAGCTCCCTGCTGCTTTTGGTTTTGTGCAGCCGACCACTGTGGAGCAGCTTGCGAGGCCCGAGGCAGTTAGTCAGCGAGTTGAAAACCAAGTGCTGAAAGAGAGACACAGGGGAGACAGTGAGGACATGAGGAGGAGACATGAAGGGAAGGAAAGCCAGTACAGCAGAGCAGGGCTGTTTTATCGTTTGTTTCAACTGTTCTATGTTTTATGCTATTTTAAAAAAATATATATAACTGTACATTTAAGTTCTCATCCTTGTATTGGAGAATAGTAGTTGTATCGTTTGTTAATGTTCCACCACATTTTAAAACCATTACATAGTCATTTTTGAACTGAAGACTGACCTGTAAATTAGATTATTGCACGAATCAAATCACAGTCACAATATCTGTCAGAAAAAGTACAATGTGACATTTCTTTAAATCCTTCAGCACTGCAATATAGTGGCTTTTTTTTTTTTTTTGAAAATGTGACGCCGAATCTGATTTTGGTTCATGCACATCAATTCTGATGTGGAGCAGATGCTGCAACATGGTACAGCAGTAATAACACGACAATAATAGACTCCTTCTACATGCTATGATTTATAGCATATGTCAAAGTCAAGGTGAAACCTTATTTATATAGTACATTTAAAAACAACCCTGATGCCCAAAGATCTATACATACCTAAAATAGATTAAAATACAATGAAATATGATAACGTGAAAAGCACAATGATAAAAACTAATATTTGCGAGTGTGTTTACCTCTATAGCACCTTCACACTGCACGTGGCTCTGTATCCACTCTAGCCTGTCGGAGTTCTCCTTCTCCCTGACCCCCTCGTTGACCTGGGAGCACAGCTCCTCCGCTCGCTCCAGCGCTTCTCTCAGTGGCCCCCGGTCTGCATGGCCCTCCGGGGTGTGCTCCAGGATCTGACCCGCAGGAGGGAGAGAGGCGAGGGTGATCAGTGACAAGGACACAGGCGGTGAAATGGAGAAAAAAAGTGGTTGGTGATAATTGGGATAGACATATAAAGAGAATTTTTTTTCACATACGTTCTTTATAATCAGAGGATAGCGTGTGATCCTCTGCATGGGCTTGAGGAGGAAGCTGGACAGTGGCATTCCTTTACAGCGGTAGTTAGTGGCAATCTTCTGCTCAAAAAGAAGACGACGGTAAGCCCTAAACACTTGCATTTTATCGCCATCGTTCACAAACGAGTGTGTCCTCCACAACTCGGTACCTTGAGGAAGTCTTTGAAGTCGGGCTGGTTGTTGGTTTTACTCTGCAGCAGGGCGGCAGCGTTGAGCTGACAGGAGCAGAAGCGGATGTAGGGCTGCATGTGCGCCAGCTCCGATGCCAGCAAGTCTCCTATGAGCTGGACCGGCATGTTCTCTCCTCCAGTCTTTTTCCGGACACGCAGGGCCCTGAGACACAAGTGGCAGATGAAACAACTCAAAGATCTGTGTTCCATTTTCAGGGAAACAGATGCCACAATGTCAGTGGGCTTGTAGAAATGGACCAAACCCCAAGTGTCAAGTCTTGCAGCTCTGCTTTTTTAGCTCATTGGAGAGTTTTGTGGGTGTTCATGATGCGTGTGCACACACCTCTTTCTGTGGTGGTTAGAACACATTTTGTTTCAAAATCTTAACTGCAAGGATATGCGATGTTATGAGGACATTTTAGCCTATTGTCATAACTTAAAAGGGCCTTTGGAGGGTTAAGACATAGGGACAGATGTAGGTTTAACTTAAAAACACTTAAAGACACACAGCAAACAGCTAGTGGGGGTTTAGGCATTTATCTGAGAAGGTTAAAATTAGGGGCCAGATTCTAGAGCAGCAATTTCCAAACTTGTGAAAATCTTTTGCAGCCCACCGAACTTAAATTATGAACTGATTATTTCTTACGCAGGCAGAAAACAACATTTCATCTTAAAATATGGTCTCTTTTTACATCCTCTCATGCCCACACTTATTGCCACAATTATTGATTGGTAGAGAATGCATCATGTCCAGTGAAAGACAGACGTACGCGTAGGTGTGAGGTACATACTTAAGAAGTTTCGTATTGCACATTATCAGCTCCCTCCAGTTAACAAAGATAACAGCCATCTCTGCTTCTGTTAGACGGCCAGACTCAGACATGGGCTTGTAGAACACCTGAGATACATAAACACACACACACGCACACACACACACACACACACAAGTAGCAAGAGCAAGGGATACAAACAATATCAGTTACAGGTCTTATTTATATTCTTACAGTGTCTTAATCTTCTTTTCATCCCTGAATATGTGCCTTGTGTGTGGGTCTGTACCTCTAGAACCAGCTCCAGATCCTCAACATACGTCTCCTCAGTCTGGATGAGCTCATGGATGTAACCCTGTCTCTTCCTCTCCTGAGGAGTCATGGTGTCCAACGTCATCAGGTCGGCACACCCTGTAGCAGGCGCACACACACACACACACACACACATGCACACACACACACCCAAGCAAACAAACACATGCAGACATGCATGCATGCACAAACCACACAGGCAGCATGTGCAAGGCAAACACACGCACACAGTCAGTCACTAACATACCGAACATTAAACACTACACACATCATCCGCATGTTAAAATCTCCTTTTATTATTGTCAGTTTTACGTGTTTTTATTTACATTTAATGCACAGACAAGAGTGAGGCACATTGTAGTTGCGGTGCGTGAACTGAATGAACATAACCAGGCAATGTTAATACTGACAACGATGCCACCATGGACAGTGGATTAGAGAACAATGAAGCACCTTTCGCGGTGGAGGGCTCACTCCCAGTGGTTGCATAGGTGTGACTAAATAAAGTAGCTAATGCTTGAGTTGACAGAGCAGTGGAAGACTTGGGTGGTGGTTCAAGTCTTTGAGGTTTCAACTTGGCAAATGTTACTAAGTGTCAGCAGTGTGGTGTCATTTTCTCCGGATCGGCTCTTGCGTCTTTGCTGGTGATGTCACAGTTCAGTACAGGATGAGACTCGTTTTTTTTTTTTTTTTTTTTTTAAATACTCTGAAGCATTATTAAAATTGAGAGTGACAGTTCACACAATCCGTATTAGTTCAAGCAATGTCTTAGCAAGCAGCACTTAAGTTTACTGGTGGTTTAAGCAACAGTGAGTTTTCACATTGGTCCTTTTTAGCAAGGTTTCATGTTGTTAGTGCAAGACTGAGCGACCCTGTTATAAAACCTTAGAATACGGATTGAGAGCTAACTGACTTCATTATGATGTCATTTACAGTGAGGTTTCATAATAACTTGTAACCAAACAGTATCGGATCCATATTTCCATTCGCCTTAAACAAAACCACACTGTCCATACGTTTGTATCAGAGGGACAAAAGTCTTTTAAAAGTCATGTCTAGCTGCCTCTCCCTCGCTCTCTTGGTTAATTAGTTATTTCAAGAATCATCGTGTGGAAACACAGGTGAGGTGAGAGCGAGGGGGGTAAGCGTGAGAAAGTAACAGGGACATTTAGAGAGGGAGATTGAAGGAACAGATAAGAGAAATAAAATAAATGAATCAAGAAAGGTTTCAAAAACAGAGGAGCACAGAACACCACAGTCCTAAACAAGTGTGATGGAAAGCGCAGAGCTGGGCTGTTCCTGCTGGCAGCTGGGCTTCCTGTTGCGACAGGGCAATTCGGGCTGACTCAGAAAGAGGGGGTGAGGAAGAGCAATAGGAGGAAGAGGAGGAGGAGGAGGAGGAGGAGAAAGGAAAGCCAGCATTACTGTCCTACAGAGGAAAGAAAAAACAGATGAAGTGGAGGCATGGGAGAGGGAGGTGAGTGAGATGAAGGAGAGATGAAGAGACATTAATATAGTTTTAATATTAATGCCAGACACTTACATGCAGGTGCATTAATAATGCATCTCTGGAAATGTAAATGTTAAATGCTAGTCATATCGGCCGGAGCATGATGGTCAATTGTTACATTTAATTTCTGGAATGAAGTGTGTATAAATCATGTTCAGTGGATTTCAAATTTAACTGAGGTTTGTCAGTGTGGCTTCAACAAATTCATACTAATTACACATCCAGTGCACTGCACTCATTCTGTGAGAACATGCAAGCTTTGTACACCATCAACTAAACACATGCCTCTTTCAAAAAAAAAAAAAAGAGGGTATTTTCTTTATTTTCACGTCAGCAGACCAGTGAGTAGTGACTACACACCCAAGTGGAATTACACGCATCGCAGTGTACTGTACACACAATAGCAAGTGTAGTGGATAAATACATCATAATTCACACAGACAGTGAAGCTTTGATTTGCAAAAAAGTAGCAGAATTCAACGGTTTCATTTTGCATCACTGAATAGTTTGCAATTATGGTAAATTTGTCTTTCGCCTTTTTCAATATACTACAATATACTATACTGGACCTTTATACTCAAGAACAGCTGGCTTGTTTCCAAACAATGTAGCCCAGAGTTGACAAATCAAACATTTTTCATGTTTTTATGATGCCTGAAGGCTTCCATGATTTGTCTTCATGTGGTATATACATATTTGCCCTAAACAGCTAGATTTGAACATTTATTGTAAAATTAAATTAAATACATTTTATGTACTATTTAGTGAGCTACACTTTGTTTTATATCTTCAAAACAGAGTCAAACAGAGGCAATTCCTGTGCGGCCACGTTTTAATGCTAAGCCAAAAATTAGAGTTAAGTGCTTCATATTTAATTTAGAGAGTAGTATCTTTTCATCAAACTCTGCAATTTCTAAAATGAAAACTAAAGTCAAACTATATAATGAAATAAAAGTGGATTATTAAACGGCCCGTTCTATTATGTTTTGTTTGGATTTGAGGAAATATAACATATTCTGTGCGAGACCTTGTTAATTTCAGCAGTTATCACACACACACACAAGACTTGGTTAAGATAGTTATCACTCCAACAGTGTATAAATGAAGTGCTATGGGTTTTAGTTCACCAGTGACGCCACAGTGACAGAGACTGACAACCATTTCAAACTTACCCTCACTCTCTCCATGCTCTGACATGGATGAGGAATCTACCAAACCTGGAGTGAATCAAGTCAACCACTGAGATTTTCATTGATATAACACAAAGTACTGTCCCTTTGAGAATTTTTGTTGAGGCAGAGAAAAAAATAACAATCTTGAGGTATACTCACATTGCTGGCTGGGATCTGATTCTGTTGTCATCTTGACATAATTGGTGGGCAGCAGGCCTGTGACCCCACTGACTTCTCCCTTCCACCAATCCGGATTTGTTTTGTCCAGGATGTTGATCAGCTGACCCTTCGTGAAGCTCAGCTCATCCCGACTAGCGGCGGTGTAGCTGTACATCGCAATAACTTGGCACACTGAGGGAAGAAAGGCAACGAATTTTTGTTTTTTGTAAAAAATTTGGTTATTAGTGTTTGTAAAAATGAGGTGGCTAGGATATGTAACACGTTCCTGCACCAGTCAAGTCTGTATTAATGTCGAAGTATTACTACTAAGGGTAACTACTTTGTGTTTGGTCATACATATTACATTTTATAAGGAAACACCTCTTATTTTGAATCTAGTTTTCAGAGACTTTAGTTAATCAATAGGATATTACAGTTTAATCACTACTGGGTTTTCTAAAAGCGAAATTGATTGAAAACTGAAACTTTACAGTGATTACATTAGAAAATCTGTAACAGTAATTGGATATTAGCGACAAACAAAACATAAAATGCCACACACTCCACTTACATATTTTGTAGAAGTAAATGTAATGATATTTTTTTTATTGGTTAATCACTTTTAGATACATGGAATTACATGAATTTGATTTCATTTGTGCCAAAGACATTTCATGAACTTATCCTTTATTTAATGATGTTTTACATCAGAGACACAGAACCACAGCCGCCATTATTTGTGGGGTCGTCAGGTCAAATGTAACCTTGTATTATCTCTTAGGAATCCAATTACAATGATTTTTGATTTTGATGGTTGATAGCAATCGCACAGAAATCCAAGAAAATTAGAAGGATAATGCTGGTTCATCACAAACAGGGTGTAGTGTGCAGAGAGTGTCAGTTATTACCGGGCAGAGGGGAGGGAGAGGACTTGTTGCCGGTGGGACCCAGGAGCTTGACATGAGAGGAATGAAACCAGCCTCTCTGCCGCTTTTTACCTCGAGCCTGGAGGGAAAACAGCAAGTGAGAGGAAGGCAATCTCAAGAATTCAAGTCATGCTCAAGTTGCATTGATTTTATCCGGCACAGTGCTGAATCTCTACGATCTATAATAATAAAAATAATAATTTAAAGTGAGGACATTTGTGTTGACAGCCTTCATAAAGTCAGCTAAAACTTAAAGCCAAAAAGATACTCTTTGAGGCCTCATCCTCTATGATCAAGCAGATTCACTGCGGTGGTGACTATATAATTTAAAAAAGTGGTGGCATCAATGAACAGTGCTATTTAAAAGGTTAAAAAAACTCAACTCTTCACCTCTTGCTGCTGACTCGGCTCAGCCACCTCATTATTGCACATTTGTAAAAGGCAATAATTAGTGCTATAACTGCAGTCACAGCAGAAAAGAGGCTCATGCTGGAGATGGATGAACCATTGGAAACTCCTGCAACACTCACCAGCTTATTGATCAGCAGTTACCTAGACATGGACAGTATCACATCTGCACAATAAGGATATTATATACCTGTAGTTTGTTGACCATAGGTATAAGTTGTGTTTATAAACTCATATATATAGTTATACTATTTATTGAGTTTGAAACATGGTGGTATTCATTGCTTTGTCAAATATATTAAGCCAATTGTGTAATTCATGGAAAGAATATCAGTTACAAAGGTTGTGCTTTTGTTAACAATAAGTTACAAACAAATACAGTGGTTACTTCACTATACTGTAGAGTGTGCTGTTAGTTTAACTCCTGACTCAGACGGTTGCTAGGGGACAACCTCCCTTCTTCACCTTAGCCTGTATCCACAAGTATCTCTGTTGAGTCCCTGTGTCCTCTCTGTGGACATCTCTGTGGTAGGAGGCAATGTTATGTTATAAAGGAGAGCGATCTTACGTGCCCTACCTGATGCACAATGTGTCTGATCAGGAGGAAAAGCACTGTTTTCTATGGAAGGTACATATTTGTTTAGTAATAACACAGAGATAAAATAAAACAGTATCTTGTGTGCACAAGATCCATATCTGATGTAAACAAGGGGAAAAAATAACACTTTATGGGACTTAAGGGTCTGTGTATTAAACAATAGGCTGTTGGGATTATCACCTAGTAGAGTCAACATTTTTTCCCCTAACTTTTTAATGAAGCAAAACACAATACTGTCACAAAATTCAGAAAATCATAGTCACAAGATTCATCCATTCCATGACCATAATTGCAGATATTTAAGTACTTCTCCCTGATATTAGGCAGTGGATTTAAGACAACTATGATGGGGTAACCATGGTTACTGTATGTGATGCTACAGTAACTAACCTTAAACATCAAGCAAGAATTACAATTTGCACAGTAGCTATAAGAGTTATTGGTGCTAATATTAATGCTATTTAAACATTGTATTAATTCTAATAGAGACCCCAAGGCCCCTGTTAGTGACCTGCAGTTCTCCGAGCCACCAGCCGGTGGAGTTCTTGGCCAAGACCACGATCAGTTGCCCCGGGGACAGATGTAGCTGATATACAGTTGGGTTGACGGTGGTGGTGACTGCCTGGGCAATCTCTGAGAACCAAACATGCAGACAGTCAAAGATGAGCTTTGTTCAAGTAAAGATCAAGACAGTGACGGGTAATCAGCAGACTCACTGGGTCTTTGCTTGCACATGTGTTTGACTTGACTGTGTTTGTACTCACCAGGTTTCTTAGTTGAAGCTCCAGCTCTTGACGCCTAAATTAATAAAGTGGTCGATAAGTTAAAATTTCAACCAGGGATTAACCATTTTGCTGAATAAAAAACATTTATTACAGGTTTTTGTTTATTAGTTTTAGATGAGTTGTTTAGTTTTAAACTCTCAATTATAATTACATTATTACAAATGTTTCAAACTGAGGTCAGGGCTGGTGACTGACCTCTGGCTCTACAGGCCGGACATAGTTGGAGGGGAACACCCCTGTCTGGTCACCGATGCAGCCTCGCCACCACTCTCCTTCTCTCTCTGTCACCATGACAACATCCCCTTCAACAAATGTCAGGTCCCCCACCTCTGGGCTCTCATATGTGTACAAGGCCACGTATTCTGGTTGACATTAAATATGAGAATGTAAGGAAACAGCATTTGATTATTTAATGATTTATTCAAATTTGTTTTGACAATGTCTACACTTACCCTCTAGCTGAATTGAGTCACATGCATCAGACGCATCTACACTACAAAGGGAACAAGACACAGTCAGTTACTATCAGCTAAAGATGCGTGGGGTGTATGCGTGTGCCAACACATGTGTATGCATACTCTGTAATTCCACTTGTCTCCAAAGTGACATAGTTTTGGGGAAACCATCCCTGCATCCCATTGAGCTGTCCTAACCACCATTGGTCCCTCTGCTGCAGCACAGTGATGATGTCACCTTGTGAGAAGCTCAGTAGAGCAGTGACGGATTCACCGGAGCTGAGGCTGAGGTCCGTGTCCGAGCTGGGAGACCACGAGGAGACGGCACGAGCCACCACACAGACCGACGACTGAGGAGTGAGAGTTAGAGGAGAAGCAAGGGTTCATTCACACCAATTCTTTTAGAATGAACTAATGAATTATTTTCTCACCATTTATTTATTTATTATTATTATTATTTTTAAATTTTTTTCAAATATGAACGAAATAATTTAGAAGAAACTAAATAGAAAGAACAGCAAGATTTCTTTAAATCAACAAAATAATAAACAAATGTTCAAAAGAGTCTTATATGACATAAGGGACTTTTTTATTCCTATCTCAACTAGTACTACTACTAGTCAACTCACTGTACGTACTGTAAATCACAGGTCAAACCAGACCTGGGTGTTACCATCGACTTCCTGAATCGTTTTGATTTCAATAAACGCAGATTCTGTTCGGAATATTTCAATTTCAATAATAGTTTTGATTTGACATGCAATATTCTCTAGAGAAGTAAAACCTTCGTCCAACTCTTCTCTGTTTTCATAATTTTAAAATCTGAAATGAACCGAGACATATGCTTTTCAAGCATGGTGGTGCCTTCAGTGGAGTAGCTCCTGGTCGTCCTGCCATGTTTCCAGGTTCACTATTCTGTCATATGGCCAGATCTTGTGAGACAAGGCCTAAATAAAATATTTTAAGAATCAATGTTGGATCATTCAAACGATGACTGATTCTTTTTTTATATGTCAGTATGTTTGTCCTCTACTTTAGGTCCAGGCTGAAATATCTGACAAATAACTCAGGAACTGCCCTGAAAACTGCTCCCTGTTGTGACAGCTGAAATCTAAAGCTCAAGTCTTCTCTGCCTGTGATTCTTAAGTTGTGCTAATACAAAAAACCCCCATGACAACAGATGAGTCCTGTGATGCTCCTGAACAGATTGTGGCCTCTTCTTTTTTGAAAATGAATACAAATCTCTAAAGTGACACAGCAACAATACTGTTTTTTAATGCTAAAGTACATCACTGAAGGGTTTCTGTGTCACTAGAAGCAATTTTTCAAAAAGAAATCTTGAAAATAAAACCTAATTCAAACTACATGTATTGCTTGGAGTGAACAGTAAACAGCAATTTTCTCTTTACCTGTAAAGCATCTGATTGAACAGGAGCAGCATTATCACTTGTTCCCTCAGCATCGAGGATTCTGAGTAAAAAAAGGATGAGGAAAAAATGAGGATAAAAAAAAATAACATTTCTATCTTAATGGCTTGAAACCATAAAATGTCTTTGTTGGGTCCAGTTGTGTGTCTTCCTGTGTGCTACCTTGTGTTAAGTGGTGGTGGACAGGAGATTTTTCCAGGTGAAGAAGGGGAAGTCTCAGAGGAAGAGTGTGTGGTACATTTTTCTGCATAACTCTGGGGGAACCAGCCCCTGTTTCCACGGTAACTCCCGTACAACCACCCAGGCTCACCAACAGTCTGTTCATCTACCTGCACCATGGAAAATACAATTGCACTCAATCAGAAATAACAGGAAAATGAAGATAAACATGTTTCCCTGCTGAGTCTAAATGCAGTGGCATTTCATGCATTATTTGATGCGTTGTTAAAATCAATTAAAATTACAAATTGATTGCGTTATTTTGCTGCAGATAATTATGTGGAGATGTTGCAAAGCGATATTTTATACTAAACTATGAATTTTAATTGGATGCACAGAATGAATCCATGGTGTTACGGGCCACATTTAATGTGCTGCTAACACAGCACCTACAGTATGTATATACGTGAGACTATGCAAGTGTGGTGTGTGTGGTTCTCGTACCTCTATAAGACAGTCTGCGTCTATACTCAGCTCATCTGCGTTGCGGGCGACAAATGAGTACAGGGCTCTGTACATGGTCAACTTTAATGACTGCTGACCCACCAGTACAAGCTGCTGCCCTCTTTCCTCCTCTTTCCTCCTCCTCCTCTCTTCTTCCTCTTTCCATTTTCTTTCTTCCTCCTCCTTTTTCCTCTTCTCCTCCTCCTCTCTTCTTCTCCTGCTCTCCTCTTCCCGTGCTTTCTCCTGGGCTGCTCGGAGACAAGCCAGTGCCTCCCTCTCCTCTTCCTCCTTCCTCTGTCTGGCCCTCTGCTCCTCCAGGAGCTTCCTCTGTCGTGCCTCCTCCTCCTCCCTCTCCCTCCGCTCCTTCTCCCTCTGCTCCTGCTCTCGCCGCTCCTGTTCCCTCCGCTCCTGCTCCCTCTGCTCCTGTTCCCTCCTCTCTTGCTCCCTCCTCTCTTGCTCCCTCCGCTCCTGTTCCCTCCTCTCTTGCTCTAACTTGGCTTGCCTGTGAATTAAATTCAAATTTTAAGAACCTTCATAAGCACAAGACAATGCAAATGTGAGAAGGTAAATCACGTTTAACTCATAGACTATGGGGAAAAATCTGCTGTGTGCACTGACAGTAACTTGCACGTATGCTGACGCTCACCTGGCTGCTTCCTCTTCCTCCTTCCTCTTCCTTTCTCTCTCCTCCTCCCTGCGCCTTTGTAGCTCCCTGAGTTTCTCCTCTTTGACTCTGTACAGGTCGTCCAGCACAGTCTGCTGCTTCACCTGCTTCTCCCTCAGCTCCTGATACAGTCACAGCATATTCAACACATCAGAGGGAACAAAAAAATGACACAAGCATCAGATAGTCCAACAGTAGTCATAATCAGATGCAACACTATATGCCAGGTTTGATTTTGCTACAAGCACATAGCAGAGATCTGAGGTTGGTGTACAACAATCCACAGAAAGGCAGTATGAAACACAATATGCTGGTTTTCGATGCAACAAAATAAATGCATTTCCAACGTGCAAAACACACGTAAACCATGCAGATGCAGATGGTTACAGTGTGTGTGTGTGTGTGTGTGTGTTTTACCCTCAAAGTGCATCCAGTTTCAATGAAAACACATGCTAGAACAAATCCATAAAAGAGAAAAAAAAAACGTTTGATAATGAATCAAAAAACAAAAATGCTGGGATGAGCAAACAGATTGGATCATCGCAGGATGAAAAGGAAACAAAGATTGGAGGATTGTATCTTGAGGAAAAACAAAAGAAGGGACAAAAAAAAGAGGTGAAGAGGTGGTAAAAATGATTACACTGTAGGAGGTAGAGAGAGAGAGAGTGAGAGAAAGAGAGAGACAGAGGAGGAAGGACAACCTTGATGAGAAGGAAGAGCTGGGTGAGACAGGCCAGGAGAGACAGAAGGCCCCGCAGGACACAATCATCCATATCCCCAAGCTATGAAAGATACACAGAGTGATGATAGAGGGAGGAACATGGGGATGGCAGAGGAAAAACATTAAAGGAAAAGCAGTTGATGCACCGGCAGATAAAGGAAGGTGGGAGAGAATTAGAAAATAATCCAGTAAGTGGGAAGCAGAAGAAAAGGAGAGAAAGAAAAACGTTAAAAGCTTTAAATAGCAGTTGGGAAATAAAAACAATTTTACAGATTGAAGAAATGGGGTTCTTTATGCTGAGATTGTTAGTATCAGACTGTGACAGGGAGTGACATCATTCTTCACTGGTATTCAAAAAATTTGACTCTTTTGCTGCAAGGTGTGTGCATCCAAGTGTGTGTGCGTGTTGTGCATCTAATAATTATCTGGGTAATGTTTGCATTGCCTGAAGGATGGAATTCTAGAGTTACTGTGACCAGTTGAACAAGATCTCATCACATATATTTCAAAACTCCTGTGTTTGCTCTATTACAATGAAGCCTACACTGAAACAGAGAGAAAAAAAACTCTTGTTCATTTTTATACCATCACAATGAGTTTGCAAGTTTTAACAGTTGGATGGCTTCAAGTACAGTTGATGTAGATGCACATGTTTCATTTTTCTGACCTTTTTTCATAAATACTCTATTTTAAGCAATTATATATTAGGCTGCAGTACCCTAATAAAGGAATTTTATTAGGGTACTTGCAGCCATTTGTTTTCATAAAAAATTATTTATGTGATTTAAATGTGGCCTTGATGTTTATGGTGATGTATTCCATGATTAAAGCAAGCACAGCAAGTTCATCATGGATGGAAATTCATGGCAACCCAATACACTTTTCATTTTAAATATTTCTTTAATGAATTTATTGTTTCCCTAATGATTTATGGGGGATGTCACAGACCATAGATCTGCATTACTATGCTCTCTGAGGTGGTCAGATCAGGATTAATTTGTGTCATGCTGAAGTGAAATGTTCTAAATATCGTTTAGTTCTAAATTCTATGTATCATTACCATTCTTCATATCCTAAATTTGGTAGATCGCTGACCTTTAGCTCTCTGTTGTACTGCTCCATCTGGGACAATTTGTCTGTTGTCTCCCTCTCCAGAGCATCGAGCTGGTCTTTTAGCCTCCGGCAGTTCACACTTTTCTCTGTTACACTTGTGGTCAGAGTGGTCAAAGACTCCACTACAAGCCAAAGGGCAAAGATCAGAGAAGTCAGAGATATACCAGCGACCAGTACATTGATAGCGTGTCTGTGTATTTTGGAAGAGGGCATTTGTTACCCACATGGAAGTTTGTTGAGGCTGATGTTTCGCAGTTTCTCAGTCAGCCTCTGTTGTTCTGGGACCAGCTGTGAGAGCTTCCTCTGCCACTCCTACAAACCCAAAGTATGTTTGTAGAAATAGCTTAAATTTTAAGTTTGATGGGCAGAAGTGAGACTAATTACATTAACTAAATTTTCTTCTAACCTCAAACTGTAGCTGCAGGGTGTTGATCTCTGTGATGCGTGCATCCCTCTTCTGATTGACAAGGTCTACCTCCGCCTTCTGAATCCGTCTTTTGCTCTGAGCGTCACGGAGCCGGTCTGAGATCTGCTTGTGCTTGGTGCCCTGCAGACCAGACAGTACCACTCTATATCCATGCCTTCATTAACACTGGAAATTTGTAAGTGTGCACACATGTGAGAGTTAATGTAGTCTCACCACAGCCTCCAGCTCCAACTCTAGACTTCTCTTTTTGGCCCTGAGGTGAGAGATTTCTTCTTGCTCGCCCTCTTTCCTCCTGCCCAGCTCCTCCCTTTTCCCTCGCTCCCACTCCTCCCTTCGCTGGCGCTCCATCTCCTGCTTTGCTGCCTTGAAGTTTCAAGAAAGAGAATCACAAGATAAAACTATCTAGACAGAATTTTATAAGCGATGCTATCTCTCCCACTCACCTCCTTCCTTTCCAGCTCCCTCAGTCTCTCCTCCTCCCTCTGTCTCTCCATCTCTCTCTGTCTCTCCAACCGTCTCTCCTCCTCCAGCCTCCTCCGGTTCTCCTGCTCCCTGGCCTCCCTCTCCCTCCTCTCCTGAGCTTCCCTTTCCTCTCTCTCCCTTCTCTCCCTCTCTTTCTTCTGTTCCTCTTCCAGAGCCAGTCTTCGTTTCTCCAGCTCAGCGCTGCCTCGTGCAAAGTTCTCTTTCAGCTTGTCCTCAAAGGACACTAAGAGAGAGATGTATGACACAGGGGAAGGTGAGACACTCACGGTTGTGACAATTCATGCAGTGTGTGGAGCATGACATACCGTTGCTCTTGCTCTTTTGTGCAGGTTCTGGCTCTGTTGTGTCGATTATACAGGGAGTTATGTAGGGCCCCGTTCCGTTTACAAGCTCACTGGACTTGATTCCTCCTCTGAAGCAAGAAAAAAGAAACATGCATGTGTGGTATGCGACTAATGAGTTAAGTCACTGTGTCAATTTGTGTGTCTTACCTGAGAGAAGGAGGTACCAGGTCATGAGGCAGCGTGAGTGGAAGAGGGCGGCCAGTTTTAGCCATGTCCACTAGGTGCATGGCCAGAATGAACTCATCAGCTCGTAGCTGACCATCCTTATCCACATCTGCCAGGGTCCTATGATTTCATCACACAGTGAAGCATTTAACTCTTGGTGTCATGTTTAAAATACTTACATTTAACACAAATTTAACTGTATCTTGTCATAAGCAGTTTTAGTGTTAATTTGCAATAAGATTTGGTGGAAGTCAACTTTTCTGTGAGAAAAGTTCACTTTATACTCACCAGATGGTGGCTAGCTGAGTCTGGGTTAGGTTTGATGCAATCAATGCATTTCTAACCTGAGGTCCTGAAAAGTGAATATTAGATCAGAAACAGCGTGCTTGTGTTTTTTTTTCTTCTTCTTCTTTTTGTGTGCTTGCATGCGTGAGTGCCTGTCAAGTACTGTCAGAAAAATCACTTGAGCTGACCCTGATCACGCTCTGTCAAACTTCAAGGAGAAGCTTGTCTTTATTCAGGTTAGTCTGTGCAGGCGTGTGCGTGTCTGTGGGTTTGAAGCACCTGACAAGTAGCCACTCATGAGCTTGTCCAGCGTGTTGAACTGCTGACGGTACTTCAGTCTGGAGGCCTGTGGTACGGCCCAGTCGCTTGCACCAGTCTTTGGAGAGCTACTGGCCAAAGACGTGGTGGAGGAAGAATTTGAACTACAAACAAAGAAAAGAGTAGTATGTCATATACATGTCAGTATATCACCTAAAGAGAAAGTCAACATAATACAAAGTGGTCAGGATTTTCTCCCTTATAGTCAAGCCCCGACTTAACCACTAATTGCTCCGGGACTCCCTGGTGTTATTTCTTAACTCTTAATTAGCTGTAGTGCAAACAGCCACATGATTCTCTGAAACAAGACAGCACTGTACTCTCAGCCAGTGCTAATCAACCATTCTGTTTTTGTTAAAAACAATGTGTCTGCAAGAATAGCAAAAAGACAGCCTGGTTCAATCATGTTTATTTGACAAAAATGTGTTATAGCTGGGTGGAAGCTTGCAACTTTCCTATGAAATAGAAGAGGCTTCATTGAGACAAAGGGAGATGGAGTGTGGGATCCTCCCTCTGCCCGGGGGCTTGTTCCCATGTGTGTCTATGTATGAGTGCTGCATGTGCGTGCTTACAAATTCATGTATGTGTATATAAAATAGAGCAGGAAATTTGACACATATTAAAAAGTTTGTGTGTAGAAAACCAAGACAAGGACACTTTGTCTAGCTTGATATTAAATAATTAGTTAAATAGTCAGAACTCAAAGGAAATGGCGAGCCACAGTTCTGCTGGATCAACCCGTATTTATTTTCTGGAACTCTGGTATTAACGCTTGCCTTAACACCTACACCTCAGGTCAGGATTTTTTGTATGAGCCATTCAAAACAATGACATCAGACACTACTCATACCCTTTTCCCAAACCACACAAAACACCACAAGGAGGATCAAGGATATTAGATACTACTGTTCCTCTTCACTCCTAACTACATCCCACCAGTAACATTTTTAGGTCGAGATGAAGGTATTTTTTTGCACAATGTGATGAATCCCACTGGTCTCGGGTTATTCCTGTTCCTTTGCTTAGTGAGGACACACAGGACCTGCATTGAGCTTTAAGCTGAACACCAACACACAGAGTGAAAACATTATCAGTGACAATGCTAGTTAACATCCTGATGTTTTATACAAACAGTTACAATGTTTACAATGTTCACTATCTTGTTTCAGTTTGTTTACATGTCAACATTGGCTGATGAGCCAAAAGCACAAAGGGGATTTTGGTCACAAACTAAACAAAAGTATACTTAAAAAAAAAAGATTCATCCAACAGAGGTTGTGTCTGACAATTTCTCAGCAATCACTATGGTCAAGACATTTCACTCACAATGAAATGACCTGAAGCCAAGTCATTAGGATTCACCATAATTTCATGACAATCTTATCAAGCGCTGTTATGGTAAAATAGCCTGGACCAAAGTGCAGGCCCTACAGATTAAGAACGACGAGTTAAAATAAAAAGAAAACAACAACAACAACAAATAATAGATGGAAACAATGTTATCGATTGTATTTTCATTGATAATATCATCTAGTTGAAATGTCACTTGATTCTTGTTTTCCTCTAATATCAGACTCTAAAAAAGCAAACTTCCTACAGCCATCTCTGAGCATCTGATTTCAAAATGCCCTTCCTGTTCCCTCTGTTATCAAAGTGTTTCATCTTCCTGTGTTCTCATTCTGGGTCCTTCCCTGCAAAAAACCAAACCTGGCTGTGTGTGACTCTGTGAAAAATAGCATAATAAATGTTATAACTTAAAAAAACCTAAAACTCAGTTGAAAATTACATACTTGGTTCTAAATTTATATTTCAACCGGAGGAAATGTGGTTTTTGCGACAGGCGATTAATCCTGAAATGTGGACACTGATCTTGGTATAAAATTAGCACAAGTGACAAACAGGCTATTTAGACAGTTATGTAGTGGAGGGTAGATGCATTCACATTTGTGTCTGACCTGCTGGATCCAAGGTCCAGGAGAGAGTTGGCTTTCGACATGCCAGTGTTTGGAGAGAAGGCCATGGGTGAAGAGAAACCAGAGAGGGGGAGTGCTAAAAACCAGTTTAAAGAAGGTTAGTGGGATTTCATTGTGACATAATTCGAGGTACGGTGAGAAAACGAATGAATGCTTTCTACAAATACATGTAATGTGCACATGGTTTTTCTTATGCAATCAATCTTTAACATACTGCAGAGGCCAGTTGCCCTTGAATGTGAGTACATCTAATCTTATCTCCTCACACTTTACAGTCACAGCACATACTATAGAGCTCCAGCAGCAACGTTATTGACATCTGGCTAAAAAACAAAGTGACTGTGGTAGTCTGCAACCTCACACTGAACAGGATTAGTCTAGAGAAAAGAAGCACCAATACTTATCCACAAGCAGAGGGACGGAGACAGCAATAGAGGGGAATTTAAGAAATCCACACTCACTCTCCTTCGTTCGTTCATTTCACAAGTTAAACACAATGAGATTAAAACGAGCATCCATAAGAAGGATGGAGAAAATTCGAGATAAATGAGTTAATAAGAAATCCAGACAAAAATAAAGATTAAATGACCGAGAATATACAGGATATTTTAGATACCCACACTTGACATAGCTAATGATTTTTAATAGGTACAGTAACTGCAATGCACTACTACTAAGCATTAATACTAAGTATTGCTCAAACATTCCAGCAAAAAAGTGTATGCACTTCCTTGGTTCAAATACATGTACAGTATGTTCATTTCAAGATCAAACTGATCAAGATGCTCAAGTTGCATCTGACTAGTTTGTTCACTTTATATCTCCTCATATACCTTTTGTGAGTTAAAATACATTATATTTAGTTCTGTGTTGTTTTTGTTATATGCAACTGGAAATATTTCCTGTTTGTATCTTCTCCCTTTTGCATTTAAACTCAGTGATGTCCCAGTCACATAATAAAAAAATATATATTTTACTGCTCTGGAACATAAACCAACATCTTCAGTCAGTCGAGTTTACTGTAAAAGCACCAGTGCTACTGATGCACTTATACAGAACCAACCTGCATTGTTGGGAACAAGTGGTGGGGTGAGGAGGTTAATATTGCCGTTGGGGAGTCCAGTGTTTCCCAGGGAGGTGATGAGGGGCAGGGTCATTGGTGTTGGCACCAGGGGTTGTACAGCGGGCATGAGGGGGTTAGCTGGCATGGGTGTTAGGATGGGCATGGCTGACATGGATGACAGACCAACTGACAGGTTTGGCATTGAACCCATTCCTACAAGGAGGGAATACACATAAATGAGTTTTAAGTGAACAGTGTTAACACACACACTGAGGTGAAAGTTTATAGATTATAGATAATAAATGGGTTACTTTAATTTGTTGGGACTAAAATCCATGAATTTTCTCGATATGAAGTGAGTTAAAAATGCTATTTTGGTTCATTCAAGGACTTTTGATATAACTGTAGCATTTCTTGAGTTTTCCCATTTCCAAAAAACACCAGAGAGAGAGAGATTGTCTTTTAAAGAAAAGAGTGAAACAGTAATACAATATTTAACAGAAATGTTACCAAAACGTGCAGATGAAGGCATGGTAGAAACCGAATTGGAGACAGGAGGCTGCTTCATGATGATCGGCAGGGCAGTGGGTAGGTTCCGCCCCTGAAGCTTGAGTTTGATGAGCTTCATAGCTATGGAGAACTCTAGTCTGTCCATCTTCCCATCACTATCCATGTCAGCTAGGTTCCTACAGGACAGGGTGGTGGTGGGTGACAGGTCAAAACATACATACATTCCATGTGACTTCATTTGTTTTGTTGAAAGAGATAAAAAAAAAGACATTTGCATGAGGGACAAAGTTGTGTGGTTGGAGTAAATTGTAGTGGCAATTGTTCATACAAGCACCAAAACATACACACTGAATGTTCTAATGTACACACACATACATACATACACACACACTCCCCTCAAACCCTCCTCGCTCTGTCACACACAGTTTACTAGGTGGGGCAGCCTGTAAAGGAAATGAGCACTCAGTAGGAAGTTCAAAGCAGAATGAAAGCCCCAGAACAGAAGGCAAGTTTGGAGCCATTCATTCCTTTACCCTGAATTAACAATTTTAATATGAGTGCTAATTTGTAACTCACCAGATCTCAGCCAGGACAGAAGGAGGCAGGCCAGACTGGAGGAAAAATTTCCTTGCTTGTTCTCCTACAGACGGATAAAAATCATCAGCCATTAAAGAGACGGACATTTGATAGAGCTCACAGACAATGTGACATGATGTTACTCACAAAGAAGCGTCAAGTTTGTTTATTATGACAACAGCCTACCTGAGACATAGCCGAGGACGGGGGTGAGGGTGTCAAACTGTTTGTCGTGTTTCTCTCTCTCCTCCGGAGTGATGGCCCACATACAAGCTCCACCTGACAAAACAAATAAAGCCCAAATTTTAAAGACTTTTCATTTTCTTTTTTTTTTTTTTTCTTTTTAGCAAATTTGAAAGTCTCTTATTTCCTAACGATGTATATCCTGGCATTATCTTTAATTTGAGGCAACAAGATAAGGGAGCACTTAAAAGTATGAATCAAAGGGTCACCTGGGGGCCTACTGGTTAAGTCGCATGTCACATTTTCACAACGTCTATGGTTTGAACTTGGCCTGGGAATTAACCGGCTTCTAACCTTGTTTGTCCTGTCTCTGTCTGCATTTTTAAATAATAAAAGCAAAACATGCTCAAAAAGAGAGTAAATAAAAGCAGCACACAACATAGCATTATGTAATAAATAATGAGTGATAAGTGAGATCATTGGATGAGATTATTATTGAGACATATAAAAGTTATTGAATGTCTGTCACTCACTGCAGGATTGTTTAAATTATTCAACCACCAGCTGGGCTTGAATATAAAGTAACTAGAACTACTGCAAGAACTCAGGGAGAACTACTCCATTGAAAACAATGTCAACTGATGCTGCTGGTTCAACTACAGGGAGGAATGTGATAACAGGATAAAGCTCATTATGACTTTAAATTAATGCATCAATATCATTTGTAAGTATGAAGAATTTTTTTTCGAGATTATAAAAGGCCCCACAGCAGAAATGTTAATAATAAAATCAGTAGGCAGTCTTTTCTACATCACCATCCAAAATGTCTGCATGATTTCCATCTCAAATGAGGTTTCCCGCTCAGATGGAACCACTCCTAACCAACTCCCGACAATGATTAATGTATAAAAATGCCCAGTCAGCAGGTTTGCACTTGGCTCTCATCTTGCATCTCAAGGTAAATTCAGGGTTGGCAAGGAATTAAACATAAAGTCAAATGTGCTGCGCGAGGTGTTTGAAACACAAGTTTTTTATAGCGGGACAGCTGATGACCGGTGGATCATACGGCAATCCAGGAAATTGACCAAGTCATAACATAATCAGTCAGGACATGAGAAAAGATTGTATAGACATTATGCACAGATGGATCTGTCTTTATGACAGAGATGTAGACAAGGAGACAAAGACGGGCTAGTTCATCAGTTATGTAACTACATTCAGAAAGCTCTTATGTCGCTTAGTTCCTCACTACCTCATCTTTCTGTGTTTGACAGCAACAGACGGGCCTCCCTGATGTCAGTGATTGTTACCATAGGAACCACAGCAGTACATTGCTCAAACAAAATGTTAACACAGACTCTTCCCAACAGGGTTAGGGTTCATCATTCACGTTTACTGTAAAGACAATTTGTGGGATCAGTGTGGGAAATTTTGGTGAAAATTAATATCACAGCTCTTTAAAGGGATCAAATTTAAAGATGTATAAATACATTGCTTATAAATAACACAGATGTGATTGCTTTTGATAATGATAAACATCTATTCACTGTTTGTACCATATAACCAAAACAGTGTACACATTATAGCCATTCACTACAATTCTGTCTCTGCCTCTTATTCGAAAATGTTAGAAACATCAGGACATTTTACATCTGAATTTATACTTTTTAAGCTTTCCGGATAAAGTGAGATTCTGCTTCTTTTTTTAAATTTATATCTTTATATCTACGAGGTGAAAAGATTTAAATATAGGATGAAAGCTGTATGGTTTGGGTTATTATTATAAGTGGGAAAAATACATTGCTCAAGGATGACTTTTCAAACCAAGCACCAATGCTGTAATTTATTCACCAGCTTCAGGAAATACCATCCTGCCCATGATGGAACTTCCTCCCCAACACTAACCCAAACATTGTTGACTGCACACGCACACACACTCAAGAGAAACGACACAACGGAGGGTCGAGCTTCAGCAACAGTAGAGTATGTAGTGAGAAGATGAAACAAGTTATTTTCACTTTTTTTGCGCATACGTTATGAATGGATTATTTTAGTCTGGCTGTTTGTTGACCAACTGTGCCGACTACCGTGAGCTAAATTCAGTATCTCGCCAAACTTGCTCAGTCCTAAACCACAACAGCAGCACCTGTACACAGATACGCTTTTTCCCTGACAGCGTTATTGAACGACCTACTTCTGGCATTGTCAGCAAAACGCAGCTGTTTAAAAAAAAATAGAGTAATTACTCTCACCCAGAGAAGTGAATATTCTTCACACTGTCTCACTGGCTTTGACAGGCCTCATTTAAAAGCTATTGTGAGAGAGAGAGAGAGAGAGGGAGTGAGGCAATATTTAGCACAGTGCCTATGGGACATGTGGCTTGCATGGCCACGTCCACAGACCTGGGTTGATTCACTGAGAGTAAGTGGGTCGTTGCAGAGCTTCTCATGGCAGAGCACACAGAGCTCTTCTGTCACTTACCATAGGTACGATATCGGTATCGGTAGATACTGGCTTTAAAATGTATTCCCGCATATCTGCAAACACGCCAAGATCTGCCAATACGACTAATCCAGTATCGGCCCATGGACTCCCCATATATCGGCATATTGGCAAAAGGTCCAATATCATGCATCCGAGACGAGAGCGTTGGAAACATTTGCCCGCTCTGTGATACCATTCAAAAAGGATGCCAAAAAAGCTGAAAGCTAATTATGATGAGTATTTTATTCAAATAAATAAATCTATCTTATTAACCTTGATATTTTCATGACATAAATACAGGACCTAAATTGACCTCAAACCTTGCAGCCTCATGAACTTGAAGTCTTTATATAGATTAATAGACAGTTAGCACAAAGTGTGAACGCAGGACAACCCAACTCTTTTAAATTTAAAAAAACGTATCTGCTTACTGACTCCCCAGATCATGTTGTCACAGATATCCAGCAGGAATAATTTCAATTAATTTTCTTTATTTGTTTTAAAATGTGCAGTACCAAGCTAGCTGTATCACTGGAATCCTCTCTCATAGTTAAACTAAGTAAGTTAGCCACCTCCTCTTATCTCTTGTCAGTACTCCTTTAATGTAGATTAAGTGGTGACCAGTGGTGATGTCACTTGGATCAAGGCACCTATTCATGAAATCGGCTGTCAATCACTCTGGTGTCCGATGGCAAGTCTTTTTATCATTTAATCGCCAAGTTTGACTCTCTGGAATTATCATGCAAGATATCGTTAAATTAAATTATGACTGGAACAGGGAATTATAGATATCTACAATTCAGTTGTAGATATCTATAATGACAAACCCCATAAACTGAATGGCTGAATCTGTAACTGTAGCTTTGACCCGTAAGTATGACGTTGCAGGTATCCGTCGTGATATCGTGTCTCACCTGCTTCCAAACATATTATGATCTGTCTACCTTTATATATAATAAATAACGTTACGCGTGCAGCATTCAGAACTTCCTTCACAAGTCCCATTCAAAGACGCCATAAAAAGCACATATGAACACAGAACCTCAGCAAATACACCAGAGCCCATCAACTGCTATTGAAACAGTACAGTATATGAGTCCAGCCTGTACCAACTGTACCAAATGCTTTGTGCTGCTGTGACTTTGGCTTCCTTTGTTAGCCTGTGGTGTGCTGTTGTCTTGGTGCTTTTTAGTCCTTGTGAGATACTTGAGTCAACCCTCCAGGCACAAAGCGCATGTCTTCAGGGGAAAACCACATCAACGCTTTCATAACCATTCATACAGTATATCAGACACTTTACCTGAGACGAGGTAAGGATTCAGATTCAGGATGTGAGGCATCAACAGACACACTGCAACATTGAAGTGTGTGGGAGACCCCGTCCCCCACACACGCCACATTTTTATAAACTACTGCATACTGTCCAGCTGTTTTGGAAATTCAAATTGCTTTATAATTGACACGCTGCAGATTCAAAGTGTTAATAAGTGCAGTAACACAAAGACCTCATCCATCCATGTTATACATTTATATGGAGAAAGTCTTCAAATACAAATGGATGAGTTTTAAGTATAGTTGTGGGGTTCAATTCAGAGGCTTTGTTCTACTGCAGAATTATTCATGTAGACAAGCTGCATAAGACAAAACTCTCTCTCTCTGTCCAAACAAATAAACAAACATATTTCTTGGAGGGATTTAATCCCTTGCGGTGCCACAAATCCAGTTCTGTGATCACAAGAGGGATTAACACACGTACACACATTGCTGACCAATGCTGCCCACACCAAGGACAAAACAGACGAATCACCTTCAAGACTAAGAAGTAAAATCTCCTACACAAAACATACTGAACAGTCTACACCGAGTTTCTTATGTTTTGCAATAAATTAATTTAAAGTATTTATCAAATATTACTTCACACCCTCTTTGCAGGCCATGTTGCAATAATGTCATCAGGGACGGGTTCAGATCTTACACTTTAGAGCCAGATCAATATCATGGCTCTCAGCTCATCTTCACAACAACCCACAGCTTACAGGTAGGACAAGCAATCACACACTAAAACAAAAGGAAGTTTGAAAATCAAAATGCCACACTGAGAAAATATGCTCTCACTTGCTTGGTCAGCTCTGTCTTATTTGTCATCCATTTTTCCAATTCAAGTTCATTTTCAGCCTGCTCACCCTCCCCTTGGTGCCTATTTGTTTCAAATGGGCAAATACATGGAGATCACGAGCACACAGAGGAAGAAATCAAAATGTTCTTACCATTCATGGCTACAGGCAGTGAGCACGGGCATTGAGGAAAGTCCTCTACTCAGCTGGTTCACTCTCCGACATCTGCAGAGAAAGGGAGAGAAAGATGCGAGTGTCATTGTGCGTGTGTCACAGAGCAGATTTGAGGAGGGCAAGCATGCATGTGTGACTGATAATGGGAACAAAAAAAAAAAAATTAAATGCATGCAAGCACCGGGGGGATTCTAATCTCCCTGTTAGTGCAAGAAAGGCACAGTGTACGGCAAATATGGTGATGGAGTGAGGGAGTGACAGAGCAAGGGGAAATAAAGAGAGCAGAGGATGAGGAGAACAGAGGGAAGAGCAGCGACACAGACAATGCAAACAGGGAGACGTAGGCAGGAGGAGGACAGATAGTTGAGGGATACAGAGGACGGAGAAATGATGGTGGTCTGAGAAGAAGGCAGCATTTATCACTGTCTGCTCTCAGATCACTGATGGCGGCTCAAGTCTGCAATCTTTTTACAAGTCTTAGTACCTTTATATTTCCGAGGGCAATATGTCCTCTGGGATTTAATGTCAGTATCAGATTTTTTAAGAAACATAATTTTTTTTCTGACTAACAAAAAAAAAGCCTTTTTGGGAATATACTGTGTATTTCTCATAACATTTGTTTCACTGCCAATAGAAATACTAACTAGGAACATAAATATCTATCATCAAATTCATTATTACTCACTTGCATTACTTGTTTATCGTTACACAAATGTTTATCGTTTATGATAAATCAGTAAGCAATCAATCAATGATTGCTTAATCAGAAATAAAGATGTTTTCGTCTTAGTAAGTACTACTATGTATAATACACAATATACATATCTGTCTTATTAAAAACACTTTGTGCAATTAAGAATAAATCTGTGGTTTAAGAATGTACACATTTGTCCTACTTAGTATTTATAGTATACACGTGTCTTAAAAGAATATTTGTCAAGGTTATTTATTGCTAGGGATATAAATATATTTTCTTAACAGGACTATAATACAGTATGTTGTTTGTTATAAACTTGCAGATTGATAATCATTGAGATACTTGCACACGAGGCTCCTCTTAGATGAGCTCATGCAGGTTACAATACTAAACTAGGAAATGGTTCTATCCAAGTATGAACTGCACATAAGAATCTGAAAATATGAAGCTTCACAAAAAAAAGTATTCAGCAGCTTCCATGTCTACGCCATCACTTTGTGTCGGCTTGTTGTATCGCCTCCTTTGGCTGTGCTGTTGTTGCTAAATCATTTTTTCATTTCAGTTGCATTTGCAATGACTCCACACATTCTTGATTATCTGTACTAAACTAAGCTACAGCTACATCCTCTCATTGAAATACACCCTTTTTCAGCCCAAGCTCTGTTTCCCATTCCTACATTCTACATTTTCTCAAGCCAGTTATAATTCCTCCATTCAGACATATTCCTTCATCGTCTCCTTTCATCCACCTATCCACTGATCTAAAAGCCTATATCTCACATGTAAGGTTTCAAGCTGTAACTCCCTTTGGTTGAGAGCAATCTCCTTTTTGTTTTCACCAAATCATCCCTTCATATTTCTCCCCACTTCACCTTTCACTCTATCACTTCCACTCCCCTATGTCTTATTCATCCCTCATTCGAACACGCTTCCCCTCTTATGAGATTCACACCCAATTCCTATCCCTCCCTTGCTCCCCTTCTGCTCTAGTTTCTCAACCGCTCCATCTCTCCCTCCCATTTTCCTGTGGTGGTTGCAGAATAAATCATTCTCTGCACATGCTGGCACTGCCCATTACTTAAGAGCAATGAACTGCTCAGTGTGGCATAGGCCTGTGCATGCATTGAAAAATATCTGCTGTTGCACATGCGCAGGCTTACTCCCTCACAAGCACACGAGCAATAAACAACACACACGGACAAGCAGACAGTGATGACTCTTCAAACCCAAAGCTTTAAATCCATCCAGGAAAATACAAACAAAAACTTCAAGACTTTTCAAAGGAAGGAAGCAAAAAAAAAAAAAGAATCTTGCAAATTATAAGACACCCGGAGGAAACCCATGTGCGCATGGGGTGAACATGCCAACTCCATAGAAAGGCCCGTGATCAACCGTGGAATCAAAGTGGTGACCCTCTTGCAGTGAGGCAATGATGGTAGCCACTGCACGACCATTTTTAAACAATTAAATTTTAATGACTGGCTAGCTAATTTCAAATTAGCCAGACTCTGCATGTACATGTGCCATCAAAATAAATTTCCATTGCATGAGCAGTACTTTCTGCTTAGAATCCCACAATGCAATGCTTCATGCGCAAATATTAACATTGTGTAAATCGGCAGCTGACAGCGATGAGGCAAAGTGGTAATTCAGTAGTTCCAACTTATGCAATATAATCCATCTGTCCTACAATAAATCCTGACTTCATGACGGTCACGATGCTCACATTGTTGATTCATGTGTTGATTGTGTGTAATGTGGTGTCTTTGAAACATATTGCATTTAAGGGATAAGAATTATCACTTTGTCCAACCCATGGGGTTGGCTAAAAACCTGCAGAAACTAATGCAAATGCACATCAAGAGCTTCACTCAATGTTTCCAGAGTGTAAGAATTTCATTTCATCTAAAAATTCTCTTTTAGAAAGGTGTGAAAAACATTCAGTGAGCAGCGCTTCTGCAGAAGGAGATGAAATAGTTCAGAGGAGAGTGAGCAGACTGTTTGGAGCTGATAGAAGGATACTCAGACCCTGAAAGTACGACGTTTACATAGATGCACAACAACAGCAGTAAACCATGTCAGACCATGAATGAAGTCTTGGACCCAACATCCTTATTTGCCACATTTTGGCCCCTTAATAAAAATGTATTAACATTTAAATTGTGTCAGACCATTTTCCTTCTTTTATACCCACTGTTTACCACTTAGATGATAACACACCATGTGACAAAACAGAATTCATCTCAAAGTTGTTTTACTTTTCAAAGTAGTAAACATGGATAATTATGCAGCTGAAAAAATGTATAGAAATCATGTGACAAAGTCAGGTCAACATGAAGTGGAAACCTTAAAGGAAACTTTCCAACTTAACAAGAATATGTGAGGCTGATAAAAAAGAGCAAATATAAGAACTACCCAGTAGTATCATGTTCCTAAAGGGATGCTTGGTGAGTGGGTGCTGCCCTAAACTAAATCCTCAACTGTTTCTGACATGAGGCCAAGTAGGTAAAGACAATATTCTGTATAAGCTGCATAATTCATTTTTAATATGTCACAGGAGCAACTGTATATACAGACAGAAAAGTGTGTATGTGGCACAAGTGTGTTGCTGTCATTCCTTTAGGCAAACACTTTGTCTGATCCGCCCTCATGCACAAACAACTCTGCACCCTAAGGTGTATGTGGTTTCTAAATACAAGACACGAGGTCTCCTATTGGCTCATGTTAGACAGCCTTTGTTGTTCAAATAGGACACATCCTGGATTAAAAACAACAGAAGACACACTCTACATCAAACACTGACTGCACCTTCAGAGGTGTTCCATTTACTCCTGACTCCTAAATACACTGGGACAGCTTGACGGGACTTGAGCACTTAAGATACTGTAAACAATTTATCACACAGTGATGAGCAGCAAAGTCCTCTTCAATTAAAACCAGCTCTCACTGAAATTTAAATGTCCCACTGTACAAACATGATGAACAAAAACACAGGTCCTGTGTGTGTTCACTGGCAGAAATTGAATATAGTACTAAGTATAGTAGTTTTTGCTTGGTTTTGTAGTCTTAATATAAACCTCATATGCATTTAAAGCAAGGGCCCTGCTTGATGAGCTGCCACTTTGTGTCACCCCGTTTCAGCAGCCTGAATGGACGAACCACCTCAAGCATGCAACTGCATTTTGAAGTGTCACCTGCTTTGTAGAAAAAAGATAAGCGGCATCCTTTCTGGTACACAGAAGTCACCACAGTTCCCTCACAAGATATCACTAAATCCTACACACAGGACCTTAAATATTGATGATCATTTGTCACACTGAGACATAAAACACTGACCATTAAAACTCTGGTTCAAGTAAAGACAGATAGAGGCAATAGCAGCATTACTGACATATAAAGAAGCATCAGGGAAAAGCTTCAGAAATTAATCCTCCTGCTCCAATAACAAGGTTGTTTGACAGGGTAACAGCTTCTTACACCCTCCCTCCAGTGCTGCCACTGCACACAAATCTTCCCTCAGTCAGGTCTGATACGATTGCTTGAGACTGTTTTCAGATGAAGTACGCAGAAAACAAATAATAAACCTTTCTGCAGCAAAACATTTACACACTGCAGCTTTATTTTAAAGAATTTAAATAGAGCAAAAAAATTACCAACCGTCCATCTCCTAATGTGGGTCACTGTTGCAGTGGCAGTAGCCTAAGCAAAGTAACCCAGACACAGTGTACTGAGTACTGATGTTGAGAAATGCTGCACATACTGTAGCACCTCCACAGTTTTTGATTTGGGGAACAGTGTGAGTTGCCATAAGGGCCAGTGATTGCTTTGCTGCACCTACTGCACTGAGGGAGAAAATGAATCAAAGAAGCTTTGACTCTGCCCTGAATGCTGATTGACACCTGTGTGCACTGCACTGGACCCGTCGGATGTGCGTATCAATGTGTCGGCCTGTGTGTGTGTGTGTGTGTGTGAGTGGGTCTGCCACACACTCCTCACACAGAGGGGGAGCCTGTTCTGGCAGTCACAGTCCAGGAAGCAGTGCCGAGGCCGAGGAAGAAAGAATCCTGTGTGTTTGTGTGTGTCCCATGTGTATGTGCTCGCTTTTAAGCACAAAACAAAACATACACACCCACACATACACACACATGGACACACACGGGCAACTGTAATCTTCCTATGTTGTGGTCCAGGTGAAAAATTAGGGTGCTTCCACTGAAAAGAATGATTGTCCTTATATTTATCCTTCTCATGCATATGTGGGTCACTTAATACAGTGAAAGCCTCTAGTTCCTCTAAACCACCCTCCCCCAACTCTTGAAAATGCACACTCAGCAGTGCGTCCTACCTCAGATTCTTACCTGAGTTGGCACAAGGATTTTACCCTGGACACCCAGAATAACACAAAACTGTCACGAGATGATTCATCTTTCATGACACTCTCCATAAAAGCACATCCTTTTGCTCACACTTCCAATCAGAAAATGAGTGTGAAGGTTTGTGCGCTTGTGAACGTGTGCATAAGATACATACTGTAATGTTTTGTTTCTTGGCAGGTGGATGTGCGGCAGTCTCTGTGATTGTGCCAGATGCCACAGGCATGACAGTTCAAATGGACTTTGCCACTTCAGCGAAGAAAACCTCCCCTTTCTAGTTTCACTGAGAGCAGCAGAAGGCACAAACACACACGCACAAACTAAGCAATCGTTATAATTTGTCCGTACGGCAGTGAACGAAAAAACAAACATACATTAACAAGTCAACCGCGGTCTCCCACAAGAATATATAACTGCACTGATGATTCTACATTTAACACTTTAAAAGGTAGGAACGAGTAACCAATGCATCCGACATGGTTCAAACAGGGAATGTGTTTAAACTTGGGTTACATTTAAAGGGATAAATCAAGTTTTTTTTTTTTTAAGTAGGGGCAGATCAGGTACTATAGTATAGTCAGCGTGTCACATATACAGTAGTCAGTGTTCAGCATACTGCTGTTAGGATGCAGCGGATCAGCTGTTTCTGACTTCATTGCAAACTGCTGTATTGATATTTTTTGTTTTCTCAGCTGACCCCGCTCACATTAAAACAATTGCTCACTCTACAATCAGGCAGCGCACTGAACACTATCTACTGAACTCATCATTTCAACACCAAAGAAATTACAACAATTACAAATATCACACATAAGATTACACTGTATATGAAGGTCTCTGTGCTGGTGTGTCAAGTAACACTACAGTGTAACAGATAATCCTCTGTCTCAGTTTTTTTATTTCTATATTATAATAATCTGCCTTAATGGCAACCTGTAATACCCACTGAGCACTTTGCACCTGTAAGAAGTGTGTATTTATTTCGGTTAGAAGCAAAAATAAGACAACAAAGACTCACTTACACCTGCTTTAAAAGTAAAAAAAAACAACTACATTTCCAGTGAACATATATTTACTGTATTGACCAACACTTGATACCGCACCTTTCTTTTAAGTGTATTATATTATGTACAGTGAAACACTGTTAATGTACTGTACATGTACGTGTGGATGGCGATAAACCATTTCCTCTTGCTGGTATTCTACGTCGCATACAATGGGATTTAGGATTTACCGGCAGCTTTCACGTGTCCGTACATTTTTTGGAGGTCGAGGAGAACCATCACAGATTGAAAGCACGGTGTTAACGAAGGTACGCCACATTGATTCGCTCTTTTCTTTTTTTTTAAACGTGGGGTTTAGTGAAGCAGGACATCACACTTACCTTCCCGGGAAAAGGCACAAACAAGGTCAGCAGCGACAGTGTCGGCAACAGAGTCATGATTTAATCTTGTCCTGTTCGACATTTTTAAGATTTCCGTTCATTTACCTGTTGCAGCTGAGCAGCGGATCAGGTCCGACATCCAGGCTGGAGAGTAAAGAAGACACTGCTGCTGAAGAGAGAGAGAGAGAGAGAGCGAGGGAGAGGGCGGGAGGGAGGGAGGAACCGATCCAGCAGCAGCAGCAGCAGCAGCAGCCAGGGCGGGCGTGGACTGGAAGTGGGCGTCTCCATCATGGAGTCAAGCCGTGCGTCATTACGCACAGGACATCTAGGGAAGTCCCTTTCAAAATAATGTGGTCAAAATCATGGTGGTAGAGAAACATGTACCGACATGTGAGGTTTAGAATTTGTCATAATTTCTTTTTATATTGCACCTTTCACACAAAGAAAATGCTTCTCCGGTCAGAATAAAGCAAAAACTATAATCCCTCACCCACCCCTTACAACACATCAAGCAAATAAAACAAAAGATGCAGAACTGAGGAAACACTGGCTCTCATGATTTGTTATATTTAAAAAGGCATAATCGGTGAGATTAATGTTCAGAGCAAGTTGTTGACAGAATTCATATTGCTTTTGAACTAATAAAATGCACTAAATGCTTAGGTTTACAGTATGGGCTATTACCATGGTCCTCAAACTGTGGTACGTGTGCCACCAGTGGTACGCAAGCTTCCTCTTGTGCTCCTTGGAAAAAAAAAAAAACAGAAATACTGTTCTACTGTATATACCAGGGTATGTGATCAGAGTGGGGCTGAGGAATTTTGAATGAAACAAACAAAAATTAAATAAAATAAATTATAATAATTCGACTCACCTTATCTTTTGCTCCATCTTAATCTTACTTCATTCTGAAATTAAATGGGGAAGAGGAGGACGATGAGAGAGCAAATCATGACTTTGCTCGGCCTATTTACACCACTGTATGTTGTATGTTGTGCTGTGAATGTTGGCAATGATGGTGACACTTCGACAGCTCAATATTTTCTCAGGTGGTATAAAAAGTGTAAGAACCACTGGTCCACTTTATCTTACGGAGGTGCTCTGTGAAAACAAGTAATTTTTAACAAGCCCAGAGAGATATGCAGGAATGTTAAGTTAAATAGGTTAAGTGGGAAATAGAATGAATGGAAGGAAGAAATTGTTTGTATTAGACTGCTGTCTTAACCTTTTGTTGACAGCATACACCTGTTTGTACTCTTTGTACAGTAGTTTGTCACTTTTTGAGCATTATTTTTAAATTACGATGATTTTAAAGACATTTAGTTCCTAGAGTCAAAAAGAAGTTGATCTCAAGGATTGACTTTCCTTATAGCAAGGAACTGCATATGTTATTAATAGTTGGTGAGCCAAAACAGTTTAAGAATGGGTTTTTTTAATTCTAAAATGTTGATATTAAGCATCTCATTGGATGCTAAAACTGTTATGTGACCGATTTTCCAACTTTACTGAAAGAGAGTTCAAAATAAAAAAATCCTCAACAACCTTTACGATTTGGAGACCAACATCCAACTCTTCAGATTTACATACCAATTGCTACGACAGCAATACACAAACAAAACCAAACTGAGCAGGCTACTAGAGTTTATTTCAGAAAATAAATCAATCAGTTCACAAAACGGCATCAACTCTAGTGACTTACTTCAAGAAGAAACTTAAATCATTCAGTTGTGTTGATCAGAAAACAAAACAAAATCCCCGGGCAGGGAAAGCCTTTGAGATGGACACTCAAAAGGAGGGCAGCACTCCAAACAGGTGGCCATCATGCAGAAAATGTCCACCTTCCAAAGAACAGATCCTGAATCTAACTTGAAAGGAGACATTCGGTAATAGACATCAGTGGTTTGATTATACTCTGGACTGTAAAGACTTTAGACGTAGTGAGTAATGTTGGTATCTCAACACCTTAAAATTAAACTTATCTGATTAATGTGTTGCATTTATGCCATTTGAGTGGAAACAAAGTAGGAGCTATAACTGCACACTTCTTAATTGCACAAGAATGCTGTATCCTGAAGCTTTAACTTTTGAAAGAAAACATTTTCTTTGTTCTGTATCAGCAGGTTACTGTGTAGTGCTAGTTGGGGAAAGTTTAGAAGGCTCTGAAAAGTTGGTTTGGCAGGTATCCGAGGTGAAGGAAGGAGGTTTGGGCTTCAGTCTCGAGGCTAGCAAGCTCCTGGACAGTTGGAGCCAAAACGTCCACGTGACCCTTGTAGTTACCACCTGGAGAAAAGGCAGGTTCGGTTTGGTGGTCAAGCCATTGTTCATTTGTTTTTCCTGTAGTGCAATCATGCAGCTATCGTTTGTCTCCTTTTGTCACATACCTCCCAGTGCACGTCGCTGACCATAAATGACCTTTCCATCAAACTCATCCACAGGTACTTTAATATCTGGCTCACACTGGGTGATAGTGCACTTCAGATGTTCCTCGATTTCTGACAAGAGCTGTGATCAGAGGGAAGAGAAAAGGATGCAAACAGGTCTGAGAGAGGCTGATGTGAGGAGCGGAGTGATATACTATGACAGGAGCAGAAGTAAGCAGAAGTGTGTGCTTGAGTTTTCAGTGCTGTCAAACAAGAACAGCCCAGTAAATACTGTGAATGTGTTAATCGTACACTTGACACAACTATGTCGTTTCTGTCTGTGCAACAAATGCATCTGCTGCTTATCAAATCTAAAGGCCCACTGCTGAAGCTGAGATGAAGCCGTATTTCAAACTGCAAAAGAACCACAGTCACCTCTTTCTCATTGTACCAGATGGTGCAACCTCCATCCTCCTTCAGTCGGGTGTTATAGCAACCTCTGCCTCGGTTAGGGCAAACATGGTACCACACCTGCACAGAAAGATGTTTCAGCAAAATGAGTTTTACTTTAAATCAAGAATCAAATCAACAATATGTGTGTTTTTATCACTGACACTACCTTCTCTTTTTCCATAGCAACTAAGGAGATAGCAAGTCCCATTCTGTAAAATAAAAAGAAATGACAGTTTTAACTGTATTCAATTCAGTTCAAGTGTGAAAGTTTTAAGTCACATTATTATCATTTGGAAGAAAGTAAAGATTAAAATGATTAAATACTTAATTTTTATAAGTGCACAATTACCTGATTTTATGAATTGTTCTTTTTAATTTATATCAGGAGCCGGGTCTGCTCTACATTTTTACAAAAGCTCACAAATGACAAAGTTTTTATGCTAAATGAATTATGTTCTCCAGGAAAATTGGAAGGGAAGAGTGAGGAGGGGGATAATACTGCAACATTCACCTTCACCAGTAAATGTTGACATTATATAGTGCATTATGCAAACATCCGATGTCACTGTGGTCATAAATGTAATTGTTTTACAAATCCAAGGAAGGAAGGAAATGGAATATAGCAATCAGAATTTCCTTTCATTCACCAAATCATTTACCTCTCGGCTCGCCCAACTCTGCCGATGCGATGGACATAGTTCTGCTTCTCATCTGGCAGAGTCACGTTAATCACTTGAGTTAAAAGAGAAGACTAAATTAATCAAAAATAAATCAGAATTTGAAATGGCACAAAATAATGGTGCCCAATTTCAAAATATTTCTGTTACCATGAGGAACTCCGTGGATGTCAATTCCTCTGGCAGCTACATCTGTGCAGATCAGGAGTCTCACCTCTTTTCTCTAAAAATAAATAAACAAAAAAAAAAAAAATCATTAAAAAAGGTTAAAGCTCAGAATACCTCTGGTTGTACATGTACTGATTATCAAAACTATCACTGAGTTTGTTTTTTCTTTTACCTTGAAACGCTCCAAGTTATTTTTACGCTCATTGGGTTTGCGATCGCCATGGAGACAAACACAAGAAAACTGGTGGCCTTTACTGTCTGGACCTGAAGAATATAATTATGTTATAATATATTAACATGGAAGGTAATAGTAACAATTTACAATTCATTGCAAAACACCCCCGAATGTGTCCTTCAAAGTTTCTTGTCTATAATACATTCACCCTACATCACCTAAAATGTTAATACAAGGGAAAACACAAATACAAAAGACCTAAATGGCATGAATGGCTCCTACCTCCTCCTTGCTGGATGAAGTACTGTTCCATGTTATCACAGTCAATCTTGGTGCGACAGAAGACTATGGCCTGGTCCATTTTGTGCTCTTTGATGGCTCTCACTGTGTACTCGCCCTTCAACACCTTAATCGCTTCTGACCACATTTCTAAAATGCAAATATATGCATACTTGCTTTAATACCAATTGAATTCAGTGATTTAGCCACAAGTAATTAAAATATGGCGTGATAAAATCATCTCTTACCTGCAGAATTGGCTCCTGGTCTGGTGTTATCTTTGGCATGAACTTCGTCAGTCTACCAACAGAACAATGGATCAAAGAAGAAAAGCTTGGTAAAAATATTAATCTACAACAACAAAAGATGCCAACTCAAAAGCTTTAAATCAAGTAATGGATTATTTTGACAGAACGTAAACAAAGCCATGTGCCTCCAAATGTGGGACATACTCGAATGTGGTTTTTGCCCAGACGCTCCCAGAGACGATCGGTTTTAGGATTAACAGGCACCACCACATGATGGACGGTCTCTGGAACAGAGTCCTCACCCTTCAAGTCCACCCATGTGGGAAAATGCATGATGCGCTCTGACAACTTCTTCACGTCAAAGGAGTGAAGAGTGGCTGAACAAACTATCACCTGGGAAAAACACATGAATCAAACAAAAATTGCTTTAATCAAGTGAGTGTGAACTCACAAATATTTATCTTCTAGAGTTAAATGATTTGCTTTCCACATAAAATATATATTTATTTTTCAACAGATACAAGACTCCCCTAAAAAAAAAAATCTAATACATGGATATATTCTGCTGGTCTTCCAGCTCTTGAATGGCATAACATGGGGTTGTTAAAAATATTTTTGGGATTTGTGTTAGTATTATAATACTATAATTATCTATTGTGTTTAAATATTGATCAAACCACCTGTATATCCAAGTAAAAAACAGAATAATCCCTGAAGGTGAAGCAGAACAGCTGTAACTGTCATGTGTGTATTTTCTTCAGTTGACATTACCTCTGCAACATTCTGAGGTTAAAATGTTTTTGTCACACATTGAAGTTTTACCTGTAGCCTCTTGCCGTCAGATGTCACCTGTGGGATTTGGTTATGGATTCTGTTGATAAAATCTGTATAGCCTGCTGAGAGGAGGCCATCCTGAAGACACACAGAATGATGTTAAGGGGCATCATTATTAACTCTCTATTAAAAACAATAACTCCATAGAAGGCTGTGACAATCTAATATGTTTTTTTCTGAACATACACACTCATCCAGGACCAGAAAGCGAACTTGGGACAGACTTAGTTTCCCAGTGGATATGAGGTCATCCAGTCTGCCAGGTGTTCCCACCACAATGTCAACCTGATGAAACAACATACAGAGGGTAGAAAAGATAGGGAAAAAACAAAAGAAAAAAGGGACAGGACACCTGTTAGTAAAAACAAGGAACCGTGTGAGGAACAGTTTATACAATCCAATGAATGTGAAGGAACTGCACATTCATTCACACTTACTCCTTGTTCCAAGGCAGACAGCTGCTCCTTTGCAGCCACACCACCAATCACTAGTAGTTCCCTGCAATGACAATTTGACAATTTATATGCCGACTCCATCTGCTGGTATCAAATTGGTATTACATAAGGACTGGGAATAGCAAGCAGATGATTAATGTAACTAACTTTATTGGGCAGATGTGGCACAATAGCGTGAAAAGGCACCTACCCTTAGCAAAATTATTAAACAAAAACATGCTTGTAAGACTATTAACCAACCTGAGCTTGGGGTTGTCCACATATTTCTTAAACTGTTTGACATTGTTGAGGGTTTGCTCAGCTAATTCTTTTGACGGCTCAATGATCAGGGCTTTGGGAGCATTGGATGATACCTTCACCTGACTGACTTTAGCACTGCCTGCACAGAAAGAAAAGGGACAAATACTTACATAAGCAATACATTTAACTGTGTGAATTTTACTCCAGCATTTCATATAGATTGTTTCTGTCTCTTTCATTGGTTTGAAATGAGGTTGCAACTTCACACCTGTCTGAGAGGATTTGACGGTGTGAGCCTCTGGTGCCTGATCCAGGGCAACAAACCCACTCTTTGGGGGTGTTTTAAAGTTCTCTCCTCCAAAGTTGAACTTCAGCTCTGCATTCTGACAGACAAATGTGGAAGAAATTAAAATAACAATCTGCTAACAGACATTGGTATTTGATTTTAAAAACATTTCTTATTGTTTTCCTGTGTTACCTTGAGCACACAGGAGGCAAAGAAGGCCTGATTCTTAAGATTCTGAGGAATATCAAAAGCCAAGCCAAGGTCATTGCCTGAAGGAGGAAACCAGAAAGAAGGTGACAAGAAGCATGAGCAATGTGTTATTTAAAATAAATTGCATATCTTACATAATAAGAAAAAATTTAATTAGAACTGTGACAGCACCATTTTTGGAGAAAGAAATTTGGCTTTTGTCTAAGTCCAGGTAGCATCCAATTGTATCATGCATGGTGAACTCCTGCAAAGAGAGATAACAAGGAGAATGTGTTTTTTATTATCTATATATCTTCACAATTATTTACCCCAACCCCAACACCAAGATCATTCATTAACTATTACCTCTCCATAGCTGTCAAACTGCTTGTTGTTTGATTTCTTTCCAGTCCCTCCAAACCCAAAACCATATTTATCAGTTCCTGTAAAAATGAGACAAATTAGTGCTTGCCTGGGAAACTTTATTATTTGGCTGTGGTATGTTTTACAGCATTGACATTGCCACAGGGGAAGAAAATTACAAAAAAGACAAAAAAGAAGAGACTTACCCAAGTCCAATGCTGCCTGACTGGTGGACCAGCCTACTCGACACAGACCCTGATCATGGCAGGTCACCTCATAATAGTACTTCCCTGGAGACCGAAACACGTGGAAAAAGGCCGGTTAAATTTTGCTAAGGAAGTTAGTCTATTGAATAAATAGTAAGCTTTCAGTGAAATGCAACTAATCCTAATTGATGAGTATACTTGTGCATTACACACCTTTGGTGACACCTTTTGTAGAGCGACAGCCATGCCACTCTTTAAACTCCCTGCTCTGGCAGCACAGTCCGTCTGGACCAATAGCTGGACAGGTAAAAACAAAAAGCGACAATGAGGCTTCAAAGTACAAAGCTGAAATACTAACAATTACACCCATAGATATTTAGACTGTCCTCCTCAGTACTGGATTAAAACACTTGATGCTTATTTCTCCTGCTCTTACCAAAGGCTGTGCTGCGGTCATAGGGATTCATCTGCCAGTTGTTGAAAACTGAGACAATGATAAGATAAAGAGCAAGTCCAACAGTAAAAAAAACATTTCCTTTTGCTTGATAAACCACAATTTGTAAACAACCACTAATATAAAGATAATCTTACTTGCTCCCCCTGTCTTGATGGAGGCTCTGCCCATCTTGCCTTCCTGCTGATCCTTCAGGGTCTCATACACAATCTGGATCACTGGGATACTGAAGGCCTTTGGGTGACAAGGAACATAATTTAGCTTTTCTATGTTATTAAATCTAATTTCCATATGGAAATAATGTAATATTACTGTCAAGTACTTACTCCTGTTTTACCACTCCCAGTTTCTGCTGCCTGTAACAAAACAGAAAAGTGTGTAAAAGCTGCAGAACACAAATTTAGTATCTTAGACAAAAAGAGATAGGAAGTTACCATGAGTACATCTCCTCCACCAAGAATAAGGGGAATAGACTCTGCCTGTATGTCAGTAGGTAACCTGAAATCAAGTGATTGAAATAAAAAAAAAAAGACATTACGTAAATAAAAAGGCATTACGTGAACAAATAAATAGCTAATAAATAATAAATTAGGATTTAAACAAACATAATCATGATTTGGCAAATTTAAGGGGCACGTTCAGCACTTACAGCCAGTCCATCTCTTCCACAGCCTGTGCGATCTCAGGCATAACTCCCATTTCTGTTGAGCAAAAGTCACATTTAATGAATTAATACCCACATGCGACTCATTTAAATCGCTTAGCGTTCAAGACAAATATGAAAGCGACGACAACGAAACGAAGTTGAAACAAATGTCTCACCAGAGAACGCTGCCATGATTGCTGATGTGACTACAACGCAGCCGGATGTGACGTGTTCTCAAATTGACGGCTCGGTGCGACATCTTTAGTGGTTTGTGGTACCAGCAATTGGTTCCGGATTGCGAAGTAGCTATTAAAACACTTTCAAACACTTGTGTTTTGTGTCTATGTGTCTATATGACTTTTAATACAATATCATCGCAATAAATTATGCTAACTTAATACATCAATTCAAATGTTTTTGAGCGGTTATTTACGTTTCCCTAACGCGGTTCCATGATTTATATTTTCCCATGTGGGTTGCCGTAGATCGTTGACAGCTATTACAAGTAAACATGGCTGAAGAATCTCTGATTGACAGTGAAGAGGAACATATTTTGTATGACTTACTTGTTATTACTGAATGGCCGCCAGAGACGGACACTCAGGTTAGTCAGCCTTCTGCTCTTGACATTTGTCAACTTGCTGTATTAATCTTGTGTTGACCGTTAGCGTGAAAATGACCACTGCTACCATTGGCGGCGCACATAGCCACGTAGCACAAAAAAAATCTACTGCTAGTTTGCCTTTGTCTATTTCACCTGAAATTCATTGTTAGCACATATTAATATGAACTAGCCACAACCTTTTGAGTTTGGGAGAGATGAGTGATGAGCTCACCTGTCACTTTTTCAACATTTGCAGCTGCGAGGCAGCAAAGAGCACAACACTTCACTTGTTGCAAAAGCTGTGACAGGTAAGTTATGCCCTTTTTATGCAGGCATGAGGGACTACATTAGCACACTTTTGTTTTTAACACCTGGCAGTGGACACGATACTTTACAAAATGATGCAATCATTAGTAGGTCCAACTCACAATTTACTTAACAGTACTGTCTTCATGTTTGCAGCTTGGGTTTTAGACTACGGTTCTCTTCTTCCAGTGTCAGTGTCAACTTTTTTATATAGTACATTTAAAATTACCTTAGTTGACCAAAGTGCTGCACAGGCACAACAAATACAAGGCAAAGACAGGCGAAAACAAATCAAAAAACAAGCTACCAAATAAATATAAAGATATATAAAATAAGAAAAAGTAGTGCAACTTGCAGAAAAGTTGTCTTTCTCGTCCTAAATTGAATGTCAAAGAGAAGAGGTGTGTTTTCGAGAGGGACTTAAATGTTTCTAGGGTCTGGTCTGCTCTTACATAAGGTAAACCGTTCTATAGATGGAGCAGCTAGTTAAAAGGCTTGGTCACCTCTGGGTTTAAACCTTATTCTAAGAAGTCAACTGGTTTGAGGATTTCATAACTAGGACAGGAGTTTGGTGATGTATCAAGTCACATAAATAGGTTGGGGCTAGCCCATGTAAAACCTGAAAAACAAGCAAAAAAATTTTAAAATCAATCCTGAACTGGACAAGAAGCCAGTGGAGGGAGGAAAAAACTGGTGTTAGGTGGTCACTCTTTCTTTTTCCAATCAGAAATTTTGCTGCAGTAATTGTAGCTCATGAAGAGAGATGACTGGTCCATACGCACATATAATGAATTACAGTAATCCACTCTTGACATAATAAAAACATGAATAACTCTCGAATTGAATGTGGGGAATGTATGTTTTTATCTTAGCCAAGAGATGGAGCTGAAAAAACTGTTTCTTACAACTGACCAGATCTGTTTTTCAACTTTAAATGAATTGTATATGTGTACACTATAACAATTATGTCATAATGTTTTATGCAATGAGCTACAAATTGAGACAGTATCACACATTTTATATTATTCTGTTTGCTAACTGGATGTGATGGATTTCTTATAGGGCCGTTCCGCTTAATTCTGCACTACTTGTGGTACAGGTAAGTTCATTATCATGATGTTGTTTTCAAAGGCTGATTGGCAGGGCAATATCTCCAAAATTACTTGTTATATACCGGTTTTAGCTAATGTATTTAACTGAGATGCCTCAAAAAATCTTAAATCTAAATCTTTAATTTGTTTGGCTAAATTACTGGAACAACTTACAATGTATGTTTAACATGATATTTTAATCAGCTACCCTATGAATGCTAATATGTTATGCGTGCAATAAAATTTAAGGATTATCACTTACAAATGATCAAAATACTAATATAATCTAAAGAATATAAAGGACAGATAATTATTTGAAGAAGTGGTCAAACAGAAATCAGAGAGCCACTACAGGTGTGAGCTCTGAGAAGCACAAGTGCATGTGGTATAATTGTTGGCCTCTAGGGGCAGTACAGGTCACAGCTGAGCACTCTCACTCACTCATTTTCTACCGCTTTATCCTTCACATGAGGGTCGTGGAGAGTGCTGGTGCCTGACTCCAGCTGACATAGGGTGAGAGGCAGGGTACCACCTGGACAGGTCGCCAGGCCATCGCAGGGCCACACATATAGACAAACAACATAAAGACAAGATCTGGTCTGGAGTTACTTGAGAATGAATACAAATAAATTGAAAATGTTTTTCCTCTTAAAATTCCACAGTGGACATTGGCTTGTGCCCATTGAAGGGACTGTGTAATTGTAATCATATTTCAGTTTTTTTTAGGCCAGTGATTGGTTTGTCCAGCCTGGGCTACTGTAGAAACATAGTAGACACACGGGAGGACCAGCTCTTGATGTAGTGAGTTAAAGGATATTAAAATGCCAGAATTCTTAATTACAAGTGATTTAAACATTAGAAATATCTTTATTTTGTTGATAGAGTTTCTCAATTTTCTCAATCCTGCATGCTAGTTACAGTAATACATAATATTTATGATTTTTTTTGCAGCAGATTCAATTTTACTTAACTTTGACACAAACTCTATACCTCTTTAACTGGTCTCTATTTCCTGAAAAATATAACGCACCAAATGCTTACTGGAAAAATCTGTGCACTTCTCCATATTTTCCCATTAGCATGAATCTGGAAGTACTGACCATGTTTGCTCTTCTTAGTATTTGATGTAAGATGCGAACAGATGGTTGGATGGGCCCGCAGTGGACTATGTAAGGCCTGTCTATCCTTTCAGTTGGTGGTTAGGCTAGAACTGCTCAGAAACCCATATAGCCTTTTTAAACATTTTAGAACTCCCCTAACCATGTTGGTTTGTCAGCCTTTCTCTCTGGATGAATGAAGAAGAATTAAGAGTTTTGTTCTGATATACTGTAACTGGAGAGAGAAGGCAGACTTGACCCCACAAGCTGTGACACTAGAGGGAGAAAAGACATTTTTGAGAGTATACTGAATAGAATTTAGTACATTTATGTCAAATATGAATCGAAGCACCACTGGCTTCAGTTATACTGAAAAGGTTAAAAAGTAAAATTGCATTGAAAAGATTATGAAGAAGAAAAAGACTGAAACATTACTTTTGTCTTCTAAAAACCCAGTCACTATAACCTTGTGTTAAAGGAAATCTCAGTGGATTAAATACAGCAAAAAAGTCTGCGACCTTGGTGAGATTATGAAGATTGTGATAATCATACATTAAAAAAAGTCATTTGATTCGTTCCTATGTGTTGGTGAATATGTTTATGTAAATATTCATATTCATATTCACCAATGAATGAAATGCCGCATTCATTCAGAAACACATTCATAGCAAGTGCTGTAATAATGTACATGCAATTATGTAAACATTGTTAGTTGTAGAACAATGCTTTTAGTAAACAGCAGTAGAGAAATGCTGTGTTCAACATATTTGGATGTGATCCTTTTTTGTTTGAATCCTAGCCCTTCCAGCTCTATTCTGCCTCTGGGTCTGGTCCGCCTGGCAAACAAGCAGATCAACTGGCAGCTGGTGCTAGCAAGGTGCAATACACCAACACACACACGCACACACAGATCAATACCTGTGTGTGTACTACCTTATTGCTTGACACCTCTGTTGGTTTCCTCTCCCTTTGCGTTGCTCCCTCAACCTTAATTGTTCTTATTTGAAAAGACAAACCAAGTAGAGAACAGGTGATCATTACATTTATTGTACGGTGGAGTCATCCATCTAGTATGGTGTTAAAAATGGTCAATTGACACTGCAGATGTCCATTAATATGATATTCTTTATACTTTCATTTGTCTGACTGCCCTTGTATCTCCCCTTAAATGCCTCTGAACCTTTGCTCTGTTAAATGCTTTCACTTATTATTATTAATACCTTTTTCCACTTCATACATCCTGGTCACACGACACTTTTGTCGCTGCTATTAACCATGTGTTATCATCATTACTCACCTCTAATCTTTATTTTACAATAATACTTGTTTGCTTACCTTTTTTTTACAATAACACTTGTTTGCTTCCCCCCCCCCCCCCCATTTGCTTCTCTCACCTTCTGCTCCATTGTACCCCCTCTCATTTGTTTCTCTTGTTCATTCCTTGTTAGTTCCTTGTTCATTCCTTGCTGTTCTCTTGATTTCTCCACAGTAATGGCAAACTCTTGGCAGTGGTCCAGGACCAGTGTGTGGAGATTAGGTAATTATTGAACTCCATTCCACTCTGTGAGATAGTCAGTGTGCATGCAGGTTCAGGTGAGGTTTGATAATGCATTTCTTTCATGCATAGTGCTACAGTCACAGGCTCTGTCCAGACAGTGATCTATGAGTGTACAGCGTCCCTTTGATACTTCAGGGAATGTAACACTAAAGCTAGTAATATGAAAATATCAATGATTTTCAAGTGTTTTCAGTATTTGTTTGTGTACACTGCATGTTAGTGTGTTTGTGCTCATTCAAGTGATTGTAATTATTTTCAGGCGCGTATCAATTTCCTTCATACACAGGAAAAAAATACTCACTCAGCAGTTTGCTCTGTTGACATAATATCATCGTATAAATGGAGAAAAATTAAAATGAGTCGATAGGAATTAACCTGGTATACAGTACAAATACAGTGGCTGCACGCTGCCTTTAGACCTTTTTTAGCACACTTAATTATCTTGAGAACTACTCTTCCTTTCATTTTTATGTATATTTAGTATTTGTTGGTGTCTAGAAGCTCTAAAGAGACACACTTGTTTTGATTGAAGATTCTATTCCCCTTTTCCCTCATATAATTATAAGTCATTTACATACACATAAAGTGTATGTAAATGACATATGTATCTTTGCTATTCACTTAAATTAGGACAGTGTTTTGGTTGACCTGTTTTAATTGAGTGCAAGTCCTTTTGCCTCTGTTCTCTGCACTTGTAATTGTGTGTTTCTCTTGAATCCTTTGTTCACATTACTTTTTTTTTAATCACGGTATTTTATAGCCTTGTTTCAAGGCATTAGCTGGAGTGACAGAGTGCTAGCAGAGCTCAGTGGATAAGGCCTTGAGCTGACTTAAGAGTCTGTCCAAACTCTGGCCACTCTGCAGCCCTTGTCTCTTTGATCCATGAAGCCACTTGAGTTGGCAGGCTATCAGTGGCTCTTATATCCCACCTTATACCAGGACATATGAGGCTACGCCTGTGTGCACTTGTTGCCTTGGTTGTTTGATAGCCTTGTAATGCCACAGCGTTTTCACTTTTTTCTGTGTGTGTTTTCTCCTCAGGTCTGTGAGAGATGACTTTGGTTCAGTCATTGGGAAGTGCCAGGGTAAGACCCTCTCCGTTGTTTTGTCAATCAAACACTGCAATTAACAGTTGATGACAGCAGCATCTTGCCATGCAACTCAAATCACGTTAAATAATGTGCTTATACAGGAAACAAGATATTACTGTTGTGCACATACTGTTTATGTACTTACAGTACATGTATTTACTTACTGTACATACATAGTATGTAATTGTTCCTTTAATGTAGTACATGTACATCTCTATTTTTAAATAATCTAAGGAACTGCATGTGTGTCCTTGTACTGTGCATTCATGGTCATTTTAAACTGAAATTGCAGTTAGTAAATTGTAAAGGCTGTTTAGTTATTCTCTTATTGATTAACACACACACATGTTGGAATTTATAACTTTAGGTTAATTAGTTAAATATTTTCAAAGTTCAAACTTATCATTATTATGCCTGAGGGGCAATTTATTATAAAACAGCAGCTGGAGCACCACACATTACTGTAACCGCACAACCAGAAATAACATTAATTTTTCAGCAGAGCAATGGAGGGACAAATTATTTTTCACAGTTTGTCCTGCATCTCAGCAGGTGGAATCTATAGCCATATGTACTCAGAGAAAAGAGAGAGAGACTTGGGTAAGGAAAGAATACCTTTGACCTGAACTTTGACCTGAATTAAATTATATTGCAAGAATAAGACATTTTTCCAAATCAGTCAGCTCTATGTTTTAATGTAAATATTTTTGTAATACCATTATTCCAGATATGGAATCTGTGTTCATATTATATTATGACTATATAATAATATCATGCATGGAATCCGCAAAATTATATTTTAAGAAAGTCACTTTATATTACTTCATATTTTGTGTTATATTATTACCTAATTATTTGTGTTATGGCAGAAGTTGACCATATTTATAGTCAATTTCATTGTTTTACATTTAAATATTCTTCATTTAACATTAAAAAGCCACAGAAATAAACCAGGTATTATCTGGAATGAAAGGTAATAACTGTAGATCATAAACTGTAGATTTTATGTTACTGTATTTACTTTGTATTTTCTCTCTTATTCTTTGAGAACTGCAAACATCTCAAAAGAGAAACTTTCATTAGTCCAGAGAAACAACCTTGTGCAGCTTTGTATGCCCATATATCTCATATGTTGGGATATACAGTAGACTAAAAATATCCATATATTATTTATTAACCATATTGCTCAGCCTTACAGAAATATTGATTTTGATTTATATCGATATCAAATGATATAAAGAGTTCATTCAGAAGTATTGCGTTTGGTCTGAAGCATCATAGAATAGGAGAAACAAAGGCTTCAGGCCACATATGACTGCCTTGCAGTTTTCATTAACAGCTTCTCCAACCCTGTGAGTGTGTCTGAGCATGTTTGACCTTGATTGCACACATCTACAACCAACTCTTGTGTTTATTTTCAACAGAATTATCAGTCATGGTGGCAAATTTGTTTGTGTCAGTGTGAGTGTGAACAGCAACAAATACAGTATAATTACCCTCATTCCTCGTGCTGTCATACAGGCTCAAACTGGCTGATAAATATGACTTGCCCTGATTGTTTGACTGGCTATTAAACTGACTTGGTACTAATTGCTTTGAATGAGGTCCAAACTTTTGAAATTTGTATATTTCTTATCGCAGCTATTTGACTTAAAGCTGCAACATTCAAAATGTATGTGTTAGCAACTGAATAAATCACTTTGCGTAATGGGAAAAAAGGACATTCGTACAGGTGAAGCCAAAAAGTATGATCACCTGACTGGAGTTTCCCTTACCTCTGCAATGAATGTATTGATCTATTGTTCTGGTTAGTGCTTTGGTAGCAAACAACAAGTGAAAGTAGTTATAAATAAACATTTTCAAAATTCGAAAGGCGCTATAGTCCACATGTATTGAAAAACATCAAACTGAAACAACAAAAACAGCATTTCTTTCCTCTTAATTTCTGTTTTATATTCACATTTTTTGCACATACAGCCTAAAACACACCATAAAAACATTGCAAGTGCTAAGTTAAAAGTCCAGAATGGAATTCTCCACCCTTTGCCTTATTCTGTGTCCTCTCTTCTTTTGTCCTTTAATTTATTTTTTTTCTTATTTTCATCATCTCTCACAGCCATTGTCTCTCTCCTTCCCTCCTTCCCCCTCTCTCACTATAATGTATTTGTTCTGCTCTGGGTAGCCGTCATTATGGGTCGTTGTTTTAATGGTTCATAGTGTGGATAACAGTAGCCTCTGGGCTTGTGTAAACCTCTGCCTCCGTCCCCTCTTTTATTCCATTTCATCTCTCTCTTCTTTATGTTACTTTTACTTCATTTCATTTCATGGAGATTTGTCGTAATGGATTTTGTGGTGATCCTGCCTTTTAATGGTATTTGCTTTTAATGGAGGAGCGTGCATGTCTGTGTGTTTGTGTGTGCTTCACTGTGTGCATTATTTTGCCTGTGTATGCTCTTCTGCGTGAATGTGTCTGTGTTTCACTCTCTGTCTCTCTCCCGCCTCGCTCGCTGTCCCTTGTTGCAGCGGAGTTGTCTCCCACCCCCGTACATAATTCATAAGTGTTGAGCTCAGATTCTGTAAATGCATTTGCGGGGCTTTAGATAGAAGGTATTTATTTGACAGTCATCTGGTGTAACTTCTGCCCACACCATCACTAAGAGGGAAAAACTACCAAAAAACAGGAAACCATTTTTCCAACTCCCCAGAAAAGCCATCTGGAAATGGAGTCCTCTCAGCCAGAGACCAACATATTGTAGACAATACATAATGGGGGGTGAGATAGCAAAGGAGTTAATGTAAAGAAAAGATTTGAGCAAAGGAATATGAGGAGAACAGGGGAGATGCTTGATACCTATGGCTGTCTTAATGTGTTCTTTGTCCCCCTCTTCAGCAGAGCGAGTCTCTAAGGTGCGTTAAATTGCTCACTTCCTGAGGTGCTCTCTGATTTCTTCAGCTTTAAAATTTTGGGAGCTATTATTTCTCTCAGTGGGTGCTGAATTCATTGTTTCTCTCTCACTCCCTCATGCTCTGTGTCTGTCTCGCCTCCCACTTCTTCCTTTTGTTCTTCATTTAAAATTCTAGTCACACAATATCTGATGCCTCCATTCGTTTGCAGTATTGCCCACCAGGGGTTGCAGCAGCTCTCCTTCGCTAAGAAATTCAATACAATTTATGTCAATAACATTTTTATTTCATAACAAAAAAACAAAAACAAAACACATAACTTCCTTTTTATAACTCTGTTGCTTATCAGATACAGCATCTTTGATGGCATATTTTGTTTTCCTCATGTAAAATAAGCCTGTGTTGAAGGTTTCTTTCTTGTTGCAAGAATACTTAAATACTTTATTTAGCCTACATGTAAAGATTGTGCCCTAATACTTCAAGTGCTATTTAGTATGTCATAAAATAATTAGTTATTCTAAACAGACTTGGGATCAGAGACCTGTCAGAGTGCTCTAGCTCCTCTATCGCAGAGAAGTATGACAGCAAAGCCTTGAAAAAGTGCCAGCAGGCAGGGATGTGCTTCATCACAGCGATATGGTTACACTCACAGCACTGCTGAGCCAGCAGATTGGCGAAACAGTAGCCTATACTTCAATAAAAGCTGGATTTATGATCTCACTTCTCCTCCCCCTTTTTCTCGGCCTCTCTTTTACTCCCTCCTTCACCCTTTCTCCTCCGTCTCCGTCGAGTGTTTGTGTGAAAGTGTGTGTGTGTGCATGAGTCTAAGAGACATTTATTGAGATGTATTACTCCAGCTTTCCTCCATAGATGAATTGGGTAGGTCCTTAAATATGCTGCGCTGATGTATGGCATTAGCTTTATCCTCCTTTCCCCATCTCTTTTTGTTATATCATCACACACTACAGAAATCCAGAGATTATTTTTTGAGAGGTTTCATCATCTAGTTTAACAGACAATCTTTGGCTTGTTGAATATCTTGGCGTTTCTTCTCCTACTTTCTTTTTTGTTTTGTCTGTTACAGTGCCAAAGGACCCAAACCCACAGTGGCGAAGAGTGGCATGGAGCCATGACTGCACCCTGCTGGCCTATGCTGATAGCACTGGCACCGTGCGTGTTTTTGACCTCATGGGCAGTGAACTTTTTGTCATCCCACCGGTAACCATGCACTATTCCTTGCTCTTTCACATTTTAGAAAACACTATGTCCCCTTGAGCCGATTGTTTTGTTATGCATGTAATACTGTTACCATAAGTAGAAACCTAACATTCATTTGGCTTCCTTTTGATGTTCTCCCGATTTTCCTTCATTTCTGCAGAGGATCTGCTTAATAACACTTTAAAGTGTGTGACATTTAGTGACATCTAATGTTGATACTGCAAGTGGTAATAAATGGTGGACTCCTCTGCTGACCCCTCCCTTTCCCAAGCAAATCAACCCTCTACCTCAAAACGTGAAATACACTCTATTCATCACAAGATGGTGGCCTCCATGAAGCAAGGCCATTGCCTAAAGTACATGTACAAACCTTATTCTAAATTATTTTTATTTAAAATGAGTAAACATTTATACAAACACATATGGGTAGTTCATCCAGTTTTGCTAATACACCCTCCTAAATGTTACACAGTGGACTTTTCCTTCACTGCAAATCCTCCTTGGTTTGATGTCACTGAAAAGTTCTGAATAGGGTATATTGCATTGTTTTGTTTGTGTGAATGAAATCATTGGACAGATGTTATTGAAGATGTGGCTATATTTGTAGTTTATCAGCGACACAGTTATGTGTCGTAGGGATTCAGACATCCATAATCTTGCCTCCAGATATAGGTTGGGCCATGCTCTGCTGTTATTGCACAGATTTACTGGCCACTTTGAGCTGCCTGTCACCTCTGAAAAGAACCTCTCCTCGTTAGCCACCCTCAGGGCTCTCTGTCTGTCATTCCTGCTTTCAAATTCATTGTCTTGTTGCTTTTTCTTCTCTCCTCTTTACTCTTAGTGTCCCATTTCTATTTTCTCCTTCGCATCACCCCCTCTCTTTAATTTTTCACACACCTGCTGCTCCTCCACTCTTCCCTAGATCATTTTCTGCATCTCACCTTTACATCTCCCAGTAGCTCTGTTCACCCTGCTATTTCAAGTCTGTCTCTCCTTTCCCTATTCACTGTAATGCCATCTGTGTGCCACATATTATAATACCTCCATCATTCTCCTCCTTCTCCATGCATCCTGTCAGATAATATCAGGGCAGACACTTGTCCTTCTCCCCAGCCACACTTATATTTCGAAGTCTGTGATCCTCATTTCTTTCGTGCCACTCTACTTTGTTATGCATCTACAGTGTGTATCTGTCTGAACACTTACACTGGCACCCCCACTCTTCTGTTCTGTGTCTTTTGTTTGTCACCGTTAAGTGCACACACTGGTGCTATTTTAGGAGATGATAAAAAATTTGTCAGAAAGTGTGCACGGATGGGGGAAAAAAAATCCTCCTCTCCCACCTCCCTTGCTTTCCATCACGTTCTCTTGTTTTCTTATCCCTGTCCAATAATTTCCCTGGTTTACCTGTCAGTTTCATATTCTTTAACAAATGATGCTGGTGTGATCTATCTTTGTTGTTTCCTCTTGTAAAAACACTGTAGGGGGACAGACTAATAAATATTGTAGAGCTTTTTTCAGTTTCTTTTGATTTCCCCTGTCATTTGCATCATCTGATTTAATACTGCTCCTGACTTTTCTTTATCATCTCTCTCTTTTGGCCCAGGTACTGAGTTTTCCAGGGGATTTCACTTGTGCAGTGGCAGGTCTGATCTTCTTGGAGTACACAGCCAGTGCTCAATGGTCAGCCGAGCTACTTGTTATCACATATGGGGGTGCTCTCAAGAGTTATCTAGTCAGGTGAGAGACAAAATATTATTGTTCTCAAAGTATCTCCTTTTTATTGCCCTCTCATGCTATGAAAGGAAATGTATGCAGTAGGTTGTCCACCTTTATTGATCATAAAATGTTTTCTGACCCTTGTCTAAGTCATAACTATGGATAAACACATTGCACTTAAGCTTATAACAAGCAAACACTCATAATCTTTGTTCTATTTAGTGGACACACTCATTAAACCTTCACAGCGCTGGCATAAAATGTAAATGGACTCTTGGATTTAATAACTGGTGGAGCCTCCTTTGGCAGCACTAACATGAAATAAGTACTTCCTGTGTCGGTGGATCAGACCTGCTTAGTGTTCAGTTGGTTTAACTCAGTCATATACAGTACGTATGATGTCTGATAGGAACTACTCTCAAGGTCATTCTATAGCTTCTTGGTAGATTTATGTTTTACCTATAACTTGGCTTCTCCAAAATCAGAAGTCATTCTGTAGTAGATTCAGTTTGATGTTTAGGGTTGTTTTGCTGCTCCATCACCCATCTTCTTTACCCTGACACCATCCAATAAATTACTTGGATAAATGTGGCAATTCAGTTTCCCCTTCATAATGATGAGGTGCCCAGGCCAGAGGCAGCAGAGCAACCCCAAATCATGATGCTTTCCTCTGTTACGCTTTACCATTTTTATGTTAGTATGCAGGACCCTTTCAACACCTTACAATGTGCTACATGCTCTTATCTACATAGGTAGGTTGTTTTATTAGTCCTTAAAAAAACCTAACAAAAACATTGTGTAGATTCAAATGTGCTCTTTTTATTAAGTACAGATATTATTCATAACATTTTGATTTGTAGATTGATAAATTGTGAAAGTAACCAGCAAGAAAACCCCCAACACATTAATGTTGTTAGACAAAAGGGTTCATACTTGTACTTTTGTCAAACCATCCAGTAATTGATATCAACAGAAAATTGTTACAAAGATCAAACATTGCACACATTTTTTTCTTTTCTTTTACCAATTACACGTTATTGTAATTTCAGCTGTTTTTCTTTTAGTCCTAAACTAAATTCACTGATAATTGTTTTCACACAAAAATCAGCAACTGCTTTCTTGAACTGCATTTTTAATGTTCACATCCCTACAAGCACTTAAATCTCTAAATTTCAGTTCTCAGGAACAACAACAAAACTTTCTCCAATCACCCGCACAACTATCACTGCTAAAAATCTGACTTCTACAGGTCTTTTAGGGTACATCCGAACTGCTATATTTTTGTGTTAAAAGTTACTGCACAGTTTAAAACCATCCACAGTCTTTGTGTCTCTGAAACTAAGACATTTCAAAAGGCTGCTGGCCATGTCTCAGTCTAAATGACCTCAGCCTTCGGTGCACGTGTTTAAAGTAGCACCAATTACTTTGCTGATTTCCACTTCACTACCAGCATTTGTCACTTAAACAGACCAAATACTCATACTGAAACTACTGTATATGTTACTTCAGCTTTAGCTGAAAATTCAACTGCTTCAATCATTAACAGTTCAACTGCTTTTTTGTTTTGCTCTTCACAGTTCATCTTTCAGAGCTTCTATTCACACTGACAATTCAAATGCCTATGGGGCTTAAACTTAAAATGACTACTTCAAAGGCTATGAGCTATTGTATATCCACTAATTTAAACTACTTTTAGCTCTTACTGTACACTTCAAGCAACAATTGTCAATGCTTACACTGCTCTTAGTGATTCAGATGCAAACAAACAAAGACGTTTTATACATGAAAAACATTTTGCGCATGCAATTTTTTATCACAATGAAGTACACATAAATTTGTTTTACAAAATGTTTCCTCTTTTTATTTCATTGATATTTTGCCTCATTTTTGATCTTCAAAACTTAAAACCCTGATCACCACTTTTTCCCTCAGTAAATAATTCAGTTACTACTTCAAATGTAAATACATCATCTGCAGCTTTTAATTACACTCTTCTGGGGGACAGAAAGAACAATTTTGAGCTGCTCTATTATTGTCTTATTTGCATGCATGTGCTGTATATTTTAACCTTTTATTGCACAGTCCATCCAATAGGTGGACTTTGATAATGCATTTGTTTGTATGTAAATGTTAAGGAGCTTGGCATCTCTCTCTGAATACCAATACTAATACTTGCCAGTTCTTATTCAGAGACACATTTTTAATATTTGACATTTGGTTTTGTGTGTGTGTGTGCTTTCCTCATGGGTGCCCACAGTTTTCCTTTTTCCATTTAGCATTATTTAACAGGGCATTATTTCAGAGATTTCCTATTTCATTTTGTATGATTATGGTAGTCATACCAAGCCTTGGTGTGCTGACATTCCAAGACACGGGATGAGATTGTGCATGTGCATTGAATCTTTATCAGGTGACACTCTGCACTCTACGACTTTTGCTTCAGTTCTGCTGACAAGAGAGGAAAATGTTGATTTATTTTTCTATTACAGGCAGATAAATGGTGTTTGTGTGCGTGTACTTATTTTTTTTTACATCTTTACGACCTTCCCTGGCATAAACACTGTCCTTGTCAGTACCAGTAGGCCTCATGGAAACCAAAACCTGGTCCTGATGAGGTAGAACCTAATTTCTGAGGAACTGGTTAAGATTAGGACTAAGATTTTAATGGTGTTTATGTTAAGGTTAGGGTTAAAGTTTAGGGACAATGTTTTGTTTAGCCTGTAAGAATGAATAGTGTGTGTTCTCAAAAGCATGTCTCTTTATGGTTGAGTGGACAAATTTAGGTTAAAACCATCATTGTTGGGACTTTTGGGTATTGTGGTTGGTGACAGTGTTAACATTGGGTTTTGCTTAGGATTTCTGTTAGGATTGTGATTAGATAAAATGGTTAACTTTATGATAGGGGCTTGTTTATGGGGTCTAAATAGTGAGAGCCCAATCTGTTGTTGGCTTCTGACAGCTGCAGACCCCACAAGAGTAAGGGACAAAGAAATACTGATTGCAAAAGGTGGGTCCTCACAGATATAGGTTCAAAAGGTGTGGGTGTATGTGTGTGCGTGTGTGTGCGTGCGTGTGTGTAAGAGAGAGCAGGTAATTAAGATGTGGGGGACATTTGCACCACATTTTCACTTTTCAAGGTTCATTTTTACTATGGGGCTTATACTCACTCTTATTTTTCATATGACTGCATTCCAATATTGTCCCTCAAACACATCAAATTACAATTTCAGAATTATAGCTGAGCCTTGACAGTTAATCATCTTTCTCATTCTCCTGCCCTTCCAACATGTCTGTACATACATTATGTGTATGGACAAATGTGAACTATAGAAACCTTGTAAATCTTTCAGTGTGCTCTTTTTATTTATAACCATTTTACTTCCCTTTCTCTCTATACAGTTTACATTGCAAGGACACATTTCCCCAGTGCCATATCTCACAAATTACACCACAAATTACATATCTCCTCTAATACCAATCTAATTTAGATTGCCCACTTAAATTTACACAACACATGCCTTGCCTGATTTTAATTGCAGCTCGAACGGCTGTCATCATATGCAACATCTTTGTTGCACCATTAACATCTCTTGTGTCAATGTTTTAGATTGTTTTTGTGCCAAAGTTAACTCATAGTCTACTTGTCATATAATTTTCCTTTCTCTCAGTGTGGGAACCAATCAGAACTTCCAGGAAAACCATAGTTTCAATTTCTCTGCCCACTATTTGAATGGCATCACCTCAGCTGTTTACCACCCTGGCCACCGGTAAGTAAGTTGTTACCAACAAATACACCACATCAGTCTATAGTGTTTGCAGAATATAGTTGAAAGGCAGAATATTTTGGAAAATTACCATTTTATCAGCATTTACCTTTTTAGTCTATCAGTGGTAATGTAATTTATGTCTGAAGCATTTACTTGAAACTCTGATTAATTTTATTTTTCCTGGTCTCCACAGTCCAAATCTACTTCTCTTAGGGTGGTGTTTAAGACATTTATATTCAGAAATCTTCAAAGATACAGACATGTTCTTTGAATTAATTATAGGCTTAAAGCATTATTGATGTTACACGTAAAAGCTTCAGCTTTAAGAAATATCTGATTTTGAAAGTTGCTGAAGTATTTGTCTGTCTTATCTAGGGGCTGTAAAATTAAGTGCCAACATGTTATCAGTATGGCTGTAAATTAATAGTTTTCCTTTTTTTTATTTTTGTATTGTCTTCCTAGCGTAAAATGAGGTTTGAGTTTGTTCGCTTAAATTTGAGCTTCATTTTAACATGAAACATGTTGCATTGCAGTTGAAATATACAGTTTATACTACAATATAACTATTGTCATGTATACAAATCTTAAAGTGGTTCTTATACACATGTACCGTACCTACACATGTGTGATGTTGCATTATAGAACAGGGCCAAGAGGGCAAGGTTAAACCTGGTCACATTACTGTCTTCACGACGCCCTTATAGTCTGCACAAACCAGGTTAAGTTTGGCCTGTGACGCATGGTTTGGTAGCCTAATGGAATTTGGCGGTTACTCTCAAATGTCTGATGGACAACATGCTTTAATGATCTTGTGTGAAAACTGTGTCAATAAAGTAAAGAATAGGTCAGAGAGAGGATAAGGAAAAGGTAAGAAAATGAATATGAGGAAAATGCATATAATTAACCAAACCTTCATATAACAATAAGAATAGTATATAAAGAAAGATATAGCATATTGTATATCATGTGATACACCAATGGGATGACCAATGATTTTAAATGTTTCCAAATGTGCAATTTGATATTATGATCACTCACATGAATTGCTGACAGTAATTGCAATATATTATAGTGCATGCATATTCAAAATATATGCCTCTTTATGTGATGTTATTCAGGAAACATAGACTTTATCATACTTGGGCTTTAGCAGCATTCTCTCAGTTTACTAAATATCTGGGTTTAAGGTTATTCTCTGCACTAGGGGGCAGTGTTGAGTTGGACAGAAGTGCTTTATTCCCCCCCCCACCTTCCTGGGCACTGTGGCATCTGCTCTGTTTCACTGCAAAAGACAGACCTGCAGATCACTGCGGTCACTGTGGTGTTGTTTGTGTCTCATCTAGGCTTGGCAGTTGATTCCAATCAGACTTTTATCTCTGATAAATAATTTTAAACCAAGTTCTTTGCTTAATGGTTCCTCAGTTTTTGTGAATACCCGAGAAACCTTGGCTTGAACCCAAGCTGAAGGATGACACACCTTAATTTTTAGTCCATGTTATGTATTGCTAATTGATCTGTTAGAGGCACAGCCATGGATGTGTTAACTCTGAGTGTGTATGTATATGCAAACTTGTTTTTCCAGATTGCTGCTGGTGGGAGGCTGTGAGTCTGGGGATGACACCATGTCCAGGGCCTCTTGCTGTGGCATCACAGCCTGGAGAACTCTCTCTGGCTCCCCACACTACAAGCAGGTCACCAGTTATGAGGATGATGTCAATCCAGTGAGGAGACTACATACATGCACACACACACACACACACACACACACACACACACACACACACACACACACACACACACACACACACACACACACACACACACACACATATACATACATTCACTAATACTCAAACAGTATCTGATGCACTCAATCTTTTTATCTGTTAGAATCAGAAGAGAGTTTTTTTCAGGATCCCCAGCTTCAGATTCTTTTCAAGACAAGGAGATGAAAAGGTAGCACAGTCCCCTCTCTGTTTGGTCTGCCTTGTCAATCAAAAGTTTTAACTGGAAGGCATTTGGGAGCTTTGTCTTAAGCTCAAAATGTTCTGCGTCTGCATTTGTATTGTTAAGGACGGTGTCTTCCGCATGAGCCTGAGCCCTGATGGTACGCTCCTGGCTGTCATCCACTTCTCAGGGCGACTGTCACTCTGGGACGTCCCCTCACTTAGACAGAGGGCCACATGGAACCAGGACCAACAGGTTAAACTTTAAGCTGCTTATATTTACTTTATGTCTGTTTTCTATTTGCATGTATTAATTAATTTAGAATAAAGCCTCCTTATGTTTTGTACATTAGACGCCTGCATGGCTGTATGAGTGTAATTTTGCTCTGGCCCAGGATTTTGTGTACATGTTTGTGACATCAGATATTAAATGAGGTGGCTTACAGACAAGTCATATTTGCCGAGTGTTGTGTGTATATGTTCTGCTTCATTACTGGTCTGAGTTAAGCTGTGTGTGTCTGTGTTTGCTGCAAGTGTAAACAGGGTTAGCAGATTAATTCCTCTATCCCCCTACTCCTCTCTTCTTCTTCTTTCCATCCCTTCTGCTTTGGTGCCTCTATCCTGCGTTCCTCCCTTCAGCCAGGATTTGAGGAGATCAACCCAGAGTGGAAGACATCGCTGGAGAGACGGAAGAAAATAAAAGGTAGTTTGGCTTCAAGAGAGCCGACCTTGTTGCTGACACAGCGGCACATGCTGGATACAATTTAATGGTCTTTGACATATCTTATTCACTGAATTATACAGTTATGCAGACCTACAACCATATTTCAAGGCTAGCAAATTTATATTTCTCTCTCAGTGTCCATACTTGTGAGTGAGTGTGTGCATTCATGTAGTTTTCGTCTTGTTTCTGAATGTGTGGTTGTTTGTGCAGACATACAGTCTGTTTTGACAGTTTTGGGCCAGTTGTGATGACAGCTGTGACAGCTTCTGTTTAAGAAATAATCCATGTGTAAGTGTTCAGCTCATGCATAACAAGTGATAAAAACAACCACAGGTGTAAAGATGTCTCAGCATGAAACACATATAAAATAGTATATGATCCAGAAATTTGGAGATAATGCATCCGCAAGGAATCCTCATGGAAATATTCTTTATCAGCTGTCATCCAGGGTCCTCTGGTGTATAATCGCATCATTATACACCTTATTTCTGTTCATACCTCTTTCCAGATAAAGAGCAGTACTACCCACTGGTGGATGTGAGCTGGTGGAGTGACAACGTGTTGATTATGGCTCGCTGCTCAGGCTCCGTCACCGTCTCATCGGTGAAGACGCTTCGTAACCTCCTGGGCAAATCCTGTGAATGGTTTGAGCCGTCACCTCGAGTCACTGCAGCGCATGATGGTGGCTTCCTCAGCCTGGAGGTAAACGTCATGTCTCGCATGCATGTGAGACTTGTGTTAAAACGCAAATCATATTATCACTGTCTGCACTGCCATGCAGTATATGGTCGCAAAGTATGTAAAGCCTGACAAGGAAATGTCAGGTCTTTGGTTTGTTAAAGGCTGGCAAGATGCAAAGTGTTGCTCAGAAAAATCAATCGTGTCACAAATGTGTACATTGATTTGTGATTGATCGTTTGTGCTGGGAGCTGATGTGATTCCCCCAGGATGTCTTTCTTTGACAAATAGAAATTTTATACAGTACTATATGTTCTTATTCATGCAGGTCTTTTTGTTTTTAGTTTGTGAGTTACATCGTGTAAAGGCATGTTTGCGTGTGTGTATAATAGAGGAAGAAAAGCGTGATGATGAAATTTGTATCCTGCTTTATTTGTTCCCCACACACAAAGACCCTGATATCACATCACCAAAAAAGAGAGAGAATTTTTTTCAACTTTTGGGGAAAGGTTTCATCAGCTTGCTTTCCTATTGAGTGGGGGGATGGGTGCCTGCAGCTGTATTTACAACTGATAGTGTGTTAAAATTATCTTGAAAATGGGGGTTTATAATGTATGAACGCCTCCATAGATGAGGAATAACATGACCTCATATTAATGATGATAAGAACATGTGTATCTTCTTGTGTATGATAAGATAGTTGGGAGGACTAAGGGGTGCATTAGTGCCACACAATGACAGCCTTCTTAGTTCCCTATTGATTAAGATGCTTAATGTTTTACAGGTGCTAAATGTTTACCCCAGCTGTGGACAGAGCTCTGTTGAAGGGGCCAGCATTTTATTTTTTTCTCTAGTGAGCTAAAACCCTCTAGGAAATATGAGGACTCACTACAGTGAGCAGATGAAAAATGGGCAAATGATTTTTTCCCCCAACTGAGGCAATAACAAATGTGGAGAAGAGGACAATAAGAGTTGGAGAAAGTACTTTGGCTGCTTGGATTTAGGTTTTCTATTGAGCAGGTTGACCTTGCTGATGTTTTGTGCTCAGACAGCCTGCTGATCCTGCATGAAGCCGTGAAATTAAGTATGGTTACCAGCCTTGGCACAGCTAGATGTAAACTCTGCTTCATTGCATCACATGCTTCATTTTTTATTGTTCACATCCTGCTGTGAAATAGACTTAGCATCAGAAAGTTGCCCTGGATAAAAGCTGTACTATTTATTTGACAATCTCAATCAATGGGAATGAGTGCCCTTTTTGTTTGCTCTCCTCTCTTTATGATTTTGGTCCACAAGACAAGACTGTAAAAAGAAAAATGTGGCTTCATGATCTCCTTTAAGCCATGTGATTGCGGTTTAAGTCAAATTTATGTTTATCACCATATGGGTTTCATTTCATTTACATAAGTTTTGTTGTGTCCTTTTTTATCTTCTTAATGTTTAATCTCCAAGTTTAACACCTTTCCTTTTTATAATTCTGGATTTATGTTATCCACAGTGTGAGGTGAAGCTCGCTCCAAAGCGTGTGCGTTTGGAGAGCAACTTGAACAGTGGGGCCAGTGATGATGAGGCGGGAGATGATGGAGGAGATTCTGACTCAGACGAAGAGTCCTCAGCCAAAGCCCGCTACTTTGGCTACATCAAGCAGGGTCTGTATTATGTGACAGAGATGGAGCGCTTCGCCCCGCCACGCAAGCGCTCCCGCACTGTGATGAAGAACTACCGTCTGGTCAGCCTGAGGTCAACCACACCAGAGGAACTGTACCAGAGGAAGGTAGGAGGTTGACACAGCATATAACTGACACATGATGGTGATAATGATGAGTCTAATTATCTTGAAACACTTAACTTTAATGTCTCTTTTTATGATATAGTGTATAATGTCTTATTTTCCTTAGTGCATTTACTAAAGCTAGGTGAAAAAACAAACAGCAGACATTACAATATAATTTTCTTCAACACCAATATACATATACATATAATATAGTTTTTGGATTGTGTAAGCACATACAGTACAGATGCTTTGAATGTCTTTAATGATATAATTATTAATATTGACTTGTTTGAAAGTTTACATGAAAGTATATTTATGAGTACAGAGTGCTCCCTTTATGTTTTAGAAGATATCCTGTAAAACCTGAATCCATGTTGTGACATGAGTGTTTTAAATATTGAAAGTTTGATGAAATAAAGGGAGAATAATGAGCATTGTGGTTTGATGGTACATTGTGTAGCAGTCTGTAAATATAATCTGAGATTGTCTAGGTGGTAAACGCTGTACCTGCTAAATGTTTAACTTTCATGAGTTGCCAGTGGATTCATTTCCTGCACCTAGACTGTGTTTCTAGACAGATACTTAATTGGTGTGTGTGACCTGAGTAGACAGAGACTTTGATTTGACAAGTGAGGATTTAGGTGCAGTGTGTTGATCTTAGTTGCAGTTTTCAGAATGAGGGAGTTTATATATTTAGGGAGAAATTAGAGAGTCATGTTTTTGTTATTGTTAACTTACTCATCAGAGCACACACAAGAAAATGCTTATTTGCTTAGGTCACTAAAGATTTTTCTCTGTCAATTATGTAATGCCTTCATGTTTGCATTAGAATATTTCTTCAGCTCTGTAAGCAAATCATATTAAAACTGATACATAAGTAACATACACCATTTTATAATGCCAGTAATCAGGTCTTAAATCAGGTTTATGCTCTAAATCCCCCTTTGTACTCAATAAAATGTCAGGATTCAATTTGAAGCCACATATCTGCTGGTCCTTTAGATACTTCACAATAAAAGCATTGTTGGAAAAAGAATGGAACCGGGGACCAGAAATCAAAGAGAAGGAGAGAAGGATAGAGATGGCATATATTTAATTTAACTTATTTATTTATGCCACTAATTTTAGCAGCCACTGAACATCATATGAATCAGTTTGGTCATTGACTGAATTATTGCACAGGCCGGTCTGCAAAATTGGTTTCTGACTAAATAAATCTTTTGCCAGCTCAGTGAAGTGCTTTTGTTTTGTTGGATCAGCTCCAGAGTGCTGTTAAGGGAAAATGAAAACCAAGCAAGATGTTCAGTCTGCTTTAAGGCTATTTCTCAGTCTCACGGGTTCTTGTGAAATGCTAATTGCTGCATTAGAAATATAGCTGTTGCCGCGACTCAGTACAAATTGCAGCAAAGACAACAACATCCTCCATCATAAAGCACAGAGAGAGTGGTATCGGCTCTCAACGGTCCCAAGTTTGATCATGATTCATCAGTCATTTTTATGACCCATCATCTGCTGCCTTCTTCATCATTGTCATCATCATTAGATGCCATTAGTCATCACCATCACTCCTAACAGTGGAGAGTTACAAAGTAATACATCATTATTATCTCTTTGTAACACTTGGTAGCTGCACCACTCTACCAGCTGCTGCTTTCCTGTTGATTTTTTTTTTTGGTCCAAATAGAGGCATATGAGTAAAGGGGATGGGTTTCTGTATTGTATTCATGTGTATGCATGTCAAATAAACAGAACATAAATCTATTTAAAAATTCCCAATAAGGATTATCCTTTTCATCACAAGAGAGTCTATAAAGTATAAGTGGCAGCCCCAAAAAAAGGCAATGATAGCACTCCAATATAGAAAAATGTTAAAATCCTGCAGCTGTTTAATTTAACTCAGTTGTCTTCATAAGGGCACACAGAAATACTAAAATGGCAGCTGCCTAAATAGACAAATCAAGTGATTTGGTCGCATGGTAGACCCGTTGTAAATCCTTGCTTCAGGACAAATTGGTAGAACCAAAACAGGTTACCTACTCATATTAAATACACATGTATATTTATTTATATCATTCTTAAACATGAACTGTTGAATTAGTGCATCCATTTTTTTTAACGTTTGGTCTGATTCATGGCTCTATCAGTTTAATATGGTTTAAAGGCCACTTATTGTTTGTAATGCTGTTGTGATATCAACTTGCTGGAATTGTAAATTTGTAAATTTTATTTGTATTTAATTTAGGCCCCAGAAAGATTAGCAAGCACCATTGAAGAAGCTAATGGGATTCAAATAAACAATAAATAGTCAGCCCATTACTACCATGACATGTCAACATTTGCTAAATGAGACAGGCAATAAAAAGTGTCTGGGTTGAGAATCACAAGTAGAGTAATGGAGAAAAGTCTATTTCTTCATTCAGACATGGAGACGTGATGAGAAAATACAAAATGGAAATACAAAATGTCACCTGTCGAAGAGATGTCTCTGCTTACGGATGACTTCAATATACATAACTTTAAAACTGTCTTGGTTAATGAGGCTTGTTGTCTTACGCTGCTGTGCTATTGGATAGTTGTGGCCTATTGTAGTTTGAAGGCGTATCTATGCTCATGGCGCTTTCATACTGCCTATGGTGTGTCAGTGTACATGTGTGCATTCATACACATTTTGTTTATGATGTGTTTCAGTGCCGACCTGTCACCTGGGGTGGAGCTGTACAGTTTGACTTCAGTACACACATCCACACTCACATAATCACACTGACCTTGTGTCTCCTCGGGTCACTTGATCTCTCTACAAAAATGTACCTAAGTCGAGGCTTTTGTTGACCTGACTAAATAAACTGGGACAAGTGACTCTGGGTTGTTTCCTCAAGTCAACCTCTTCATGTGTTTAGTTTGATGATGCATTCAATGGTGTAACCTTGCCTATGTATGAGTAGCACACTGGCAGGTCTGCTAACAGTTTTATTAGATAAATCCAGAGAGGGAAGAAAGCAGTTTTTGATGTCCTCCTACGAGAGGTTTAACTGTGTGGGTTTCTTATTGCCCTCGAGGAACCACAGTGTGGCGACTCTGTTGCTTTGTACTCCTACACACAGAAAGAGAGGGCTACTCAGTGTGTCAGTCAGCGCGTTGGCCCACATGTACTTTTTATACACATCGTGTGGGCCTGAATAAACTGAGGTGTCATGATGTTCCTGGATCAAGTAATTTAGCGAGACACTGATGTGACACAGAACCTCTTTTAGCATTATTTGTTTTATATGTATTGCTATTTGCCAGGCTAATTAAGCATTAATAATGATGACAACAACAGTGAAAAGAACTTTTCTATCTACCCAAAACATTTAAAATAGTCACATTAATTGATTTGGAGCTAAATGCTTGCAGATTATTGACATTACCATCAGTCTCAGTGAACCTAAGTATTTTGCATTTGCATTATACTAAAACAGTTGAGTTTAATTCATTGTGATCATTTTTGCAGGATGATTGAAACTTTTAAACTGCTGCTGTTTTATCATTTTAGTGAAGTAGTTTTGTACAACACTTTTCATATTAAGTCCCAGTTTCATGCATTTTCATGTTTTGTGTACATCTAATTTTTCAGATTAGTGCCTAGTTCAAAAATCTTTATTGCCAAAGCAGTACAGAAAATGATAAAACATTGATGAAAGATTCTCAATTGATGTATGCAAATGGTTTCGTTGTACAATTTCGGTTGTATAATGGCAATAAAGATCCTCTCCTCTCCTCTCCTCTCCTCTCCTCTCCTCTCCTCTCCTCTCCAAATACAAAACCATCATATGGAACGTGGTATGATGGAAGGCCTTAAAAACCAATTCTATTCATTGAAAATAAGAAAGGTTCACAAAACTTTCTCCTGTAGGCTATTGGGGGGTTTGCTGAATGATTTTTTTTTGCTATACTGAAGAAAATCTCTCACAGAATAAGAAAAATGGGACTGTGTCTCACCCTGTCCTTCATTTATAATGTTCTATGTTTGCTAGGGTTTAGTAGAACTCTAATTTAGTTTGTGATTTGGTGGTTTTGTCTTAACTCCGAGGGGCCTTGTAATGTTTGCAATGGGTGTCACTTGATTGAAGGTGATTATAACATTTGATGACATATTTATGAATTTTAATTATTGAAGGTAGTGACCATGTTCTGCCCATCATGTGCTAGTGGCAGTGTATCTATGAGTGATTTTAACTACATTGCATGCAGTGCGTCCACTAAATATTTTCCATCATTTTGGTATTATGGAGTCTATTACTGAATTTATTTATTTATTTTTTAATCAAGCTTTAATTGGGATGTAAATTTGAATTGGTCTTTGGCATTAAAAAAAATATTTTCCTCTCATTCAGTGCAGTACCAACATGTCCAGTTGATGTGATGCTCAAGCCTAAATAAGTGTAAAGATGTGTATGCCCAAATCCTGTATTTCAGAACTGAGAACTGCTCAGGTTAAACTGAAGTTGTGAATGATGTCAAGTCTCTGTTGTATAAACATTAGAAAGTCTGGCCATTAGAAAACATTTGCTCACCTTTTTTCTACAGTTACACAATGGCTGTGGATTTCTATAGTTGTTTTGCAAAATTGTTAATATCATACCAATTTTCTATTTTATTTACATTATTCTCAATATAGGTCTACCTATATTGAGACTCTACAGGACTATAATCTTATTTAATGGTACATTTGGTGTGAATACACTATTGTAATTGTTAAAAGCACCTCTTATTCTAATTGCAGTCAGAGTTTGAAATGTATAAACCGATAATGAGTTTTGTAACTATAAAGATACTGATTGTCAGATGTGTGATGCTTATAAATGAATCCGATCTGACCATTGTGGTCATTGAGACATTTAACTGTACACGAGTTGATGCTGCATTGGCCATACAGCTGATGATATGTCCCTCTGTAACTCTAAAGGCTGGTTATGAATTAGTAAACTTTGTTTCATCTCTCATAAAATGTTTTGCATTCTCCCACATTTAGCTTAAAAAAAATCTAAATTTCTATTTAAATTATTTATTGTCTGAAGGGTGGAGGTCTTAAATTTTGTTTTGAACATTTGAACATTGATGGTTTGATTCTTGGCTAATCTACACCGATGTTTCCCTGGATGTATAAATGTATGTATGAAAGTATGTGTAAAAGGGAAAAAAGTGAATGAGCGTGAATAGCAGTACACTAGAGTAAAGCAAAGTGAGTGGTCATCACAAAGCACATAGGGAACATTTTGTAGCTTTTCAAAAGGTCTTTAAGTCATTCTTGGTGGATTCAGCCCAAATAAGGTCTACAATTTTTAGGCCATATGTCCCAATAATGTACACCGGCTCCTCATGCCCAGACTGACAGTTCCTTTGGTCTCAGTTATTCTTTCTTCAAATATCATTAAATATTTTAAAACCCTTCAGTAGTTTTTCTCTCCCCCCTGTAGTAAATCCAGTTCAAATTGTGTCACATTGCTGCAAAGATTGAAATCTGCATGTTTGAGTTTTTCCCATTCAGTCTTTGAGTATTCAGTGTTTGCACTCAGGATATTGTAAGTGCTGTAACTTCTCACATTTATTCAGAACCTTGGCTTCTTTGCATGTCAGTGTGATGAAAAAAGCAGGCCATGAACTTTCCTTTTGCTGATTATTATTTTCTTTCTAATTTGAGAAATACATGGTTATTAAATTTATTCAGTTCTGTTAGGAAAACACAGTGCATGAAGACTGAATTAGTAAAAAACCTTTGGGATGATAATTGAACATTAAAAAAACACAAGAAGCATCTAGAATAATCTGAAATGAATTAATTGTTTTGCAGCTATGTCTTTTTGTTGCCAACTTGAATTTTTACAACTGAAAATTTGCATAATTAGTGGCTGTCTGCTCATTTCCTCAAAAAGCTACCAATTAATTTTTCCTTGTGACACAAATGTATTGTTGCTTCCATTTTACAAACACTGCTCTTCATCATCCTTAAATTAGTGCTTACATGTCTTTTCTGATTGTATACACTTTTAGTGTTAGCTCTTGTAAAGAAAACAGGCTTCGGTTTTGATCATGGTCTCATCATGTGTTTGCTTCTTTTCCCCAGATTGACAATGAGGAATATGGTGAAGCCCTGTCTCTTGCCCATGCTTATAATCTGGACTCTGATCTGGTCTACCAGAGACAATGGAGGAAGAGTACTGTCAGCATCGCCTCAATACAAGATTATCTGGTAAGAGATGGAAGAAATAACAGACAGATGTGAAGAAATGAGGAACAAATTAAATATGGGTAAATAATTGTTTCTGAGTTTTGGTGTTAATCACAGTATATTAGATGTCTGGTAAGGAATATACAGTGAGTGGGTTTGAGCGAGTGGCAGAAGCACATGCTTTTGTGTAGCACAACCCCCTTACTCTATTTCACGCATCATTTTTACCAATTTGTAGCAAATTTTCTTACCCTCTTCTCCAACTTTGGTGTCTCTTTTTATCCCATTTTTTTCTGAACTCATTCCTGCTCTCTACATTCCACCCAGAGCAAGATCCGCAAGCGCTCATGGGTGTTGCATGAGTGTGTGGAGCGAGTACCAGAGAATGTTGATGCAGCAAAGGAATTGTTACAGTATGGCCTGAAGGGAACCGACCTTGAGGCCCTGATAGCCATAGGAAACAGAGAGGACGGGGGCAGGTAGGAACATGCATAATGACATAAACACGTTTCATGAACAGAAACTGTCTAGCATTACTTACATGCAGCGTCCTTTATCTGAAAACAAGCTCTGTTAAGCAGTAATATTAGACCGGACTGAAGTAGCATTTGTTGGTATACACCTGCAGTGGAGTGGTGGTTGTTTATCCCTTTAATTTACATTTTTTGAGCAGTGGAATTCTTTTCTGAAACTTTATGTTGGTACATCTTTGTGTTTTCAGTCATAATTCAGCCTGTTTGCAGTTGTTTCTTTTGCTCCTGCAATGTTGCTATGGCCTCCATCTGTCTTGACGTAAAATTAATCACCTCCTGCGTGCAGTGCGGGAATGTTCCTGTACGAGATCTAAACACTGCTGTACTGAAAATCACAGTCGTGTGAAGGTGATGGACTTAATCATTGAGTGAATTGATTTGACAGTGGTTTGAATGGAACGGACATTTGTTTATATTTAAAAGTTATGTACTGCAGTTTTAATTTTCTATAAACCTACTGAAAATAAACTTGCCTGCTTCTTTGTGAGGCTCTTTTGCCTGCCTCATTTTGTTTATTCATATGTACCTCCTGACTGTGTGTGGCTTTATTGCCCATTTTTCTTTATTTTCCCAGGTTTATTATGCCAGGTGATGTTGACATTGATGAGCTGCCCTATGAAGACATGCTGTCACATGAAGAGGAGATGGAGAAAAAGAAGGAGAGGGAGAACAAGAAGCGACGAGAGCTGTTAGCCAAGGTCGATTTTAGCAGGTACACAGCATGTGGGAAGGATAGATAATCGGCTCGGCAGTTCAGTCAGGCAACAGATGTCAACAGGAAGTCACAAAAGGCTGAAATGCTGTCACTTTCTCTTCTGTTCTCTGCAAGAAAGTTTAAATCTTTTGGAATAGCTAATATTCATGGACAACATCCTTCAGTTCTAATAACCAGGTTCTGTTGGAGTGCATCTCTCTCACAAGTAGGACTGGAAGATATTGCCAAAAATGCTACTGCAATATTTTTTTACAAAATTAGTCAATATTGATAATTATCACGATCATTGGCTGGCAGATAACACTTACTTTTGCTCCTGAAGTTATGTTATGTAATGTTAAGCGTAAGCATTAAATTAATATATATTAAATGTTTGTTATAGTAATATTGAAGAAAATTTTAGCTCTATATATATTGTTATTGAATTGCCCAGCTCTACGCCACGTTTGTGCATTTTAACATAGTAAATATTATCCTTTCATACCTCTGTTATTTATTTATAATAAGACTCGGTCCATCCTGTCCAGTTGTGATCATTCACATTTGGATGAAATCTTTCCTCTTCCCTACAGGCTTCCCAGAGTCAGAACTAACAGATACACATTTTTCCATTTGTTCCATGTGCTCTCAATGCAGTCAGTTTGCATAATCAGTATTTGCACTGTTCTTTATGAACCTTACTGGCAGTTTCAGTAAACTGAAATTTGATTGGGAATGGTCAAGGTCAAGTTTGGTTGTACTACATATTCAAGTCTATGTTGTCCTTATATGTCCTTGTTTATTGTGTATTTAATATTTTCTGTGTTTGCGCTGCTAACTGCAAAACAAATTTCTTTTTCGATGAAGCTCTGAAAATTAACAACATTTTTAGTAAAAAACAACACCAACATAAACTGCAACAGCTCTGCACCACTACCAGCTTTTAAATCTCCACAGTAGTTGTTGGGTGTACAACTTGACACTGACCCATGATATTAGCCTTGTTGTTGCCTGCTGTTTAGCAAGATTAAATTAAAGTCAATGTTATTCACAGAATTTTCTGGGCATAGTAAAACATAAATAAAAGAAGAAATTAAGGTGAAAGTTGTTTAAGGTGTGGGCAAGAAAAGCAGGAGAAAATGCTGCCATACTTAACACAGATTGTTTGATTAGGTCGCACGGCAGGGAGGGGATCATAAAACCAGGGACATTAATGAGGATGAGGGAGCTAGAGTGGGAGGAAAGCGTTGGTGGAGATTAGTGGGTAATCTGCTGGAGGTAATTTATGCCTTTGTTGTTGAATGCCCAGGGAAAGACTAATGAAAAACCCTTTAGTGATCACTAATCACCTCTCGTGTGTACACACGCACTTGCACACAGACACGCATTCTGTGTGTTTGCGTGCACAAACATGCACACTTGAAAGCTTAAGTTCATAAACATATTAATACCCTTGTGTGTTAAAATGACCAAGTATTAAGATAAACTATATGAATAAATATGCCTATATGGAAATGAATGATGCTCATTGAAAATGTATATTCATGGAGTGATCACACATGCAAGCATTGCACATGCAGGTATTTAAAGCTTGGGTTGCCAGATCGAGCTGTCTCTCTTCAGTCATCAGATACTTAAATATTGAGCCTCCAGTTTGCATTTGAATGAGAAGGAGCAGAAGCGTTGTAATATATATCCTTTTGTATTGTTGGGCCTACAGTTCCTTGTCAAGTTTTTTTTGTCCCTTTGCTCGTTTGATTTTCCTTCTGTTTTAGCTCATTGTCTAATAAAACTGCTAAGCTTTATTGCCAAACTGTAGTCTGTAGATAAAGAAAAGATGGAATTTAAGAAAAAGATATAGAAGAGGGTAAAAAAATCAATGATTTACAAACATTATAGAAACCATTACTTTAAATCCTCTATGAATGACCTTTAAATATGCCCATTATCCTCTCTTGTCTATCTCTGAGTCAGGGTGTCAGTGTGCCTACACGTGTCCCCCTAAATGTGTTTCTCTATGTGCGTATGGGTGCGTTAACCCTTCACTAATGGATGCAACCACATTGCTTTGAGGCCTGCGGCCGAAGCCTGAGACAAACAATAATTCTCTTAATTTCTTTTTAACTACCCCACCATTACAGGAATGGCTTGGTATTGATCATATTTGCCCCAGGTGTGTGTGTGTTTTCTGTGTGTACTATTGACTTTGACTTGACTGTCAACTGAGAGAATTTTTTTGCCTGTTTACATGTTTTGTTATTTTCTTCATATGTGTGTGAGCTTGAAAACCACGATCAGCTTAAACTTTGGTGGTCAGATAAACTTTAGTGACCAGACAGAATAGTAAGGAGTATAAGTGTGATTATTTTTATGCTATAGGTTAAAATAGAAGGAAGTCATTTTGTAAGCCACTCTTAAAGGGGCGATGAGTAAAATATGGGTATAATTGCAGTTTAAAATGGGTACTGCAATCCACCAAAATGGGTGAGTCCCCTCCTCACCCTAAACTCGAGGTTGGCATGTAGTTTGAGGAATCAATCCTGCATGAACTGAAATTTGGATCTGTGAGGAGCTACATTTATACCCTTTTTCCATATTTATGATAATAAAAATTGTACATAGAGCTCCTTTTAAATAGATGTCAATGGGTTAATTGAATGTCCTTTTTAATAATTGCCAATGTCCAATCATAAGAACTTCAGCTAGTTTTGTTTTCAGAAATGTGGTAAATACAAAAAAGGAAACTTGATAAGTACAACTAAATGCAATAAAAAGTAATATTTTTAAACAAAAAGTTAATTTGAACGTAGTTTCCTTGTTTCCCAGGTTTGTGTAATTAAAAATATAATTTAAATATAATTTTTATTTTACTAAGATATATGTATAAGTGCATGCATACACACAAGAGTTTGCATGTTCTCCCCATGTGTGTGTGGGTTTTTTCTGGATACTCTGCTTTCCTCCTACAGTCCAGAAACAGATTAGGAATTAAGTTAATTCATCTAAAACATGCAGGGCCGTGGGCCTCCCAGAGCAGGATTGAAAAACCCTGGATTAATTGAAAACTTTAAATTGACTATAAATTGTTGTTTATCTTTATGTTGTGTTGGCCCTGTGATGTACTGGCGACCTGTCCAAGGTGTACTTTTGCCCTATGTCGGTAATGGAATTTTCAGTTCCTCGCGACCCTTGTATAGAGGATGTAGTTGTAGAAAATTGCTGAATGAATGAACAAACTAAACATGGAGCTGAACATTTTAGACTTCAGGCTCTTTTTCATTTAGTGAAACCAAGGTGTAACCATTTCACATGCTGCTGATCTGGATTTCTGCATTCAACAAGAAGACTGACAATACCTGCAGGTGTGTGCGTGTGAGCGAGAGAAAGGGAAGAAGAGGCAGGGGTGAGAGTAATGAGTGTGTAGTATGTGTAAAGGTCATCATGTTCATCTGATCGTATCCAGACCTCAGTCAGAAGTCTCATTTTCCCGTTTGACTCAGTGATGGTATTTTTGTATGTGTGTCTGTGTGTGTGTGTTTTGTATTTGTTACCTCTTGAGGATCTTTTCTAGCATAAACACTGACCTTTTCAGGATTGGTAGTCTGCACGGAGACCAAAACTTGGTCCAAATGCGACAGAACTTCATTTCTGAATAACTGGTTACGTTTAGGGCTGAAATTTGAATTGTAATTAGGTTAAGGTTAGGCATTAACTGGTTATGGTTGCAAGTAGAGATAATGCTTTGTTTAGTCTGTCCAAATAATGGAGGTCAGTGCAGAGTCCTAAGAAAAATGTCTGTGCAAACCTGTGTGAAAACCTGTGTATGGTTTTACATGCGCATGTGAAAGCATCAGCCGAAGTCTTTTTGTCTGTTTGTGCTGTTTATGCTGAGAGAGAGAGAGAGAGATGCCATCTGCTTGTAATAACCTGCAGTGTGTACAAAGCTGTGAAACAAGATGAACACACACACACGCACACACGCATGCCTTGGAGCAATCCCCTTGAAGCACAATCCCCTTGAAGCACATTTCAAGTTTTGCACATTACATTTTAAACCTTGCAGACCTCCACTGCCATTTGGATGTGACGCAGTATTTTTATTCATTCTGGCCTTTTCTTAACCACATTTTCCCCTCCAGTCACTTTTTATTGTACAGGGCAATTGAGGGAACCAAAAGTGTAGGAGCTCTACTACAGCCCCATTGTATGTGTAACAGTGCAGTACACAGAGTTTATGTGCTGTACCTACCTTAGTAGAAATCAGTAGTAGGATTAGCAATTTAGAGACCTACAGTACATGTGAAAATTCATCCATCTCAAAACCACCGATGGCCATGTTTGATAATGATCTTGAACTACAATTTAGAGCAAATTTGCATACTCCCTAACTGGTAATTTTGGTTCCTTATGTTTTTTTTTTTTTTTTTTAAATAAATAAAAATCAATTTGAAAAATTAATCAGCAAACATTGGTATAGGCTGATATCTTTCTTTAATTGATTGTTATTGGCCTATCGGACATTCACTAAAGGCATTTGTCTATATATATCTGATGTTTCTGTGCGGTATTTCCCATACAGCAATTTATTGACTAGTTATTTGGTCCGTAAAATATCAGAAAATGTTAAATGTTGATTGGTGTTTCCCAAACCTTGAAATGATGATGTTTTTTAAATGTTTTGTTGTGTCCTCAAAGCAAATTCATTCACTTTTATTGTTTTCTTTGTTATATGGACAGAAAAAGAAAACAGAAATTTCACATTTAATAAGATGAAAAATCAGAGAGCTTAAAACAATCATTCAAAGTGATAAATTGATTATCAGAATAGTTGGCGATTATTTAGTAATTGATTAACTGATTTGTTGTTGCCACCCCTACTGGCACCACATGTAATATGAAGCTGTAGGCTGTACTGTGCTGAAGCTTTTTGTGAATTCCTTGCTGAATGTTATTAGGGTGTAAAAGCTAACCGGTATTGCTCAGATCAGGTCTGAAAAATATGCATTCATTTACCCAAACCCAGTCAGCTTATAGCATGAAAGCAGACAGATGTCACTCTATTTCTGTAAAATATTTTATTTAAATTCAAGTATTTGTTCATTCTCTTCTGGAAGATTTTATATACTTTATATAGAAAACAGCTTAAAAGGGGTCTGGAACTGTTAGATCATCAAAAGGAATCTTGAGGGACATAAATGTTAAAGATGACCAAATGGTTTGACAACTTGTACGATGACATTTGTGCTTATTCAAGATAGATTACATCTGTGGCTGAAATGTTTGAAAACAGTTCAGCAATTTTTTATGATTAACTGTCAGTTGCACCTTGAGCAAACTGCTCACGGTAAATATGCTGAACTGAAGAAGTTTATCGCAATTCTTGTCAACAAACTCATGAATGAGATGCCTGTCAACATGTTTGAGACTCTTTTGTGTTTGTTAGAGTTTATGATAGAGAAATCATTCAAAAATCCTTAGAGGTCAAGAGGAAAAATAGTTTTCTACCATATCATCTCATAGTTGCTCCATCTCCGTCTTTCTTAATCCACTCACCTCTCTCCCCTCCATCTCCACCTCTCTTACCTTGCACTGAAGAGGCAGAGAAAAGCAATAATTACCACTAGTGTGGATGCTAAGCTGCTGCTTTTTTGATGTGCCAGAGTTGACGTCCAGACGCAGTTAATCTCTATTGGCTTTTGTAGAGGAACCCTGATAAGGCCCGATTGCACACACTGTAATGAGGGATTTAGGATTAAGGTAGCAGTGGAAAGGTCAGCTCCCCTGTGATCATGCTGCTGTTGATTTAGGACAAGTGTTTTGGAGCTTTAAGGGCCACTCCACCTGTAAAGGTTATTTCTTGTAGACAGGACTTGAAATGCTTGAATCTGTGTTGAATTCTATTTATATTTTTCTTTTTATATATGTATATATCTGCACCACCATAGTTTTCGGCCTCATGGTTCCTTCTCCTTGGGCATAGTTTCAGTGATTGAATTGTAGGCAGGTCCATATAGCCCAGTGCCTTGGTGTTTGTGGTCATCCAATTTATTTATGGTTGTGATTAAATGACATTGAAAATGGATTTGGTTCACACGGGGCAGTCACTCAACTCGTTGACAACTAGCATCCCATACATAACAACTCAAGGGTTCTTATGGTTATAAGGATTTGATTTGTTGCCCATAGAAAATGATTAGGTCTAGGGGGGCACTGTGTGGTACTGTAGACACCGGCAGTCCCCAAGCATTGTTATATATTGTAGGTCTCTGTGGTTATACTCTATAATTTACAGTCAATGTAAAGCGTGTGTGTTAGTATTATAGACTGACGTGACCTGATGTTTGATTTGGCTGATAACAAGATAAGAAAAGACTATTCATGTGGTGTAACTTGAGCTGAGGTCTTATGTTGATTTTGGTGCTTTGATGAAATGCTTGCTGTTAATTTTTGTTTGTGTGTGTGCGTGCGTGCGCTTGCTCAGGCTAACTCTGGAGCAGAAGGAGCTGTGTCGGAGCCGACTGAAACTACTCTCCTACCTGGACCGACTGGCCACGTATGAGGTAAAGAGAACCTTTCACTCACATTATAGTACTTAAAACCAATTTGGCACATAAAGCTGATTAAGTCTCCACACGACTCTCTCTGTGTTTCTCACTGTAGCGGTGTCATGTCGACATTTCTGTGCTACACACAGAAAGCAATTCCTTTCAGACAGGCAACACCAACACTGTGGTAGTAAAGCAAACATGATTGAAAATACAAAGATGTGCACGCAAAAAGTTTTAAAAGTGAATTCTTCTGCTCAGAAAATCAGAAATACAATTCTGATAATATTAATTGACAGTGCCAGTGTTCATATGTAGGACCCATCATACAAATAATGTTACATCGCGTCTGTTCGCAGTTGACTCTTTATTTTTTGTAAATTGTGATTCGTTGCTGAATCGTTACATTATACCCCTACAAAGGAAACTGGAAAATATGAATAAGTGATGCGAGGCACAATTAAAGCACCCTTTCTACACTGAATCCAGTCAGCAGCATGTTTTTGTTTTCCATCAGCATCTACACTAGAACTGTTAACTCAACATGCTAGTCACATGTATAAAGTATAAGGAAAGAGACTTTTTTGCTTTATGTTTATACACTTAAAAATTGAGTGAAATTCATGTGTTGTGTGGGTTTTGTGTGCTGGAAAATGTGCATTCCATCAGACGGCACACAGCTGATCTTTTTCTACACAAAAATGATAATTGCTTATCATTTGGTCTGGCAGGGCTCAGTGCAAAATTAATCACAGCTAAACAAATTTATTAGATCATTCGTCAGAGGTGCTCATTGCAGTTTCAAAATACACTATTTCAGTTGTGTTTTCTTGTGAACTTTTGTTAGTATAAATGACAAAAACAACTCAGTTATTACTTATCATCATTGAAACTATTTCTGATGATGGGTTGATCAGTCCAGCACAGAGCCAGTAGACCCTGTGGAGGCTGGGTGGCTATTTTCCAAACTACTGAAAAATGGAGCTTATGAAATTTAAGCTTGTGTCTATGAGACCTAACAGGAGGCAGATAGTGTTCGGAGCACTATTAAATACTGATAAAATCATGCTAATAGTAAGGTTTCCTAAAAGACAATATTATGTGTTAATTTGCATTTTTACATCAGCCAATCTAATGTATTTTTTCTCCACAGTTTGCTTTTCTGCTCATTTTTTTTAACCAATGGGTAATAAACAGCTTTCTCTTTTCCTTTCCTATCAACCAAAACTCTTGAGTAATCAACCTTTCATTTAAACATTTTCTTTATATGACATATTATACTTTTGTGAAAACTCTGTAAAAGTAAAATAATATTTGGTTTAATTATCTACTTATTTGCTGTTAGGGTTAGCTATTGGTCTTGTTTATATCAATCTTAATGTCTAATTTTGACAGTGGCAACTAGTGACCATTCTGGTGACTTGTGTTGCACAGCTCTGTCACCCACAATAAATCACGGTTGAATGGGGCGGTATTTTTTTGGGAGAGGAGTGGTCAGATCTTACCCTGCTAAATATTCAACTCGGACAGAATGACGTCTCTCTCTCTTTATTCAGACATTGTCATGGTAACTGCAGCAGATTCCTTTTGCCCCAATCCATTTTCTCTAGCTGTCTATGAATATGATATTAGGGTTTTTATCATCCCGACTTGGGTTTGCTCAGTCTGCATATGGCCCATTCAAAGGCTATCCATCACACACACACAGTTCTGCACCAACACATACACACACTCTGTCCTAGAGGATGCTACAGATATTTAATGCACTAGGACACACCTAGGTCCCTGTAAACCAAAGGCCATGACAACAAAAGCTCCCTCATGACATGTAATATGCGTATGTACACACACGCTCTCATGTCTTCATCAGGTTGTTAAAAGGAAAAGACAGCTTTGTAATAGAATGTTTAGACAGCATCTTTGTTGACTTTGCCTCATTGGATTCATTTGCAGTCACATGTTCTCCTTCCTCTCGTTTTTAGGTTGACTTTCTGTATGCTCATGTCTGCTTCACAAATTTCTTTTTATGAACTCCAGTTGCATTCCATCTTTCTCTATCTTACTCACCCCCAACCCCTCCCCCCTCACTTCTATCTTTCTCTTGTTCACTCTCTGCAGGAGATACTTGGCGGTCCTCATGCAGCGGAGCAGAAATATGATGCAGAGTTCTTCAAGAAGTTCCGCAGTCAAAATATTGTTTTGTCAGCAAGAAACTATGCCAGGGTAACATCAGATTTGCTTACCCTCCCAAGTCTTTCACCATTTTATCTCATGTAATCTGTTAATTTGATCTGTCTGCAGCTTTATGTGGCACAACACAACATTTGTGAGGCACTAGTGCAGGCTAATACAACAGTCCTGCAATAAATCTCATCCTAATACTGTTTCATGTCAAATAATTACATTTTCTGTAGTTTTTGTCAGTTTAAATTCAGGTTGTTGGATTCTAAATGTGTTTCTCTTACAGGAAAGTAATGTGCAGGCTCTGGACATTCTCTTTACATACCATGGAGCAGATCTCCTCCAGCACCGCCTAGCTATCCTTTACAATTTCCCAGAAACCACCTCTCCACATGAGTACACCATCCTGCTACCTGAGGCCTGGTGAGACACATAAATACAAACAGTCATTAGTTACAGTTCCACCTAAAAACAAGAGACTGCAGTGTGAAGTTTATAATTTTCTATTAATACTGACATAATGCAAGGACGTGATCACATTGATGGTAGAGGAGTCAATGCGATGTTACAATTACCCTGTGGATATTAAGATATTCTATGTGAGAGCTCAGGAAAGCCTTCGGGGAGTTTTTTCAAATCTGGCACAAATATTCACTTGGATTTCACTTGGATAACTCTTGGACATATAATTTCTTTTGGTAAAATATGAATAAAAAATAAAGTATATGAACATGTAGATGTAAGTGGCCACTTTGCTGATAACAGAAACATATATTTGTGAGATAGTAATCCTGGTTCATTTTGTGTTTTTAAAGACAAGAGGGTGAGATTAAAGTTTTACCATTATATTTCTCTTTTTTCTAATGTTCTCAAAGCTATACTATACTATACTATACTATACTATACTATACTATGCTATACGATACTATACGATACTGTACGATACTATACGATACGATATTATTATACATCACTCCAAAAAACACAAGGTATTCTGATGAGTACACATTTATATTGATTATGAATAGTACTTAAATAATTTCACTTGCATCTATGTGCAGCCTAAAACTGCTTAAAAATGAACATGTCCACATGTAACCTGATTGAGAATCAAGCCGTCTGTCAGTTTATCATACTGTGTAGTTGATTCTCTTTGTGCATTTTCCCTTGAGAACACAGGCACAGCATGTGTTACCACAGGGACATACACCCTTTCTAGTGTCTGAAAATGACCATTTGTCAACTTCTGGGATGCACAACATTTTACCACATTGTAAATTAAAACCATTCAGCGTCTCCTATGGAATTGTGTTCTTAAAGCTTTTTCTCACTGCATCGCCTTTGTTCTCACATTTTACAAAGCAGGTATTTCCTCTTCTGTCCTTGAAAAATTCACATACATACTGTATAGACACTAAACACAGCTTTAGGAAATGATACAATACTAGCTGCAATGACTGCAACAGTAGTTTTAGTTCTAGTTAGAAAATTTCTGCTTTGGGACTGGAAGAACACTGAAGGGGAGGAATTTGGGAAAGGGTTTGTTAGAAAGAGAAGATGGAAGAGTGTTTTGGAGGGGGGGAAAAATAATTCCTCTCTCCCTTATGGTTTACCTGTACATCTGACACACTTCATTTTCCCTTGTCTGTTTCCCCCTCCCTTTGGAAATCACCAGTACCCTCACTATTTTAATGTATTCAAATACCACATCTACATTTCTACAAATAAACACATGTTCAAGGTCAAAGTCCCCTGGGTCATGAGCAAAAATATATTTACTCTGTAGGAACAATTGCTCTTACAGTACATGCACATACACTACTGCACCCTTTTATTAGCCATGTCTGAGTTTGTATGGAGGTCAGGTGGCTGTGGCTCTGCAGTGGGCATCCATCATGGCTCTGCCGCTGCGGGGCAGTTTCCTATTTTCCCCAGCCTGTGAGAACCAACTGCTGCCTCAACTGCACTCGCTCCTATACACTGCAGCAGACGGAGCTGGCTCAAGCCATCTGTTTGGAGCTCACTCCTTGTATACTATAAGTCTTGCTTCAGTGGAGGGGGAGGGGGGGTCTTCTGCAATATTGATCAGGTCTATAAGGGGACCTCTAGAGATGTGTTTTGTTAAAAACTTTGCCTGTAGCTTGAAAGGGTCAGCATAGTGGAAATTAGAATAAGTTCCATCTCCATATCCCTCCCTCTCTCAGGCTAAGAAGAAGTAGATTATCGGTTAGGTCGTGAAGTAATTCATCCTCAAATTAGTTTCTGAGTGCTCACACCAGTATTTACTCTCCACTGACTGACCTGGTTGTCTTTAATAAAGAAAAGAGTACTAGGGTGTTAGGGAACCACAGAAAGAAAGAACAGAAATAAGTTCACTTTCTGGGAGACTTTAGAAGAAGTGAGACCTCTTGATCTCTGTTGTCCTACTGCTAAAATGAAGGAACTTGCACTGGAGTGTTGGTAAAAATCCCTCCTTACTTTTTGTCCTTACATAAATCACAACAGTTTCTTGAAAACCAATGTATATTGTAATTTATGGCAGCATCACTGCTGGCTGTGTGTGTTTTTGTTTGCTCCTAACCTGTAACTGCATCAGAGCTGTAGATAATTTGTAGCCTTCACTGTCCACTTCAATTTTACAACAACAATACATTTTCTTATCTGCAGACAAATAGATGGCAAAAGTGCTTTAATTGTAGAATAAGTGATAAAATAGCTTCTGTTTACCATCTCAGTATGTGTGCATGCATTATTTGACTCTCTCTCTGTCTCTAAGTGGCTGAGTCATGACAGCAGTGACACACAAGGCTTACAGAGTCATTCTTCACTTTGCTTACTTTTCCTGTCTGTTGCCTTTATTTATCTTCCTCATGCCTGTCCCACTCAAGGATACCAGGATAAAGCCTTTGTCCTAACATGCAACATAACATAACACCTTTCACAACTGAGGCAACTGAGGGTTTTTTGACTTGTTCAATGATGTGCTTATGTTTTTGTGCTCCACTACCTGTTACCTTTCTTACTATTACCTTCTTACCTTTGCTCTTTTCATGTCCTGTATGTTGCTTCCTTTCCTACAGTTTATGATCATGTTTAGTGTGAGACAGTAAATGTCTTTGCTGATTTATTGGGTGCCATTACAGGTGGGTTGGTAGGTGTGGTTTATTTTTCAATTCCTGGTGTGTGTGTGCGTGTGTGTGTGTGTGTGTTATACACTCACTGGCCATCTTTTAGGTACACCATACACTGAATTTGCAGGAGTGGCATGCATTGTGGTCTTCTGCTTTTGTAGCCCATCTGGTTCATGGTTCCATGTGTTTCCATGTGCATTCAGAGTTGATGTTCTGCATACCTTGGTTGTGATAAATGGTTATTCAAGTTAGTAAGCCTCTCTATCATTTTGAAATACTCTGCCTATTCTCTTCTGACATCTGTCATTAGCAAGGCATTTTAGCCCATAGAACTGCCACTCACAGTACATTTTCTCCTTTTCAAATCATTTTGAGTGTAGTGTTATGAGTGTAAATCCAGGCGATATGCAGTTTCTGAAATACACAGCCCACATTCAAAGTTGCTAAAACCACCTTACTTCCTCATTCTGATGCTTAGTTTGAATATCAACAGGTCATCTTGACTATTAAATGCAATGAGTTGCTGCCATGTGATTGGCTCATTCGATTAAACAGATGTACCTAATAAAGTGGCCTGTGTCTGTGTGCACTTGTGTATTATTTTCTCTAAAATTGATAATGTGCTTATGTCACGCCCTCTCTCTTCCTCTGTATGTTAGTGTGGATGACAGAGGTGAGTTGGTGTTAATTCCATGGGATGAGCAGAGACACAGGGAAATGGACTGGTGCGAGGCAGAGGAGTGCAGGTGAGCAGCAACACTCCGAAAAAAATACACCATTTACACTAAGATGTCTGTACTTAATGTATATGATCGTAAACTCTTAAAGTGCCTCTCGCAGTGTGGCGTTGTTGAAATTCTTGCTCCATATAGGACAGATGATTGTTCTGCAATCGCATTGTGAAATAAAACATGACATATGTGAAGGGTAAACAGAACCATGACAAGTGATCTTGTTATCCAGCCAATTTATGTCATTTGTTTGTTTATGCTGCGAGGCCAGCTTCATTTAGAGTTATATTTAGCAAGGTTTGTCTTCATGGTCTTTAGTTTAGAGTCATTTGTAACAAACCTTGGTGAGAGTAGAATAATTGGTTCATCTGCTGGGGACTGTTTTCAGCAGTAGAGTTGGTGCTCTTTTGAGTATTTAGAACAGCAGGATGGTATACAGTTTGTGCCACTGATGGCAAAAAACCATGCCATTATATAAACTGTTACCCAGTACAATGGTGGAACTAATTTGTTTAGTATTTGCACATCTCTATGGTGTATAGGCTGTGGATTTACTGTATCGCACAATGGTTTTACAGATGCCAATGATTTTTGAATTTTTGTTTGATGAGGAAAAAATACTGAAATATTCCAGCACAAAAGCTTCTGTAAATAAACAAGTAGATACTGTAAATCGAATACACATGTGATTCTATGATTCTAAATTAAGAATAAAGGAAGTAGTTATCCAAAGTTGTAGCTGCTTCAATTAACTGATAAATTAAATTTATTTTGTGATGCTATTTATTGCTATCAATGTTTGACTAGGTCTCACTTTATTAAAAGACATTTTAATCTAAATGTGACATTACAGTAAAATAAAAGGTTTGATGTTAGGAAAAGAGTCATTCTTCCATCATGTCTTCCTCAGAGCGGTGCTGGACCAGAACTTATTTGACGATGACAGTTTCCTGTATGAAGAGATTCCAGAGCTGCTGAGGTTCCGCTCAGCCTCGCCCTCCATTGAGGTGCTGACTGACTGGTACCAGAGCAGAGCCCAGGATATTGAATCCTGCTCCAGACAGGTACAAACACTCTGAGGACACCAGTGTGCTCCACCTTGCAACATCCTGGTATCACAGTGTTCAAAGCTGATAGTACAATATTCACATCTGTTTCACACCTTACTTGGTCTAATGGCTTAGGGTAGTTCTTTTCAAATATACATAATATATAATAAACTACAAATTAAACCAACACAATTTGCAAATCTCAAAGACTGTTCTATGCAACACAAGAAATAATTAATCTCTTTGAGTCATCACCTTACATTATAATATACAGTTTGAGTGTTTAATATTGTGTTATGTATTAATGCACCATCATGGTTTTAAATCTTTTACACAATGAATATTGGACTGTAGCAGTATCTGTCAAAAACATTGCATTTAGATGCTTTCCCAAATTCTTTCAGCCCCACTTAAAAGTAAAAAATCATCTTCTTTTTGTTTTCAACAACTACCACTTGTACAGAATTATGGGGCTTTTATTTGCCCTCATTTTCACCTTGCACTTATTTAGTCCTCTTTCAAATAAATACAGTAAAATCAGATGCAACTAGTACAAGTTTCTCTATTGAGGTGAAACTTTTTCCCCCACACAGTGCTGCAGGTCTTCTTTGGGATTCTTGAGCTTTATTGAAGTTTACAGCAAGACAGCAGCAGAATGGAGGCAGTAGACATCTGGCAGTTTTGAAGATTACTGCTGTTGCAAATTTTTTCTTTCTTCTTTTATTGAAGAAGGAAAATGTGATGCACAGGAATTCAGAGTGCAGACGAAATGTTGCCAACTTCCATCAGTCAAGGTCACTTTAATCCTATCTGTGACAGCCTTTTCCACATTTGCCATATAGATGTCTAATGAAGAGTCACCAAAGCTTCTGTCATCTTTGTTCCTTTGCTTTAACTGAAAAACAGGACTTGATAGAACTTGTTTAGTGGAGTAATGGGATGTAACTTTGAGCTGCCCACTCTCTCCACCCTCACTATCTGTACCACACCTTGTCCCTTTCTTTACCTCCTTCAGAGTGATAGATCAAGGTTGTCACAGTGCTCATTTTGTCTTCCTAAAAGGACTAACCAGGGTGCAGTCATGTCCTTTCCCCTGATTTCTCCAATTCATCCTTTTCAATGGGTGAAAGGAGGATGAAGGAGAAGGATTTGGGGGGGCATTGCTCAACTTTAGACACTCCTGGGGAAATTGTGCTTTTCATCATCCTCACAAGGGAAAAAGGTGTGAGTGACAGAATGTGTATAAAAAGAAGTCTTTGTTAATCTCTAGGAATCACACTAACCCTGTCCTTCATTTCGCCCCTTCTTCCTTTTTAATTAGACCTCATCTCCTTTTGCTCCTTCACGCATTACTACAGGAACCTCATGGGACCCTCTTTAATGCTTATGTCTCTTGCTTTTTCCACACACTTTTTTTTCTTACATTCAAACACACAGAGATGTGACAGAGAGAGACAGTAGGAGTAGTTGACATTTGCTGAGCCCACCCCAAACATACTTCCTGGTCTCCTCATTTTTTTCATTTCATTTGTTCTCTCTTGTTTGTGCCCTCCTACCCTCCCTCATCTGGCTGTGTTTATGCTTGAGAGAGCCTTTTAATACAGGAGAATGGGGTTTGATTAAAAGGAGCCACATCAGAGGAAGCACAAGTGTTCAAAACTAGTCTAAGAGTGGCAAGAGGCGAGGCACTGAATGGGATGATTGACAAGATGACTCCGAGAAAGAGATTGACAGGTTTGAAAAATGGAAATGAATGGTAATGCAACAGAAGGAAAAAAAAAAGAAAAGAATAAACGCAAAAAAGTAGGGTGGGGGCAAAATTAACAGATATTCAAGAGAAAAAACTATCAGAAAAAGCTGGTGATTCGCAGAAATCACCAGTTGCAAGCAGGTTAAAGGGTAGAAATAAAGGGTGTTATGAATAAGTACCCTTTGAACATTGTTGGCAACAAAATGTCTCAAAATGAGAGGGTGGATTTGTAAAAGCAGAGGTAGCAGAAGGTAGAGAAATGCATACAAATCAGGTCAAGGGCTAAAATTGGAGTTCAAATAAAAGTTAACCATTTCGACTGTTAGACAGTTCTGGACAGAGGTTGGATGAAGAAGATGATGGATAAAAATTAGCACAGTTAAAAAGAGAAGTATTGTAAAAATATGTTTGAAAGAACCCGGAGAGACAAAGATGGATAAAAATAAACTGTAGATTTGGTGTCATCTGCTGTAGTGGTGAGAGGGAGCAGGGATGCACCCATCCAGTACTGACTCAAAAAAAAGTTTGGGACATATGGGAGGATGATTTAACTTAAATTTATCAATTACCAATTCTGATTCCATAATATTTTAAAGTGAAGGTATTGCACTGATTGTAGCCTACTAATTCTTATTACCAAGCAATTACCTGGATATTTCTTGGGGAAATTATTAATATATTACATTAATACCATATTAATGTAATATTATCTCCTTATTACCACACTATTACTGTTATTATTACTAAGCTTGGAATTGCTGTAGAAATAAGATGGTAATAATATAATATGACCTACATATTTAGAAATGATTACCGTACTATTGCATTCTTGTTACTGCTCTGTAATGTATATTGCTACCTAGATCAGTCAGGTTGTTGCCATCCATTTTTAAGAATAGAGATTAACTAGGGAGGACAGACAAGGGTGTAATTAAAGAAAAAAGATAAAATTTTAATGTCTAAATTGTCTGTGATTAGTGGTTGGTGTCCTTTGGTAATCTGTCTCTGGAGACCGGGACAGCGATAAGTAGGGAGGGATGGGGGTAACTCAGAGGATCTTTACTCACGTTGAGATCAATAGATTCCTCTCTCTTGTTCTGTCTAATTGCTCTGGCACTGACTCAGTGTGATTTTTTTTTTCTTCTCATTGTTGTGTGTGTACAGTTTACAAATGGGGGCACGCAGTTATTTAGTTTGAGAGAACTGCACTGAATAGCTGAATATGACAAGGCTGCCGAAACTGTGGTGTTTACATTCAAGATGTTATATGCTAAGTATAGCGCAAAGTCAATGGATTTCCCTGTAAAAGGTGGAGAAAAAGCAATCATCACTAAGGGGCTCAGAGGCTTCTGCTATTGATTGGCTAATATCCACAGGTAGTTGAGCATCAATTGGCTGGGCATGCTGCCAGCATATAGGTGGTCAGATATTGATTGGTTGCTCTTCTGGATGAAAGTTTATCAATTTAAATTGCGGGAAGCTCAAATCTCCTCTTTATTATTGTCTAAAGACTAATGATCGGATATTAGAGGTGAGTGAAAGAAAAGAATTGTGGAGATATTGCTTCTTTGTTCATGTTCATGTACAGTTTTTAAATGTTGTGGTGCTTTTCTGTAAATGGCCTCTTTTTTCTCCTGCTATAATCTCGGGTATTTTTCACTTGGTGAACAACAATGTAGCAAGGTGGTGAGATAAGCAGTACATTTACAACAAAAGAGTGCAGTACAACAGCACTACAGCATCCGCAGTAGCCACTGTGGTAATTCAACAAATGTTACGGAGAGATTAAAGACTAGGTTTACAAATGTTGGGATTCTGTAGTGCTTCTGTTTTTTCCTAGTTTGAAGTGAAGTTTCTATGTAGTTTTCCCCAACTTTTTTCTTTATTTTATTTAGACCATTATTTACTCACATTTACTTGCACAATAACAAATAACTAACTACAATAACAATAAGAACATTAATATCATTAAGAAAAAAATACCACTACAGTCGGTGCCTGTCTGTCCCTCACCTCCCTCTTTTTTTTTTCTCTTCCCCCTTTATGTCCCCCACCTGTCCCCCATTTTCCTCTCATCCCAACTGCTCGAGGCAGATGACCGCACATCTTTGAGTCTGGTTCTGTCAGAGATTTCTTCCTGTTAAAAGGGAGTTTTTTCTCTCCACTGATGCCTAGTGCTTGCTCATTGTGTGAACTGTCTTTCCTCTCTGTCATATTGTAAAGGTTTTGACCTTACTATTTACAGTGCCTTGAAATAAATGTTGGTTGTGATTTGTCACTATACAAATAAAATTGAATTGAATTGAACTGAATACTATGCTGATAGAATTTAAATTTGGTTGGGATTATTTCATTATCCTATAGTGTCCCTCTCAAAAATGTGGTGGCACACACTGAAGGGACATTATGCAAAATTTGAAAAATGTCCAACCACAAGACAAATGTAATATTTAAAAGTGTAATGTAATTATGTTATATAAATATGATTAGAGTAATTTATAATATTTAGCTATTCATGTATTTATTCTGTTTCTTTTGTTTTTGTATTTTTCACTGTCCATCAGGTGGACTGTGCACTATCACTAGTACGTCTTGGGAAGGAACGAGAGATTCCAGGGTTGAGGCTACTAGGTGATGACTTGGTCACCATGGAGACACTTGTGTATGAAACATCATGTGACCTGAGTCTGACACTTAAAGAGCTGCAGCAATTAAGTGACATAGACAAGCTTCGTCTGCTTATGAAAAATGTAAGTGGCATCATTTGCACCTTTTCTCATGTCAGATTTTTACCTTTTCCCTAGTAGATGTTCTGTCATAATATGTTTCATATCTAGTATTGGTTCATATTCAAGGTGTTACCCTCAACAGGCATTCGCTGGTAGTTACCATTAATTTTTACGTCTACATCTACTTTCTACATTTTCCCCTATGTACATGTATTTGACTTCCTTATCTACAGTAGATCATAGTAATTGAAATGTTAATTTTCAGGAAAAAAATAAGCTTCCCTATAGCCCTGCACTAATATTTTATTATACAAAGTTTCCATGTAGTATTTACTTAAATCACTGATCTTTTCCAGTTACTGGATGAATAAAAAGCAAATCTAGCAGAATATTGCAGTTTGAAAATGTATTTACAATGTATTTCCCTTTTCACTCCTGAAGTCCTTACAGTTTGACAGCACAGCTTCCAATTCAAAGTCACAGACACAGACAGAGCTCTGTAAGCCAGCACTTCACAGTTAGTACAGTTTTAAGTCCCACTGGATTACATAATATGAGATGTCCTCTAAATTGTTTCTAATAATTGCCAGTTTTAGCCTTTGAGGACCACTACCAGTAGGATGTGCCATACAGGCAGGCAGCCAGCTAATGTTGTTGACTGCACTAACACACGCTGTTTGACTGGTTCTCCCTGTGGGCACTCAGTGTCTGTGTGTGCACGCATGTGTGTGTGTGTGTGAGAGAGTGAATGTTTACCGAACCAAGATTAAATCTCCCTCTTTGCCTGTGTCTGATGGCTTCCTTTATTAGAGACACAGTATAGCAAAGTGAAATGTTTATATGTGGATGTGCAAGTTTGCATTTAGCAAATGAATATGTTTTGAATCTCATTTTACGTCTGGAAGCTGAGCTGGCACAAGGTCATTGCAGGGCTCTGCACAAATTTAACATGCACTAGCACAATATGCAGCACAACCCACACATAGCACTGCAGTCATTAGTTCAGACATATTGCACTTTTTCATATAGAAGTACTAGTAATGTTGAAATGACATCACAACAGAGGAGACACCTCCCCATCGGGGTTTGCATCTTTTTTTTTCTCTCTCTCACCTTTCACCTTTCTCTTACATTCCTGGAGCATCACACTATACCTGTTGTCCAACTGACAAAAGTCTATGTCCACTTAATCCCTGTGGAAAAAAAGACGAGGATAAGTTTTTCATTCAGGGGAAATCATTTTCTTTCATGGCAGCATACATTCTATGCCTGTATATCCTCTGGGTTAACTAGATGCTTCTTAGGCAGACACGATTTCAAATAAACACCTCTGACTCAATGTGGGAGGAACGTTTGCAGCATTAAGAGTACTGATACCCCGTAATGCAACATTGTATATATCTATATAAATGCCTCATTGACCACCAATACTCATTGCAGTACAGTACATTAACATCACCACCGCATTGCAGGCAATGTACTCTCTACAGTCAGTGTTGTCAACACATAACAGCACATATTTTGAATAGGCAGGTGCATACTGTATTTTCCTTCAGATGCATCTCCCTCATGTATAACAACGAAACTGTGTTTAGCATGTCGTGTTAAGGTTTGTTTTTAATGTATCTATTCTTTGTAATATAGTTGATTGATTGATTGGCTTGATTGGAAATGTTTAGCTTTTATTTCAAACTGGATTGATCTTTCATTTTAATCTAAAAGAGTCAATGCTTTGTGATTTCAATGGAAACTGCTGCTGCTGTTATAAAAGTTGTATAAGTAATTGAAGAAAGAAATTGTCTTGCATTTGGGCAAATTTTGTGCTTTATATGCAAGATTTACAATATAGGTGTTTAATTTAAATAATGATGCACAAAGACCAATGATGCTGTAATGAAACAGTGACCAAGGAAACTGACCTTAAAGAAAACAGTTGTATTTCCTCTTCATCTTGTTGCAGGAGAGAGCAGACAATAACTGTTAATACAAAATAAATTATTAGCTATTTGAAACGAGATGAAAACGACAGTAAGAACAGTTATGCAAGCAATTGGGTGTTCTATCTTAAAGCAGTAGTGTGTAACTTTTTATTTTGAACAAATTCTCATGTTTTACCACATGACTGCAAGTAATGAGATTACTGCGAACTTTGTTAAGGAATTATTCCTGTTTTCTGTAAACATACGTGCTGTAAGACAAGTCCGAAAGACAACTTTAGGTTACAAAATTATTCCTGGTTTTCTAAAACATGAGTGAGAAGCTTTCCAGGCTCACCTGAGGTATAATCTAATCCTGCGGGGTTACGGACCCTAGCAGTGTTTTGCCAACTGAAGTTACACACTGGAACTTTAAAACTGCAAAAGCATTCTGCCTATAGGTTCCAATTAAGTGACTTGACTTGATGTCTATTATGCTGTATTAACTTTGTCTTTGAAAATGTCTGTCTTCTATCACCAGTCCAGCACTGAGCGCTATGTGAAAGACGCTTTCCAGTGGATGGTGCCATTTCTGCACCGCTGTGAGGGACAAAGAGAGGGTGCTGCTAAATCTCTACTCAGAGATTACCTGGTCAGCCTGGCCCAGCAAGACCTCACCCTGCCCCTCATCATCTTCCAGCACTCTAAACCTGATGCAAGTGTCTAAACACACACACAAACAAGTGTAGAGGCAGTCATGCTATGGTAACACCCTTAAAGGAGCCCTAAACTTAACAATTTCATTAAAAATGAGGTTCTGCCTCACTGGGACCAGGTTTTGTTCTCCTTGAGGAATATTGGTCCTGACATAAAATTCAGGACCAGGTCATAAAATTTAACAAATACAAGTACACACACTGGTTGTCATTTTAGGCCCAGTATCATAGTCCTGTGCTATAAATATTTTGTTTAAGTTGCCATAGAGTGCAGCTGGATCTGCTCTTAAAAAAACATGCATTACACAAACAAATGCTCAGAAAAGAAATCCTCAAATGCTTCATTATCTCACTATGTTTGTATAGTGATGACTACAGTGGTTGGTCATACACACACACTGACCTCTTTTCTGCTCTTTTGTAGTGCCAGCAGAAGATCATTGGTGACCCAGACCAACTGATGGCTGCCGCCCTGGAGTGCATCTACAGCTGTGAAAGAGATGACCAGCTCAGCCTCTGTTATGACATCTTGGAGTGTTTGCCGCAGAGGGGCTATGGGTCAGATGAACACATGCACTCACCCACATGGTCAAAAAAAAATCAAATGGCCAAATATAAACCCCCATATTCATGAAAACCCATTATCCTCTCACCTCTGTACCATCTGCCAACAAACCTAACTATCAAGTCTGTATTTGTTTACCTCCATTTGCACCTTTTTCTTCCTCCTCCTCTTCCTCTCTCAATTTCATGCTTGATTCTGCCTCCAAGGTGCCATCCTTGGCCCATCTTCAGTCTGGAGTATTTCCTAACGCCCACCGTTGCCCTGTCGGTCCTCTCTTCACTGACCCTTCTGTTACACATTTTATTTTAAATGTCAAGAGGGCCTGTCCTTTGAGTCTGCCTTGAGACTGTGGTGTGCATTTAAAGGAGAGTCATTGTTAATCAAAGACCCAAGGGGGTTGGGTTGGGGGGGGTGGGGGATGGTAAACTGTGGATAAAATGGACCTGCAGAATGTCAGCGTAGTTTAAATGAACCTGAATGATACGCTTTAAATGCATTATTCATCCTGTGTTAACCTTAATTGGAACGTTGAATTACTACCATAAGATTCGCTTGTTTTGTTGTTGGCTGTGATGAAACTTCAAAACTTTTCAGCAAGTTGTCTTTTTGACCTTTTTAACTGTCTCGCTTTAGCTGGTCTGTGGTGTGGTGTGGTGTGCTATGATAATATGTATTTCTACTGCAACATTTACAGCAGGGGGTAACTGCTTTGAATCAAGACTTTATGGAACTGTCTGGGTTTTCAAGAGCTACCTTCAGCCAAGCTGTCTTATGTCCTAACCTGAGCAGGTTTTTGCTGTGCTAATTCAAAGCTAATCTGCTGAAAAGTGGTTCTGCTGCTCTTGGATAATGTAGTGGTTTGAAGGTTTGTTCCACAAACCTTTACTCATCTTTATACTCCCAGATAGCCAAATTGTTTTCTCTCAGCTTTCCATTGCCATTGTAACAGTTTTGCCTTTGCTGTGTTAAAGCTTTAATGATGCAACCTAGGTAATCAGAGTGCAACAAAAATCTACATTATTGATACATTATGTATTATTTTGCAATTAATGCCAAGTCGGATATGTGAATAGTATTTGCTTTAATTCCTAGTGGTAAGAGATATTTTTGTTGCCACCTCAGTTCAATGAACATGGGAGTGAAATAAGCTTGCAGCACTTAGTGAATTAAAAGATGACATTTAAAACATTCTGCAGCATTGTATCTGTAGGGGAATAAAGTCATGTCACTCTGAATATTCTACACTTTCTAACCCAAAAGATAATTCCCACTGAAACTGTTGAGCTCGGTGGGGCTGATGGAGTATTAATGTGTTGTTTGATATAGTGGTGCTAGTGGTAAAAAGCCTCATAAATATAAATGACAACACATGTATGTACAAACCCAAAAGATAAAACTCTAATGCTGCAGAATTTAACAGGTCCCATCTGGTCTTTCTCAAGTCACAGTTGAACTGGTCACTGCATCAACAAGAGCACAACATACAAGACACAGACTAAAATATTCAGCACTATCCAGATGTAGACACAGACTAAAATATTCAGCACTATCAAGATGTAGTCTTTTAATTGTCATTTAACGCTGAAGTTTAGCAGTTGAACTTATTAACGATTGCAAATGGGGCATTAAAAATGCATGCCTCCCTATAATACTGACTTTACCAGACATTTTCCTTTCTGCAGTATTTGGATTAGCAGTACTACAGGGTTGTACTGTATATGTAATGCCTTCACCTTCATATTTCTCACAGGAGTGATTTCTCCAACCTACTAAGCTCTAAAATTGCCACCGCAGCTGAGAATAGTGCAGATTTACGAGCAAGGAGAGAAATGACGACTTAGTGGTTTCCACCCAATTTTCAGATTTCTTTTTTCAAGATTGCTTAATTAGGTCTAAATCTGCTCAGAAGAATGTAACATGCATTCACCCTGGGAAAGAGGGGAAATGCAGAAATGTGCAGAGGATTAGGTGCTGAGCATGAGAGCGAGAGAGAGAGATGGAATGAGAGAGAAAGGGTTTTTAAAAAGAGGGGAGGAGCAGAGAGAGACGGACAGAGGAGAAGAAGAGAATGTTGCACAAAAATGGATTGCGAGGTCAAGTTTGTCATTGTTCAAAAGGAAGGATGACATCCCCACTAAAACAGAGAACCACACAGACACACTGATGCAAACACCTAGAAGTTTGTTTCATCAGGGTCAGTTCTCCAGTGGGGTACAGGTCATCACGACCCAGAATCCTTAGCCTCAAGGCAAAGCACCATGGGGTTTTATTTTTAGTGGGGAATTATAGCCTCACAGTGGAAGGCTATACACCTATACACCTACTTATATACAGTACAGTGTGTATACTTTCCAAGCATGAGCACACACATATGCATGAACCTTTTTACTCTGCACACACTTTCTTGTACAAGGACAATTTTTATGCAGTGTTTTAAATGTTAATTTCCTGCAGACCTTTATTCAATGACATCAACACAAAATAACCTTTTGTCATGCTTTTTGTTTGTATGTTAATGTACAGGCCAGAGACGGACATCACCGCTTCACTCCATGATCAAGTGGACAAATTAGAAAAGCATCTCAGGTTCATGAGTATATTCCTTCCCATCTTTAAAATGTCTCTTGCTATTTTTTCTTCTGTATATTTCTCTCCAGCCACCACAGCTGAATAAGCAGTTGAGAGTCCAAAAACAAATTAGTTTCAATCACTCAAATAAGAGAATTTGTATTTTTTTCCTTTCAACTTTAATTGAATGCATTTTAGTTTTGGACTATTGGTTGATCAAAATGGGGATTCGGTCTGACACTTCACCTATATTCTTCTGTTGTAACCATTTTCAAGGCACTTAAAGTGCTGAAGAGTGCATCCCTTCAGTTTGGTGATTAATGCTTCGCTGCTTAGGAAGTGTTCCTTTTGTAGCAGTGCTTATCACTTCCCTCCCCATTATGAGCCTGATGAAAAATACCAAGAAAGTGAAGAGCCGCGGATACACAGTCAATACACAAACGCACATGCTCAATATCAAAGGACCACTGTCTATCCCATGGTATTCAAAAAGCCTCCGGCATTTTCTCTGTTACAGGTCGAAATCACCTACATGTCTCGATCTCTTTTTCTCCATCTGTCTCCCTTATTCTCTCACTTTCTCTTCCAATCCTCTCCTCGGGGTGAACGTCTGAACGGTGTGAAGTGAGTTCGAAGGAGGCTGGGGGAGGGTGGTAGCCTATAGGGAATGGCCTCATCATGTACTGGTGGGGAGGAGAAGAAGGAGAGAGAGGAAGCAGCATCAGAAAAGCTTGGCCTTTGCAGACAAATATCCACACATATTTACACTCAGGCAAACATAACAGATGCAAAAAAAACTAAAACAATGCCCTGGGAATCTGGAAAGTGGGTTTATCTATATGAAGCACTGCAGCTCACTCACTTACAAAGTCACACACACACAGATATCAACACCCAGACACAGAGGAATCACGCAGTAAATGTAAAATGTTTGCTGTCTGAGTGCCTCCAGAATAAAAAAAAACTCTTTTCAGCTGCTGCCACGAACACTTGCTGGCACATTCATATGTGCACACGGGGAACATACAGACACACATTCACATTCAAGCACATTTGCACATAGTTGTAAATATCAAATGTTGTTGCCTGTCTTTGTCTTTTGCTCACACTCTCTCTGTCTCTCAAACACACACATACAGGAACCTGTGTACCATGGTAATGAGTTGCAGCAGAGGGTGAACATCTGTAGCAGCACGACCCCGTTGAGACTGAGGGGGGTGTCATGCTAATCCTACACCAGCACACTTGTGCACACACATACACTTTGTCTCCTTCAGTCATATAAGACTGCCAGTCTTCTCACACACACACAGACATGGAGAAGCACACAAACACTCAAAAAAAGTTGGGCTGTTGGTGTGCATTTTATTATGTTGCACTTCAGTATTGCTCTGCACTTTCTCCATCTGGACTGTGGCTTGCAAATGGCTGTCTGCTGACAAAATACTGAACAGCTTAGCGTGTACACCTCCTCTGTCTTGAACTAGAACTTGGATCTATTCAGACTTTCTTTACCCTTGTTTCTTCTGCTCTGGCATTTCTTGATGCCCACTGCTGCCAACCAACCTGTGAGCTCTGTTTGTGGAAAGATTTGATTAATTTCATTCAAAACTGTATATGTCTGTCATACTAAATAGTGTGGTGGAGGTACTGGAGAAACATGGTCTACAGAAACCCATCTCATATGTCAGGAACAGCCAGAACAGTGAGGAGGAAGCCCACCAACTAATGGTCAAACTGTGCCGCCACACTGGCCGCAGGTATACAGTAGATATGCATGCATACCTTTATGTCCTTCCTTGAAGATCACATGAACCTATAGGGTAGTTACACATTTGTCTGTTTGTGTTTAGGAATCCTCCAGTGAGTGAGACGGTTTGGAGAGGACTGCTGCAGGACCTGCTTGATATGCAGCAGAATGTCTACACATGTCTGAAAGCAGAAACATGTCACCAGGTAATGCTCCCCAACAAAACAGGAAAACTTAAGCTCTTTTATGGAACCCCCTAGGAATTCTGAGTAATTAGCAAAACACCACCAGCCTCTCTACATGACATACATCCCACCATCACCCCTCCACTACCCAGTTGCAATAAGTGTTTATCCTGTCAAACTGCTGAACATCTAGGTTTTTCACCAGTAATATCCACTTCAACCATTTGCATCTGTCTTGCTTTACTAGCACTATGTAGCTGTTGTACTCCCACCTTCCCTCTGTTAGTTGTGATGCAAAGTTGTGCACTAAAGCTATAAAGCTGCAGTGTATGACATTTGCTATTTTTCGTTGTTGATGTTATTATTCAGCCTGATGTAACAATGTATTTCTATCCTTTGTCCTTCATCTGAAAACAGGCTCTGTTAAGCGATACTATCAGACATGACTAAGCCAAGGGGTTGTGTATATACAGTGGCAGTGCAGGGGTGGGAAGAGGCAAGAAGTGTTTATCCTGTCAAACTGTGGAACAACTGGATTCTTTGACAAATCTGAGCTTGTGTAATGTTGGTTTTGCTTCCATCTGTCTTGACATAAAACAACTCACTTCCAGCGTGCAGCGTAGGATTGTCACCAGGCAAGCTCTAAACACTGCTGTGATGGTCCAAAGCATTTGGCACTGGTTTGGATGTATTGCTTGTGTTAAAAGTGACACACTACGGATGACTATCTAGATTGTATGCTATCAGATAATTAAACTCTCTTAAACACTTAAACTCTGTGGCTGTCAGTATAATACTGTACATCTGCTACTACTATTGTTTGCTCCAGGTCTTTGTTGAGTCCCTGTTGTGCTCCAGCCGTGTGGAGAATATACGTCTGGCAGGTCAGCTTATGCACTGCTCCAAGGTATAGTATATTCAATGTGACTTGTGGCTCTTCTTCAAAGTTTCCCTTACATGACCCACTGGGGACTCCAAATGTTAAACCACCCATGATGAATTTTAATGCTGCAAACTCACTGATGTCTTGATTTTGAATTAATGTTTCCAGGTGAGCCAGGATGTTCCTGTCAGCTTGTCATTCCGGGGCAAAGGTTATGCTCTGAAGGTGGCCTATGACAACAGTGTGGAATTAGTGTTGGCTGCTGCAAGAGAATATTTTAACTCATCCACAACACTGACGGATCCCTGCATGGGTCTGGCCAGGTAAGGAATGAACTGGAATATTTTTTATAGCTATTTTGATTTATACTTTTCTGTGGTAATTTATTTTGCTGGTGCTCACTATTTTAACAAGCTGGTTCAGATTTAGCCTGAGATTTTAGGAATTTGGTACTGTAACTGTAATATACTGAATGTTTTAGAACATCAGTATTGAGATAAAATCAGGGATTGTAATTTACTGTATGAGCCACAGCCATGCTGGTATGTACTGTTTGATTATTATGCAGTACATTTCTTTTTGTTTCTTATGGGAAACACCATTTATTTTTGGATGGCTGGATGTATTGTATGCATTAGTGTTCCCATGGCTGATCAGGAAAAAGTAATGGTGGCAGCTTTTATTTTTTCTTCTACATTATGTTGTGCAGAATTTATACTGATTATTTGTATGTGAGTTGTGTGTGTTGCTGGTTTTAAATTTCAGAGGGGGGGCATTGGGTGTCTAACCTCACTGTCTGTTCCTAGTGTGGAAGTGGGGCAGTAATTGGGTCGTCATTCATTAATAGCAACTCACACATAAGCTTCCCTCCACGCACTTGGGCAACATCACCCATTGTACTACAGTGTGTATTTTTGCCTCTTTTGAGATATAACTCAGAAAATTGTTTCTGAACATACACCTGTCATTCTGAAATTATTAGTGCATACTGACCAGAAGCCTTTGTCCTTTAGATTAAAATAACTGCCCCACAGACACATTTTATCCTTTGTGCCCTATACCAAAGACATCAGTCAGACTCAGGGGGTACACTAAACGTACCTGCCTGTGTCCTGAATGAATGCAGTCAATGGTGCCAAGCAAGAGTGCGTACAAGGACAAACAGTTCTTCTTAAAATAACTTGGAATGAATGAATGCATTCAATGGTGGTAAACAAGAGTTTATACGAGGACAAAGGGCTCTTTGTTAAATAACACGGGAATGAAGGAATGCAATAATGAGATGTATAGAGTTTATACAAGCATGCAAATGTGGGGATTCCCAGTTTGGCACACTGGCTCAGAAAGAACGCTTCACACACACTAAAGAAAAAGGTTATGATATGCAGGTCAATGAGAGCTTCTTGAAAAAAAAAACTTTTAAATTAGTAAAAGTTTCCCTCAGGAGCCAGGTGTTTCCCTCAGAAGAGGATCACAGCACAAATAAAAATACTTATTTTTTATGCACTGTTTGCTAGATATGCAGCTCTGTTCAGTGGTCAAGCAATACAGGTTTACGTCTTTGACAATTTTTTTGTCAATATAGAGATCAGTTTCTAGCTTTTGTATGTTAAAAAAACACTGTATATAGTTGTACAATCACTGCATTTTAATTAATTAAACTACCAATTGGGGCAAAGTTTTTTATGGTATTTTGACATTGAGTTTTTTCCCAAGGAGTTTGTCTTACATGAATGTCGTGTTACAGTAGCTGATTCAGGTCCATACACTCTGCATCGTTAATGTTTGCTTTCGTGAATACAGTTCTGCTTAATGTCCGTTGTGGCCGTTTGCAGCTCAATTCTCTGCTTCTCTCTGTGCTTTAAACTTCAAGCCAGTTTCAGGGACTTGATTTCAGTGTTGCTCCAGATAAATAAAAAGTTGTCTCATTGACGTGGGTGTAGCTTTTTTGGAACTTGTGGAAACTTTGGTGACAAAGAGTTTAGAAGCCATTATGCAGGAAAAAATGTGAAGAATCAGGAAAAAAAGCCTAAAAGGGATGACTTGTTGTTTTTTTTGCCGGTTGTCTCTCTGATATTTGAAGAAAGCTCATCTTGTAAGACCTTGAAGTAGTAGAAGGCTGGAGTGGAAATGAAATAGAGATGAAGAAAGCAGAAGGAAAAAATTAGAGGGTGACTGCATCGAGTGCTGCTTCTTAATGTGATGATGAGAAGCTTTGGTTTGGTGTTGCATTGATAAATTCTTTACAAATGTTGACAAATGGGTTTAACAGAGAATGTGAGTGAATCCGAAGATTATATAGTAAAGCAACGAGTAACTCTTGAATCTGTAATAGAATTTTTCACCTTTGCCTTAAAAGCTGTCTTCACACATGCATGCACACATGCATGCTTGCCTTTTACAACACAGGTACATTATCAACATGTCCTCTCTCCATCTCTCCTTCACTCATCCACAGCTCTCTCCTCTCCTCTTGTTCCTGGCAAGAACACTAACCATACTCTGAGAGTGGAAAGCTGTATAAGTGAATGTTGTTGAGTGAATGCACTGAAGTTAACAATATGGTGTTGCACTTGTTTTAAGATGCATGTTTTAGATTGCTCTGATGCACTGATAAGGACAGTTCTTTTTCATTAGTTGGCTGTTTGCTCACTGTGAGAGTCAAAAAGGAAACACTGGCTCAGTGCATGTTTTTTCCTTGAATATACATCCCAAGGACAAGCTCCCTCCTCTTCACTCCACTGATGCTAGCATCATAGTTCCTCTTTAAACCTCTGTTTTATGCTGGATTATGTTATTTGAAAATGAATAATTTCCTTGTTTTTCCACTTCTCTTTTTTTTGCCTCCTCTGGATTTTGCTTTGCTGTATAAATGTCTGATGAGAAACCAAGAAAATGAGTGTATACTTCACACTAACTAACACACACATTCAGTCTACTGGTACATAATAAGCTAAGTGATGTGCTACATAATCCTATTAAGGTTAATGAGTGCCGTTTGTGTTTGCAAAAGAAACCTCCTCGGGTGTAGATCTGTCAAATTAGGCTAGATTTGTAAATAAATCCTTTAGAATTTCTGATCACAAAGGTAAAACTTCAGATTTTACTTGATTTTTCAAGGCTGCACACAGCACAGGGCAAGTGTTGTTGCTAGTTTCCAACTGATGCAGTTTTCATTTTTATGCCCCATGTCTAATGTCAATGGCGCAGTGTTTGCATGCTTATTTAAACTGTGTGTTAGATGAACCAAGGGACAATCCTCAGCTCCTCCTCTTTCTCATGTCGGTTGAATATTGGTGCACTTTCTTATCCTGTGCAGTCTATTGGAGTTGTTGATAAGATAGAGCCATGCCGAAGAATGTTGTGCAGGAAATAAAACAAGTGTTTAGACTGTCAGGAATGATAACAGAATGTTATCTGTTGCTCCATCTTAATCTGATTTCGCTGTACCAGTGTCTGAAGTATATGTAAGGAAAATTATCCCAACACATTTTGGAAGTCAGTCTGCACCACCTGAGGTGCAATATGCATAATCAACCACCTGATCTAATCAGACCCTCTAACCCCTCTTCCTCTTTACACAGACTGTGCCACACGCAGATGCTAAATACAACCCCTTTACACCTTGCACCTCACTTTGTGCTTCGATTAAGTGCTGTATAACTTGCAAAAGTGTACCTGGACACGCCCTAATGCACTTTACACTTTACTAATATATTGCTTCATAGGGATTGAAGGTGCTTGCAAGGAAATTATGTTGCATAACCAGACATTAGTATTCTTATCTACCTCATATTTGCCAAAATGTCAAAGTTATGTCAAAGCTATTTTGAATCACAAGGTAATCTGAATGGTTACCTCTTGATGACTGGTCTGTACTACTTCACCATGTTATTATCTTTTTCAGGGCGTGTCTCCAGCTCATTGTGGACTGTCCTCCTGCCATCCAAGAGGAACTAGATCTCATCAGCACCCTTGGCCAACTGGAGGACTTCAATGTCAGCATCCTCCCACTGCAAGGTAATGAGTAATGTTTGTGTATACCTTGGATGAAAACTGATCACTCAACCACTCGGTTTATGTTCCCAGATTTGCCATCTGTGAAGTTGCATGACTCACTCATTGTGTTTTTAAACTCACAATGTGAGTTACTTCCCTCATACATGAACAATCCACTTCCTCTCCCTCTCTGCTGTCAGTTCATCAGCCCTCCATATGTCACTTCCTCTTGCCACTATACCTAAATATATAGTTATTTTCAGATCAACTGTTGAGTAAACAACATCTGTCTGATGGCCTAATTAGGATTGATGTGTTCTGCGTGTGCTCTCTCTTTAATGCACACGCAGACACAAACACACACACTTTATATATATATATATATATACATATACACACACACACACACACACACACACACACACACACCATCTGTAAACCCGACCAATCAGTATTCACCTCCACGCTTCGTCTTTCTCTCCTTCCTTGCTCCACATTGGTGCCCTACTCACACATTTCTCAAAATGTGGAGCTAGAATGAACCAGCTTGGCGCCACATTGCCTCACCTCTGAACTGAGGTTTTGTTTGCCCCTGAGGCCTCCTCCCCATCTTTGCCCTCATCAAACTGAGCTGCCAGTATAAAACCCCAGTGAGAGAGCAAGCCATAAACTGCCACCTCTCTGTCCTTTCTCTCTTTGCGTCACTTATCTGTATTTTTTTTCATTTTGTCCTCTGCTTTTTTGTCATCTAATTCATTTTCTCCTCACTCTCTGCACTACACGCATCATGACTTTTGACGAATGTTGTATCAGTAATTATTGTCTAAATCCTTTTCCACTGCTCAGGGACAGACTGTCTTCAAAACTCTGTGCTGCCTGAAGTGCCCTTGTAGTATTTTTTTGTACTGACCATACAAAAAAAATGTGTATACAAAAACTATATAGACACACAAGTACACATTATTTTTCTTTTTCACAAAAGTAAAAAATGCGTAAAGGGTTTGCACTTCAAAAAAACAGACAAGTTTGAAGTGAAAAGATTTGAGCATAGGTAATCCATCTAAGGCTGTTTCTTACCGCCGTCCTACGGAGCCTAAGGCGGTGCTTCATAGATACCACCCACCTCATAATTCCTTCAAGGCTTCCCCCAAAGTGATGCCACACCATAAAGACCCTCAGTGGGTTGGAGCACAAGCACAGAGAGCTGTCAAGATGCTGAACATCCTAGATTTTAGTGCAAGCTTAAGTTTCAAACTTTCTATTTCCATATTTTTCTGTCTAAACTATCACTGCCAGCCTGTGAAGTTAGAGGAGCTGATATGTTCCCAGGTGTTTACCAAATAAATGCAGCCACTGTTGATGCCAAAGAATAAGCAGTAAATATTAAACTTCCCAAATCCAACTGTACTTATGAACACTCAAGGAAGACCAATGCAGTCTAATGAAACAGACCTGCAGTAATTTTTACATTCATGATTATTAAAATATTGAGTTTTAATCCAGAGGTTTTGGTTTGGATGTGCGAAATATCAGAAGCATCTTTCAGTAATATGTAATGCAATTCAACATTACCTCAAACTACAGTCTTTAAATATGCATGAAGCTGAATTTGCACCTCTGCAAAACAGCTTAAATTAAAAATAAACTTTATAGCTTTTATTAAGGGGCAATTACAAAACTGTTTTAGAAGACTGCCTTTATTTTTGTCAGGTGTAATACTCTGGTAGCTGGTGTGAAGTTAGTAATTGTAATTGATTGTTATATTACATAATCAAATTTTGATGTATTGTTTCTATTTTTTCTTATGTTTTTTTTGCCTTCTAATGCTAAAACTAATGAGATTCTATATCTACAACTAACAGATAACTAACTTATTGCTGATCAATGGAGTGGAAAGTTATGTTTATCTCGTTAAGCATGGTAAAACTTTAGTCTATTAAACAATGAAATAAACTTTTTCAGAATGGGAAAAAAATTGCATAAAATGCTTTGAATAAAGAATTATTTATGATTCATGTATGATTAATAGTTTAATCTTTGCAGCTTTATTACCTCTTCAAATTTAATTTATATTTTGCTTTAATTAATGTTTTTTGATGAAAATGTATATTCTTTAAGAAGCAAATGGTATAACAATTTAATAACTAGATTTAATGGAAAGTGTGTAACAAAATGAATCATGTTAAATTATTTAATTTATATGTTTCAATTATCATCATCAAGAAGGGCCAATTTATAGTTTTGGGCTGGAATTTTATTTACTATTCCACTGCCTTTTGTTATTCTACTGACATCTTTGTACTGTACATCTTATAGTAGCTTAACATGTCTGACATCACCTTTCTGCTTTCTTTGTTCTCTCCCAGTGCGGCTGCGATCAAACCGTCTGTCTCTCATAGAAGAATGCATCGCCCACTGCTCCACAGCCTACAAACAATCCACCACTCTGCTCAATGTGGCCTCACTTCTCCGAGTGGCAGGTACCTAAAGATACACAGCTCATTTTCTTATACCACCCTTTTCTTTTTTATTACACTCTTATCGTGTTACAAAATATAAACAGGAGTGAACCGGACAGTTTTTTCTCCAGTGACAAGTTCATAACAAAGAACACAAGATTGAGTGAGAAAGCACTGTGTACACGAGGCACAGGGATGTATCCCAGCATGCATGGGCACTTTCAATGAGTGCACTGACAGTTCTTACACAAGAGTCAAGTTCATCTTCCTGAGCAGTGTTGCAGCTTACAAGCAAAAATCCATAGTAAAGCACTTAACACACTCACATACACACACACACTCACACACATGTTTGCGCTTCTATCAGAGTGAGGACTCTCATAGACATAATACATTCTCTAGCCCCTTACCCTAACCTTAACCATCACAACTAGATGCCTAACCCTAACCCTTACCCTAACCCTAACCTAAACCCAATTCTAACCCTAACCCTAAAGCCAAGTCTTAACCCTGAAAAGCCATTTTAAGGGGTGCAAAAAAGTGAGGACCTGCCAAAATGTCCTCACTTTGTAGGAATTATATGAATTTTGGTCCTCACTCTGCAGCAAGTACAAGAACACACGCGCACACACACACACCCATGATTTCTCCATTCTCCAGACTCACCACACTGTGGACTTTTGTTTACAAAGTCTCATTCCCTCTTATGACTTCCAATTGGGATTATAACCTGCTGCACTGTATAGCAATGAGGGGACAAGGGCTAAACTCATCAACACATTGACCAGCATGTGAAGAGTAGAAACCATTAGCTGCAATTATTTTTCTAGATTAGAGCCATGAAATAAGAACTCTCAGATTTTGTAAACTGGGACCTTTTCTATCTTGAACCATGCCTTTCCAAATGCCAAAGATTTTAATCCTGCTCTATGTTTTTGTCCAAAATGACACAAGCATTTCTGTTTATCTGTCTATATATCTGACTGTCTCCATGATTGTTTCATGCCCCTTTTTGTCAAGACTGACTCCTCTGTGTCTCCCTGTTGCTCTGTTGCCTTCTCCTCTCTTTTCCTCCATCTTTTGACTTGCTGCTTGTTCTGTCTTCTTTCTCTGAGGCCTGTCACCAGCTTAAGGAAAACTGCTAACTGGCCTTGTGGCATTTATGTGTCTGTGCTGCTCACATTCAGTCAGCAGGCTGTTCTCACTGTGTAGTTTCACAGAACAGAGGCAGAGGGAGATGAGAAGAGGAATAAACAAATTTTTAAATAAATAAATGCAGGGGGGAGGCTTTTGAAGGGCGCATAGCTGCGGGGCTCTGTGGTGAATATTTAATGCAGGTATCACCAGCGTACCAGTTAAATACCCTGAGGATTTAGTTCCTATCTCGGTGTACAGAAGTGCCCTGTAATTTATTCAGTCTTATGGGGAATGGGTACAAAAAAAATGTGTTGCCTGATTTAATCAATAAATATGATGCTGCAAATGAGAAATACATTGTGTTGACTTAGAAAGGATGTGATGATCAAGTGAAGAACCTCCTGAGATCATATTTTGTCTTTGCTTATTATCTTGAGTGCCTTCTATTTATTGTTTTCCTGACATTTCCCAACTTTTCACTCCACACTTTGATTGGTCAATCATGAACAGGTAAAGGCTTCTGGCTTCCAAACGTGCACACCAACCTCTCTGTACTGAGATTTAACCAGCGCTCTATATTGAGAGTTAACCAGAGAGAAAGACCTTTTACTGTTCATCCTGAAAATATTTGGCCAACACCACTTTCCCCTTCATTGAAAACACTGCATTTCTGCCGGTTGCCCACTCCACACACACATAGGCCATCACATTTTTTCAGTTCAAATGCTGTTCTTTGATCTTCAGTGTACAGTTTAGCTCAGAAGTTCTGTTTTTGCTCGCGCCTCTTTGATCGTCCTGTCCTCTCCTTTTTGTTTATTAAGCGTACACTGATATCAAAGGTTGTCCTGAGTCGCCACATTAATGTTAACACTGCAACCAATCCCATCAACATTAAGATGTCAAACTTGGATTCATTCCTATTTAGCAAGCCTGTGAATTTTTTTTTCATATGTATATTTCATACTCTGTCTTTTTAGATGTAGAGACATGGCAGTCACCTAATTTATGCCATGCACCTTTTAACATAAAGTCTGCAGCTTGATTTGTGATGCAGCTTACGCATTTAGATATCCTTGTGGTTCAACTTTGAGGCTGTGTCTGTAGTCTGATGGAAGTTTAATAAGAGGTTTATTAAACCAGATGTTAGTGTGTACATGATATGCAGGAATATGAGTTTTGCTGTGTTGGTCGTGACTTGTTGATATTTCTTAAAATTTAAAATTAGATTTTTAAAATACAGAAAATATTTTTGTTTTGGGTTGCATCTCTAGTGTGAATGATGAATTAAAAGTTAATGTCTGTCTGTCTAGGTGATGATGAGGTTGCACGAAAAGGACAAGTACTGACCTTGCTGGCAGAGCAAGCTCTTCAGTGTCAGGACTTCAAGACCTCTTACATCCACTGTCAGGACCTCATGGCTGCAGGTGGGTATAACATGGGGAAAATGTGAAACAGTATATTGTACTTAGCCAGGTGTAGAGGTGTCACAAAGTGCACTGAAGCTTGTAGATGAGCTAATGTGACTATCCCTCCAACCTGTTTGCTATTTATCTTAATTCAACTCAGTTATATTATGAGGAAATCCTATTTACTATATACACTTCACATTATAACGAGCACCACTGGTGTTGCTGACATTGAGAGTGATGACTTTCACTGTCACTGTTTCACTGTTTGTCAGTTTTTTTTTGTGCACAGCATAAATTGTTGTGGAAGGCGTGCGTGTGTGGTTTTCCTAGAAAGTCATAATTGTTGAATATGATTTTATTCTAAAGGAGACAGGTTTTGAAAAGATTATTTTATTTTGTAAATATGCTTATCTGCAGCCTTGCCAAGAGTTAAAGGAAGTCGATAATACAAATATCCCACATACAGTATGAAGAGCTTCAATGACATGGTTACCTCGATCTTTAAATCTATAAATAAGATTAACCCTTATTATAAATAATAAGGGTTAATCTTGTTTTATCCTTACAAAACCTTAAATATTTGAAATAAGAAATGGTTGTTACCAGTATGCTGATTCCATCATGACCAGGAAACCAGCAGAGACTGCAGTCATCACTAGTGCTTTAGCTAGCATCCTGTGAAACCACTACTTTTACCCACATCTTTTTTATGCCTGTTTATGTGTGGTGAGAACATACATTTCAGTTGGTGGTTTTCCTTCTGGTTTTAAACACTTGAGAATTCCTCAGTCTGGGCCTTTTATTAGAAGACTAAAGGTGAGAGAATTTTATGATTTGTTCATGTACATGGAACAATAATAAGGAGTGTGTTATTGCAGAAATATTCCTACTCTTCGCCTCAAACTTTCCCTGTAGAGATTTAAATTGGTCATTGAGTTAATGATATTTTGTTTGACCCAGTTTCTGTTTCACACAGAAAAATTAAGGTGAATAGAATTTCACTGAGACTTCCCACAGCAGTAACCGGAGACAGTGCAGATGAGAGAGGTGTCACGGACAAAGGGAAGGTGTAATCAGATAAGCACCGTTGTTCTCTGTCTGAGAACGCAGCAGGAATAATTGAATCTGTTTGTGTGAATGAAGTCAGGGGCAGCGTCTAGGTTTTTGTAGCAAAGTTATTACAGTCTTCTGCTTTTCTTTAATGGGAAACTGGCAGATTTCTGCATACATACATATACATTGATATCTCAAGGTTGTGGAAGGTCAAACTTTATTATTCTATCATATTTCAGGATTATATCCTCTACATTTTTGTTCAAGGAAGTGGCAAAGGAAAGAGAAGAAGGCACTAATGCAACCCTAAGGATGCCATCTCCCGAAAAAAACACCAGCAACAACTCAATGAAATATCATCCTTTTTTCCCCTCCTGCCTCTCCTGCCTGACTACATTTCACCTTTCCTCCCTTCCTTGTTTACCTCCATCTGTTCTTCCTACAGGTTACAGTCCAGGGTGGGAGGTCTGCAGTCAGCTTGGTCAGTGTGACGGATACGGAGACCTGGAGGCCCGGCAAGAGCTTTTAGCCTTTTCTCTCACCCATTGTCCCCCAGACAAAATCCATGGCCTCCTGGCTGCATCCAGTGACCTGCAAACTCAGGTCAGTCATTGCTGTATCTTCTATTGGGGTTTGACAACATTGTCTTGGTTAAAAAAAGAGAGAAAAAGATGACCTGGAACTGATGGCAGAAAGCAACACATGAAGACGGGGGGAGACAGTTACAGGATCAGGAAAAACACTAGAGGAAGTGGTGATCTATTGGTTAGAGACACCAAACTAAAACAGTCATCACTGCATTACAAAGGAAATCAAGCAGAATACAAGGTTCACGGCTAGTTTTACGTCCAATTTACCATGGAACAGAACAATGTAGAAATTGTTGCAATCAGCATTTTGCACAGTTTGATGAAGAGCTTGCACAATGATGTTCTTTCAAATCTTAACAATGATACACTGACATAAGACAACCATTCATTATTGTAAAATAATTATGTAACAGACAGGTTTGACCTAATTATGCCTTAAATATTCAGTTAAGACAGCTTGAAATAGGAACATCTCTTTATGCTTGAATGGCTCATATTCATTAGCAACCTGTGGCTACAATTCATGAGTCATGCTTTGTTAAACTGCCACAAGCATAAAAAGGTTGAGATTCTGTCCTCTTAAAAGACTGAAGAAGAATGAATTCTTTCTCTGCTGATCTGAGTGAAAGGTGAAGTCTAGCACAAATCAAGATTCCAAAAAGAAAAGATCTTAGTAAATAAATCAGTGAGAACAAACAATAAAATGTCCATCCATCTATCCATCTTCTGCCACTTATCCAAGATCGGGTTGCAGGGGCAGCAGCTTAAGCAGAGAAGCCCAGACTTCCCTCTCCCCTGCCACTTCGTCTAGCTCTTCTGGGGGGATCCCGAGGCATTCCCAGGCCAGCCGAGGGACATAGTCTCTTCAACGAGTCCTGGGTCTTCCAACAATAAAATGTTTCAAAGAAAAATAACAAATCAGTTTTTTGTTTTACTTCTCTCTCCCTCTTTTGTTCCCGCAGGTGTTGTACCAGGCCGTTAACTATCAAATGGAGCCTGTTATTACAGAGAGTGGACGGGAGTCAGATGAGACAGATGCTGTGAAGGTTTGTATGTTTTATATATATAGTTTTATCTGCATTTGTGTTGTTGTACAACTGCTCTTCTTCTCAGTGACTTTCCACTATTGTGGCGAGGGTGTGTCTGTGTGCTTTTGTTGTGGTTGTGTGTTTTCCTATTGCTCCATATTTGATGAGGTGTAAATCTAGTGTTAAGGTTGCTCTGCTCTCTTGGTTTATTTATGCCTCCTCTTCTCCTCCCCTTCAACACTACCAGCTTTATGATGCCTTTAGAGGGTGTTAATGTTTCATGACTTGCATTGCCTCCCCTTTGTGGGTGGATGGGTTCTCATTTGAAGCTGACTGCTGTCATTTTATTGTTGTATTGATGTCCCTAATCCTCACTTGTATATATGTAAGCCCTCTAGATGTATGTGTGTGTGAGCGTGTGTACTCTTGTGTGTTTGTTTTTCTTTTTGTATGTTTTTTTTTTTTAAAAAAACCTCTTCAGTGTATGCATGTTTGGGGTTCCTTTCATTCCCTAGCCCTCACTCCCCTTCCAGATAAAGTATTGATGAAAGGCAGTAAACGATTTGGCTCCTGCCCACTGACCGTTTAAATGTGGTTTTAAAATTCTTTTCAATTGTGCAATAACCAACATACCATGGAAATTAGTGGCACCCATTCAAAAACACTCCAATAATGCAGTTTACAGTCCAGTGCACACCCTTTTGTTATTTTGTGTTCATTTAAAGATAGTGCAAGCAGTCTATTTGGGAAAGAATTCCCGTTTATTGGTCCTTGAGCCCTTTTTAGTTCCGAATGGATGAACAGTGTAAGCAAATATTGACTTTGCTTCAATGTCGATTTGACAATGTCCTGTTTTTGCAATACAGAAATCATTTGACGTTTGTCGTAAATTTGCTTTTTCCAAGATTTGCCATTGTTGAACAGAACTCAGCTATCTGTTTCCACTAGTTTCCCGCTTAGAAATTAAGTTAAGCTAATGTATTTGGCAAACAGATACATTTTGAATTTGTGATAGTGATCTGCTTGGCATCTCTATGCCAGACATTACACTGTCTTTGAGAAACAAGCAATTACATTTTCAAGATGTTCTGAGTCAGAAAGGAAATAAAAATAACTAGAAAATTACTGTGAGATCGCAGATCTCTGCCAAGCAGCTCATTTCCCCCTATATTGGCACCCAAAATTATTAGTCCTAAAATGATTTTATCTACATTGTTGGATTTGTTGACCATGAAAGCAAACCCTTAGCATTTTGAATCACCTTAATATCATTATTAGTTTGATAGTTATTCACAAAAATCAATATTTCTGTAATGTGGTTTTCTTCTGGATCTACTGTAGCTCCATAGCTATTAAAGATACCACAAATCCGTTCCAATTCAGCAGAGTCTTAGCTACAACTTGGTGTTCGTTGCATGTCTGTGTCTTTATTTGTTATCTTACACTGCCCAAAATCCCACAAGCCCCCTATTTTTTCTTGTTCTTGATCGTAATATCTGAAATGTTCACAGGATCCGGGACAATCTTTGATATATTATGGAACCTATTGTGCCCTTATCCTGTGTTTTTTTTTGCCAAGCTGCCTGGCCGTTTATTGTGGAGTTACATACATAAATGCTGAAAATGGCCCTATCTCAATGATAAAGAATCCTTTAAAAAATTGCTGGATCCACCTGGTGATCTGGATGACCACCAAAATCTAATCATCTGTTCCTTGTCCCATTACACACCTTTCCTGAAAATTTCATCAATAATTTTTGAGATATTTTGCTAACAGACAAGCCAACACTGGCAAAAACATAATCTCCTTGGCAGAGGTAAAAAGGACTAAAAAGTAATTAAAGTCACAGACCTGCTTTGTGTATTGAATACCTGAAATTGGGAATTGTGTCCTATCCAACACGGTACACGAACATAGTGATATACACATATAGCCAAATGCTTTTTGAAGTACTCCTTTCAAGTTTCTAATAGAAAAACAATGTTTGCACAATGTATATAATATACACTGAGACTCAATAATCTTCTGTTAAAATGTTTCCTTTGGTGCAGTGCATAGAACAACAAGGACAGGCATTGTGATCTTGTCTGTCCTTTCACTAATGTCACCTGCTTGGCCATAGGCCTCTTTGTCCACTGTGGGCTCGCCTGTGGGGACAGCGGGGGACCTGCTGCACAGGACAACAGCTAAGACCATGGAAGTGCTGACCACCACAGGCCTGACCACCAAGGCGGTGCTGACTGCAGTGAGTGACCACCGCTGGTGGAAAGAATCTCTCAACTACCTCCGGCCACTTCATGTAAGAACACTTTCAATGTTGTGTTTTTTTAATTTATGTGATCAGTGGTGAAGCTTAAGTAATTTTTGTACATCAGGGACAAAAAAATACAGTATACCTAATGAGGGACTAATTAAGTAACTTGTGGGTTTAAATGTCTGAGTTTGTTGTGTGTCCTTTTGACAGATGTGCGGTTATGCATATATGATTAGTGTGCTGTAAAAGGCTCAATCAAGCAGCTGAAAAAAGAAAGTTATTCCCTAGATGTATTTGTTTTGATGCATCTTTTTAACACTATTAGCCCCTGGATAGCAACGTGTGAATGAAAGACAGACCTGTGTCTGTCTGTGCCCCATTTCTGCTCACCTGATCCAAAAACAACCATTCAAGAGCTCATCGTTTGCATAATTAACTGACCTGCCTGCTGAATATTTTAATATGTGATGGTTGCCAGTGGCTGAACTGGTTCGGTGGTCGCAGGGCGGAGATTAATGGCGTCTCTGGTCTTGGCAGTTTTGTGCGTGGGAGGAGGAGGAGGAGGAGGTGGGGGAGTTGCTCATAGTTACCGGTTTTGAAGGAAAGTGTGTCAGCTGTGGGACAGAGAGAGAGATGACAGTGCTGTGGGCATGTTTTGAAAGTTTAATGATGTTTTGATGGTTCCTCAGGGTCGCGACGCAGGAGCCACGACACAGGAAGGAGCATGTGAGAACTCAAACCTGGAGCATCAAGGCTGTAGCCCCTTTTATCAGGAACTTATCGAGGATCACTATGTAGACCTGGTGAGTGGCTTAAGACTTAAATGGCTCATGTGTTATTATTGCCTTTCCTTGCACGTATTTTTATCTCCGTTTTCTTCTTAGATTACAGCAAAAATGTTGAAGGAGATTTATGACTTAAGGCATTCAGTTAGATTTCTCCTATGACTTATACATTTCTTGGAAATTAATATTGATTTCAGGGAGCATTTTTAACAGTACAATTTGTGAGAGTACTTTTCTGAGAAAAGAAGGATAAAACGTAAGACTGATGGTATAATAGAAATGAGGGGTAAAATGAGGAATAAAGTGTGCACAGTAGGGGTAATGTATGTATTAGATAGAGGTGGAGATCATAAAAAATATTACAAGGGGAGTTGTCGTAGAAAAGAACAAAAGTAAGAAAAGTAGTAGTTTGACCTTTATGCCTAGAAAATTGTCGCCCTGGGTTAAGACTGAGCTTTTTATTCGAACACAAATCATGTGGATGGCTGAAAGAGTGCACGCGAAGGGAAACAGAGAAGATCGATACATCTCTTCTCATGACATTTTAATAGGCCGCTCAAAATCCTTTCCTCTGCTCCATCTTCAACATGCATCCATCTTTCATCATCCACCTACCAATAATGGCTCCACTTGTCCATCTGTCTATGAGCCAGCTGATCAATGGGATGGGTTTTTACCATAACAGTTTTGACGAAGAAAGTGTGAGAAGAGGAAGGGCTGATTGAAAGACAGAAAGAGACAAATCCAGCAAGGCAGAAAGATGGACAGAAAAAAAAGATTTTGTGATACAGCGTGAGCTCTCAGACCTGTGAGAACATGAGTTTCTTTGGTCACCTCTGCAACACTTGAAAAATTACTCAGCATACAAGAATCCTATAAAGGGATTATCAAAAGGTCTGATGTTGAGGAGCGCTATTTGTCTATGAAGTTCATTTGTTTACTCCGACTCTCATCTGGCTGACTCCCTGGGAATTAAAACACTCAGTCACCTTAATCACACCTCCCTTGTGTCATTTTTGATCTGTTCCTCCTGACTGTGAGGAAGCCCTCAGTATATGTATCTTCTCATGTTTTTTTCTTGTAGAGTCAAGATGTGTATTCGTCCTACAAAGACCTGCCTCAGGAAAACTTTGCTGAGGTTTTGCTGAGAACTGGCAAACTGGCTGAGGCCAAAACAGAAGGAAAAACCCTGTTTCCTGCAACAGAGGGTAAGCAGTGTGTTTTTACATGTGCACATACACATATACACACACACACACATACAAAGAGCCTGATTTGAATCCCAAACTCATTAATCAAGACTTATCTTAGAATCAGGAAATAATTATTACTATAAGTTTTTTGAGTCTCTTTTTTTCACAAGACTGAAAAAAAAATAGTACTTCACATGTTGCTGAGGCAGTCGTGAGACTGTGGCATGATAGAAATGAAACCGATCTTGTGCTTCACAACAGACCGACCATATTGTCTGCCATCTGTGGCTCCATATTATTCTCCCTGCTTTCCATTTGTAGTGCACTTGCACACGCTAACATTGCTTTTGTCATTGTTGTGAACATCTTTGAAGACTGATCATCTTGTTGGAAATAGTTTCAGTGTGAGCAACAACTCTGCTAAGAGGAAATGTAATTCTAAATATTAACTTCCCAGACAGTTGTAATGCATTGCATATTCTCCAGAGCACTTTAATAGGAACACCTGTACACATGCTTTTGCGTGCATTTATTCATTCATAGAGGTAGTGCAGTGCATAAAATCCTCCAGCTAAAGTTAATGTTTACAGCACACATAAAAATATTATCTCCAGTAGTTTGACTGTGACATTGTGAGCTGGGATGTGTGTAGTTTCTCCTGGAACTTTTTAAAAAAACAGCAATACGTGGAATTCATTCATAAAAGTGTGAAAAACAAGACATAGACTAGAAGAAGAAAAGATAAGAACATTCACAAGGCAACATTTGAGTAAACGGAAAAAAACTTTTGTTTATTAGAGAGGTCAGTGGACATTGATCGATTGACTTCAGTCTTCGATGACTTTGAATTGTCACTCTACCAAAAAAAAAATCACAGACGACAACAAACTGCACCTTGGCGAATTGTCTCAAAAGAGAAACACAAAAACAAAGAACAGAGTTTTGGACTTGTTACATTTTCATTAGTTTCAAGACTTTCGTGAACTTCGGTGTTCTTCCAATTCACAAGGTCTGATCAATCAAGAAATTATGTGATCTTGTCAACAAGGAGCAGAATATTAAAGCCTCAAGCCTTTTTGTTGAAATAAATGACCTGAGGCTGTTTTGAGAGCAAAGCGATTAACTACTCTTGACTAGTTTGGTGTTCCTCATAAATGTAAATGAGTGTAGTTTGAATATTTTTTGCCCTTCCATCAATTACCCAACCTCCATTTTAACAGAAGTGTTTAAGAAAAAGTGAGTGCAAATTATTTGACTTGAACTATTTCTCAGGACTTTATCTTAGTGAAGCTGCAGTATTGACGAAAGCATGATCCTCTCCTCTTCTCTCTCAGACTAGGGGACAACATGGGACAAATAGCCTCATAATGATTAATTAATGTATCCCCACGTATCCCCCAGCAACAGTAAATAATGACATGTCACCGCTGTCATACCAGAGAGAGATAACATTAGGTCAAAACACCAGGGCCACAGGAGCTCACTTAAATCAATGCCACTACAGATACAAACAGTGTGTTTGTGCACATGAATCTGTTTGAATACATGGACACTTTGACTGTGCAGAACCTCTTTGTAGAGACACATATATACACAAACAACTGTTGTTCCACCAAAATCTGATCTCTGTACCTCTCTCTCACTCTCCCTACCTCATTCTGTGCTGCCGTCTTTCAAATGAGTATCGCTTGTCTTAAAAGTCACCTTCCCTTTGGAGCTGCGGCAGTGTGCAACGTGTTGAGAAAGAGAAAACCCCATCTGGACTGCATTTGCTTCCAATAACAACTTTCGATTAACTGCTCCGATTTTGATTAACGCCGGCTGTCCTTACAAAACAGACTAGGAGATGGCCTTTAAAAAAAATTTATTTATAGATTTTTCACCTGTCCTAGATAAGGTGGACCTAATTAATGATGACACAAGTAGAAAGTAACTCAATGGGATTGAGCTGAGTAAAGTGCAGATACAAGGACTTGTGAGGAAATGCACAGACATGTAATTGCAGTCGCACTCGCAACAATGGCCACATGGTGACCTGGCCACAATCTCACACACACGCAGATTGGTTTCCATGACTTCAGAGGACATGACATTGACTTAAATTCATTTTCCTTAAGACTTACTTTAACCTCAACTGTAACTACTACTGGCCTAACCCTAACCTTAACCTAACCCTAACTTCATCCTAACCATACAACATGTCTTCACCGCAAAATGTAATTATTTATATTATGTGGACTTGCTTTGTGTCCCCATAAGGAAGACAAGTCCCTGTAATGTGACTGTGTAAACAGATTTAGGTCCCCATAACACAAGTAATACCTTGTACACACACATACTCCTAAACATGGTGTCACTTAATCACTCTCTCTGTTTTCCTCGCTCTCACACACACACAAGCTAAAAATGTAAAAATGCCAAATGCTTTTAAGTCAGGGTTATCTATTCTGTGTGTGTTTGCAAGCGTGTGTGTGTGTGTGTTTACCCCTCAGGTAATTCATGTCCCGATGGTATCAGTAGCTTTAGAGAGGCGTGTAATCAGCTCATTCTAAGGTGTAGCTCATTGAAACCTGGGAGGCAAGAGAGAATGGGAGGGGAAAAATGTGAAAGAGGAGGAGGGTGGGCACTCTGTTTAAGAGAGCTGTTACAGCTCTTTAAACTGGTGCATCACTGCACCCCTGCACTCACAGGCACACACTGAATCTTCAAATTGTATGTGTCAGGCATTGGCTTGTGTGTGCACTTGTGCATATTAGTTTGTGAGTTTCTTTCTGCAGTGTAGATGTCTTTCCCTGTGCATCCCACTTGTGTCTCTCTCCCAGTGTCCATGCTCTACTTTTCTCTGTCTGTTCTATTTTGTCTCAGTCTCTTATAACCAACACAGGCTTTGTTCTCCTCAGGTCAAAGTAATTCTGTCTGTCTCTACCTCCCTCTTCTCTCTCCCCACTGCTTTCTTAGTGAGTGATTAACGTTGGGAGTCTGTGTTTACAGTGCTTGGTGTTTGTCCAGTAAATCTATAGTTCCATAGTTGTAGTGAATTGAGTTATTTTGTTTTTGTCAGAAAACCAGATTATTCATTTACATTAGAAAAATATATACTTGGGTCAACGTGTAGAGACACTCAACAATCCCACTCTCTTCCTACAATTCAGTGCACAAAGGCAGAGCTACTCACAGCTGTAGAAGATTAAACTAATTGCAGATGATGGTAACACAGCTTGAGAAGATGAATTTGGATATGTGGTGTAGCAGGCAGTGGAAATTCCATGTGATTTTTTTTTTTATTTTATTTTTCACAATTTCCTATTTGTACACATTGATGAAGTGCATTCATTTCCTGTTTGTTAAATGCAAGATTGCATTTCCTGTCAGTAAATGTTTGGTTGGGAAGAAACAGTCCCAACTTTTGTTTCATCAGCAGTCACTGTATTGGAGCTTTCAACAAATACAAGGCATTTGCTGTAGAGATGGAACAAACAAAGGCAGCAACTAATGATTAATTAAATATTGTCTGTAACAAATAAATTACTAGTTTTTCATCTAATAGTTATGCCATCTAAATTTGTTTTATTTGTTTATTTTTCCATTTGTCACTGTCAAAGAGAGGAAAAACAACAAAAACACAAGTGAATTGGTTAATCAATTTTAAATCCAAAAATTGTAGGTTGCTTTGTTTTTTGTTTTTTTTTCCTAAGGTCTAAAAAACCGTTACTTAATGAATAGTGAGTGCAGTGTTGAATGTTAAGAATGAACTGAAATGTACATTATAATCTATAATATACTGTATGATTTGCATAGTTGGGGAGTTGGGACACAGCAATTAATTGTCCAGGGAATCATTTAGTCAGACTTTCCATATTACCTGTTAGCATGATGCACTCAGCCAGATCATAGATTCAAATGGACAAGTCAAAACTCCCATAATTTTTGAATCCAATACTGTAATTAACTCCTCTTCCCGTCTTTGCTGTGGACAGATATTCATGTGTTAGGTATTCATGGGACACAACTTTATGGTGCACTTAGATGACACTTAGATTAGATGGGACTCTGGGAATCTGGAGACCACATATTAGAAGAGGGCATGTTCTTACTCTTTGAATAATAAAAAGGTTGGATTGCATACACATACACAAACACACACAAATACACATAGAACCAAATCACTTTTTTCACATGTTTGCAGACACATAAACATGCAAACAACAGTCCAGGGGGAAGATGGACAGAATCATCTGAACTGGGAGGGGTTGGATATGAATCATGACATCTTCCCTACTTTTCTTCTCTATTTACTGGCCTGCAGAGAGGTGTATTCTGACAGCCATTCAACAAACATGGGATAAGAGTCATTGGAGAGGGGGAGGGTTGTTGTTTATCCTCAGTGCTTTAGTTAAAGTCTTTTTTTTCCCCATCTTTCTCTCACTGTCCCTCTCTCCTTTCCAGTTTTGCTGCAGTTGGCCAATGATGCATTTCCAAGGGACATGATGCTGGCTCTGTCCTACTTACTGGCCCTGCCTCAGGTAGGTGGACACACACACACACACACATGCACACACACACACGTTTGTGCTTCTATCAAAGTGAGGACCCTTTGTTTGTGCTTCTATCAAAGTGAGGAAATAATACTTACAGGGGTAAGTCCTTTAAAAAGTCCTTTAAAGAAGTGAGGACCAGCCAAAATGTCCTCAATTTGTCAAAATGGCCTCACTCTGTATGGTTAATACGATTTTGGTCCTCACACAGCAACAGATAAAAGCACATACACACACTATTTGTTGTGTGAGACACACGAAATATATATTGTGGTAAGAGTTTGACAGCTGTTAAGTTGCTTGATGAGCTGCTCTGTTAGACAACTTTTATATTCAGTGAGTCAAAATAAAGGTCCCACTTTCAGGTCACCTAAATTATTTTATTTGTCACTATTTCAAACTGCTGCATGATTCCTTTAGTTCAGTCAGCATTCACACATGGCTGCTTCATATCCACTTAAAAATGAAAACAGAAGACAAAGAGAAACACACTTTTATGTGTTCAAGCAGTGGAAGTAAAATCCCTCATGAATCCTAACACATTCATACCAGGGTAGGATGTTTCATAGATATTTCTTGGTAATACCAGTGGATTAAATTTGACACAACAAACTGACTTAAGTAGGTTATGTACTGTATTGGATGATTTGTTAAACACAAACACATGATTTTTTACTGTCAGCTTATGTGGACATTTTTTGATTGTAGCAAAATTACAAAAATAAGATGGTTTTTTTTAATCATGTATTTGTCTCTTTTTATTTTTCTTTTACTTTTAGCTTTAAGTGAGTATTTAAAATGCCCTAATGTCAGTATATTTTCTCTTGTTTCTTCTTATGTATGTGTTCATGCATATATGCAGGTGTTGGATGCCAACAGATGCTTTGAGAAACAGTGTCACTCCGCCTTGTCGCTCCAGCTGGCAGCTTACTACTATTCCCTGCAGATCTACTCCCACCTCAAACCCTGTTTCAGAGACAAGAACCACACTCTCTACCAGGTTAGAATGAAAGACTATGTCTGTGTGTGAATGGAGGAGTTGGTTATTATGCTGATGATACATCTACTCTTCAAATGTCATTTCTGTATGTAATGTGTTTGTAAATGTTATGTTTGGGTCACCTTTTCAATTTCTTTCATGTTGTTGTGGTCATAACTGCACTTCCTCCATAGTACATACTGTAATATTTTGCCTGTAGATAGTATGCAAGTTAGAGTGAAAGCTCTGTCATTTTAGATAACAACTAACCAGCCAACCAGCTAATTATTTATCTGAAGATGGTGAAGGCAGTAAAAGGAAATGTGAAATTAATTATCTGTGGTGTTTTCATCCCTGGCTGTAAATTATCATTGAGAGTGCGCCAATAATTGTTCATATATTGTTAGTATGTTATTGCTGCTTCAGGTCATTATTGTAGTATTAGCTACTTGCACTAAGTAGAAAGCTCATCTCATCTGCTTTATCTTCTCTACAAGGTAGTGTGGAAGCAGGAGGGATGTTTCAGTGATGAGATTTCTAAACATCCTCTTTCCATTGCGTTCACTCACATATACATTTATAGATAAATCCACATTTCATATACTCATATGTTAAAACTTTACTGATATATTTCAAGACTTTTCCAAAATTTGTGTGTTCCATCAGGTGTTTTATGTGCAAATCAAAAAAGAAAAAATGCATAAAAACACGCTGACAGGAAACACCTGTTGCCTCACTTAATGTTTTGTTGTCCATAGAGGGTTCAACTTCTTCTCTGCTGGCTGTAGGGAAGTTAATGTTTGCTACAGCTGCTACATTTTCTCAGGTCAGATGTAATGTCTGACCCTGCATTTCACACACTGCCATTTATAAGCAACAGGAACAGTCTTAAAGCTTTTTTGGTTTCACCTCGTATATTACATTTTTTCTCAGGGATGAACCTTCTCATTTTCAAGAGCTTCTTAAAAAGAATGTTGATATACTGTTTGTAATGAAAGTTATATTCAAAGTTATATTATGTTCATTCTCTTAAAAGAACTAAGAAACATAGTACAAGCACAAACAGGGTGAACAGATGGAGTGTATGAGTGAGAGAAAGATGGCGAAGAAAAGTGAAGGCAGGGCTGCTGGAGCATTATGAGTGGAAAATAAAGAGAAGAAATGGCTCTGACCTTTCCTTGAGTGTACAGCGGCTCCAGTAGATTTTACTCCAGGTGGAAGTAGGGGTAGTAAAATGTCAAAATAAAAGAATGAAAGAGGGATAGAGGTCAGTAGAAGAAGTGGATAAGTGCATCCCAGCTGACAGTCAAGGTCAGGATTGTGCACAGTCCTGTGTAGACATACAACACATGCACACACATCCTTTCACTCAACCGCTCACTCTGACACATTGCGCCATAATCTGTCCTCAAGTCCATTAACTTAAAATATATACAGCCTTCCTTCTCTCCTTCAATTTGGAAATCAGTTTTTGGCTGATTTCTCCTCTTTTTATCTGAAATTTCCTTTGACTTTTTCCTTTTTTTTAAGTGTGTTCTCCTGGAGTGAGTGCTTGTTATCGTTGTGTTCCAGGTCTCGCCTTCTCTCAGCTCTTAATGATGACTTAGTGGCAACTTTTACTCTAATACTGAGAGAAGCAAGAAGAAAGAAAACCCTTTCAACCCTGAATTGCTTCTTCTCTCCTTCACTCTTTCCCTCTCCTTTAGTCCTGTTTTTCCCCTCTCAGTTGAGTTTAAGGAATTACTTTGTTGGTATGCCAATTCAGTTTTTAAGTGTCTGTCTGAGACTTTTTCCTGTCCACATTACGCTGCTCTTTCCTTCATCACTCTTCACTCCATATACACTCTGTTTCTAGTCTTTTTTACTCGCTCTTGTCAAATCCCTGGCCTCTTCATTCACAATACTATCTTGATTCTGCATGCTTCATACATTTCTCTTGCGCTTTCTGGAGCTCTCTCGCGTTCTCTTATCTGTTAAGGGCACACATTGTACAGTGTGTGATATTTCATTTCAGATAGGTGATGCATGTGCTGTCTTTGCATCACAAATGAGCTTAGCTTGACAAAACATGTCTATAGTTAATATAATGTAATGTGTATCTTGCATTGTTCTCATTGAACGTTAAAGTATAACTGCAGACTAACACGTTTGTGTGCATCGTTGTGAGATCAGTTGTCATGTAACAGCGGCTGGTGTGATTGTGTGTGTAATGTCAAACTGTAGTGGTGTGTTTCCTACTCTCCACTTGAATTTCGGTAATACTGTGTCTCAATAACTGCTTGTTTCAATTCTCTTGTCACTGTCACATAATTTCTCATACCTAAATAGTAACAAACCAAACACTCAAAACACAGAAGTCATTCAGTTGTAAATAGGAACAGAACCCTCTTAGGTTTCACTCGATGTGTTGATGTGTTTTTAAAGCTTCTATCAACAAACTCTTTCATCACATTTCTGCTCATATGAAGGTTTGGTTTTGAAACTGAAGCTGCTTTGGATAGATTATCAAAACTTAAGAAACAGCTGTCTTTGCCAAGGAGATTGTTTTCAGCTGCGTTTATCTGTCTGTCCGTCTGTCTGTCTGTGTAATAGCATGATAGTTTTCTAGGGATGTACATTATGGTCGGTCCAAATAAGTATTTCCATATTACCTGTTAAGTAAATATATTTGGTGCTGACGTAGATCTAGATGCATATTTAGCGGCCTTGGCAGAGATTTTTGCTCATTAAATCCTTTTTCTAGATATATTTTATTTTCGACCTTGTTGCACAGTATAAGCTTTGATATAAAATGTTTAAAGCACAAAATAAAAGTCACAGTAGTCGCATATACTGTTCCTGCTTATTCATAAATGTCTCAAATATAAAAATATAGGCATCACTACCCACTCTTGTACTGTCAGTTCTACACTGATTCATGAGCTTTCTGAATCTTTTCTAACTCTACATTACACGTAATAATATCCTCATACCATCACTACAAATATTACATCAGAGATGATGAGTATTCATTCATTCAGTATCTACTTCTAAAGAGGGTCTTGGGTTGCTGGAGCCAACCCCAGCTGACACAGGGTGAATGGTGATCTGTACATTGCACAGCCAGCACACAGAGACAGACTATTCATTCTCACATTTACACCTATGAGCAATTTAGAGTTTTCAGTTAACCTCTGCATGTTTTTGGACTGAGGGAGTACCTGTAGTACCCAAAGAAAAGAAAAAAGATCCTTGTTTTACTACGAGGCAATGGTGCTAGCCACTACTCTGCCGTGTGGCCCCAAATGAGAAGTATGCAGTTTTCCCATTAGCCCAGCACATCTGAAAATTTTAGGAAACAATGACTCTCTTAACTATTTAAATTACAGGGCTCAGCTAACACTGTTAAGATAACAGGAAATGTTACTTCGACCTGATCTTATTTGTTAACTGCACTCACAGTAATACATCTCAACAAAACTGCAAAGACAATATGCCGTTGCTTAAATGCACTGTTTAGCACATTAGCTTTGTTTATTGATTTACTGATGCTGTATTGATTTCAGTGGAGACATTTACTTTCCATTTCTGACCTATCCAGTGAATTATTAGCAGCATTGGGTAGCTACAGCACAGCTCAGGGACTCTAACTTTTGAAGTCAGTATTTGGTGAAGGGCAGCCACATGGAAAATGCAGAATACCAAATATACCATAAGTACTCAGAGGTGCATACCTCTGCCAAGGCCATATAATCCCACATGTCAGTCAAGCACTTAAAATGAAATAACTTCATTGAGCTCAACACCAAATGTGTTTTAGAAAATAACTTCAATGAGCTCAACACCAAATGTGTTTTACACATCAGGCTTTTTAAAAAGAACATTTAGTACATTAGTTCCTGCTCCTTCTTGTAGTAAAAACAAGAGTAAAAACTCCTTGATTTGATCTTTAAAGCAGATACTGAAAATGATTAGATCCTTTCCCAGCTCATGCTGTGTCACTCCAAAAGGTTTGGTGCAAATCAGTTCAGTTCTTCATTTATAATAAGAATCACATCATAGTATAGGCAGTAGTCCACGAGTCACACTAATATTTTAATTTATTTTTTATTTTGACATTAATATACAGCATAAGTCAAAACTACTCAGTCATCTAACTGTTAATGCTCTAGCTTTTTAATCAAGTCAGCCATTTCTACTCCAAATTTAAATCACTCCTTTCAACTGGAGTGGTATTTATCTATCTCGTGAAACTCAGCAAAGAGGCCCTTGAAGATTCTGTTTCTCACGATTGACTTTCAAGGTCTTTAACTGTTACTTTCCCATTCGATTACACCTCCCAGGCGTGACAGAGCAGCATCAGGCTCAGTGACACAGAGACTGGGTTTCCATTATTCCCCAAGGCAAAATGAGTCGATTTCCGCTGCTTGCACTGGAAGTTTTCATTATACTGGCGAAAGTGCCGGTTTGTGAAATAGAGGCTCTCTTTACCATAATTGTACTGTTGGTGGTGTTTACATGAGACTGCACATTAGCCGGTATTTATCTAGGTCATTTTGGTGTTAGAACTGTTTACCTGTGCTCATCGTTGTTTTAACGTGTGAAATTTTCTCTTGATTTTGGATGTGTGTGTGTGTGTGTGTGTGTGTGTGTGTGTGTGTGTGTGTGTGTGTGTGTGTGTGTGCACGCTTCTACTATAACTATAGATGTGAATGTGCACCCATTCCATGACAATGTGCTGAGAACAGAGATTGAGATTATGAACTTAACTGTTTATTTTTGCCTGCAATGGAGTATTGATCCCTCTGACCACACACATACACAGGAATACAGCTTGGTTTTCTGACTCTTTGTAATACAAGACCACAAGTATTGTTGGTATGTGCTTTGTCTGCAATTTAGACACTCAAATTAAGTCAGCGAATTTTAATTAATGTTTCTTCCACTATTGAGAATGTATGGTATTGTGCCAACATCTTAGGCCACTAGTAAATTTGTTGTTTTAACAATGCTATAATGTCCATATGGAAACACTTTTTCTCAGTCACTTTATTAGAAGACATCCAGAAAATACAGGAAACATGTATACATGTATAATATGTAAGTATGTTTGTCCTTCCTTTTAATGTCTAAAAATATTTGCTGTAAAAAAGGTCTTTTAGGTTTATTCAAGACATACTTGAACATTACATATACTGTACATCTTTTACGAGTTAAACTCACTGACAGTTTGCTATAAGACCAACTTTCATTCACACCATTCCAATCCAATCCAAATGTCAGTGATCACAGAATTTGACAGACATAAAAACAACAAAGCTGGTGGCACCAGCGGTAAGATTCAGTGTGTATAAAGAAATCATACAATTTACCTCAGCAGACAAAAATTGCATTAGTAGCATTGATGAAAAATAAAATTGCTGCACACCATTCGGTCAATAAAAATAAAAAACATTTAATACAACATTTTGGTCAAAATCCTCCTTTAGTAGCAAAGATAAAAATGTTTTCCTAGTAGCAGTAAAAGCACTTAATAAGAACAGCTCTTGGCTTACATGTTGTGACATTTTACCTTGGGTGATGCTTTTTCCATTCTTGGCTACAATGGGATTTAATCTGGCAGGAGCAGGAAGTGACCTTGCAAGTGTTGGACCAGTGAGTTTGTTCACTGTTGTTGAATTGAAAGAAAATAATGAGTTAGACTGAAAGATTGCGTATCACAGAGAAGCACATTAACTAGTGACTTTACTTTCCTCTTTTGGTACAAATTATGCTCTTCTACAAATTGCACTCTTGTACCACAATCATTGGCTGTCTATATTCTACCCATGGGAGCGTTGTAGAGTAAAGTAGCCGCAGAAAGGGCCTTATTAGGCAATATGCGTTCTACATACGCAGTTGCGCATGTAGAATGCAGACCAAGTCATCTCAAACCCTTTGATTCGATGCACTGCTTTGACTGTGCTTAGTTACTCTTGTTTGTATCTCTGCAAGTCTTCTCAGCAGGCTTGTATCTTGCTTGTGATCAGTCTCCTTCATGGTGTATCATGACCCTCGGTGCAGCCGAGACACCCCCCGCGCGCTCCTCCTAATTATGTGCACATACTGTGTACACCATTTGATGAATTATTGTTAATGAGGCCACTGACTGTAAAACTAAGTGTCAGGCAGGACATAAACACCAGCCATTAAGATCATTAGTAGCTTAATCTGTAGCGAGGGAAGGCATGACTCTTCCTCTGTAACCTCTATGTGATCTTCACCAAGCAAAGAGGTGGAACATTTTAAAATCGCTGTACAGGTTTGTGTATGTGTGGTGATGTTTTAATAACTTGCTAAATATTACATTAATAATTTAGCAGACTTTAAACCAAAACAACCTCTGGGGTCATAAGTACAAATTTAAAGTAATTTTGCTCAGATTTTTATTGTTCAACAATACACATTCTCCTGTCAGGTTAAACTACTCTGCAGTAACTTTTTATACAGACATTCATTACAAAGTCCTCTGACTTTCCTTCTATTGCCACCAGCAAGTCCATGGTAAAATGTCAACCTAAATACTGGATGGATTGACATTCATGATCGCCTCTGAGTAATTTGTAGCCACTTATGGTGATTTATGACATTTCTTTAAATGCCAACATCCACATTTTTGTGTCCAGTACTTCTGTCTTTTCTCTCTCAATTAGCTCGTAAGAATCATGTCCGTAATATTCTAAGACTTGTTTGAGTTTACATTTACCACAAAGAAGTTTTTTGTGACTTAATGTATATGTTAATGGTAATTTGGGATGAGCATTTCAAGCAGCAATGCTATTTGAATATTCCACAGGGTTTTTCATCAAATATTTGAATATTGCAAACTCTAGTGCATGACAGTAAAGGAAAATAATGCAGTTCATTGCATGTTGAGCTGTGAGGAGCAGCTGATGAGATGCCTAAGATACATTCAAGAATCCTATTCAATTTTATCACGTCTGCAAACAAATATGCATCCATTGGCCAAATGCTTGTTGCTGCTGCCACCTCCTTACGGCAATAGATGCATTACAAATTAGGTGGTCATTGGAGAAAGAAAGATTTTTTTTTTTAATCATTGAAATGATTATTCATTAACAATTTTATAGTTTCTTGTCTTTTTAATAAATCTCAGGATAGTCGCATTAACTTATCGATGATTTGTATTGAAAAGAATAATAACGTTTTATTTTTACTCTTTCAAATAATAGTAACTTTACATGGTTTGTAAATGTTTCACTTTGTGTTAAGATTTATTTACACTGACAATTGTTGCTATCACACTATTTATTTGACACAATTTATCCAGGAAAAAGGCACAAAGATTTTAAAGGATAAAAGCTGTAATGTAATAACATGGGAAATAAAGACTGAACATGAGAGAATAAAAATGAACAGTTTTGAATGAAAATGTAGACTTTTTGTTCTTTTTACAACTGTTTCCTCTTAAGCGTCATCAAAGGAAAGAGAAGAGTCAAGATAAAAGAGCCTAAGGCTGCTATGGAACAGCTGCAGGGGGAGTTGGAGAGAGAAAGTCAGCTTGCTACCAGCTGTGAAACATCACATTGTACCTTATGCAAATATACTTAATTTTATACATCCCTTTTGCAAAGGAAGAGTATAAGTCTCTTTAAGATCCCGTTGAATTAAATAAGCAGGAAATTGGATAAGATGAAGAAAAAAAGAGGAATGAGTTGTCTCAGAGAACTGGTTTACACAAAACGGTTACTGGAAAGCAAAAGGACTAAAAAAGATGCCGTGCGATGAGGAATGATGGTAAAATAATTTGAGAGATTAAAGGAAAAATATTCTATAGTCTGGTAGGTTAAGGGAGGTAATCCAGATAACCAAAAGAACAAAACACTGAAGATGAATGGCAGAGAGTGTGTGAGTGAGAGAGAATGCAAACAGTATTTCATCATGAAAGCCTTATCTCAATAAAGTTCTTCAAACACAAGCCTGTCCATCACAGTTCCAGCAGACTTTCGTCTTGCTCTCTGTTCTCCCTTTTGTGCCATACCTCTTCTGAAAATGGCATCCCAAGCAGTGCAAGCGTCATCATTTACCATCCCCCTTTTTTCTCCTCTCTTCCCCATTATATTCTTCCTCCCATCTCCTGGCTTTTACTCCCACCACCCAACTTCTCACCAAAACTCATTACACTTTTAATGTTCTCTCCTATTTATCTCTTTTACTACTTTTCCCCTGTTCCTGCTTTTGAAATTTGATTTTCCACCATGATTGCAAGTATGGGCACACATCTACCAGCACATGCACATGCTGAGAGCAGGAAGAGACATACAGAGACAGACACACTCACACAAACACCCTCTGTTTTCAATCCACCACATTTCCGGCAGCCATAATTACCTTATGCAAAGAAGATCAACAAATATACCATTTAGTCCAGCATTTAAGATGCCAAAAAAAAAAAAAAATAAATTCAGGAGCTAATTTATTTAGAATAGAGGTGATGAAAAAGATACAGCTTTTACCTACTACTTTCTTTGTGTGACAGTCTCACAAATATCACATGGCCATATTCCCCCATAGGCCTGAATCATGGCAGCAATTATATTTTCTGGTACATTTATCTATTTATTTGTGTGTAGGAGAAGGAGCATATATCTCCTGATTTAACTGAGGTGCTGCTGTCAATCTATTTTTTTCTGCCAATTTTGTTTTTGCATTTCAAAACAAAGCAGCCAAAGGCCTGTGTGAAGGCTATTTAAAGCTCACTGTGTGACACAGGTAAACTAAAAGGTGCTTTGTGAGCACATACCATTGAACAATCCCCCCCCCCCATTTTGTTCATCACTCTGCTTTTTCCACATACTTTGCCAGTGTACAAAACATAATATTTATTTCTTTTATATATTCTTTTATCTATACTTTGTTTGTCAAAAGCCTTCACTGAGAGGAAAGATTATAGTGTGGAAGGAGGAGAAAATGAGGAAGCTAGAGGAAGGTCTGCATTCCATAAGTGAACCTGTGTAGAGCCTCGGTGTATGGAGTGCCTACTCTAGCAAGTTAGTTACTGGGCATCATGATGTGTATTTCTGATTTATGAAACAGCTGTGCAGCAAATGATTATAGTAAAATCCACCCTTTTTTAATAAAACTTATTATGATTAAAATCTGGATTACCATATAGATCTGCATTATATATATATATATATATATATCCACTGTATGTGCACTAATTATACTTGATACTTTTTTGAGGAATTGTATGAGTTCTTTCATGATGAAAGAATTGGAAAACAAATTCCTCCATCCCACCCTCACCCCCAATTGGACAATTGCATCCACTCAGGTTAATGCATCCTTCCTTGGGTCATAGGTCCCACTCCTACCAAGATATTGGGTTCTGTAGTTTTTGCTTAATCCAGATGACAGTCAAACCCACAGACAAACTGTACCAAAAGTATATCACCCTTTGTAGAAGTAAATGGATAGATAGTCTGTTAGGTCTTTTTTTTTGGCTAACTTCCCAAAGAGCACTAAATGCATTTCCATCCACTTTGACCTAAAGGTCAAATGAAGCTTCTGCTTCACAGGAGCTAGGATGATCATTAACATGCAAAAAGAAACATCAGATCCATGTGGACCAATCACAGGCCTATTACTCCAATATGACTGAAAGATGGCACCCAGTAGCTGTAATGAGAATTGCAAGCCTGGTCCATCAGCCAAAAATGTTTTTTTTTTTTTGGCTTCAGGGTTTTGCTTTCACATTTTGTGGACCATTGCACATGTACATTAATATTTCCCTCGCTGGACTCACTCCCACATGTTCCTACTTGACCCATACTGAGATGAGGTAATAATCCACGTGGATTGCAGTTTGACATTTCTCATTAGCAGTTTTAACACTTATAAAGCTGTCTTTTTTTGTAGTGATGATCTTTGGGGAAGATTCTTTTTGGGCAGGAGATTATTATTTTCAGAGGTGTTAACACAGGGACACATTAATGGTGAAGGTATTGATTCAAGCTCTCGGTATACTGTATATCCATATAGTGTACACTGAAAGACAACTTAATTCAAACTGAAGAATAGAATTCAGCCTATTTAATTTTTTGTCACTGGTTAAATGGAGTATATTTTGTGAAATATGTGAATGCAGTATGATTTTTCTAATTTACAGACATTATTATGCTTGTTTTTGATAGTTTATCTTCAACTGGAGGATCCATGTTTTGGTGTGTCTGTCAAATTAATATGGGAAACATACTATAAATGCCATATTCTTCACTGTACTAATGTAATTTTCAATCAGTTAAGTTTTAGTGGGTCTTTCTTGTTTACTAAAAATATTATGTTTTTTTTTTTCCGTGTGACCTTTTCTATTGCAGTGGCTTAATGATTGCAAAATCTGTCCAATATCTTTAACTATGTGAGGCCATCAGCATAAAAGAACACTTTGAGTTTTTTGTGTGAACCTGAGCATTGTTCCTCTTTCCACAGGCTGACCCAAAGGAGCTGATTCGTTTGGTCACACAGCACGTTTCTGCATATTCGGGTTGGCCAGAGGAGCTGCAGAAGTTGATAAGTCAGCTGCATGTGTACAATGAACGTCTGACTGACTTTACCCAGGCCCAGGTGTTACAGGGGCTGGGCCGCGGTGTAGACGTCCAACGCTTCAGCTCTGACTCTGACTACAAGAAGGAGACCATCCTTGGCCTGACAGAGTAAGTAGAGAAGGGAATTAAAGGGATTTCTCAGGGCCATTTGGGGCTGAACAATGCATCATTTTCATATCAAAATCACTTTTTGAGATAGTGCAGTTGGCAAATCACAAAGATGTGCTGTATATATCTTTGCTCCCGTGGTAATGCTTAATCACATTTTAAATGTACAGTATCATAAAGTAAGAAAGCCTCACTCAAAGATATTACAAATTAATCAAAATCAGAATATTTGTCAGAAATGTACACCCAAATAGGTCAGCCCTAATCTCATGTTTCCTCAACTGAATGATAAAATTTCGCGGGACGTATTTGAAGTTAGAAATAATGATTTCTACAATCTGTACTGTAGGTAGTGAAGTGAGCTTGATTTGGTCTGAAGCATTTATTCCACACATTTCTGCTTCAGTGCATTGAAATCGGATCGTTATTTTCCCCTCTGCTCATGTGTCTGTATGTTTTTTTCAGGACACTGGATGACAGCGTGTATAGAATCGCTCTGTCTCTGGCTAAGCGCTACAATGTGCCTCTGTGGGAGATCTACATGACTCACCTCGAGTTCCTCTTTACAGATAGCGGGTACATGCACACACCCTCACACAAATACACTCTCACACACGAATACACACACCATCACACAAGCTGTTCTTGTGCGTACATTTTGTCAAGTGCATGTGGAATGCCCCTAATATGTGTTTAGGGTAACAAGCATGTTTTTCTGTTAGGGGTTGTTATGTTTTACTCGTGCACAAACCCATATTTAACCCCCCCACGCTAAATCTAAAATGATGTGATTGTGTGTGGATGTGTATGTATGTATTTATGCTGAAGAGAGAGGACATGAGTTTTTCAGTGTCTATTTTATAATTTATTTGCTCTCTGACTTGGGATCACACTAATTTGCCACCTTTCCTTGTTTTAATTGAATTTCTTTCCAGGCAAAACGAGATGTGTGCTGCTTGTTTGTGTTTGCTCACACGTGTAATAAATATCCCCTTGCTACATTCTGATACACAAGGAAATGGTTTATGGACTACACTTAACAATAAATTAAAGCCTATACGTGTGTGTATTTCTGTGTGTGTGTGAGAGAGAGAGAGAGAGAGAGAGAGAGGGAGAGAGAGAGCGAATGATCAAGATCATGACAAATGTGTGAAGAATATTCATACTATTTTGATGAGAAGCATCTGCAATATGTGTATTGATTTAACACACGAATTGACACAGAGACTGAAATAAATAGAGCAGATGGGGGGAAGCTGCCGGCAGAAGCGCAGGTGCAAGATGAAATTTAGCCTTTTATTGATCCCTGCAGGAAAACTGTTATAGCACAAGTTTATCCTGGTATGTAATAAAATTCTTATGTCACTGTAGATATCTACACACATGGCAATAACATGGTTAAAGGGTGACAAATGGAAAATGTTAAGATCTACACTATTTCAGGTGATATAATTAAACAAGAGCAACTCAGCTTCCAATGTTTAAATGCTTGTACAGTGACAAAGAAATACCTCTTGTAACTTTGTACTTTGTCACAAGGAATTATCCCTGTGGCACTCCTTTTAACACAGAATAAACAATGAAGGAATCAGCACACTGCTAAGCAGCTAACTGTTCTTTCTGCTTGTGCAGGTCTTTTTTTCAGTGTACAGTATGCTGGAGCTCTTTAGGGACTTCAATTTCAGCCACTTTTAATGACGTTAATGAGCTATCCTTGACAGGTTCTTAATTACCATGTTGCACTCTTTTATAAATATGAATTATTCTAAGACTAACTCTGCCCAGTGCCTGATTTTGAAAAATTCTAAGATGTGGTCTGACAACAGAGTGAGAGAGAGGCGGAGGGAGAGTGGGGATCAGTGCAGGGGGTGTGGTCTAGTAATGAATTTGACTTGAGTTGCAGGTGAGTGGAAAACCTCTGGTGCTCAGTGAGTTGAATCATTTAATTGCTCACACCACGCTCCAAGCAATGGAGAGAAAAAGGCGACATAGTGACACCTCTGGCATTTATAAAAGGGGGCATCTGGGTTAGACAAAATGGTGTCAAAAGCATGGCAAAATTTGAATGCAGCAGCTGGGGCTTGACCAGAGAGGCAGTAGTTACGCCGATTTTAATTTCAATACTTAACACTAAATAGTGTACATTTGCAGCTGGGTTAGCAAATAACATGACTAAATATCATATATGCTGGTTTTCATCTGAAAGGTGATTTAGGGGGTTTGGTTACACTTGTGAAGTGATTGATGATTTTCAACATCTGGTAATCTCAACAAATAAGACACTTTATTTGGCATTTGTGTGAGGATGGAGACATGTCAGGATCTGTACAGCTGTCACCTGAGTGAAAATACATACCCCCGTTTGCATCACACTGTTCTAGACATGGTACATTCAATTATCTCAAGTGTTTGTCTCAAAATAGGTTGTTCTGCCATTAAGTTTCATGCTGTGTGCTTATTTGAGTGTGCTTGGCATGGTAATGAGTGTCCCTGACTCGATTACTTTTTTTTTTTTTAAAGCTTTCAGGAGCAATTTGGTCACTGGTGTGTTGTTTCACATACACACAGGTAACTTACAGTGCTTTCTGTGTTTCACCCTAGCTGTTGGTGCAGCTACTTCTACTGTTAAGAGATTATCGATGTGCTGTCCAAAGAAATTCTGCAAGGTTTGAGCCCCAAACGTGACCATGTCCTCGAGTATGACTGTAAGCATTCTTCATGAAGTCATAGGGGAGAAGCACAGAGAGCAAGACCTGGACAGACATTATAATTGTATAACCTTTACTTGAGAAATTGTTTCAAGTAAAAACTGTATTTCTGTCTGAACTGAAACGGGGACCGCTTCACACTTTGACACACAGTACATAACACATGGACACTAAACAGTCTCTATAACCATTCCATTTTCTGCCATTAGCTCATTTTTAAACCTGCTGAAATCATCATGTGCTTCATGTCAGTTGTACCGCAGAAAGAACACATATAACCATACAGGGCTCAATTAATGGCAATATCAGATCCATGTGGTTTATTCAGTGTAATTTATTGATTAGTCCCATATAAACACCATGATAGGGTCTGAATTTTCTTTTTTGCCTGAAAGACTGATGACATTTCTTGCATCCTCCTCAGCTGTGATTCTGTTGGCATGCTAACAAGATAAACAAAATATTGTTGGCAACTGTATACTACAGCCAGATTGAGCCACTAATGTATAGTGTAGTCTCAATCATTTAATGTTGACCTGAAATCTAAATGTGATTTTGGCTGTGTTGAGGCCATCAGACTGGCTATAAACAACAGCAGGTGTAATTTAAACAATTGGAGATGTATCACGCTTCTTTGCAGATGCTCCAAGACTCTTTCATGAACATTGTTGCAACTTTTAGGGCAATTGTTTCAATTTAACAGCCCATAGCGTTACTAGTTTAGTTCACTCTCATTGCTCCTACTCTTAGTGATGCAGCAGGCATCTGTTTTCAGAAAAACCAAATTGCTTATTTGATTTCCCTCAGGGTTGGTTAAAAACAAAAACTGAGCTTCAAGGAGATGTTGAACTTTAATTCATAGACAAGCCTACATTATATAAAAGCGAATAATGCCACATGTCTAATGGATGTTAAACAAAGAGGCAGGTTTTGTGCTCACAGATTCTTTCTGTAATTCTGCTGTTACAGGCTTAAAATAATATTTATACAGATATAGATACCTTTGTTTATCCCCTTAGGGCAGTTCAGTTTCCACAGTTTCACCACTCAAAACACAATCATTCACCAAAACACAAATCCAGAGTGCATGAGGAAACACTCCAACACCCTAACAAGTCTGTTAAAAACCCAATGCAAGGTGTAACATAGATCCAAACTGGGCTAAACACAAGGTTAAAAAAATAAAAATACTGGTAATAAAACTGTCCAGGCTAAAATATATTAATAAATACCTAGAAATACACAAAAAAATACGTAAATAAGTTCAATGAAAAAAGCCCATAGGTGTATTGCACATAACCCTTAACCACAACCCTTCAACCATCATAATGTTCTTAAATGATACTAACACGTTCATTTTGTATGTGAGTGCAATTTAATTTGTCTTAAGAACCATTAGTCGTACCGAGCTTGAATGGTATGTATAGATTTTTTAAAAAAAGTGTGATGGCCACAATTTCAGCCTGTGTCTTTTTGAAAAGCAAGTTTTCAGTGTGCATTTGTTTTGCGCTGAACCCAACAGACATACACACTCTTACACCCTCCTGGACTTTAATTTGTAAACAAATTAGCAGCATGGATCATGAAAGAGAAAAAAGAGAAAAAATTAGAGCTTGTATTAATTCAAAGAACAATGATGTCCTGAATAATCATCACTGCTCTGCCAAAACTCCCCCAGAGTTTCACTCTGACTGTCTGATTACCTTAGCAATTAAATAGGCCTCTGAATTTAGGAATGTCAGGAGCTTATTTTTGCCTAGACTTGGCAGAAAAGACAACAAACAGAATGTGGTAATGTATGGCATGGAAGAAGGGTAGGATGTGTAAGGAGAGGTATTGAATATGCTGTTGAGGTCAGCAGGAGGGAAAACATTCATGCCATTGACAAGTGATGAAACGATTTGGGACAGAGATACTGAACAAATGATGCTGAAAGCTGTAGCAAAAGTAGGAAAGGGATCCTTAAAACCAGAGGGCAAACATCTTTTTTCAGTGGATATAGAAGAAAAATGATGATGGCCTGGCTGTGAAATAGTACAGTGGCACAGAGCCTGGCCTGAACACTGGACATAAACTGCTGTCTGTGTTCACGCCTGTGTGCACATGCCAAGGAATACTCCTCCCTCCAACAGTCCTGTGCCATTGTTCTCTTGCATTTTCAACTGTTAGTGTGATTAAAAAGTAAAACATCAGACCTTGATTGGGGTCTCGAGCCTCCTCTTTGTTTGTGCACTAAGGGAAAGTGACTGAGGGAGACTTTCCTTGGGAGTCAGTTGTTGTGTCAGCTCAAGTCTTATTGAAGCCCTGTTGTGAGGGTGATTAATGTTATTTACATTATTGAGTTCATTGTCAGCTGTGGCATGGCTGCCGCTGTCTATATTTTTTTCATTAGGCAGAGCCTCCCAGCCAGCTCTGATGGAGTACCCAGAGGAAACATTGTCCTTTTTGATGCTGTCCTCTTCTGACAGATAAACATGCACACTACCACACTTGCAGACAGCCACACATTGCTTCAAGCACCTCAGTGACTGCCAACTTGTCTTATTTTGCCATTGCCTTTTAATGCTCTGTATCTCCCTTTATTCAATATTTGTTTTTGGTTCTGTTTTTTTTTTCCACACTCATTTTTCAGGCCACCTGCTGCTGGTTACTTTTAGTTCAGTGGCAAAGCATGCTTTTTGAAAAGCAAAGCAGTCCACAAGCTGTGCACAACTCGAACAAATTGCTGAATAGGTTTACACACAGATTTTCCCACTTTATGCACTCAGCATCCACCCTCATCTTCACTCCCTTAGTTCCTCTCACTTTTTTTCCTCTCACTCTTTTTTCACTTTTTTCATATTTGTCCCAATTCTGCCCTTTTTTATATCAGAGCTTTCCAAGTTTTTAAAAGCGTTCTCAGTAGTAATCTATGAAATACTCATAATTTGTTTAAGGAACTGTATCTTTGGTGATAAGCCTGTTGATTACTGTGCTGTTTTTACTCAGCAGTTTGTCAAATTCAGTGTCAAGACCTGGTTGTCTTCTTCCTTTGATTTTCAACAGATGAAATTAAGGGTTGTTTTTTTGTCAGCTTTGTCTTATCTTTCTCTGGCATGGTGGCTATTGCTTCTTATGCGAACAACTTAGATCTTCACATGTTTTTATCAAACGCACAGCTTAAAATGTTTCACATCTTGTAAACCATTGAATATTTTGTACAAACTCACAGTATCTCACACATCAGGTGTTGTTTACAACAGCAACTGTAAATAAGCTTTGAAAATGGGTAACTTAATAAACTTTTCTGTTCCTTTCTCTAGTCTGTCCACCAAGGATATTGAGTCACGGAGCGAGTCCCTTGGTCTGTTTGACACCTTGAAGTGTAACCCTCAGGACTTTTACAGCCACATGTCCAAGTACGTCCTTCCAACTGTGGAAGGAACTGACTTAAGTCGCTTGCTCTACTATTACACCCTGCTGGATGCTGCAGGCTGTGAACCTTACGTCACCTCCACGATCAAGCCAGACGTCCATGTCAAACTGCTCAAGAAGCTTCGGGCTGTCGCCAATGGTGAGTGAGATTTTTATTTCTCTGTCATTATGTTGCAGATGGCACAGCTCCTGCATAACTGGAGGGTGATTTACAGGAAGAACAAAAGTCAAGGATAATATGTCTTTTAAATAAGATGCCTTAATTAGTTGAGTTTGCTTTTGCATCTGTCAGTTTTCAATACTGCAGCAAATAAAAACTGCAATGATGATATATAACAAATCTTTCTTTAAATATGTCAAATTCAATTTATTAATGAGAATTGTAGGAAATTTTTTTAAAAAAGGAATAATTCAGCAAGGAATGTCATTGAGAATAACTTTAACAAAATCCTCAATTGTTAAAACAAAAGGTATTTTTCTAGTAAAGAAACAGCTGTAGATTCTCATTTCTGTAGTAAGAAATCGAGTCCCCTATTGGGGGACTTGAATATAATCCATCTTGACATGATTGATGACTCACGAACACATGGTGATATTTCTCCTGACCAGTTGATCTGAGCCACAGATGAGTCATATAGTGTAAAAAAAAAATACAATGATATGGCGTATTCCTGCTGCCAGACATAAAACGCCAATTTCTCAGCAAAAAAAAATCAAAAAACACCTCTCTATTAGTTTTGTGCCTGTCACACCAACGTCCTGATACTGCGACAGCATCACATTAAATTGCTGCTTCCACTCAAATTTCTGTGGCTGTACCCACTCCAAGGACACCGTGTCCAGGTTGCACCACGTCAATGGTTCAGAGCTTCAGCTGGACCGCTTAAACTTTGCTGTGTACAGGTGGAGGTGGTGTCACTTCTCGGTGAAGTTCAGGAAAGGTCAGTCGGGTGTCAGCTGTGCTTTCACGCCTCACTTCCTCCTGCTGCTTCAGATAGCACCACAGCTTTAAAGGGTGAAACATGTCTCTGCTTATCATCCACTTCACACACACATACACACACAAGAGTCATCCATCAAGACTAATTTCATTTTCTTTGATGAAAACACTGCCACGGTTACATTTCATTGTCACTCACACACCATTACATGTCACATCGCTATTGTATATGAGCTAACAGTTTACTTAAATCCACCCCTAGTTACTTCAGCCTTTCCCTCTTATGTGGCAGATATGCAGTTTACAGTGATGTCAGTGGCAGATTTACACGTCTTGATTTCAGACATTGACATACCAAGCTGCGTGCTGAGCTGTAGCTGGCAGTGTTGGTCAGCTTTAAATTGAGCTTTTGCTGCTGGAGTGTAAATTTCACTGAAAAACAAATAGAGAGATCTAACACCACATTAAACTAGCTCTTCTCAGCCTTATTTGTGACTGTGCCCTCTACAATTATCTAGGTCCCAAACTGCACCATTTTATCACTCTGCAGAGAAAAACTGCACCTGTTAAAAGTCCACATGTCAGGTGGAAATGAGCAGGCCGATGGCTTGTGTCTGGTTTGTGGAACTTTGTTTTTGACTGTTGTTCTTAATGAATGTATTATCTATTAATGTGCTTTGGAAAAAATATTGTAAGCAGGAATTGGAACAAAGCCACTTGAATTGAACAGTAATGCTAAGTTGCTTTCACATGAAGTTTGTGAAACTTTGTTGATGATACTCATATGTTCAAATTCTGCAGCATGGCCTGTCTTTTTCTTGTCACATTAATGTTAACTTGAAAGATTAATGTTGCACTTACTGTTGTAAGTGGTCTGACATAGTTGGAAGTTTTTACTGATCACTTTGTGAAACTCCCCTTCAACGCTATTTAAGATTGCCCCATTTTAAAATGTTGGTCCCATTAGCCCATCCTTGGGGGGCAGAGGTGCATTGAGTAAAGCCAGCAATGGCATCCCAAATAAGCCTCCATATTTTTTAAAAATAGGACAGTAGTCTTGAAAAAGGCTTATTGCACAAACCAACATGACATCAAACACACAAAGTCAGCGGGTTTGTTTTCTTAGGCCTTAAGCTTTGTAATTGTATGTTAAAGAAAATAAAAACACTGGCTGAGAAACAACACTGCATCATACTCTTGCTCTCTCTCTCTCTCTCTCTCTGTCTTTCTCTCTCTTTCTCGCTCTCCCTCTCTTATACACATATAAATATTAAAATACAGCACATTCATACTCAACTAGATCTGACACGCTGTCTGTCGCTGTGTCTCCAGGGCCACAAACTTTCAGCTTGAAGTGAGACACAAACACACACTGTTAAAATTACTAATTTTCTACAGACCCACTTACTGAGGCATTCAGACGACGTAGAGACAGGTGGTGTGTGACCAATATTCATCATAATTTCAGACAAAGTACGAGGTAACTTTCTGAGTGGACTCTCCTGAGGATGAGGATGAGATGCTGCTGGTGTGTGGGTGAGACTTACATGTGTAAGTGTATCCTCTCTGTAATCTAAGTGTCCATCTGGGCCTGTCTAAAAAAAGTTTTTGTGTGTGTGTGAGTGTTAGGGATTTTGAGCACCGTTGAGAGAGCCATTGTTAAATATTAAAAGCCCAGACAGGCTGTGGTGTTGCCACATTAATGTGTCTGTCTGATTTCACTAGAGACTACATATGCCACCATCTCACTCTCTCTCTCTCTCTCTCTCTCTCTCCCTCTCTCGCACGCACACACGGTCTGAAGATCTGATCCGCAGAGACAGTTCCATAGATTAACTATAAAGCTTTGCATGCAAACAGAGAGGAGGCAGCACTTTCACACTTAGGTCTCATGCAGTCTTTGGTGTTCAGTCAAGCCTTTTACTGTCTTCTGTCATACAGTTGTCTCTGCACATTTTTGACATGGCATAGAACAATGAACATTAACCATAATGATCTTGGAAGTGCTGCGTAGTTTCCACTTCATATGTTCAACTCCAATTCCCAAAAAATCCAATTTTTATTCCCAATAGAACATAAACAACATATCATCTGTAGAAACTGAGACATTTTATCATTTCATGAAAAGTATTAGCTCATTTTATATTTGATGGCAGCAACTTGATCATAAAAATTGGAACAGGGCGGTATTTACCATTGTGTAGCGTTCCCTCTTCTTTCAACATCTGTCTGTAAAGTGTGGGAAGTGATGGGATCTTCAAAGTCTTTGCACTTTTGCATTAAGGAACATTTTTCTGAAATTGTTCCACAATATTTAGATGCAGTTTGTTGCAGAACTTTGTCTGAGAGGCTCTGTCCCCCTGAAGTTTTCCTTTTATTCCCAGTCATGTTACTGACGTGTTTCCAGTTAACCAAATTACTTGCCAAGTGCTCCTCCAGTTGTTTTGATTTGTGCCATTTACTTTTTCCAGCTTTTTGTTGCCTTTGTTCCAACTTTTCTGCTCATATTAAATGATAAAATGTTTCACTTTCAGCATCTGATATGTTGTCTATGTTCCATTTGGGAATAAAATATGGTTTTAATAGATGTGTGAATCATTGCATTCTGTTTTTATTTACATTTTACACAGTGTCCCAACTTTTTTTGGAATTGGGTTGTAAATGCAATGTATTATGTACAGTATACACAGTATAAACTTTTCTTTGACCAGACCTCTTTAATAAACTGTTACTTTAAAGTGTTGGAAATGCTGTAGTGGATTTAATGATCTGACAGTGTTACTGTTATGTTTTTAATGAATACACCATGTATCTGCATTGTAGAGTGTTGAAGGAAGTATAATTATTATGTATGATGATAAATAACTAGTGTTATATATTCTAAAATGTTAAGCTAAACATAAAAACTGGCCTTATGTAGAACTTCTGCCATAACTTTACTCTGAGCTTTTGAAAATGTAGATAGCTTCTAAGACATTTAATAGAACAATCCAATCCAGTAACCAGGGCAAAGTGCTGTACAATGTCATGTGTACAAGGACATTGAGGAATTCTTGTAGTGTGTGGCTATACATAAAGTGCGCCATAAGCACAAACACTGATTGAAATGGAAAACACATTGTCTAAATTATTAATTATTGCATTAATGTTAAAATATAATCCAGAAGTGTCATAAGACATTTGCTTTTAATTCATTCAAAGTATCTGTCTCTCTTGCAGGTTTAGACTACCGGAAGCTGACTGATGAATCCTTGGATCCACTGTTCACTCTGAAGTCAGTTCTGACCAGTCAGAATGTGCTGTCCATCTCCAAACTTGCCAGTCGGCTGCCTGTGCCCGGCGGTGGAGGAGCAACAGTCTCGTCCAGTGCAGTTCATGCAGTATGGCTGCAGAAGCTGTTTTGGAAAGGAGACCCACAGCTGCTGAAGAGGCCCCCACACAGTGACCAAGACTACCTGCATGCTTATGACACATGTGCCAAATATCTGGACAGGCTAGTTCCTGCTGACATCATTCATTTCCTTGATGGTATCACCTTTTCACCTGACGCAGCCAAAAATGTGAGTCTGAACCAAAGACTGTATAAAAGTGGACATAGTCTTTCTGTTGCAAAACTGTATTCCTTGGAAACTTAGAGATGCACAATCTGACCAGCATATATTCCACAATACCAGCTTTCAATTACATAGAGTGATCAAGATCAATAACTAATTTTTCCATAAACTTCCCTTCAAATACTGTTCTTTTGTTTCCAGTCGAGTCCCCCCTTGTTTTCCTACTTACTTTTGAGACCGGAAGACTCAGTTTTCTGTCCCTGAACTACTAGTCACTTTTTTTACATGGATTTCTGTAAGCCAGACCTAAAATAGAAAAAAGTCTATGATGGATGACAGTAAAAGTGGCTTTCCACTCATGATTCATATTCTGTAACAGAAATGACTGAGAGGATTTTCAATCACTTAATCTTATTCCTTCATTTACAGTCTTATTTCTCTGGCAGAGTATCTGTCATACGTTTGGCTAAATTTTTGGATCATCAAAAACCCTTTCCTAATTTCAAACACTATATAATATTGACACTTGTCACTTCAAAGCACATGCAGTTATTAGGCATAAATGAAATTCAGAAATTGCTCAAGAAATATTAGTCATATAATTCATTTTGAAAAACTGTTAAAATGAATTAGAGGAGCCTCAGCATTCAGTATCAATAGTTTTCCACTGTTTTTTTTTTTTAACCCACATTGGCACCCTGCCACCCCACCTCTCCTGACACTTCCTTTTCCTCCACGTTTCTTATACAGCTTCTCTTTCCCTGTGGTTTCAAGTGAACTAATTGATCCCTCTTTATTTCAAAGCAAATTAAACTCCTGCTCCCAGCAGGCATTCTTTTCCCACTGTGCTTTTTAACATGCCGATTACCTCTCAGGATCCCACTGTCTACCCTTTCTCTGCTCACCCTTCATCTCTTCCCCTTTTTATAACCTTTTTGAACCTTGAAATGGAAAACCAAGCCCCATTTTATTGTTCAGAATGCATCTGACCTTTTGGACCCCCATTGCTCCACATGATGGATTGATCCATTTCCCACAAGGCCAAGATGTGAGATGAATGGCAGGGGGCTTATCTGGCCTTATACTGGACATATCTTTCAAGGAAAATAGGGTGTTGGCATTTTCCCACCTCTGAAGTATTGATTTTAGATCACCTCTTTAGTAAAGATCTCCTTGATTCATCAACCTTCAACCTGATTTCAGATTTTGCCCAAGACTTGGATGTGAATACTTATATGTAGATCTATAGGTGAAATACTCTCTTACACATTTAACACCAGACTATATGTCCTGTCTTGCACACACACGGCTCACTTAAAAAGAAACTGTAAATATTTTCAGGAAGCACCATTTGTGTTATTATCCTCTCCTGGTGTAGAAAAGTGCTGTCAGTCTATGTCAAGATACAGTAGATAGTGGTTGCTATAAAGTGCGAAGAGTATTTGAGGTAGCTGGAAGTGAATTTGGATGATTTTCAAGTGTCCTTTTGGTGTGAATGTACAATATATAGGTCTTGTCAGTGCCTGGTTGCTTCTCTTCATCCACTTGTACCCTAATCACTACCGCAATATGCTTTTGCTTATCCTTTTTCCCCACGTTTCCCCTTTCCATTCTGTCCAACCATCTTATTCTGTCCCCAGCTAAGCATCCAAACAAGGATGGAGGTGATAAAACGAGCTACCAAAGCTCTGCGGCAGCTGGCTGAGAAGAGTCGGAAGAGAGGAGGCAACAGCAGCTTGGAGCAGGAAGGGATGGACCAAGCGGCGATGAATTTTGATGAGGCTATAGCACATCTGCAGCAATCACAGGCCCACCTGGACACTCTGAGCCATACCTTCATTCTGTCATTTAAAGACAGCCAACAGGTAGATCCCATCCTCCACATTTATATGAAGATCAAAAAGTTTTTGTTTCTGTAACATGTGATTATATAAACACATGTACCCATTGTTTAATAATATGGACACCCAGATTGTTTATTGTGATTGTACTCAACCATATGTTATAAATGTTTTGTAGAAAATGCATAAATTATATTAGGAAAAAACTAAATTGGCATGAACAGTAAATTAATGTATCCTTCAAGGGCAGGGGTGCCCCTGAGCAATGGACCCAACCACCATTGCTCTCTGGGCACAGGTAAGTGCTGCCCACTGCTCCTCCTGATTTGTGTGTGTTCACTACTGGTGGAAAATGATAAAAAGAAAAATTGGTTACATGCAGACGTCAAATTCACTATCACCGTGTTTGTATAAATTAAAACATGGTAACATTTAGTTTGCTTTGTTCTTGATATTTAACATTTTAAACTGACCCAACACCCATTCCAAAAATCAAAGACTTCCAAATCCTTCTTGATGCAGAAGTGCATCCTGTTCACTCGCCTATTCATCAGGACAACTTCAGTTTGACATAGGTTGCTCTGCTCTTCTGGTCCTTTGTATATGTGTACATATTTTATATTTCTGGGGTTGTTCTGCTCAGCAAAACTATTCCAACCTCTCTTGGACCATTAATGGGCATATCAGTGTACTCTAAATCTGTGGACCTTTGTTTGAAATGAGTCCAGCTGTATGGCTGTATATACTATATAGTATATGCACCATGCTACAAACGCTGACTTACAACACTGTCACCTCACCATGGCTGGCTATGTCTGTCTCATTCTCTCCTCCTCTGTGCGTGTGAGTGTAGACACAATATGAATGCAGAGATGGAGGGGGGGCATTATAATTTAATGAGCAGAGGGTTGCTGCGCGACCATGAGATATCAAGAAACACTGATTGTTTCTGAACTCCACAGTGAACAAGTTGATAGTTAATTTTATTTAGCTCCTGTTTTATCTGTGTTTAAAATGCATAGTATACATGATTGAGAGAAAGATACAATGCAAGTTTTACAAGGCAGAGCTGTAGGTTAAAGTCATAAGTGTGTACACACATATGCATGCACACACTGCAACCTAGACTCCTGTAAGTAACTCACCATCTACTGGTGCAGGAAGCAATTGTATCCTTGGAGATAGATAAAAAGGATATAAGAACCAAGAAAGGGCAGATAGGTAGAGAAAGATAGATAGAAGGAGCCCTGTGTTAGGTTCTGTGAGGCTTTACTGTGGTCATTTATCAAGTGTACGTGACCAGCTGCTGGGAATAATAGTAGATCATAAAGGAATTCACCACAGGCGCCTGAACCTGCCACAAGGACAGCAAATTACACACTGCAGTTATTGTACTATATATGGTAAAATTCTGAAAATGTACCGTTATTCAACACCTAAATTAGGGCTGGCTATTGAAAATGTATAATACAGTATGGATATCAATATTTGGACTTTGATACTGAGTTTTTTTTCTACCAAACCTTTTGAGCCTTTTAACACACATGCACACAAAGAAATTAAAAATGATGGTAAAATGTTATTAATTTTCTTCTCCGTAACTTAATTTTGACAGCTAATCACAAGCACTGTTAGATCTCAGTCAAACAGCATGCTGCATTCTTATTGGCTCACTGATGCTAATGAGATTACCTCTTTAGATACTGAAATTCAATATCAAATGAAAACACATTTTCAATATTAGTTGATATAGGTTGGTCAACACCTCAAAAGCGTTGTAGTTCAATACCCAGGCTTAACCTACACAAAGTAGAGTTAAGAATAATCAATCACACTGCATTGATTAACACATGTCAATGTCTCCTTCTGTTATTGAATCTAGTGATATTTCAGTCTTTTTGGCAGAGGAGTAAAATCAAATTTGCAAATGAAGAGAAAGCATTACGTATTGGATACAAAGTGTAATCATTTCATGCTCATCATAAAGGACATATTTTACTATTATTAAATATTCCAAATAGTCACTCTTATTTATTGATAAAGAGGAAAAACAACCAAAAGAGAACTGGGCAGTAGAGAGGTGAGCAGGCTCAGGCAAGCCCTCCATGCACTTTGCAAGAAACTTCATTCACTAAACTTTGTGTCTCTTTCACTACACTTCACTTCCTTCACTCTGCTTTTCCATTTTTCTTCAGTCTTTTCTTAGTATTTTTATAAAGCACAATGTCAGCTCAACCATACACCTCCAATCACTTGATTTGTTTCTCGAATCCAGGAACAGCTCCAGGGTTACAGTCAACTCTATGATTTGTCCCGGTCTGAGAGGTCAAAAGTACATGAGCTGGCAGTAACCATGGCAACTGATGGGCAGCCTCTGGACAGCATTGGAAAGATTCTGCACGTTGCTGTTGGACCCTTAGACCTTTCTGTCAAAACTGTGCTTCACGATGCAGTGGCGAGAATAGTGTCTGCACTCAGGTATTACCTCTCTCTGTTGACTTGTTAATTCATAACATACTGTACAGAATAGAAGTCACAACTTTAACACACAGCATAAACTGGTACACACAGCACAAGTTGATATCTCCAAACCTTGTCAATAAATATGTAAACAAGAATTTCCTATTAAGAAAAGTTTAAAAAATTTGACACATCCATGCTTTCTTGTACATATCAATAAACATGTACACAAAATGTACTATTAAAAGATTTTCATGTTGTCATGCCATTTTGTTTATTTTTAATATTATAAAAATTATAGCAAAAAGGAAACGTAAAATTAAGCAAACTGAACTAAATTAAATGTAATAAAAATACGTAACTCCAAAAATAAAATACAGTCCATAACTAACAACCAAAAAATATTAACTGAATAGTATTCATAAACAAAATGGAATGTCAGCAGTACTTAATTTCCAATTAAAAATCTAATTTATACCAGGTCTTAAATTCATGACCCCTAAATTTTTTGTATTTCTTTGATGTATTAAACTCTTGAAGAACTGTGAGAAGTTTGTGACCTAATTATAAAGCTGGAGATGAGTCAATTTGTTTTTCTTAGCATAATCATGGAAGCAGGAATTAAAAGCTGGCCACAAAATCTGTCCACAAATACACCTTTGAAGCTTGAAATTTAATTAGGTAACAGTTTAATCCATAAACACAACTTGCGCTGGTCTGTTAAGGTCTTTGCATGAGTAGTGAAAACCCTGAGTTGACTTACATACGTTCAGTTCCTCCTTGCACATTGAGTTGCCTTCAGTACACATGGTAAAACAGTAGCAAGCGTGCGGCAGGCTGTAAGCTCAACAAACTGAGATAAGTGATAGAATTGGAGGGCAGCTCGACTTGTTATTGTTTACTGCTCTAAAACTCTGAGTTCCGACATCTGGGCAGTCAACAGCCAGGCAGCAGATACTCCACCCTGTGGCAGAATGTCATATCTGAGTATGACCAACATTCCAAGTTGTTTCTTTTGAATAAATCTGAAATTTGAAGATTTCCCATCCTGGATAATGAACAAATATATGACGCTTATGTATGAGAGAATGGTATGGACCAGCTGATAAAGCACTACATAAGAGGGAATGAGTGACTGATAAGCGATTTTTATTGAACATCACCCACACAATGTGCTCCAAGAGTCAGAAAGCTTTAAATCTTATCCATGCTTCAGTATCTAGTGTTTACTTTTGTGAATATCAATTGTTTTCATTGGATTTTAAATCACAGATACTATTGCACAGTTAGGCCCCTCTAAGCCTTGAGTTGTTCTGAGATCATTTAATCATAACAAACTGATGTAGGTTTGTGTACTGTATGCTACTAAAAATAGCACCCAAAGGGGCAAACATAACGAAGACAAGAAAATAAAAATGTTAGTTTTTGTAATTCTCCTTTTCCGTCATTTTAAGCATGTTTAGATGGTACAATTTCAACATTTTCACTTGCACAACTCTGCCTCGAATCTTTCCTGATGATGTATATCCAGTATGTAAATAAATCCGTTTTAATTGAAAAGAGCACAGTTTATCCAAATCAAAAGGAGCCTCAGTGACATACGTACTGTATATTCTAAAATATTGAAGGCCAACAAAACATACCACCTACCTGATCTCAGTTGGTTGCTATCTAAAAATATACTAAACCATTTATTAGTCCTCTTTGGGCTCAGCATATCTGTGGGAAAAACATTGTCAAAATAAATGTCTGAAGTGTTGAATTGAATGCACAGTTGCTGCCTATGGGAGCTGGGCTCACAGCATTTTATTGGTATCATCCTGCTGCCTGGCTTCAAAGGGAACGGGGAGATGATACGCCTGACATGTTTGCAAAACTACCGGGTTTTAGGGTTTAAGATAAAAAAAAAAAGCTTAAATGGTTTGCTTATTTTCACAGTGGTGTTTTTACTGTTTGTCCTTCATCCCGTACCGACAAACCACTGAGCATTGTTTTGCTGATATGGGCAGACACGTATCATTGAGTCATCTGATTGGTTTGATAAATGAGTGCCAATCGCCTCACTTTACTTCTGCCTCATTTCCTGGTTCTTTAAGTCTGCTCAATAGTGCATGATGTTGATGCTGGAGATGATACCAACACACACACACACACACATATCACTGATAACCACACTCTTCCACTTTGTCTGATTCATTACCATCTCATAATTAATGCCACCTGATACAGCTGTTCTTTTGCAGATCTTTCTTGGCTTTACCTCCCAACACACTCACACACACTGTGTGTGTGTGTAATATGTCCTGAGGACAAATTTTGATTCAGACCTATCTTTGTGAGGACCTTTCAACCTTGTCTGGACATTCTGGCTGGTCTTCACAGTTTTAAGGCCTTTTTTATGGTTAAGACTTTTCAGGTTTTAGGATTAAGGTTAGATTTGGGTTTAGGTTAGAGTTAACGGTTAAGCATTTAGTTGTGTTGGTTAAGGTAAGGGGCTAAGGAATGCATTATGTCTATGTGTGATGTCACTAAGAATGCTGCAGAAAAATATGCGTGTGTGTGTGTCTGTTGTCGCAGGACTTTCTCGAAGCATTGTGTCTGGCGGGTATGAATGAGCCGGTCTTGTTTCTAGCTCTATCTCATAGTCTTCAGTGTAGTGAGGCAGGAATACCTGAGGCTCACACTAATGGCCATCTTTTGTATCTGTCAAAACTCCTCTGTGTTTGTCTGCCTTTGAAAAGAAAATGTAAGTGGTAAATCACAATGGGAAAAAAAATGCTGCGTCATCTCCCTGCCCTTTGCCTGATCTTTGTATGTTGTGTGCATGAACTGTACATTTACAGTGGATATGTATGTAAGTTGAGTTGGGGGAAATCACCCTTTTCACCTTTCTGTCTTTGTGAAAAATGGCTGTCTTCCTGCAATCTGCAGTACACTCACAGACACACATGTTTGTGCAGCTATTCATGTTAGGACACTGCATTGACTTGCATTCATTTGGACAGCCAAACCCCACACCCTTATCCAAAACCTCAACCACAACCGGTGAATGCCTAACCTAAACCTTCACAATTCACATCTTGCCTTGAACTTTTGCTTCTTCGAAATGAGGTCCTGCCTCTTTTGGACCATGATTTGGTCCCCATGAAGACTGCTGGTCTGAAAGAAATCAGTATTTGTACTAGAAAAAGCCCTAAAAGGCAACAAAAATGAGTGCACACATACACACACTTCCTTACTCACTCAGTCACTCACTGCAACATATTCGACAGTCTCACCAGGAAACACATTAATGATGCTGTACTAAAATCATTATTAGTTTTTTAAGCTCACCCACTGAAAAGTTCCATTCAAGCTCTAACATATTACTTTGTATTATAAAAAGACCAATTTAATTAACATTTAATTATTGCAACTATTATTTGATTTCACCAACAGTATCAGAGAGCCTTTGGGCTTATAATGTGGCAGACGTTTTTTTTTTGTAAATCTTTATTTTCGGACTGCATTGATTGTAATACATAAACACTACACAAAGCATATAAAAAAGCAGCTGCAGGCTTTTGCGGTCCACAGTTCTAGAAGTTTATGAAATGTTTTCACAAATGGGGAGAGGGTGAAAGTATTTTGAGGAGAGGTTCAGAAAAATAGACGAGGCCTTACTCTATCATTAGTTTGACACCTCTACACAATCTGGATGCAAATGCTTCACATATTTTACCCGGTTAGTCCATAACCTGACAAAGAGAGAGAAAGCAATCCCCTCTATAACATAAATATCATTTACTATATTTATCCATTCTTGTATTGTGGAAGAAAGGTTTAATTGTCTTTCTTTCAACAACTAGTTTTTTTTTCAAAAGTGTGTTTATTTCAAACATTTAATTGTAGCCTAAGATTGATATCTATTTCTATTATTAATTAAACTTTATTTTGATGTATTGTGCTAATCCTGTTTTGTACTATTTAGTTTTCTACTATTTCGGGTCCTGGAAGCCATGGTAACCATTCTTGTCTTCTGAAAGCTCGTTCCTCCACCACACTGCCAAACTTTTTCCTAATTTTTGTCAATATTGTAGCAATTTCAAAATCCTATCTATATTACCATATTATGTAAGATGATTGTATTGATGTCCTTTGTTTTTCAGTGGAGATCCAGAGACTCAAACAAATTACTCACAAACCCTTCGGGTCCTGGAAGCCATGGTAACCGCTGTGCACAACAATGTCCAGAGTGGGTAGGTTGTCTGAGTCTACTTGCACTGATGCACAAACTATAAACACACTTATTTTACTTGTATAATCTTTCTCTTAGTGACATTTATTGCTTTCTCTAAACTGAATTCTCCTGTTACAGCAGATTTCAGATAATGTGATACTGAGCATATATGCATTATCATCAATGTGTTATCAAGTCTTACACTGAATCACCCAAGCTATTCTCATTACCCTGCTCCTTAATTTGCATGTATTCAGAGTCTGAAATTTAAAACTGATGAGTATCAAATGCCAATAAAATGTCTGTCAGTTAGTTGAATGAATACCAATAAATCGTCTTAATCACCTGCCAATCTGTTTCTGGCCGTTAGCTTTTTATTACTTTTTTACATGACCAAGCAAATTAATGTACGACAATACATCTATGACAAAATGGCTGCTGTACTTGGGCCTAAAAGTATACAATTTCAGCTTCTTCCCTTGATGTGTGGATAAGGTTTGCAACTTTGTTTATTCTAGAAAATGAAAAATGCCCATCACAGTTTTCTAAAACTTAATTTGACGCATTCATATCCTTTATCTCGTACAACCAACATCTGAGCCTTACGGAGCTTTCGTTTAGACACTTAATCCACATCTGAGAAGCTGGCTTTTTTTTGCATGAAAATTGACTTTTTTTTTTTCAATTCTGTCCTGGAGGGTTTGCACAAGGACATGTTTGGAGAAAAAAAATAAACGTAATTTTAAGTTTTGGTATTCTAAATGGCATTCCTAATGAAAGTGCTCTTATTTTATTTTCACACATATATTTAGTATTTTATACCTGCAACAGATGAGCAACAAAACCTTATATAGTCTACAAGTTTTAACATTTTTTTTTTTTTTAGAGTGACCTCTTCAACTTGACTGTCTTGTCTATTTATTTATCCCTCACCTCATCTGTCTCTCTCCTGCCCCTCTAACCTTTCTCTCATAGTGACAGTGCTGTGACCTCCGATGACCTCCTGGCTTGGCTCCGTCCATTCTGTGGAGAATCTTCGCTGCCAGTGCGGCCTCGGATCGACGTGCTGCAGATCCTAGAGAGTAACTTCAGCCTCCGAGACAGTGACGTTCGTCTTTTGTTGCTCTACAGAACTCAGGCTGTTCTCAAAGACAGAGAGGTAATTTGCACAGCCACTCACACATGCACACAGCCATGCACACTCAAGCAGCTCTGAATCATTAGGATTCCCACTTGAGAAGCAACTTAAATCCCAAGCACTCCCAAACACAGGCACTTGATCTGAAGGAGGCTATAGATGTCTGTTTTTTTCTTCTTTTGGGTTTTCATTTCTTTTCTCCAATGTCATCACTTCAAATATTGTGCTGTGCATTTTGAAAAGGTACTAGAAATCCAGTGTTTTCTACAGAGTCACATTCTGTTTGTGCTGGGAGCTGCCAGCTTACCTACTCAGAATGGTGAGGGTTGATTTTTGATTGCGATTTGCTGGTGAACACGCATACAACATGCTCTCAAGCGGTGTTTTGATGCATCCATGAGATTTGAGTACCCACCACCATCACATTTATCATGCCTCGTCAAAGAGAAGCATGTCCACCACTCACATTGGAGAGGTTAGTATGGTGAATAATTTAGTATGACCCACAACAGGATGCTACAAAACTGGAACAGCCCATAATATTCCCCACATAAACCAAAAAGAAGCTATAATGTAGGTTTTGTCTCCTCACTATTTACTGTATACCAACGCACCCTAATAGTAAAACATACAGGCAGATAGACATGATTATAATGATGTGTTGTGGTATGTGATGTCACTGCTGAAATAGGTTTATGGTGATTGAAATTACATTACGTTACATTAAATCACTTTAATAAAAAAAACAACAGTAGCATTCATTCATTATTCTTAAAGGTTTCATGCATTTCTTAAAGGTCTTGTCTCTGTATTTCTCACTAATGGAGATAAATTTATCAGTTTCAGTCATTTTGTAAATGTAAAACCAGCACATATCACACATTGTAAACATTTACACCATTAACAATTATTCTCTTAAAGTATGGAATATACTGCATCCTCGTATTTGTAATTGTGTCTCCGCCTGTTCCCTCCTTCCTCCCTAGTGAAACCTACCATTGAATGGCTAGTCACTATGTTTCCTGAGTGACTAATTAATGGCCCAAACTGGTTAATTAATGTGTAAATGTATGGGCACAGCCGTGGGCCATTGTCAGCACAGGTAGACAGGTGTGTGGGCTCGGACTCTTTAACTAATTGGGTGCACTCCCGACATTTGGCAGGCTCTGATGAAGTGCACACACGCACATAGGCACACTCACACACAGGCAGGCACGCACATGAGCTCTTAAGGGAGCGTACACTCAAGGGATCAGTTAATTAATCTTGTGAAAGAAGTCTTGGTGTAAGAGCGAGACTCATTTTAGATGAAGTGCCACTTTCTCTTGTGTCTCCCTAAGGCAACCAAAAGGACTTTATTTGTGCGAAAAGGGTTTTTGTAGCCAAATGTCTCATTTAACATTGATTAGTCTTTTTTTTTTTTATTTTAAAAATATTTTTCATATCCACATCTGTAGTGACACACACATTTGAAGCTGTTCACATTTGCTCACTCTATTATTTATTACATTCTGCCTCCTAATTAGAGCAACACTTCATTGTTTCCACTGGCTGTTGCCCAGCTGAAAGCTATAGCACAGTAATCATGTTGGCTTGGCTGCTATCACCTGTAATCTGAGCTGGCTCTGGTGGCAGCATGTTGGTGCCCTGAGGCTGTGCCACAGACTTGGTAGTGCCCCTCTCAAACCTCATTATGTCAGCTTACTGCCTAAAACAGTGTAAGAGTAGTGGGAAGTGGTGGGGTGGCAAAGAGGGAAGGAAAGAAGTTGGTATTGTTTCCCTTTGGTCCCACAGGTCCCTAAACTAATCAGCGCAGCTCTGTGACTGTGTCCCACAGGCTACATGATAGACACACATTCACACATAATCACACAAAACCTCTGTATCTATCTTCACACCACACACACACTCTGTAATACCCTGCACTGCACACTGTAAAACCTGATGAGTTTAATTGTTTACGTTTATTAACAATCTTGGGTAAATTGAGTTACAGTACTGACTTGTTTTATTAAGATGTGCTGCACACTCACACAGACCACCTGCTGTCATTTCCCTAACAAGTGTGCTGTCAAGGGGTGGTTTGTAAAGAGAAACTCATATCAGTCATGTGTTTAAGCTGGAGTTTCTTTAATCTAAATGGCTGTATGCATGCATGACACATCTACCCTCACAAACACACGCACACCCAGACACAAACATCTATGCACATCTTCCTGTGCATTAAGATGCATACGCAGACTCACACATAAATACACTACCTGGCCAAAAAAAGTCACCACCTGGATTTAACTAACCAAATAGTTATAGATAGATAGAGCCTCATATTAGAAAATTACTGCATGGGTGATTATCTTTCAGCTGGCAACAAGTTATTTAACCCCAACTGATGCAATGAGTAGATTCTCATTTCTTAACCAACCATGTCGAAAGACACATCCTGTGGTTGTAGTTGGTCAGGTCCAGGTTCGGCAACACTATGTGCCCAAAGAATGGGGTCAGCTCACTACCTGAATATACTAAATGACCAGGTTATTCCATCAATGGATTTTTTTCTTCCCTGATGACACGGGCATATTCCAAGAAGACAATGTCAGGATTCATCAGGCTCAAATTGTGAAACAGTGGTTCAGGGAGTATGAGACTTCATTTTCACACCGGTCCAGACCTTAACCCCACTGAGAATCTTTAAGATGTGCTAGAGAAGGGTTTGCTCTCCCTGGATGGAAGACACTGGATGGAAATAAATCTTGTGACATTGTAGAAGCTTAGCGAAACAATTCCACAGTGAATGCGTGCCGCAATCAAAGCTAAAGGTGGTCAACACTTTTTTGGGTGGTGACTTTTTTTTGGCCGTGGCAGTGTACTGTTTATATCTGCTGTCTCTGTTTTAATTCAGAAAACAGAATTGCACAATAAGACGCAGAAAGAAAATGTAATTGGTTTTTAAAGTGACACCCTACCTTCTTTTTCTGAACATAGTCCTGTCTCTGATGTGAAAAGTGTTGACATTCACCTCTCCTTGTGTTCTTTTCCAACTCGAATTCTTCACTGTCAGCAGTACTGAAAGGCCATTGATGAATCAAAAGATGAAAGTAAAACATACTTCAGAGAGCTCTCTGTTATTTTTTATTTCAAAATACAAAAAAGGAAACAAATCCTTCCAAAAGATTAGTAGTGTGTGATTTGATGAATGTGCATAACAAAAATTAGTTCTTTGATCAACTGAGAGAGGATGAGGCATGATGAAAGTACAGGCATTTCAGTTAATCGTGTAATTATTCAGTATCAAAATTGCTTTCACCAGTACCTTATAATATGCTACAAAGTGTCGCTGATAAATCACAGACATTAAACTAAACTGGCATTATATTTCAATTTTTTTCTCTCTTAAAATCAGGCAAATGATTAATAAGGAAATCTGCAGTTGGATGGGGATTCTGAAGATGCACTTTCTGAATCAGCTAACGTGTAAATAAACTAAAATCAGTTATTAATGAGAAAGCTAGACTGGTGTGCTGTGTTGTTATGTTTTTACTGCTACAGATAAATTTATCTGCCAAAGTGACTTGACCTTCACTTTTGCAGTGCAGACAGCACAGAAATTGTGATATTCTAGTCCAATACAATCAGATTGGGTTGTTGGCAATTTGATTTATCTTTACTCAGCTTCAGTTTTGCACTGCATTTTATTTGGGACTCCCTCCACCAGCTCTACTTTAGTAAGTAGAAAATGTTGCTCCCAAGATTTTAAATGGATTTGAAAAAATTTATTGCACAGTTTTAAGGCCATCTATGGCCTCCCTGTGTAAAACCTCTGATTTATTAACCTGGTATGTGCTCAACTAATGAAATCTGCAGATAAAGACCTGCTGGATACATGCATGTCATAGTTGGTACAAGGGTGACTGGGCTTTCACTATAAGATACCTGACAATGTGGAACTCTGCAAACTCTTTGGATAATTCTTATAATCTTTTTGTTGGATTATTTTAATACTGTTAAAAATTGTATTTCTGTGTTTGATTTTGCTTTCTTGTAAAGCATCACAAAGGGGGTCCACGGTGTATCCAGCCTTTTGACCTGTGTCTGCTGGGATTGACACCAGTGGCCTCCCAACCTTGATAAAATGGTAGATGATGGATGGAGGGATAAAGCACAACATAACAACCTTCTGTATGTATGCCATAGAGGTCTGACATAATGCCAACAATTTTTGTTTTTAATTTTTTCATCAATACCAGTATATTAAATACAGTTATAATAAGCTCAGGCTTGTGGATCTGGCTGACTAAAATAATTTTAAAGTACTATCTCGCAGATAGTTAGATGATAAGACTGAGACTATTCTCATGTCTGTTGCCTTAATGTATAACTAGTTATTTTAGTTTAACTGACCTAAGCACAAAGACTGGAAACAGGAAGAAACAGTTAGTTTGGCTCAGTCCAACAGTTCACAGTTTCCCATCAAGTGTTTTCTAAAACATATTAATTGACATAATCATGTCATTTGTTACACCTGTTTGTTATGTTAATTTCCTTCACAGCGAAAGCTTTTTCACATTTATCAAGCTAAGTCATTTATCAAGCTAAGTCAACTGCAATAGCTTTAAGTTACAATCCAAACATGTGAGTTAGAGATGCGTGTGCTGCAGTTATACCCACAGGTCATAAAAATCAATATTTCAGAATAAAAGCAGATGAGTTGCAGTGGGTTAGATAATGCAGAATTAATGAAGAAAATATGAATCTGTACTTGCAGAATCTACTGATAGAAGCTCAGTGAAATATCAACCATTCCTGATCTCTAAACTGAAGGAAAATAATTATTCTGAATGGGTAGATAATTATATGCTATTATATGCATATATAATTATATGCATATATGCAAACAGTTTAATGTGATAGTAGAGCTGAACTGGACATTACTTATAAGTGTGGTATCAGTCTTCTTATTTAACTCAACCAGAAAGTATAGGTATGTCCCAAAATGGCAAACTATTCCTTTAAGTAGAATTGAATTAAGTTAACAGTTTGTTATCTTGCAGCTGCTGTTAGAGCTTCAGATGATCAATGGCAGCTCATGCAGTAAATTGTGTATTTAAATAATACACAAAATCTGCATTTGTTATCTGTTCTCTGTTGCCGCTGTTGTCTAATTAGCTGCCAAGATGCTGTCTGATCTCAGACCACAGAGCTTGCAGCCAAAAGTAAAGTCATATACCACCTAAAAAAATGAAAAGACAAACACAGTATAAAGCATCCCTACCATGCTCACTTCCACATGTGCAGGCCAGTTATAGAAATATTAAGATTTAAATTCAAGGCGCACTATCTGTGATTATCACAACTGATTTAGCTCAAAAATTATTGGCATCTGTTTTCCTGTCCCCAGATAACCAGGCTGTGTGTATCTCAGGCTGCATTGTGTATTTCTACAGATCTGATCCATTCACTCATTGCCAGCACTTTAATGTCCACTTGGTGGTTCTCTTTTTTTGTCAATAGAGACAATGAGGAATACAGTAACAATATTAAACTCTGGTAAATGTTAAAGGACATACAAATAAGGTGAATACTTCGGAATGTGAGTTTGCCTATGCAAGTGTGGAGCGCTAATGATGTGTAACCTTGTGTTTGCATCCTTCCATGGAAATGCAACACAAAAACTATAACTTTGTCCCTTATTGTGTTAGGATCTGAGGCGTAGGGTTAAGGAGCCTCCTTTTACCCCGTGTTTCTGTCTATACATTCTCGTCCATATATAGTGCTATTTCTGTGTTAGACAGCCAGGCAGACAAACACCAACTTGCCAGCCTGTGATAGAAGATGAATACCATGATGATGGATGCTGTTTGGCTCAGTGGTGTCCAGACAGGGTCAGGCCGGGCCATGTCAATGGAAAGGCCACTGCATGATTCACAGTCAGTGCATTTCACTCATACACACACACATATGAACACACATAACAGCAGTGGTTTAGAGGGAAATAAAGATGGAGCAAATCAGGAGAAAGGTACTGATGAATCAGAGACATAAATGATGATCGTACTGTATCTTAACACACAATGGACACCCTAAAAACTGAAGTATTAATGAGCCCAAAGGAAATGCTGACATTTTGGTATGATGGGGAGGGGCTGTGATCGTTGTGTGAACATTGTTACCAGAGTAGAGGCAGAGAGGGAGTGAGAGGTGTAGCCTGAGATAGATTTTGTGACTTCATTTTGGATGATTAATCATAACAGTAGGGTGTCCAAATGTCACCACTGTCACAAGTTGACAGTCTGTTTTGTCAGTTTGTATGGCTGTGTGTATGTATTGTGAGTTTGGCCTTTGTGTCACTAATAACAATACTTTTATGTTTTTTGTCCATGGCATTTCATGGACAAAAAGGGGACAGCTGGAGGCAAATACTTGTGTATGTGTGAATACATGTACTGATGCTGCATGACTGCGTTCATACATGCAAGTGATGCAATGCCTTCTCTTCTGTAGCCTTGTTTTATAGTGGGAAAGATAATAATTACTGTGCTAATTCCCATGGTAGTGATAGTGTAAATGCAATGTTCTCATGTGTGTTTGCATTCTAAATGTTGCAGAGCACATAGCAAGGTTGCAGGGACAATCACCTGCATGTGCGTGTGCACAGGCACGACAAGTCATCATCTGAACTCATCAGGAGTGATCGCTGATTCATGCTACAAGCCCCTTTCCCCCTGTCAATGTCACGGATCATTTGCTGCGGTGTTGTTGGTTTTGGTGCTGTGCTGTTTGGCCTTGCAGCATGCCATCTATCTAATATGGATGAAGTGAGTTGTGCCAAGCAGAGCAGACCATGCACACTGTGCATTATAGTTGTTCTCTGTGAGCTCCCAGCGATGGGTTATGCAGCTTACCTAACCCACATGTTAACCCCAACCCAGCCCTTTTTCTACTTAACCTAAAGCATGATTTCAAGGTATGTTAATCTTTTTCTTCTTACAATTTTCTGTTGATTCAGTTAAGTTTGAATTCCAAGGCATGTTTCCACTTGCGTTTTTGACAAAATAACCAATTTTTTCCCCAAAGGGTGCTGCCCTTTTTTTCTGATGATTGGTGATTCTTCTTTCTGATCACATCTTTCAGAGAAGTTCACCTAGGATACACAACTCTGTGACTTTACCTACCTCCATATGGTGGTATATCTTAAATATACTTCCTACTCTTCCTTTTTTTCCCCCATGGACACCCATATTTTAAATTCATGTCATCACTGTGTGATACACAAACACATCCTCTCTATTTAATTACTAGTTCATCACTCCTCAATTTGTTTCTCTTTCTTTAATTGCACCAATCATTTTTAGACACTGTGTAAAAAGGGATGAACACACAGACAGATCTGATGAGGTATTGTCCCTACAGATATTGTGAGGTATTTAAGAACATGTCTATATTATAAAATTGTTTCTGCTTCTATACACTTAATTTCTGTACATTCATACCTAGGTACCCCTCCATAGAGCCATATATCCTCCTGGCTGTAACTTTAATATTAAGACTGTATGCAAACCCACGGTGCCATGATGAGCCATAGCCTTGACACATATCCCAGACAGACAATGAAAGAAAACACAAAGAATTGCACAGATGGATGGTACAGAGTTTTGTTTTTATGACAATATTTGTTTGATATGACAGAAATATAAACAGAAACACAAGTGGGAGTGTTGTTCCCTGACAGAACAATGTATTGTCATTAGACCCCCGTAGTGCTCCTATACACACACTCACACACAGACACGTTGAGTTTTTCCAAAAGGGAAAGTTCAAAAAGAATTGAAACCTGGAAGAGAACTTCAAGAGTCGTCACACCAGGGATTGTGTGGGGGATAAAAAAAAAAGAGGACAGAGCTTTACAGAGGTGAGGGTCAGGTGGAGGGAGGAAGCTGTGCAGAGATGCAGAGAAAGACTTGTCTGATTATAAAGTGAATGAGCCTGGACTAGAAGAAGAAAGAGTTATACAAGACCACAGAGAGGCCAGGGTCTCTGTCCCAGTAGATGAATAATAAATGTGATGAGGTTCAGGAATCTTATGACCATGCTGTAATGCCACTGGTCAGGGGTCACTGTCATGATTGAAAAGCCCAGCAGTTTTTCCTTCATTTTGTTAGCTTTATACTCAGTCTACAAAGTCTAAATCATATTGAAGTAGGAGGTGAGAAGAACGCAATGCATTCCCTATGGCATCATTTTTGAAACATATTGATTAGCTTGCACAAATATGTCTTAAACAGTGTTTGTACTTTGTACATGTTTCTCACTCAGCTCAATTCATCTCCCACACTCTGCCAACAGTCTATTTGGTGCCTTGGTCTTGTTTTGGTCATAAGAAACAACAAAAAGGATAGGATAGCAATACACATACACAACTCAGAGCTTTTAGAATAAAGGACATACAAAAGAGGGCAAACTCCTTGGAAGAAATAGCTGCAACTGGAAAGTAATGTGATGTCAAGTATGCATATGTGGAACGCTAGGAAGAGGTAAACAGTGTTTATATGAACAGAACCATGGGCATGAATACACATGTAGAAATGCGTACAATCTCTCTGTAGACACAGAACGCATAAAGTGACACCCAGCCCAAAGACCCTCATTGTGTTAGGATTTGAAACCTCTTCACATTGCCTCTTCCTCTCCCACTGTGTATCTGTCGACTCGCTCAACTTAACACAGCCTTAAAAAGGTGCCAGTAGTCACTGACTGACTGACTGCTTGTGTATTATCCACTAAAACTGCTAGATAGACACATACTGTGGGAACACTGAAGTGTTTTACATAGGTTGCAGTACTTGTGCAGTACTTCAACAATAAAAATATACAAACAAATACATACCCAAAAAAGTATCAAAATCCAGTTTGGTAGTCTGTTATCGCTACTTGATTTAGTCAGGATTTTTTTACGGCTGTCCCACAGTATGGCCCATCTTAAACTAGGTTTGGACGTGTTTTTGACCAGTGAGGTGAAATATACCAGAGTGCAATAAAATAGGAAGAAAACAGGGGATCTGGAATTGGAGACAGACACAGACAGCGTAAATGATGAGAGTGGGCAGCTCAGAGAAGAAAGAGGAGGAAAAAAAAAGAAAAAGGTCACACCACCGATAGATGTTTTTTTAGACACCATAATCTTCTTTTGGCGAGATTTTTGCATAACTTAAATTCTTATCATAAACTGAGCTCATTCAGCCTGAGCAGCAGCGCATGCACACTTAGATCTGTTAAAACTGAGTGTAATTTAAATGATGCATTTAAAAGTAACCCATTCTCGTCTTGAGTGGGTTAATATAATCTCTTCAATGTTTTTCCATGAGTGTATGCACACATTATTTGATATCATCATCTTTGCTTTGTCTTGCACCTCCCTCATTTGCCTTAATATGAATACATGTTTAAGGTGAGGTTGGAGGTAAATTTGATTACATTAAAACATACTGTAAAGGTGGCTAGTGCATGTGTATGTGATTAAAATACTTGTCTATGGCATCATGTATGCGGGTGTGTGACAAGTTGGTTTCAAGCTACATGCATTTTCCTTCCTCCTAACCTTGATCTGCTATTTTCTTTCTAATGACTTAGTTTTGTATCTCAAACTCCTCTATCTCCCTTGTGGAGTGCACCGTTATGTATATGCAAGTTTCATGTTACACAATAGAGAGAGCAAGAGACAAATTCAGGTAGTGATAAAGAAGCTGTATTTGTCATTGCGGCTGCAGTATCTCGTCATGTCATACCTTGTATGCACTAAAACTGTGACTCTGTGTTTGTTTTCCACAGGCGTTTGTCTTTATCTTTGTGCTTATGTTTCCCCTGCATGTTTTATGTGTTTCACTTTCAAGTCTTAATAAACTCCCTAACCCCCTACACACCCCGAGGCTTTGCCCTTTTACTGTTTTCTTCTCTGTGCACTCATTTTGTCTGAAACCTGCACTCTCTTATCATCCCCGCTCACTTCTCCAGCATCACTCATTCTCTGCCTCGCTCCCCCCGGTCTCTCTGTCTTCCCCTGTGAAGTGTGCGACCTCTGCAACTTTATTCTGCCCATCGCTGGGGACATTAGCCAGAGCGGGTCAATGAATATTGATGAGCTTATTCACAGCTCGCTCAGTAAAGGGCAGACGCAGAGATCTCTGGATCCCACAGCTACACTGGCATTCCCAGTCTGATACACTGGCATGCCCACATTCTGTTCTCTCCTCCTCCTCTTCTGTCCTCCCTCCCTCTCAGGTCAAGGACCGGGGTAATTGCTAAGTCACAGAGAAGATTATCAGGCGTATCCGTTGATGGGGGCGAAAGTTCACTTGTGTTTTACCAGCAGCTCATACAAATTCAGGAAGAAACAGCACATCCTATCCTTCACTCAGAAAGGCTAATGAACGCTTTATCTTAATTGGTGCCATGCTCGCTGTGTTGTTGATATTCCTAAATACTCCTGGATTCTGAGCAAATAAACAAATCTTCATTAATCTTCATTAAATATAATTTCTACAATTTTTTCTTATTTCTTCCTCATACGTCACTTTAATTTCTATTAATTGGACATAGATAATTTGTTAAAAGGTATGTATGCTGTATGTAATTATGGAATGTAAAAATTGCAGTTATAGCATCTTTACTGCTAAACAATTACATCACACATATCACGTAAAAAGCATAGTGCTGCAAGGATGAATTCAATACATACTCAAACGCTAACCCTGGTTGTCCCAACATAAAGCTAATTTTGTGAGTTTTTCATGTCCAACAAGATTCATGTCAAACAAAAGTTTGCATTACCTTAACATAATGAGTGAAGCAAAATAATCCTCAGCAATGACTGCAACTTTTATGATATTTAAAACCTAAATGTAATCACCAGATGTCAAAAGCTAAAGTTAGCCTATAAACAAATTAAACCACTGTTGCATGACTTCACTGTCGCCAGCAATGAGCTTCCAACAGCCTCCAACTTTTAATTTGATTTTCCACACTTACCTCTAAATCCTTTCTTTTTGAAGCTTAACTGTAAACACAAAAAAGCTATAGTAACAAAATGCATTGTGCTTGTGTATACTGCAGATTCCCTTGCCCACTGTAAAGATTATCCAGAGGCAAAGTGCAATATCTGCATATTACAGATATTATACGAGGCAATGATTTTGTGTGCCTTAAAAGGAATAGAATGAACTCTGTATAGCATCTAAGCCAATCTTAAAACTTTAAACCTCTTTTCTCAGCGTGACTGTCTCTGTTGGCCCTGCTTATTTTTGGAAGGCATTATGGGTACATAATAAAACATTTACAGCTGATTGCCATTTTGGCTGGACGTAGGAAAAGTGGATCAAGTATCTACATTTCTAACTGGCCTGGCACCTGACTCCCAATCCTAATGTTGGTGTTAGGGCAAACAAAAAGAATCAAGATGAACAAAAGAATTTATCTTTTACATCCAACAGTCACAACATTTTAACATCAAATAATTTGTAACAAGTCACGGCAGTCTTTATTGTAAAACCTGAAGAAGGAGCTGGAGAATGGCCATTTTAATTTAGCAAACTGACACCTTTTAAATGATGAAGTTGACTCTGGAGCATTTTGCATGGCGTGATAGTTAATAAAGACTGCTATCTTCCATTTATCCAGTGCATTTGAGAGAAAGGTGGAAGTGACAGAGCTCACCGACTTGATTGGCATTGGTAATAAGATGTGACGAGTGAGCGGTAGAACGCTGTCAACGCAGAACGATAGAATCACCGATCATTACCCTTTCCACCACAGTGTTTTGCACAGGGGTGATGCTTTGTTCACCACATACTTTCATGAGACGGCCACAAGGTCACTTCTTGTCAGTAGCTGTGAAGGCATGTGTTCTAGGGCCACATGCATAAACTGTGTAGATGGGACTTTTCTTTGTTCCATAGGTGGGCCACATTTCCCATATTTCTAAACTCTATGAGCTAGCATGAGTTCTGACATGGTCTTTTCCATGTGTGCACAAAGAGGGGAGGGCGTACACAAGGAGAGGGAGGAGTTAGATAGTGGTTTGATTGATGCATCACGATCCAATTATTTTGTTCGAGCTATTCATTATGAGTTGGTGGTGTTTTTACAGGTCTGTCCACTCCACAGGTGACTGACAAATTTTATTTTTGTGACAATGCATTAATTAATTGGTTATGATCGCGGTGTGAAGAAGATTTTAAGTAATACTGTCAAAAATGCTCCCCCACCCCACTTTTAACAATCAGCAGCACTGATTTGTGTCCCAGGGAAAATGTTTAAAGCACCTATTCATGTTCAGAGTAATAATGACAGCAGATCCAGTTTGATGCAATAATCTCAAGTCTTACAACAAGTCCTGCTTTTGAAAACAACCCACTATTGCTGTATACAGTAAACCTTATTCTTCTGGTGTTTGTGAATACGGCTATGTAAAAAAAGGTGCATCAGATACTGCACCTAACCTACACCTAAGTTAGAAGTTGGATTTCTCATGTTTTTATAATGACTGTAAATATAATCTGACCTGTATTGTAAGTCACCTGAATATTATAATTATGTATGGTTTAATTTAGTTTGATGAAAAGTTTTATGAAGTGGCAAACACAAACCACCACTCATTATCTGTGATGTCAATGGAAAAAAATGTCTTTACTTGTTTTGACACTGCCTCAGACACCAAGACCATGTCTTACTAACCAGGACTGGAGAAAGTATCTCATTGTACAGTAAGTGGGGTGAAAAGTTTTAAGCAGGCCACTACTTTAAACATTCTGACTGACACTTGAATCCCCCAGTTTTCACATTAAAGCTCTTGATTCTGTTCCATGGGGTAGAGACCAAATTGGTTGCTAGTTCCAAAATAACTGAGGGCAGCAGATACATGTGAAGTTTCACAGTATATGTGTTCACTGCCTGGCCAAAACAAAATCATAAAATTGAATCTTTTTTTTTCAACTGATTTTAGTTTAATTAGGGCATGCATTTCCTGTGGCATTGTTTTGATAAGCTTGCGCAATGTCACAAAATTTATTTCAATCCATAGTCCCAGTTATGTTTTTGTCAAGGTGGTTTTGTTTATTTATAATGGGAGACTTGTAACAGTGCTGTAACATTTCCAAACCTAGACCTGACCAACTGAAGCAACTCAAAAACATAACACTACCCCAACTGGCTTGTACAGTAGATACTAAATGTAATATAACAGTATGTGACTGTGGTTTTGGCCTGGCAGTGTATATTAAATTGTATTTTCTGTGTTAGATATACATTTGCAAATTATATCTTTCTTTCTTTATTTTCTTAAATGGTATGGTGTACATTAGTATTACATTTGTATGGTTATTTATCAGCCAAACCTTTCAACTTAAGTAAAAATATTATATTCATTATATGTAAAATTTAAATAAAATTGCAAATACAAAAAGAGTGACTTCAAGTGGTTTTGTAGTAGGCTTGCTTGGCTGCAATAAACAATAGTCTGCTAGTTATGGAAGAACAACAAAGGACAAACAATAAACCTGTCAGTCCATCAAGCCTCTGAATGACACCCACTGAAGCCTGACATAGTTTATTTAACCAAGAATTTCCCAATGATAATTACAGCCAGAGTCTTTCAGTGCCATGGACAGCATCTATTTAAAGACAAGTGACAGTGCTTTACCTGTTTCGAGAAATCAGTTGAAAACACAAGTTGTGAGTTGACAGATGGAATGTTTGCCAGTCAGCACCTTTCAGCAGAGTGGTAATTACTCAGTGCCGCTCTGATGGGGTTTGACCTTGAACATTTTTTTTTTCAGGGAGGTATTAACCATGGAATTTCAACTGAAAGCAGGTTTTAATGGAACGAAATACACTTTTAAAATCCAATTCCTCTAAAGAGTTTTGAATAGGTTCTGTTGGATGATTTGACTTACCTAGCTGATGGGTTTTACCTGATATAACATCATTAATCAAATAATCAAAGTGACTAACTTAACAAAATGTCTGCTTTACTCTCTGTGTTGGTCTGTTTGTTTTCCCATTCGTTCCTGTAGGACATTTAAATTATTAAGTGTCTTTTGCCATTGTTAATCAGTACTACACAGTTACGGTATAAAGACACAAATTTATCATCTTCATTGTAAATTAATGTATTATTAACTATGTTATCAATATACTGTTGTAAATATACTGTTAACCATGTTAGTATGAAGTTGTTTTACATTTGCATTCTTGAGTTTAATTGAATTTAAATGCCTGAAGATTTCTAAGTGTCTTAAATATGCAAATTACCATTGTTGTTGACAAACATCCTTATTGTCCACAAATAGAAATACCTCAAAGTCTAGTTGGCAGCTCAAATCATTGGACGTACTCCCTGAACGTGTGTTCTTGAAGATTGACTGAATATAAGGGCATTCTACATTCACACACATCTAAAATTATCTACCGTATTGCCTCCAAGTGTCACATGTGTGTTAAAAGCACTTTGAATTCGAGGGACTGCTAGAGTGTTTTGATGCCAGATTATTTATTCAGTAACAGAGTTTATTCCTTTTGGAAAGATGGCAACATGAAGGAAATTATTTCAGCAGTTCACTGGCATTTAGCTGATTGTTGTTGATTGTGCACCTGCATATCTGTAATGTTATACAGTGGGTGTGCATGTGGGTGTGCGTGTCCTCCTCCAAAGCAGAAGCAGACTTGTGTCACTATCTCTCAGGGGATACCGATAACTCCACTTTCATCTGTCTAACCATCATTCGCTCACCAACACACACACAGTTGTGCTTTATGAAAAGAAAACACATCATCTGGACTTGTCCACCATGGTCTTTTTATACCTCAATCTCCATTTCTATCCCTTGCTGAGCTGTGTTTATGTATATGTTTGTGTTTTTTCACCTACGTGCCTTCAATTTACCCCAAAGCTGCTCCTGTGTCTCTCTGTCTCCTGACCCTAACCTTAACCTAACTCTAACCTCAGCTGAACTTTAAAATATCTTTACCGTAAAATGTAGTAATTTGTTTTATGGGGGACTTTATGGGATTTGTCCCCATAAGGAAGACAAATCCCACAAATACACCTTCTCTCCTTTTCCCCATCTCTTTTATCATTACATGCTGATATCAGGGTTAGACTCCATTGCAGTTTTTAATTGGTGGAGAGATTGGCTGTCAGGCTGCACAGGCTTTTTTTGGGCAAAGTACGACACTCTGTAATTGCTGTTCATCCCATAGAGATTTGCATGTGATTGTGTTCTTGTTGCTTCGTAAAACTTGCTATCATATTTTAGCAAATCAACTTTGTTCAGGAGGTTAAAGGACCAAATTAAATCAAAAATGGTCCTTAGTGGTGTAGAAAATGTATTTATACACAGACACAGTGGGTGTCAGTGTAAGTATAGTAATGCACTCTTCACTAACCCCTTCAAAACTCATGTCACGAACTACACAATCCACATAATCCAACAAGGTGCACACAGGTTCCCCATATTCACTCACTTTTTCATTGTTCCCCGTGTTGAAAGATGTGGCAATAATGCAGCAACTTGTAACTAGGTCTAATGTTTCATTTACTTCAGTTTAGCCTACAAACTTGCTTCTGTGCTTAAATACTTGATTCAAATTCTAGTTAAGGAAATCTAATTAGAAGAATACATAGAGAGATAAGTCACAATTACAAAAAAAAAAAAAAAAAAAAAAGCAATACAATGTTTTTTTTCCTCATTAGGAAGAATTGTGAAGCTTCGTGTCTCTGGCAACAATAAGCTCCAACACCAGACCACCACATAACGAAACAGCCTTGTCCTTGGATTGTGGTTAAGAGTTAGTGAGTGCTCGTATTTCGAGTAACATGGATATGACATAAAAACAAGATTTAAGCTTTGTTTACCTTAACCCCAATTGTATGGTTAGCTGAAGTAATGTTACTTGTTTTTGTTTTTCTCAAAGTATTTTTTTCCCTTTTAAGGTTAGAAGAAAAATTGATTTATGACAAGCACAAATACATTTTTTTAATAGCATTCAACTTAGTGCAGAAATACTACAGAACAAATGGGCATTTTCTTTACAATCCATTGCCTGGCAGAGGAAGTAAAAACGGGCCTCCAAACTCTTTAAATGGTGAGTGTCACTCTTACTTAAACCCTTTGCATACCACTCTGAATTGCAATTTGATAGGTACAAAGCTTGGGAGGCCTGATGTGTCTAGTTGCATAATGAGCAATGAAAGGAAGTTTGCTTTTTGAACTAGAGGTTTAGTAAATGATGAACTTGGGGAAAAAAAAAAGAAAATTGTCCTCAAGCAGCAAAGTGGTGAAAGCCCATTTAGGATCTCACTTTACAAATATGCTGTTCCATTAACATTTATCCTCCTGTCTAACTGATGGATCTTAGGCTATGCAAACAGGGAGAGAGGAAGTGGAATTAGAAATGGAAAGCAGTTAGATTAGATTAAAAACCAAAAAGAAGCAATATAATACAAAAGATGGGTAGGCATATGCATACAGTATGTATCGTACATGTACAAGTTGCTGATTGACTCAGAAACTGATCTAATTTGTCAGCACTGCTCTTCTAAGTGTCATAGTATTGACTGACAACGTCTCTTCTTCCCTCCCTCCTCCTTTTGTCCTCCTACCCTCTGCTCTTTGTACAACACCACAGAGGAAATGTTGATTTAAATCACTTGGCATAATTAATCACCATTTTCCCAGAGATTAAATAAAGCCTCACAACCACATAGTAATTGGCAGCAGTTTAATCTGTAGTCTACTATAGGTGAGTTTTGATGAGAATGTGTGCGTTTTGCGTGTGTGAGAGAAATGTTGTGTGATGTTGGTATTTATTTGAAATGAAAACCATGTGTATGTGGATATGTCTGTGTGGCTCTGCAGTTTGTAATGTGTCATTTCCTTATGAACATGTAGCATTTTCAACAGATGTGTCCATAAAGCCCGCAAAATGCTCTGTATTTGTAAGTGTATTGTTCAGTATTCAGAATTCATAACCTGGTTAGGCAGTAACAATGATGAAAAGGCTTTAGGTTGTCGTTTATAGTCACTGGCGGATCTGAGAGCTTTAGATTACACTAAGGGCTCTTTACAAGTAGTTAAGATTCCATTTCTGTTTCCGAGATGACCTCCATTTTCAGAGGGTCCTGAGCTTCAATTTTATTGCTCCACTCCTCCCCATCATGCCTTATAGCACAGTTTCGCCTGTGCTTTTTTGCATAAATTAGAGGTTTATTATTATCACCTCCTAACCAGTAGGAGGCTCAGTTGGTTATTAAATACATCATTCCTTCGCATTCACCAGACATTAGTTATTCAATGAATCTGTGACCTGAAGACTTTATGGGCACCAGAATAAGAGCCAAAATTCATGTTGTCATATATGCAAAAATAAGTCATCTTGAAACATTTGTGCCTCCAGTTGTTGCCATGGAGCTTCCAAAAGTAGGCTCAATTCCCTTCTGCCTTCACAAGGACCTACACAGCACTTGTATCCCACTACTGTGGTTTTTAGCACATACAGTATACTTTCCATATAAGATTTGTTTAGGAGCTTTGTGATCCAGTTATGTAGACACAACATGCTCATGCAGTGCTGTGTCTATTGTGACATTGTCCTTGTAGATGTTTATGTTTAAATTAGATTGTGTTCTTTATGGTGATAAAATATCACCAGGCTTTATATACAAATCCAGTCATAAATTTGAGATTACCACTGAGGCTGAAACTATGTTTTATGACTCTGGCTGCAAGTGATGTATGTGCTGTGTTACGTTTGTGTGTGTATGTGTGAGCAAGAGAGAGCGAGAGACAGGGGCTGTCTTTGCAGCAGCCGTGCTTTGGCAGGTTGTAGTTTTCCCCTCAGAAATCAGCTGCTCTCTGAACTGTTAAATCACACTAGAAGTCAACCTTTGAGAAGAAAATTAATTACTTTCCCTCCGCCTCCTCTTCCTTTTCTCATTTTTTCCACATTAACCCCTCCTTCATTCCTTTTCACACTCTTTTCTCACATCTCGATGGTGCTTTTTCTCATAATAGTGTCGAGTGATTTCAGCCACATGTGACATTTAGTTAGACTAACACTGAAATGTGCTTTTGCAAGCGAGGCCTTGTTCTTTCCATTTGCTTCCTTATTTCAAGTTTGAAGGCTCTGAGACTGTGGTATTTACTATAGAATAACAGAGTGTGACTGCACAGTTCATTCAGGACTCTCATTGTTTTTCTCACAGACTCTGCTGCAATCATTAAATTGCCAACTTTTTTGATTGTGCATTATTTGAAATCCATTTAAGTACTGTAGGTCTCCTGTTTCTCTTGTGTTTGTGTTAAATAGTGTCTGATGGAAGAAGAAGAAAAAAATCTCTGAGTTGCACTCAGGATTGTCATATTTATTCATGACAGTAAAATTGTAGCAGCATTTTAATTGAATAACATTTACTTCATTTGTGCTTTATTTTCAATGGCGTGAGGATGTCTTGGTGACATATATTATTTTGTGTGTTTGGGGTGTCTCATCTCTTTGCTTCCTCTTTTCTGTCAGGTCCAAATAGAAGATGTAGAGACCGAGGACAAACGATATACTCTCTTCCTGGAGCTACTGAAAGCTGCTCAGAAGTGGGAGGACTTTCAGCTTCTCATGCTCCTCCTACAAGCATGGCCACCTATGTTGAAAGAGGAAGTGTGAGTTATTTTTCTTCCATTCTTTCAAGGTTAAAGTTATCATTTGTTGTTTTGGAAGTGTGCTCATTTATAATCTTGCTAAGTTAAATAACTCTTCTTGTAAGCACCTGTGGTACAAAAATCATTCACCTGCCAACAAGGAGATGAACAGCCATTCACACAGGCAATTTAGAGTTTTTGGTTAACCTCTGCATGTTTTTGGACATGTGGAAGAAAACCTGAGAACCCAGAGAAAACCCACACACATGCAAACTCTGTACAGAAAGGCCCAGACAGGGACCCAAACCAGCAACCATCTTACTGCGAGGCAATAGTGCTAGCCATAAACATCGCTGTGTGGCCCACAAAAAACATTTCAAACCCATGTTGGCAATTCATTAGCAGCTGCATAAATTTTACAAATTGACAGATGTATACAAACATAATCATACCTTGGTGAATAGAAACTGCAAATGTCTTTACAGATTGTGCACAGAATTGAAACAGTGAAGCAGCTGACTCACTTTCTGGCTTCCTCACCTGTTAAGTTGGTACAGATGCTCTCAGCATATTCACAGCCATCAGTATTAAAGTTAAAATGAGTGCTACTCATAACTGGATTTTTAATTTTTGCAACCCAAAGTTTGCAGCGGTTCAGCGTGGTCTGCATGACGTAATTGTTGCCTACTTGCAGGTGATTTCTCGGAACCTCTGGCTGTATAATTTTAACATTGATTTGGATGTATGCCAGCACCCCTAGCGACTTTCTGTGGAGAGACACAAAGCTGAGAGCCTAATTTGAATAGTTTGGATTAAATCAGCCTCTTGCCATTGCTTAAGTGATAATTAGTGTTCGTTGGTGCTTAATAATAAACTACACAAACTATCAACAGGGTTTTATTTATTAGTTGTCTCTATGAACAGATAATATGAATTTAAAATTGTCAATGTGTTTATTGGAAAACTCTTTTTTTTTCATTTCAGCAAGAGTGAAAGTTTTGCTTGTAATTACTCATGGGCATGGATTACACATTGAATTACAGAGTTTGAAATTAATAGAGGGGCTTCACCAAGCTTCACCCAGGCTCTGGGCTTTTGGATCAGCTGGTGTCTTATGAGCCAGTGTTAGCAGTATTATCGATAAGTGCCTAATGATGTGATTGCTCTTCTCTTGCTCCATTGTTCTCAATTAAAAGTAAGCGATACTCCGAGGACCATTTAGACAATGCAGGGTTATGCTGTCTGGAGTTCATCCGTCCGGCTCAGTCAAAGCAGACTGTGTTTTGAACTGTTTTAATCAGCATTTTGAAGTAGACTTCAACTCCAGCAATTGTTAGAAACTTGCATGGATGTACACAAAGCTTTCTTGAGGTGACTCTAATACTCTGGTGACTGAGTATGTTGATGAACATAAGCATAAGCAAATATAAATATATTCATTAATATGCATAAATCTAAAGGACAAACAACCTGTTTAACACGATCTTCACTCTTTTAGTCTTAGTCAGACCCTGACACACACTTTCAGGATCATGGTTTTCAACAATCATGACTTTGTTAACCATGTCTTAGACTACATCAAACTAGATAAACTACACAAGCAAAATAAAAAATGGACATACTAGTTTTAAGCCCTTTATTGATCAAATGTCTTCTGGTAGTGAAGGTCTTCAAGAAGAAAACTTAATTTTGATTTTTCATACACCTGTTTGCCTTTGCAAGCAAATAATACAGATAATTGATTTCTCAAAATCACAGTTTTCTCTTTGTATTTACTCAAGTCAAGATTACTGTAGTCAATCTTGACATGATTTCAAAAGGTTTTTTTTTATTCAAGATAGGACAATAATCTTGAATAATCTTGGAATGCTGTTTACTGTATGAATTATGTAATACAGTGGTTGTCAAACGTTTTATACCAAGTACCACCTGATAAAATATTGAGCTCTTGAAGAAACAATATTACCACCAACGTTAAAATACTGTGGGGTAAATAGACTGAGCAGGAGACAGGAGGCAGATTTATTCCCAGTAAGATAATTTGCTCTCTCCTCATCTTCTTTCTCACGTATACATCAGGCAATAGTATAGCAAAATTAGATAAAGATGGAGTGAGAGGTATTATTTTGTTGTAGATATTCGTTTTATATGCGCTCTGGTCAAAATACCTCAGCTCCACTCCGATGACATACCTAGGTTTATACAGTAGAGCAGTATTTCTGATTTTCCTCCAAGTAACACCTGAGGAAGCTTGTGTATCAATGGTGGTGCACGTACCACGGTTTGAGAACCGTGGATGTTCATTCAGTAATTGCCTGCAGGAACTTTGTATGATCAATAAGCAAAGTGGCATCAAAGCGAACTGTCCTAATAGTTCCATAGGTTCCTGAGGTAGTAGGTAGATAACCATACTGGACCTACTACCTCAGGATGATGTATGAGTCAAGACATTATGACTCAAGAGCTAAATTTGTAATTCATCCTGTTAAAATACATGGAAGACTCTTCAGTTCTTGAATGTGGAATAATTTCCCAGCTTATGAAGTTTCATATGATCTACAGTAAGAGGAAAAAAAAAGGAGTCTGAGTGAGGAAGAAAATGCATGGAGGTACTGTAAACAAAACAGAATAAAAAGTGTCATGTCAAAGTGTGAAAAAAGGCATATTATTACATGTAATAAAATATAGATATATGGTCTTTGGGCTACTGAGAAGGGATGTTTTATTTTAGAGCACATTCGGCAAAGATGCAAAAGAAGAGAAAGGATTAGGTTTGGGCAACAGCCACTTCAAGTTTTCTTCACCCCCCGGATTTCACTAACTCTTCTCTGACTTAATGAGTGTAGCAGCTGCAGTCAAAGCACCAGTGCTGGGACAGTCGATTATAATCATTTCCTTTTCCTGCAAACTGAGTTCAAACTCAACCACTCATTATAGATTTGTTTTTTGTTTTTTGCTGGTCTCATCGTCCTCATTTCAATCTCTCAATATAATTTGCTTCAACATACTCTTTAAATCGTATAAGCATGAAATTTAAGGCTGATCTGTGTTAACTATGCATTTTATATTCAACAGTTGCTGTACCTGGCACTCGTTATGTGGGACACAAATGCAGAATAATTTAACCTCAAGTAGCTCCCTGAAAAAAGTGAAGACCTGAGGGCGTTATCTTTTCCATGGTTAACCTGACTCAGCACTCTATGGTTAATGTACAGTATGTGTGTGCAATTATGCGTGTGTGCATGTGTGAGTGTGTGTATTTGTGGTTTAGGGTAAGGATTTATTCCAGTAAAGCTGCAAGAGGCTGTGTTGGGAGCTATACTGAGTGGTGCATCTCAAAAGCTTATCCTTAAGTCTGTCTGCATAAATTGAGTCATGATTCAAAGCACGAATGGGGGCTGGCTATGACTCACACTGCACCCTGTGACAGATTTGGCGAGAGCTCAGTTGTATTCAGCAGTGCCTCTCTGTTCCTCTGGTAAAAGCACAGGATGCAGCCATGTGCCATCGGTGCAAGTGGACTCTGTTTGCTTTCATGGCTGCATCATCTGAAGGTGAAGCAGCTTGTCAGAATGAGACACTCCAGTAGGTGCATGGAGTACTGGTCTTTCCACTGACAGACACACTGGAGCATTGCTGTCTCTGCTTCATCCCTGTTTGCAAACTCTCTTTATCAGTCCCTCACACATTGATACTTAATACATAAACACTTAACAGAGCCTCCCCCTTTTTACAAACCTATTTAGCCTTCACCCATTTGAAAATGTCTAGTGCTGAACAAGTAATGTGAAACAAAGCACTCAGCAAATCGCCATGGCTGTAATGCATTTTTTACATTTCATTATTTTATGCCAAATTTAAACAATTTTAAAAAAATACATGCAAAACATGTTGAAAATTGTTCATATGTCTAATTTATTGTCCTTGCATTAGATTAAAAAAGTAAATACTGGACTGAAGCTTGACTTAAAAGTCACATCACATTAGCCAAATCTGTCAGATAAATCACAACTGGATATTTTCCCCATATTGTTCAGCCCTAGTCATATCAAGGATAGAGCTACCACATCATCTTTGAAAGCATAGCATACCGTATGTTCATTTAAGATTCCTTCTCTCATCTCCATTCCTTTTTTTTCCGTTCTTGTGCTATGTTGACACTTATTTTTGGACAACTCAATGCATGTTTATCCTTTACAAAGGTTGTTTGCTACTTGTTTCGAACAGAGGAGTGTAATGTTCTTACAAGGGTTCAAAAATTTTCTTCAACCTGGTCCATAACCACTAATGTTACTGTATGCTTATATATTTGCCATTATGGCAGTTATAGTCCTAATACAACCAAGATTTAATTGAGAGATAGAGTCTTTGTGTGGTTTCCAGCTTTTCTGCCTGATATGTGTTCATAAAGCTCATATAAGGTCATCCTTCCTTTGCATCTTTGGTTTTAGCTGGCCTTGGTGTTAGTCACTTAATGCGGAGTTCGTGCTGAGGCACTAGCAAGGAATTGAAGAGCTCATAAGAGTACGTAAACAAAGTGACACTTCTCATTGCTGACAGCTGTTCCCTGGTGTTCTCACAGAGAGGGAGACTATGCAGCACGTAGTTGTTCAATATTAACTGCAAGAGATTTGTGGTGAAACATTGTTCCTCCTCATTTACACGTCAACATCAGAATTCATTAGATCATCCGCAAACCTCTGGATGATTCTGTCTGTGTCTGTGTCAGGCTGTGATTTGATGCTGTTGTTCAGATGTGGCTGTTTTATGTGTATTTACATTATTTATCATGTACATTTTCCTGTAGCATGGTGTATATACAGAAGTAAGCTTCTGTGACATTATTATTCATCAGGTGACAGGACTGCAGAGTAATGAATGAATGATTATTGTGGTATTACATGCTGTGGCATTTATATTTTTAATAAACTGTACTGTGTGTTCTGGTAGGATTGATATTTCATTTGTATACACTATCTAAGTATGTGTTTTCTTTGGTTCAACTTTAGAAAACACAGCAAAACACACCTTCATATTGACAGCCCTGTCTTGCTCTTTGTCTCTAGGGCAGAGTCAGAGAGTAACCCCTGGGTTGTGCTGACCTCAGCCTTGCTAACACACTGCCAGGGGTCAGAGGGCAAATTAGACCTGGGTCAGCATATCGTCATCATGGTGCGGACTCTCTATAACACCAAACACAAGCTCCCTGTACAGGTAATCTTTTGTTGTGCAGTATTTTGTGTGTTTGTTGGAAGAGATACACCATCTTGTTTTCAAATCGGTCTTCAAACACAAACACGGAACATGAAAGTTAACAAATAAATATTGAAAACAATAACAACAGGAGGTACATTTAAGGTAAGCAAACAAACTCTTATAAACACAAAAACGGTGCAGTGTCTAATCATGATGATTAGTCAAATAAAAGATAAAAATACCTACACCAAGAAAAAAACAGAGAGATTTGTAAAACCCCTGCTCTGCTGCTGTATACACACAAACGCTCCCTCAGTCTTGTCGGATAGTATGACTTGACAGAACCCATTTACAGATGCTGAACGCAGCAAACAAATAATGCTGTATCGTTTCTGTCCACAAAGACTTAATGGAAGAAGTGTCGCTGTAATGCAGTGCCACCGTTGTACCACTATCTCTATACAGGAGCCTAAAGCAATTAAGCATGTAACCCAGGGCAACATGTGCTCTCGCTGTACAGTGCTCTCTATAATGTACCATAGGCACTAGCCACTCTTTGATATCTGATGGCCCCTAATGCTATTCATGCCCTGCTGAGCACCATGGACGTAGTAAGCCTTATGCCATTCGATATGTATAGCTCCAGTTGACTGTGATATTAGTTTAGTACAAATGCTATTCTGTGTGAATAGGCCAGTGTCTGCCTGACTATCTAATATTAGTGTGGGAAGGAGGTGGGAGGTGGAGAAGGAGGCCTTTTACTCTGTTCTGAAGAGCTTTAATTTGAATCCGCTGGAATGAAACTGCCAGAGCATGGGGGAGTCAGATTGCATTGTGATATCCATATATTACTGAATGGGACTGCAACAGGGCTGCTTGTCGTGTGTGCGTGTTTGTGTGTAGACCCTTTTAAAACTATTATGTGCCTGTTTCTGTGAAGTGTATACTCATCTATTACCATTCACTTTTCTTTCCCTACTTTTTTTCTTGCTGTCTTCTGCCTTAATCTTCTTTTGTTCTTCCTCTTATGTGTAACTCTGTCCTCTGGTTACATTTCGCTATTTTCATCTCTCTTTTGGTTTATCTGTCTCTCTTTATCTTTGCCTTTCAACCATTCTTCTGCTTATCCATCAATCCACCCTTTTTTTGCTCTTTCTGTCTCTCTCTCCAGTGTATTAAACACATAGCCACACTGCTACTTCAGAACCAGTCCAACCTCCAGCAGCCTGCGCTCAAACTGATGGCTGAAAGTGGTGATGAGGAACTGCTGCAGCTGACTCTGGATCAGATCAACAAAATGACAGTAGTAAGTGTGATTGGAATGGAAATGGAAACCAAGTGGACTCAATTTTGGAAAGAACTAATGACTGCAACTGGTGATTTTATTTTGATTAGTAATAATTCAAATTAATAAATGTTAAAAATAGTGAAACAATCCCACTGAAATCTTCAGCTTACTTTTCTTTTTTCAATCGACAAAAAGCACAAATCTTAATTTTTCATTAATATAATAAAGAACTGAGAGGGAAAAAACTTGTACTTGTAAGAGGGTGGAACCAGAAAACTGTGATTTTTTTATAAGCAGTCTGATTTTGTACAGGAGTAGCTAAAATGATTAAAGATCTTTACTCTTCAATGATTAGAAAAAAATTCTCCAAAATATTTTGATATTCAAAATACCCAATCTTCATCATCTTGCTAAGTGTCCTTTAGTTTTTGGAAGCCTAAAATCTGATGAACCAGTAATCGTTTGAGTCTGTGTGGTCTGGTCTGCTCTACTCTACTGCTCTGTCTGCTGTTTCCCAATCAGATAAGCTGTTGTCACAAAGTTGGCCTCTCAGACCCAACAGAACCCTCTTATTGGTCCTGGATCAGATAAGAGAAAGCCTCAGTATTAAGTAACTGAAATCCCATTAAATGAAACCTTAAAGCTCCTATATGGGTACACTTGAGCAACAGGCTTCCACAGAGAAAGGAGAGCTAAAGGTGGTAAGAGAAAAGATATGTGATCCAGATGTGTGAAGAGAAAATCAAATGGAGGAGGTAAGGGTGTTAGAGAGAGAGAGAGAGAGAGAGAGAGAGAGAGAGAGAGAGAGAGATGGGTTGAGGACAAAGCAAATGTATGAAAATGTGGAACTGACCAAGACTGAGTTAGAGAGGGCAGAGCATGACAGAAGAGGGGTGCAACAGAGAAGATTAATCAGGGAGAGATAAGGAGTGGTTTTATGAACTCAGCACGACAGGATATCGTGTCACACTGCTTTGAGAAATAATCTTACCTCTGCTACTAAGAGCTGAATGTTCAGGGGCATGTTGAGGGCAACACTGAGCTTTATTCCTCTGCAGATAACACCAGGAGAGACAGAGAAATTGTCGTACATCTAATATATCTGATAATGTGTTGGCTTGTCCTCACTGTGGAACTGCGTGCATGTGGCTATGGGTGTGTATTTGTCTGTGTGTGTGTTTTCCATGGTGTGTTTGTACTGGGTATACTGTATTTTGTGATTGTTTTGTTAAGTAACGTTTTTTCACTAAGTCTGTTTTAAGTAGCAATTGACACTAATGCTGTGGTTTATATGTATTGTCGCTGAATTTTATAGGGTTTTTGCTATTTTTATGTAGTTAGAGTTAGTTTTTTAGTTTGTTCTTTTATGCTGCAACACAATGGAATTTAAAAGTATAAACATAATTTTATATTTTCTTCTATTTTGACCTTAGTGACTAAAAGTTAGCTGATCTACACAAATATTTATTGGCAGCTAGACATGAGCAGAAGAGTAAATCAGAAGCGACACACCTTCATAAACAGAGGTTTAAATTATTTAGCTCTTGATTAAGTACACGAAAATAACATTTCACATATAAAATTCAGTCCAAGTGATTGAAAAATCTTATCTCCAAGCTCTGCCCAACTGTGTGTATGTGCTTGTGTTCTTGTATTTGTTACCTCTTTAGGACCTTTTCTGACATAAACACTGACCTTGTCAGGACCAGTAGTTGTTATAGAGACATCAACAACTGGTCCTAATGAGGTAGGAGGTAGAACCTCATACCTAAGGGTTACATTTAGGGCTAAGATTTAAAATGTGGTTATTTAAGGTTAGGGTTGGGCATTAAATGGTTATGATTAAGGTTAGAGATAACCGTTTGTTTAGGCTGTTTAAAAGACCTTAAATCAGTGGAGTGTCCTAAGAAGAACAGCTGCGCAAACCTCTGTGTGTGTGTTTGAATGTGTGTGCGTGTGAGTGATAAATAGAGGAGATGCCCTTGAGAGTGCAGTGGGAGAAAGATTAATTCTGGAGATTAGTTTCTAATTAAAAAAATAGTTGACATAAGAAGTAAATGAAAGAAAGGTAATTTGTTTGGCTATACCTGTGTGGTGTGTTTTAATGTTGCTTTGCTGCAGCATGGCGAATAGGTAGTCTCAACTCTGATTGAATGTGATATGGATGGTTTGAAATGTAGACAAAGGAGAGAAGGTGTAACGGATAAAGGGCTTTGTATTGTTCTTAATGATATAAGACTCTATACACTGAATAATATTCAAAGATTTGGCATAGGCATGCAGGCTTAATTTCTTTTCATTGGTGGGCAGCACAAATTTTGCCCTTTCCTTTCCTCAAAGTCACTCTCCCACAGTTTCTTCTCTTCTTGCTCTGCTCCTCATTGCTAAGATGTATGAGCTGTGGAGGAGCAGAGGGGAGCAGGGAGTCAGGGGTTAACATCAGTCTGATTAATGGGAGACAGAAATGCCGGCTGATAGGAGCTGTCCTGCCAATATGAATGAGCTGTCAGTGCACCGTACAGCATAAATACTATGATCCTGCTAGATATGCATGTGTGTTTGCACACATATGAATTCATAGCTGCAGCATGCAGGAACTCAACCAGGGCTTGCTCAGTGAAATATAGCATGCCTTGTATATGACATAAATACAAATGTGGTTCTGATTTATAATTGGTGACAGGTAATTTTCCGAGCTGGAAAAGACTGAAGATTGTAATTGTCAATAGTTGTTGCTCAACTAATATTAGTTCTGTTACCTAACTGAAAACTACCCTTTCTGCTTGATAAAGATATTGTTTTATCACACACAGACTGTTCACTGATATATTTAATCATAAGTACCATGGGAAATTAAATCAAATTATTTTTCTATCATGTCCTGGCTGAACAACAACAAATCATTTCCTGTGTTCAAAGCCAGAATATCACTGGTGACACAATATCTAAACACAGTTTTACTACGAAATACAGAGAGAATTGTGTGGAATTCATGAGTCTAATCAGCATTGTGTTAACTCATTTGACAATGGTTTTAAGGCAACATACATTTGTTTATATTTAAAAGTTACGCATTACAGCTTTAATTTTAGTTTTCCCATGTTCTGTTGGTTTTGAAATGGCTTCCTTTCTTTCATTGTCAGAAGAGCCAAAGCTCATCGGACCTCCCATTTTTGATCAGCTATTATTAAACAATCAATGTTTATGACAAGGTTTTGCTGATCCATTAGTTCATCATTTCACTGCTCCACCTTTTTTTCTTCCTCCTCATCAGCATTTGCATGTACCACTCGTTTTTTATTTGAATAGGTCCTTGTCTGTGTTTGTGGGTCTAATCAGGTTAAAAACCAATTCAAGGCCTCCCAAAGAAACACAATCACATTGTCTATCTGCCCAGTGAAGTGAAGACAACAGGCCTGTTTGTGTGTGTGTTTGATTGAGTGATTATGTGTCTAATTGCTTGTTTAAGTGGGCTTGTTTACAGCTTTGGTGCCATATTGGACCTGTTAATCTAACTGTGTTTGTTTGCAACTCAGTGCGTTGATCTCTGGTTTGCTCACTGTGTGTATGTGTGTTTCTGTTTGCTCATGTGCGTCACAGCCGCTTTTATTTTTATTTTCTGGCTTCACTGCCTCTTCTTCTGTCACTTTCAATCATGTCCCACTGTAAGCAAGGACTGTTTGGTGTTGTGTATGTGGGTGCGCTTGTGTGCACCACTAAAGCTCAGGGACAGTTAGGATGGAGGGATGGGGGGAAAAAGCCAGAGAAAAAGGATGTGAAGAGAACAGAGGGATGGTTACGTGTTGTCTGGCATTCCAAAGGAGCATTATGATTTAAATGATAAAAGAAGGCTTGGCCATGAATTATGTATAACAAATTGTACGTGCATAGTAATTCCAATCAAGCTCTCAGCCAGGTTTAGCTCAGGGAGAGATGGGGGAGGAGAAAGACATATACAGGAAATGAGAGATGTGCATATCAAGAATAGAAAACAAGGGTGTGAAAGATCGACCAAATCAATCAGGCAACATTTAACGGCCACTGAAAATTCAACCTTGGCTGTCTTTTTATTGCTGTCTGTGAGACAGCAATAAATGAGCTGGTAATAACACGAGTGTGAGGAGAGTTGGACATCTTGTGGCTACAGTTTGATGTGTCCGATTTCTTTTCATGCTGCCATTCACTCAGCTTGCACCAGTTCTGAACAAATGAACACACACAGGAGGCACAAGATGGCTCTTGTTTTTGCTTAACTGAAAAGCCAAGACAAGATGTTTCAACATGTCAATGTTGAAAGACTTGAAAGGGCTTTTGTTGGAGCTCCTCGTGTCTGATGAGGACGACGACGACTCTTCACTGGCTATGTCTGGTCGGGTTGCAAAACCCCAGGCTTCGAAGGTGGATCAGTCGGGCGACGACTCCTCCCTCTACCCATGTTGGATTTAGACCTGCACAACTTGTGTAAACATGCCACTGCCAAGCTCAATATCTGTTGGCCTGAAGTCCAGACCGAAGCGGCAAAAAGCTGCCCAAGATAAGGAGGACTGATAGACAGCTCCTGCCAATATTCCCTGAATTACTGGAGGAATTTGCTGTCTCCTGGCGTAACAAACTGTACAGAGAGAAGCAGCCTGTGGCGGGCAGCTCTGTCCTGGACTGTGAGGGAATGGAGAACCACGGTCTCCGCGGCATGCCCCCAATAGAGTTGATGGTCTCTTTGCATCTCCACCCGAAAACATCACAGCCGCAGCCGTGGTCCTCCTTTTCTCCGGTCAACAGAGTGATCAGATTGAGCCAGCGAGCTCACTCATATAGGACTGTCAACCCCATAGCAGCATTTCTGCTGCGTTTTCGGCGTCCGGGTGATTGGTTCACTTCAATCAACCTCAAGGACGCATATTTTCACATCCCAATATACCCATCTCACAGGTAGTATTTCAGATTTGTCTTCCAAGGAGTGACTTACGAGTACTTAGTTCTTTCGTTTGGTGTCTCACTAAGCCAAAGAGTGTTTGTAAAATGCACTGAGGCAGCAGTGGGACCACTCGGTGGTGGTTCCAATGGGGCGCCTGCACATAAATGGGATGCAGAAATGGTAGGCTTCTCACAGGGATATGGGTGTGCATATTTGTTAGAGGTACAGCAGATGGGTTAGTTAGCGTGAGTCAACTTAACTTCTTTTTACATAATATCAAAATCAAACTAATGTTGCAGCAAGAGTCAAACTGCTGAGGTGTCCCTAAACAGGATGCTATTGTCCCTCTTAATCCATTGCCAATGACAATGGATTTACAACTGAACTTTACTCTGAATTCTGACATTAGTATACATTAAGTCAAATGCCAGTGCTCCTGTAGGAAACAAATTAATAAAAAAAAAAAAAAAAACATTTTGCAAGCAACTTTGCTTAGTGAAGCTTAGTGTGCGTTTTTTTCCCCCTGTGTGTTGCATTGCAGCAGTCATTGCTCGACTTAAAACAAAAAAACAAAAACATTTTTGGTAACAGTTGTGATTTCAGTTTAACATTACACCTGTAAATGTACTAAACAGAATGGCTAAGCACGTTTAAAATGACGATATCCGTCTAACTGCTCCACTGACATGAAGTATATGAGAACAAACTCATCATAAAAGTCATTTTGAGGAGCTAGATGAGTCGACATGTTAATCCCGGGTTTGAGGTCCGTGGGTGGAAATGGGAGCTGAGCTCCCATAAAGATAGTAAAAATGTAACGTGTAGGTTGCTGAAATATAAACAAAAACCTTGGTTTTAATTATTATTATATTATTTTAATCACAAATAATGCAGTTTTCAAAATAAGGAGTATAATTTAATAAAAGAGAGAAACAGGCTGACAGAAACTACACACAATTACACACCGAGCCACTTTGGTGCATTATAGAATAACGCGCACAATTATACATTATACTAGGCTATTGTGTTATGTGGTGTGTGTGTGCTGTCATACCTTTTCATATTTTTTAAAAAGAAGAAGTTATTTGTTGTAAATCTACCCGATATAATTGTGGGGGTGTTGTGTGTATTTAAGTAACTGCCTCTCTCTCTCTAATCTATTCCATGGTGTATGGGTGCGCCGCCATACCGTCTTATTTCATATTTCAATTAAATAATTGTTGCAGTTTACATGATACAATTTTGCAAGTAGTGGGCTGTGTGTGCGTTATTTGTCTCAGTCTTAGTTTAGCATCAATACTGAAAGAAGTGGGCCTGGCTCTGCTAAAACCAAAATTGATCTTTTTTTACGCTTGAGTTTTTATTCAATACAAATGTGTTTTACCATATTAATTAGTGAGTGTTAGAGATGCCGGTAAACGGCTGCTGGACGGAGACAAGCTAGCTGTTTTCCCTCGCCTCCAGTCTGTATGTCAAGATAAGCTAATCTTGCACTGGCAGTAGCTGAATATTTAATGAGGAGATATGAGCGTGGTATTGAGTTTGTTGTCTAACTCTGGACATAAAAACTATAAGTGTGGCTCCCAAATATAGTGAATTATTCCTTTAATTTCAGCCCATCAGTAACATGAAATTTTTTTAGAAAAAATATGATTTACAAATCAATTATGATGTAATTATTCCATCATATCAGATGATGTGATTCCACAGACAGATGAGAAAAGTCAAAATAACGAATTGTTACGCCCGTGCTTTGATAACCTTTCCCTATATACTGAAAAAAAGTTAGCTGTTAATTAAGTTGTTATTATCCTTGAGTAACGCTATTTAAAATAAGCAGAAAATTGTCCCTGATGTCTACAACCTCAGTAAAGAATATAACTTTCTCGTCCCACCCAATTGCCATTACTACCATACCACTATTACTACCATACCATACCACTGCATGCTTTTGTCTTGAAATTTGACAGAGGTGTTAATACTGTAAAAAAGGACAAGGTTATCTGCACCACTCTGATGTCAAGATTCCCCTCCATCACTTTGCTGTGCCCTCACATCTATTTTCAGCTCCACTGTCAATCTGTCTGACTTAAATCTGCTGTCTCTCTTGACACTGTCAAACAGTAACAGCCTGGCTGGTCTACCTGTGTGCATGAAGGGCCCACCGGGCCTTCTCTATTCTAAGATGGACCAGGAAATAACAGAAAGTAGTAGGTGTTTGTTTGTGTCCTTTTGCAATATGTACGGTAACCTGTTGTGCAGTGTATCAACACTGAATTCATGTTCACTAAATACAATGTATGTACACATCATGCAGCCCAAACACTCTACATATGATCATTTTCAGAATTTGTGTCTCCTCATTGGAGGGCACCTTTCTGTTACAGAGTGACATTAATGAATGATGGCATTTTACTTCTGAATTCTACCTGGAAGAACTCTGACCAGCAGATTTCATTGTTTCTCTAGGTGTGAGCCCTCATTATAGGCAAACGTTGATTGCTGCTGATTGCAGTGATTTAGCATACCCTCAGATGAATAATGTATTATTAATTAAAATATTAAATACAAATACAAAAGTATAAAGTTTACAGTTCACAAAATGTAATTAGTTTTAGTCGTCAGTCAGTCATCTGAACAATCTACCATGTTAATCCAGAATGGATGAACTCAGCATCTTCTTGATGGACCGCCTTTGAATTTGGCCTGGACAGTCTCTGGGCTGTGGGTGGTGCCGGGGTCTCGGGGTCTTCACCATGGGGATACTATGCTGTCCTGGGCATGGGTTCTACCAGCATCTGGGAGGCTATGCCCCACGGGGGAGTCGAGTGGGGCCGGCCCTGCTGCTCTTGTGGTGCTCGGGGGCTTTTTTTGGCTGGCTTGAGCCCTTTGTGACTGGGATCTGGGTGGGATTTGGGGAGGTGGCACTCCCAGTCGGAAAGCTGGCATCCTAGACGGCATTTGGACACAGTGGAGGCAGACTCTATGATAACATTGACACACAGCATATACATTACTCGATTCCTTATTTGTCAAGTTTTAAATCATTGTATGATATTGCACTGCAGCTCCAAGACTTCCACGCAGAACATTTGCTCAGAGCCTCTGTAAGAGGTCCCAGCCCAGTTGGAAGCTAAAGCTGTTAAGTTGTTTGAAGTGCCACTACTTGGTTTTAGTGTGCATTCTGCACTTGGAGACAGTTGGTGCACTTAAAAATGTATGCATCTAATGCTTTCAGTGCTTGTCTGCCTTTCTCCTCTCCAGCTCCCTCCCTCCCTCTCTCCCTCTCTCCATCTTTCTACATCATGTATTTTCCACACTCCCAAGCCCTCCGGTTTCTCTCATCTTTCATTCCCTTAATTCTCATTATGCGTGGCTGACCTCCTCATCCACCCCTGTCTTGAAATTCAAAGTTTCTGTCTGTCTTCATTCTGTGGTCCTTCTCTCTACCCCAGTGTGTCGTGATTCATCTGGTTCCATCTCTCACTGCGAGGGAGAAATTAAATTATTAGTCATGCATGACATACAGTGCTGTATCTCTGTAAGCGCTATAATGTCAACCGTCTGTCTTCTTTTCCCCCCATGAATCCAAATTTAAATTCAAAGTCGTTCAGTTCCAGCATATTTTTTATTGAAACTGAAACTATAAATCTTGAGGCACAGCAATTTTTCTTATTTGCTTGATATTTTTTTGCTGCAAAATATGATCAACAGCTCTATATGGACACATTGTCATTGCGAACACTTGAAATGTCTCTCAGCTCTCATGTGCTCAGTTTTGATCCTCTCAAGTGAAGTGATCACTTTTAAAAGGTTGATGTTTTTAAGGATGAATTGTCCTTCAAGGGAAGAGAAGTGGAGTGAGGCCAACACAGAGATGAGGGATTTTAGAGGTGAGAGGGAGAAATTCATTTAACTCTGTCCCTGTTCTCAACTACACAAGATAAATTGTGGAGCCACATTTATAATTGATCGGCCTCTGCTCCAGATGTACTCCAGTGGGGACTCTCTTGTGCCCATGTGTGTTCATAGATAATATGTGTGTTTATTTGAGTAATTGCAAAATAAACGAGACAGCAAACAGGTGAAAGATGTGGAGATGAGGTTAGGCACGGTCTGTCATCCACAACACTCCACTTCGCTACTCTGTGGCCTGTAGTCCACTCACTGCAGCCCTGGCTGTGTGTGTACTTATATTTACTGTATATCTTTGTGAGGTCCAAAAAACATAAAACTCTATCTTTGTAGGGTCATTTTGTATGGGCCTAATATCTTTAAAGGGCTTTTTCAGGGTTTTAGGCTTAGGGTTAGAATGGGGTTTATTTTAGGGTTAGGGTAAGGGTTAATATTAGGCATTTAGTTGTGATAGTTAAGGTTATGGTAAGGGGCTAGGGAATGTATTATGTCTTGGATGTGTCCTCTCTAAGATATATAAACAAGTTTTTGTGCGTTTGTAAAGACAAGTCCATCGAGATGGCCATAGCCACAGGGTTAACACAGGATGTGACCCAGCTCTCTGGCCCCATCAGGTTTCTTCAAGCATGTAACACTGTCATCACTCACAGACTCAAAATACACCCACTGCTCCAGAAGCTACAATAACTTGAAATCTAAAGACTGTGACTAGTAAATTTCTTAGGCTTGGGCCACACTGGATGTGTGAGCATTATGTCTGCATCGCAAAACATCCAGCTTTCATTTAGGCACACGCGTTATCCGATTAGAGTCTCAGATGCCTCTCACGAGTTAGCTGCACTGCTGTTCTTGAGAAAAGAGCATCATTTTTTTGGTCAGCAAGCTGCATGAAGTTAACAGCAACATTAGACGATGTAATCGATCCCATCATCGGAATTACTTTTTCAACAAAGCTTTTATTGTGAAATACTTACAGGGGCAGCTGATGCAAGATTTCATAGTTTAGAGTATGAATTGTGCATTCACTGGTAAGTCATATTTAAATGTTACAGCAATGTCAAAGGGAAACCCAATAGACATTCTTAAAGTGTAATGCATGTCTGCTGAATGACAGATGGTCACTTCACATAAACTGACTGCATAGAAAGCAAAGGTCTGGATGATTTTCCTGGCACATGTTCTTTGCAGTGGCTGGAATCAGGCAATTGCACTTGAAAAGAAAATAATTCTGACTGTCGCCACATGTCTGTCTCCTTTCTTATCGCTCCAGGAGACAGCTTCCTCCAGCGACACAGAGCTCCTGTCACTGCTTCTGGATGCTGGGCTCCTAGTTGGCTGTGTCTCTTCAGCCCTGTACCCCCTGCTCAGCTCCCACATGCTGTCCCATCAGCAGGAAGGAGGCTGGGATGTGGAGAAAGCGGCTGCTGAGCTGCTGGCGGCAGGCCATGGGCCCGAGGCGGGCTCCCTGCTGCTGGCCTACCGTGGAACACACCAGGCCCAGTTCACCTTCAACTCTGCCTTGGCTGTTCTCAGGAAGTGGCTGTGAGGAGTAAAGAGGGGCAAGCAGTTTGGACCACTGTGTTGAAGCAGCTTCAGGAAAAAAGAACAGGTTGAGAGAGTAGATGAATTAGATTGGACCTGAGATTTGAAGAAATTAGCATGAACTGAGATTAGACGTGATATCAGAATGTACCGCTGCATTTTATTCAGTAATTGGGTTTTGGGTTCATCAGCCGAGGATATATAAGCAGCAGCTGCCTTCACAGTATAAGTAGACAGCATTAATGATGAAACATCTCCTCAATTAGAAACACCTTACACTCGTGCGTTAATACACAAACCTTTGCTGTCTCTCAGTCATGAATGACTGTTCAGAAAAAGAGCTAAGCAGAAAAACACCGGCTCTTTGCCTGTGCGTGTATGTATGTGTATGTGTGCTGTGTTCTTTAGAGTCACAGCAACTGAGCAATAGCCGGGAAGCAGTGGGTGGATACTAGCTTGTTGTTCAGTGACAGGTTTGCCTCTTTGACGTGTCATTGTTAAACACACTGCCTCTGCTTCATTGTTTTCCCCCTAATAACATCTAATTAATTCCTCCTAAACAAATTAGACCCACAGCTGCCCTGCACCCTGTGTGTGTGCAAATGCTCAAATACTGTATACAAAGCACAGGCGCGCCATCGTTATTATGTAGGGCTAATAATGATACAGACTAAAAGTGTATGTGTGTGTGTATGCTTTGTTTCACCTTAAAATCTGTTCCAACCTCCTGAGCTGAAATAAAAACAAAGCTTAAACATGAAAAAAAAAAAATGATTTGTGTTTTCTTTTTAATTGTTTCCCATTTCTTTATGTTATTGTTTTGTTAGAACACAATTGGGTAAAAATGTCTGCGGATCCTTTGGGTGTGATTAAAAGCAATTCTTACTTTAGTTCCATCTCATAATGCACTCAAAGCATTTGCATTATAATTGCAACATTTTCTCATTGTTCCAGGATAATTACAGCTGTCTCGCTGGTGTGTATTTTTTGCTCGCCGTCAAATGCACTTTTTTTGTTGTTGTTGTTGCTTTGCAATCATTTGAAAGCAATTTTTTTTCACTCGTCAGCACGCACAACTCCATAGAGACATTGGAGCAATCACTTGCTTTCACCTGCACTTCAAATCTGCTGTCGCTAAAAGCATTTGTAATTTATCTCCCTGATAACTGCCAACAGACAAAATCATTTTTTGAGGAATTAGAATTGGGGAAAAAGCAGTGAAGGTGACTGAATTTTTTTTTTTTTTCTTGTGTTCAAAATGAAACTAATGGAGTGGTGCTGACTGCAGATAATCAGAGCTGCCATTTTTATTTAGTATGTTTACAAAAAGTAAACCTGCCCGGTGAAAGTTAAACATCATTTTAATGAATAGTGGGAGGAAATAAAGGGTTGTGGATTTTAATCAAGGCAAGATGAAAGATCAGCTTTTGTCTTTTCTAGTTACATTTTCATAAGATCCTCACATTTGTATAACATTTTGCTTTTGTATGATAATATTCACTCTCTTAAAGGTTTAAAACAAGTCATTATCACCAGCTTAGGTTAATGATTTCAATGCAGCTTGTTGATGATAACTGTAACTGTAGTTGTACTGTATGGAATCATGGCTCTAAAGCCTTTAAGGTCTATTTAAATCTATTCAGGCTGTAAGAATCGGATCATGTTCCTGCTGTATATTTGCTTGTAAACTTTCTCCTACTGCACTTGATCTCTTCATTATTGAACTCCATAATGAATTCCCTCATATAATTTTATAATTTTTATAATAATTATAATTTTTTTAGGGGAATTTTTCTGCCAAATTCCTTCATGTTTTGTTTGAAATCCTTAATCTTTTCGCTACTTGAGAACATAGTGGCACCTGCTTATCCCACTCTGTCATTTTCAATACAATTAGGTTTATTCAAAATTGGAATATTCACTGTGAAACATTCAGCAGGAATTCAGTTTAGAGGGGAATATATTTTAAATAGCTGGTGGTGTAGAGAAGCTTAGATCCCTGACAGGCCAGAAATTGAATAAAAGGTCGTGACTTGGAGATATTTACCTTGACAGCATTATTACTGTGTTTTCAAGCCCATTCATAAGAAGTGGGGTTGGGGTGGATGGTTGGTTGATGTATAGTAAATCAATCTCTCCCACCTGTGGAGTGAGATACAGAAAAATGAGACAATGTTTGTGTCAGTGATGGGCCACATGAAAATACATCCAGATGCAAAGCCATGAGATGGGATTTCTGCTTGTCTGTCTGAGGGAAGAGTCAACATTACACCATGAGAAGAAGTAATACTGCAATACTGCAGAGATTAATGGCTCAATTTCACAGAGTCCCAGACCGACACTCATGACTCTGCCATTTCATATGGCTCTAAGCCAGTGTCAGACATTCATAGTTATACTGGGCTTTGCAGACAATTCACTAATGTTCTTCCCTTGTGTCAAACAAGTTCTTTGAGCTCTGCAAAATGAATTAAATTGGTCTCCAATGGTGCCTGACCCACTGAGCTACAACAGGAGACCACTTTGGTCCTGGCCAAAGTCCAACAAGGACTTTATCCAGAAGTTTTTTGAGATTTTGGCTGACTTCATCCCAAAATACAACAGACTCCTGGTCTGTGGGGGTTTTAATGTTCATGTTTGTTGTCCCTCTAACCAATTGGTTAATGACTAATGACTTGGTTTCTCTCAGTTAGTGGAAAAACCAACACATCGTCTTGGTCATACACTGGACCAGATTATCTCTCATGGGCTCTCTGTCACTCTTGGCGAGAAAATGGACGCTGGTATAGCAGATCATTTTCCCATCCTGTTTGAATTCAGTGCTCCCCTCTTGCCACTAAGCCCCTAACTAAAGGTCGCATATGCCACACCTTCATTTCATCATTTCATCACACTTTGCTACTGCATTTATGGATTCTCAGCTTCATGCTGCAAATGGAATGGTTTCTCCCTGACAACAATCTCTCTTGTCTCCACATGCACTGAGATTCTGGACTCTGTTGCCCCACTCCGATGTACACGTTTAGAACTGACTCCTGGTTGAATGAGACGACCCGGGCCCTTAGGAAATGCTGCACGCAAGCTGAACAGAGGTGGAAAAAGGACAAACTCTATGTGTCTCCGGTGCTACTGAGGGATAGTCAGATTACCAGAAGGCACACTTTCTCTCCTCTGTCATCTGCAACCATCCTAAGGTGTTATTTAATATTATAAACTCTGTAGTGAACCCGAGCACCACGGTGCTGTCAGATTGTTCAACAGCAACTTGTGAGAAGTTTCTTCACTTCACTTGACTTTTGACAAAATTACATCTGTAAGATGCAATACAAGCGCGACTTAAAGGAATAATGATTGGTCCTGTTCCCGCACTCATTCTGCTGTATTAGAGCAGTTCAAGCCAGTCTCTTTGTCATCCCTCAAAAAGCTGGTGCCGCACATGAAACCGATCAAAGTCCATCAGACATTCTCTCCCAGAAAATCCTGAAGATGGTTTTTATTGCTGTTGGCTCAAGTCTTGTTATTTTTGTTAATGCTTGTCTAAGCTCAGGTTCTGTCCCAGCTGCCTTCAAACATGCTGTGGTCAGGCTCTTTCTTAAAACACCTAACCTTGATCCCTCAGTGTTGTCCAATTTTAGACGTTTCACTTCTTTTTAAGGTTTTAGAAAATGTTTTTAGTCAGCTACAAACATTTTCAGAGGCAAAATTTTCAATCAGAGGCAAAAGTTACCGACATAGTACTCAGTCAGCTCTAAGGTACACAATGTCATTGCACTTTCTGTTGATGCCGGGAACCCTGCTGTGTTAGTGCTATTGGCCCTCACAGCGGCTTTTGATGCAGTTGATCATACAGTCCTTATTCCATGTCTGAAAAATGATATAGGTATCCGTGGCAATGCACTTGAATGGTTCACCTTTTGTCTGACAAACAGAAGTTTTTCTGTTATGATTGGCGACCTCTTATCATCTCAGACTCCCCTTTTCTGTGGGGTGCCACAGGGCTCTATTCTTGGCCCAACTCTCTTTTCATTGTACATGCTACCATTAGGAGCCGCAAGTAGGAAGCACAATTTTCATTGTTATGTGGGTGATTTGCAGATCTATCTACCAATGAAAACAAGTGGAGGTGATGCCCTTAACTCTGATGAATTGTATCAGTGATGTAAAACAGTGGCTCTCAGGTAAAATGAAGTGCATCCTTTTTGGTTCTTACACCTGCAATGCCTTCGTTTCAACTGGTGCTGATTTGGCCACTTATGTCAAACCACCTGTCAAAAATCTGACGTACAATTTCATAAAAATATTCACTCTGTTTTGAAAAGAAGCTCTATTCAACTTCACCTTTTAGCCAAGGTAAAGCCCCTTCTCAGCCGGCAAGATTTGGAAACGGCACTCCACGCTTTTATTAGCTCAAGGCTTGACTACTGCAACACACTTTATGTTGGTCTTGGCCAGTCTTCCCTTTTGCGCCACCAGCTGGTTCAAAATGCAGCTGCTCACTTTTTAACAAACACTCCAAGGCACGAACACATCACCCCTGTTTTATACGAACTTCATTGGCTGCCGGTTCATTTTAAAATTAATTTTAAGATTTTACTATTTGCTTTTAAAGCCATTAACGACCTCCCTCCACTTTATTTATCAGAGATTTTAATAATAGGTGAATACAACAGGGTTTTACGCTCATCAGGACAGCAGCTCCTTACTGTCCCCAGGTCAACTGTGAGGTGACCCTTCCTTTGCTGTCGCTGCTCCTAACCTGTGGAACAGGTTACCAACTGATCTGTGTTCCATCATTGACCTTGGAATTTTTAAAAATAAACTCAACATATTTAAGTAGAATGGCTTTTGAAATTCATTAGCATGGTGACAGTTTCTCTCTGCTCTGAGTTGTACATTTTCTAATTTTATTGATTTGTATTCTACCGGTTTATTGGCTTTTAAAAAAGTTTTATTGTCTATTTTATTCCTGCTAACTTTATTCCTGAGTAACTTACAGATACTGTAAAGTGCTATATAAATCATTGATTGACTGGCCAGCATGGACTCTGCTCTCCATGCTAATGACTAGATTTAATGAAGCCATGTTGTAATCAGTCGCGAAGTGTTAAATCCTCCAGACACACTCTCACTCACTCCTCTTCTACCGCTTTATCCTCCACATGAGGGTCACAGGGTGCACTGGTGCCTAATCTCAGCTGACATAGGGCAGGAGGTGGGTTACATAGAGACAAACAACCATCGACTCTCACATTCACACCTATGGGCAATTTAGAGTGTCCAGCTGGCCTAATCCCCAAATCTGCATGTATTTGGACTGCCAGACACACATATTTGGCTTTTAACACTAAAAAAAAGATGTGCGAAAACGATGAGGTTGACAGTCTGCCAAAACAGCTTAGATGGGCTATATGTAACATATGCAAATAGAGTTTGCGATTGCAATACATATTAAAAATATCCGAGAGCACCTGACTGCAGATGGTAACAAATGGAAGACTTTTCCAATCACCCTTTCGTTTCTTGGGTGTTGCACACTGGACCTTTTTAAAATAAGAAAGAGAAAATGTCCAAGTGGATAAGTAGTGTAGTATTTTCACTGACAGAGTGTTTCGACCTGTCTTGATTAGTGGTGTTGACCCCATGCAAACTCCTGGGACCATTGGCTTGTTTGCTTAAAACAAACCCACCTGCAATACCAAACAGCCTCTCAGTGCCTGTCCGCACAGTCCATGTACTTAATTTTCAGCAGTTGTCTCCTAAGAAAAGACACCGTTTAGTGCTTGAGCTGACTCAAGTGCAGACCATGTTTTCTTTAAAGCTGCTACAACCAATATCTTAATTTTAACAATATGTCAAATATCATTCAGGAATTTCAAATAATAATAATAATAAAACCTCAGGTGATTAAACCACCCCCCACATACACACACACACACAAGATTTTAGCCTTTCAGCTGATTGTATTGTTTTGGCCCCACATTTGACACTTGGTTCATTGTCACGGCTCTCACTGTGATATTTCTGAGTGCACTAGACAGCTGTCACTGGAAAAGCTTCAAAAACACATTATTCTTGAGGCTTCATGGGAACCATGTCCGAGCTAAATGGAAGAATGACCATTTAGCTCTGACATGACCATTATTTGGAATGTGACCAATAACACAAATACCAAATGAATGCTAATGTTGCTCTGCATCTGCTGGATGTTTAAAGTAGCCAACCGCTTGCAAACATATTCACCATATCACCTCAGGGTTATTATATATTAATGGGCCATTGGGACCATGTAAAAGGCTCATTGAGAATTTCAGTCCAAATCATATCCACTAAGATTTAAGTGAACCTCAATGAATTTCATGACCATCAGACACTGGATTCCATCAACCAATATACGACCAAAGATGTTAATGATTATTGTTTCCTGTTGAGGTCCGATCAGTAAAAAGCCTTTCACACACTCTCAGCCACTTTTACTTCTAGCTGCTTTTTTCCTCCAATTGTGTGACAGGTTTGTGATTTTTAAATGAGCGTTCTGGCAAAGCTCAGCCCACTATGAGCATGAATCCATATGAACCCCCCAATTGTATTTTTTTTTTTGCTTTGTTTTTGCCACAGAAATCCTTATTATGTCATGTCAGACTTTTAAGAAATCTTTAAAAAGTAGTTTGAAGGGGGTTTCTGTCTGTGTGGATCTCACAGCACCCTTTAATAATCACCTGCGTCACATAATCTCATGTTTATTGACTTTCACCTTGATTTAGTGTTTAAGTCCGTCTTTTCACATGCTTGGATGAATGGGTAAGAATTTTTAAGTTCAGTTTCCACTCTTCTTTTTCTCTAACAATGACTTTCCATTGGAGTTAAATGGTGAGATGATTTTAATATACTTTTGATTTGAGATTTTTCTCAGTAAGCATGATCTCAATAATTTATATCCTCAAAGGAAAGGCAGACTGCAACAATCTATGGGAGATGTTTTTAAGCCAAAGTTGAAACTGGTGTTGGCTGTACCTGTGCGACAAAGCTCTCGGCACAGGCAGTAAGAGCCATCATCACGAATCGCAATCCATCCAGAGGGTGGGAGAGCAGACGGTGAGGAGAAAAGGAACACGTTTTCCCCTTCTCCTCTACTGTGTGGAGGCTATTGCTTTGAGACACAGCATTTAACTCTGTGGAGTCTGCAGTGAGAGAGAAAGAGAAAAGAAAACATGAAAGTAGAATAAAAAAGAGAAAAATATAATGTAATAATGGATCCAGGAAATTCCCTCAAATGCCTGCTGTGTGTGCCTTCTTGTCAACAGACTGAGAAAAAAATAATTCTCAGTCCAAGGCCACGTTTGCTTCTTTTGCTTTTATTTTCATCCATCTTGTCTTGGTTGTTTTGAACCGGTGACCTCGCCCTTTACAGAGTAACTGTCTGGAAACTCAGCAGACTGAGATACTCTTATAAAAAAAAACCCTCTGCTGAATGCTTTGAAAAGCCATAACAACTATTTAATATAAAGAGTGGAAGAGCGGTGAAGGAATTGGGAGATAAGCAAAAGGAGACGAGGTTGCAACTGGGAGACAGGGAAAAGAAAGAATAACATTCTTGCTGAACTGTGGCCGCTCAATTAATACACAGAGCAAGTGAGTTAAAGGTGTCCTAATAGATGTGCATGAATGTAAAAGTTAGACAACCATTGCAGCTACTGTAAAAACTTTGGAGCTGTGCATATGAAAAAGGTTCTCTGTGATCTGTGTGAAAAATCAGTAATGACAAGTTTCAAATTCAATTTTAAAATCTTTTCAGCTTCTAAACTTTCTTAAAAAAAAAAAAAGTGAAACGTTTTGTTAAACCATGGCAGAATGAGGCCGCAGCCAAAAAAGAAAAATGACAGTTGATTCAATGAACTTTATGAAACAAGTAGACTTGCATTGGAGACCTGTGCATTTAACTCCCTCAGCTGGTAAAAAGTCTGATGGATTGGAACATTTAATAATAGATCAATATGGTGTGTTTGTGCAGTGTTTATATCGAGGCAGCTCTGAGCTGCCTGTGTGACCAGTACTGAGTTAGAATAATGAATGAAAAGTGGGAAATTGTTTTGCCCTGCATTACAAAAATATGAAAAGACAGAAGCAACATAGGGTTGCCATACACCAGTGCTGCTTCTCCACTTTTAACTGGTGCAAAGAAACAAGAGCTTATTACTCCAATGTGTCACTTCATTGGCTCCTGCTTTGTTTACGGATTGATTTTAAAATTCTTTTATTTGTTTTAAATGTCTTCATGGTCTTGCCCCTCAGTATCTGTCTAACCTGCCCCCTCATGCTCTCTCAGGTCAGCAGATCAGTCACTTTTAGTTGTCCCTAATACAAAGAGGAAGCTCAGGTGACCGCACATTTTCTGTTGCTGCCCCAAAACTGCGGAATGAATTGCCTTTGCACATCAGGCATTCCGACTCACGTCCATTTTTTTTCTCTTTGGCTTTTAACAGATTTATTATTTTACTGTCTTTTTACTGCTTTACTTTTGCATTTGTCCTCATGTCTGCGTACAGCACTCTGGTCAACTGTGTTGCTTTTAAAATACTTTAGAAATAAAGTATTTGATTGCAGTGTGATCCCAAAATCTCATTGGTTTAGGAAACATATCAGCTGTTTTATTATACTGAGGACAGAAAGTGTCAGTAATGGTTTGTATTTCACACTGTAGCATCAACACCTCAGCCTCCTTTACAGGATATGAATACACACATATTCACACCCTGCAAGCTGTTGCCTGACTGCTGCACCTTTCTTATCCTGTCAGGTTGTTCAGGGTAGAAAATTAAAAGAAAGAGCTGCAGAGGAGGCGAAGAGCTGGTTTAAAACTGGGGTGTGGGTGGAAGTGCAAAACTAGAGAACCGGAAAAGCCGAGTGACTGAAAGATTGTTTGTGTGTCAATGAATAGAGCTAAAGAGAAAAGAAAGGCAGGGGATGGAAGGAGAGAGAGTGTGAACCAGTCTGATCTGTCAAGTCAAATTCCCACACGTGTTTGACTGGGTTGAGATCTGGGGAATGTAAAGGTGATAGCATGTGATTTATATTCTTGTATTAAAGTAAGGAGGCAATGTAAGGCTTTGCACATCAAATGGAGGAGTGTGGAAGACGGAGTCTAGGTAACTAAGTGGAGTTAAAGTTTCATCAGCTCATCAGCTCTCTGTCTGTCTGTGTGTGTGTGTGTGTGCTGAATATAATTTCTGTCTTGGTTGTGAGTTTGTTGGTGTATGTGTGTGTGTGTGTGTTTGTGCTCAGACAGTAGTGTCTGTTCTCATGCAATCAGAGCTTCATTGATGTCGATCTCCTTGGTTGAATGTGGAGAATTAGCAGCTCTGCCGGCAAATGTTAGGTTCTCTGCTCGAGGGTGCACACTCTTCTACATCGTGACGCAGCCTATAACCTCTACACACGCGCACACAAACACACCACAGTGAAAGCTGGAGACCTTTGCTATCTAGCTTGACTGCAAGATCACCACAACTAAGTTTGGAGAGAGTTGGAGGGTTGTGTGTTTTGTATATTTGCTGTTGTATATGTGTAAGCCCTGTCTGTGTCATGGATCTCTACAGATACATTATGCGCACCTTTATTTATTTTATTTTGGTCTGCACACTGTGAGCCCAGACCAAAAACGATATGAGATTTTCTAGATAATCTCATGACATGGCAACTGAGGAAGCATGTGTGATACAAGGGAACCCATGAGACAATGCATAAAAACTTAAAGACAAACAAAGCACCTCGGAAACACTGAGAAGTAGCTGCTCGTTGTTTGTCCCTGTCATGTACTGTGGCCATTTTCTGGCTGTATACCTGAAGGAATAATGCATATAAGTTACATGTCTCTGCTGAAGCATCAAGTAAAATGTGTTTTCCAAAAGGAATGGACAAAGAAAACCTACGGTGATGAGGTCACTACAATGGCAGTGAGCAGCAGGGTGTTTAAAATACTGATATTGGTTGTATGCTTGGTTTTCATACTGTTGTTGAAGCTTTTTCTGATTTTATTGCATGCGATATACCAAGTTTGCCATTAACTCGAGTTCCTTTCACTTCTCTAGTGACCTTCCCCACTCTCTCTGTGTGAAGCCATCCCCACAAAAGAGAGCAGAGCTTTGGCAGGGAGGGAGAATATGAATAAAGTAGAATAAACAAACTAAAATAAAACAAGGCCCACCCCAAGTAGTGCGCCATAGGATAGTTTCATACAGTGACATGAACAAGATTATCACAGAGGAAGACACAATATCACACTATTGCACATAATGTCACCTCATACATGAAACATTACAAGCACCATCCAATGAGACTTTTTGTTAGTCATTACTACCATCTGACATCAGGCACCTCACTGAGAAAAGCAGCTTTAACCATCACTTTTGAAAGGTTACTGTGATATCTAAGTTTGTTAATTTGATTTAAATTGCTCCTTTTACAAAAAAACAAAATACCACAGTGCTTTATACCAACAAAAATATCCAAAAGTTACAACAAATAAATGAGGATAGAGGACAGACAAAATATAACACTATAATATGTTCATTATATGGGGGGTGGGTTATAAAAAATACATGGTCCCTTGGAAAAAAAAAAAAAAGGTTTCCTAAAATGCAGATCTATTATTGATTTTCAATCCAACTGAGTCACTGTTATATCAGTCTTTTCAAACTCGTACTGAACGGCCAATTTTCATTCTAGGCTTTGCTATGAACTTCCTGATTCACTTCCCACAGTGTAGATCTCAACATTTAACATTTCCATTTCAAATATTTCCAGATAAAATAAAGCAATGAAGCAGGAAGAGATTGAGTAAGAAAAATTTGCTTTTGAGTCTAACGAATATTAACAAACATATAAAGGATTCACATTATATATGGCAGCAAAAGGACCAACAGGTGTTTGTGTTGTCTAAGAGATTCCAGGCAGAGAAGAATGAAGCAATCAGTTACCATAGCAATGGTAAGGGAGGAGAGGGAGGAGGAGGAGGAGGGGGGAACAAACAGTATCATTGAGAGAGTGTCACTTACAGGCTTTGATGAAGATAAGGGCTGCTGCTGCTGTAAACAACATGAGAGCATTAGTTTGTGCAGCTATTCTTAGGACACTGTATGGACTGCTGTTCATTTGGACAACCTAAACAATGGGTTATTAACCTTAACTGTGGCCAGTTAATGCCTAACCCTAACTTTAACCTAACCACAATTTAAATCTTAGTCCTAAATCTATCCAGTTCCTCAGAAATGAGGTTCTGCCTCATTAGGACCAGGTTTTGGTCTCCATTAGATCTACTGGTCCTGAAGAGGTCAGTGTTGCAAGTACACACCTATCAGCCAAGGCTACCTGTAGGTGCCCTGCTGGCCTTGTGATGAACAGCAAGGATCAGTGTAACCATGGTAACACTCACACAGACTTCCATCCATGTGCAGAGTGGACATTTGGTCATATATTACTGTATATATGCAACCTATACTATACATGTAGTGTGTGTATGTCCCTGCAATGTTTTCCACCAAAACCTGGTCCTATTGAAGCAGAACTTAATTTCTCAGGGATTTCTGGTTAGGTTTGGGGCTATGATTTGAATTCTGGTTAGGTTAAACTTAAGATTAGGCATGAACTGATCATAGTTAAGGTTAGGGATAAGTGGCTCATTAATGCGTCATAGTGAGCGTTCAGTATGTTGCTCCGGCACAAGGCAGATGTCATCAAGCAGGCTCTGGTGAATGATTCACTCACTTCACAGCGGAAGAGGGGCAGGATGTTTGGGGTGGGGGGGGTGGGGGGTTGATGGTGAGGGCAAAGAGAGTGATAGACTGCAAACCAGTGAGGCAACAATCACAGTGGCAGGCAGTGATGCTTTTGATACCCTTCAGAAGATAAAGAAAGAGAGGAGGGAAGAGAGGACGTTGGAAAAAGGCGGGTGTTAAGATAAGAGTCCTGGTCAAAGCAGTGTGGGAGGGTGATGCAGAGCAAGACGATGAGGAGTGATAAATTAAAAAGGGAATACAGTGAGAACTGCAAAAGAGATATGGGCAATGTGTGTGTGTTTGTGTGTTGATGAGAGAGAGAGGGAGAGGGAGGGTGGTGAGACAGAGAATGAACTAGAGGAAGGGAGGGTAAGAGAGAGAGGAGAGCAGTGGAGGATGCTGAGCTGAAATCTTAACTAACAGAAACACTGGCACCACACTGAGAGGAAGAGCTGAAACCAAACATCAGGGCTTTAGGCTAATTAAGAAAAGAAAGAAGCTGTGAGTCTGTGTGTGTCTGTGTGTGTGTGTAAATGCCACTGTGGGCATAAGTGTGACTATGAGAGAAAAAAAAAAGGGAAAAACTAGTCTCTGTGTTCTGTATCCTGAAGACAGTTTACCCTACTCTACCTGTCCTCTTCCACTTTTAGATTCTTGTCTCCATGACATCTGGGTCAAAAAGCTTTCTACCTGATTGTGCGTGTGTTTAGCTGTGTGTTCTTTAATCATCTTAATTACTCGCAGATATCCATCTGGCAGTGGAATGAGCATCAGAAAAGGCAGCAAAACAATATTGTCTCCTTGTTAGCCGGGTCATCATCATAATGCTGATTACTATGCAGCGTGACTGAACTGCAGCAAGTCAGCAATAATATCAGATGACATTGTGCGAGCAATGACCCGTTTGCCATCAAAATGGTATTCTGCTGTTTTGCACAAGCTAATTTGGATACTTTTGGCCATTATTGTTATATTGATTTTAATTACAAAAGTCTTTACTCACTATCATTATTGCAGCAGTTTTAGGACAGAGTGACATCATTCCATCAACACATCCTGAAGCAAATAGGTCATTTGTTCTATTTGCATCCTCAGCATGACACCTTTAACATTTTGGTATAGATTTGCATCCTTTTTGGCCTAGTTATCTTATTTAAAAGAGCATCCAGGAATGTTGGATTGACCACGATGGGTTAAAAAACATTTTTTTTAGAAATGCCACAGAAATCTACTAGAAATGAATTAATAACTTTTCACTTTTATTTATGCTGTTGCTGTTATTCGTGAGATTATTCAACGTCTATTTTAACTTCATGAACAGAAAATATGTAACATTATTTGTAAGCTGCATCCTTCGTCTGTAAACTAGCTCTGTGATGTACTACTATCAAACCTGACTGAGGGGGCGTTTGTGTGTATACAGCAGCAGTACCAGGGCGGGCGGGGAATCTAAGCATTTATTCTATGAAACTCCTGAAAGACTAGGTTTTGTTGAGCAGCAATATTCACGTCTGAAACTTTATGCTTTCGTTTTCGGTCATACTCCATTCTGTTTGCACTTGTCTCATCTACTGCCTCACTGTCATGGGTGGAGCAAGAGATGTGTTTTTCGGGAGACATGAGCTCTTAACACTGCTGCACTGTAGTGGTTAATCACTACTGTGTGAACTCCTTTCACAATCAGTTAAATGTAACAGACCTTTGTATATATTTAAAGGTTCTGCACAACATTAAGTTTAAGACTGTAGCTTTGATTATGCTTTCTTTGCTCACGCAGTTTCCTGCCATTTTGTCTGAGCATCTGAGTTTGTCTCCCTCGTCACTTATGTGCAGTGTTTCCACTTCATCTGTCTTCGCTGGCTGACTGAACACATTTGTCTGTGTGTTGTTGATTTCAGAGGTGGCATGACTCAAGGCAGTTTTGGCTGTCACAGAATGTCACATGTGTCATAGTCACTGCCTTGGTCATTTTGAGTTACTAACCTCCTCCCACCATCCAAACATCTATCAATTCCTTGTCCCTCTCTTGAAGCGTCTGCAAGCCTTTGCAATTATTTAATGCTTTTTTTCTGACCCAAAGAAAGTTGGCGAGAATTTACATGAGTTTTATGAAGATGATTATTTAACTTTCCCAAAAAATCATAATAATCTTTATTCTTTTCCATGAGGATGAGACCAGCTGTGGCTTTGTTTGGATTTGGGCCCCATCTTTTCTAATCTGCATGATAAAGTGTATATAGCCCTGATCCTGAGCCCCACAAGAATGTGTGCGAAGGTAACTAAAAATAGCTCATAAACAGACATCAATATCCGTTTGATTTGCCTAGAAATGCCATCAGAAACCGTCAATATTAATTCTTAATGGCTTTGAGCTGCCAGATAGATCTGCATGAGTTGCATTTATAGGTTTTCAGCTGCATTGAAACAATTCTTTTTCAGTTTCAGACCTATAACAAACAACTACTAAAGCAACTACTAAAGCAAACTCTATTCTCTAAAATTTCACCAGCTCAGAAGTTATTCCTCATGCATGTATTGCTTTCTAATTCTCCAGTTTGAATTGTTTCAATTAGTCCTTCTGTGGACAATAAAGCAGCATCAAATCAAGGAGAAATTCAATCCTGAGCTTTAAAGCTTGCGGTCAAAGCTGAAACTTATTATTTGGGTGAAGTCAGAAATGGTGCTAAAACACACCAAACCTGTGCATCCAAAAGTGATGTCACGGTGAACTGACAGACCCTAGAGTACTGCAGGAACATAAATAGTGTTCTACACAATAGCACCAATTCTTTATATGTTGAATATGTTGGATAGACTATGTGTATGTAAAAATGTAGTCAAAAAATGAGTAAATATGAAAAACTATGTTGAAAGTAGGCTCTAGTCTGTGTCTATTAGATTTCATGCCCATTGAATTAATGTTAAACTGTGACATTCTCATATATGCTCTGCTGCTGCAAGCATGAACAGAGTACATAATGGTAAGTGCACAATTTTGTTTAAGTAGAAATAAAAATCGTTTTCTCTGTTGCTTCCTACGAGCTTAAGTATTGTTGCATTTACAAGGACAAGTGAGAATATGAACTCTGAACAGAGCTGCTTCTTCATGGCAAACAGCTGCTGTGACTCTAATGAGTGACAAAGAGTTTAGCTGGTTAATATGACTTCAGTTTAAATAAAGAAGTGATCAAAATAGAACCAAAACTATTTTCATGTTCCTAGTGATAGGTAAGAATTGTACAATGTATTGTATGTGGTAACCTGAATGCAGTCTAATGCCTTTTTTTGCATGAAGCAGTGACAACAGAAAATGTAATTTATGTGAGACTTTTTAATGTTGAAGAGGGAGATATATAAGATACTGTTATTGATCACCTATTATCAGGGAGAAGATCAATCTCAAAGCTGTATAGTCACCTGCTATTTGTAAGAGGCGTGACCAACGGAGATCAAAATCCTCTGTACACAATTGGATAGACCTACAAGTAATCAGACAATGATCCGAATGACATAAGCAGAGCGATGGCAAAAGAGTCAACAAACGTGCATGTTGTGGTTTTCTAGTAGTGATGGATCTCAGGTCATGGCATCTAACAACTTTTCCCCAGGGGAGCTCTGTGGAGCAAGTCACATCAAATGTAAGCATCAGCCAAATCGAAATACAGCTGTCATCATGTTAAGTCGGCCTCTCGTGTGCCAGGGGCAAAATCCTGCTTGTGATTGTTTTTTAAGAGATTCTGAAGTTGGCCAAAACAGCCAGATGTGTCTGCAGATTGAAATCAAATCGCTGGCAGACTCGGCTGGATTCACCCAGGCTAGGGAAAAAAAAACTATCTCAGCAAGTTTGTAGGGGAGATTTAGCTCAATAAGGATGACCCTCTCTCCCTCTCTCTCTCCCTCTCTCTCTCTCTCTCTCTCCACCCTTTCATTTTGCTACACTGCTGCTGCAGGTCAATGATGTAAATTCTCTGTGAATGGAAAAGCCAAATGAATCCTTATATAACCATTCTCACTCATATTGAATGGCCACATAATGGATATACTGTACATACTGAAGTGACTCAAATCGGATTTGAAAATTGGAACTGACTTCACAGATCTGATATGAGTCACGTCAATTAAAAAAAAAAATGTCTGTGAGTCACTTTAGCCTGAATGTGACTCACAGACATTCAAAAATGCTCCTTCAAAATGCTATTTCCGCTCTGAGTGTTGGTGCTGCTTTACACTGCAGGAGAAAGTTGTTGGTGAAGAGAATGAAACTTGATGCTTTAATGAATATTTCTTTTACACTGGTAAGATGAGTAGTTAATACTAATGTTGGCCTTTAGTGAATCTTTAGCCACAGACAGCTTATTAGATCATCACGTCCTATTTTGCCTTGAGACAAGGCCTAATGCATCGACTTATACTGTATCCATGTAGGAATCACTCTGTTTGCATCTTTGTCTCTTGAATTGCAACAGAATCAGATTTAACAGTAACATCTAGGCTTATTGTGTATTAACTGTGAAGCCACGTCTGCAACAATCAGTGTGTGGTGCTGCAGATTAATGGTCACATCCAGCCATCTTCATGTGAGAGATGGCCTGACAGGTTAGCACATGGAATTATAAAACACGCCACAGCAAATCAATGCATGTTCACATTTCAAACTTAATCTTCACCAGCCATCAATCAATGGGCTCAAGCAGACTCGGCCTGCCCTACTGGTCGGAACCGTGACCTTGGATTTTCGGGGGGGCATAAAAACATAAAATCCAGTTTAGTACTACCAAAAAGAAAGAGAAGAACAGCAAGAAGACACAAATAGAAAATTGACTCTGGCTTGTTTTGCTTTCTGATGCAAACATAGTGTCGATGAAGTCTGAAAACTAACTTCATTGAGCCAGATTAATGCAGCTCTCTACTGACTAATTAAGTTGACATCTTAACACGTTTTTTTTTTTTCTTGTGGCAAAGCCCTTTCCAATATTTCAGTGGTCATTAAAAAGCTCATCAATGGATGACACACTTACCTGCAGTGGCTGTGTGTGTTAGACTGAAACTCCTCTTCCTCTCTCTGTCTCAAGAATTATAAAGACACATTGATGCACTGCAAGAAGATTTTTTTGTCTGATTACAACCAGACTGGGCTTCTCTCCATACAAAGAGAAGCCCTGCAATGGACACACTAATGTAAAAGCTTTCTATCAATTTACTCACCCCATTTCATTGCCATAGAAACTAAACATAAAAACAAGCCAGATTGTCTCATATGTTTTGCCCTTATTTAATTGATGAGGAAAAAGAAAGTAAACAGGATGTTCACTGTCAATTTATGGACCAAAGACAGCTTTATTGATCACCATAAAAGCTAAGTCTGTACACAGAGGTACACATTAATCTTTAAAAGAAAGAGTAGACTGTCCATCAGTGTCCGTCACAGTGTGCGCTTTACCTTGAGGACAGTTACCCATTGTCACTGGAAGTCTGTCCTCCAACCAAGGTTTAAGAGGGACTAAAAACAGATCCCCTTTGGAATTTATGGTTAGGGTAAAGTTAGGGTTAGGCATTAATTGGTAATGCTTAAGGTTAAGGATAATCCTATGGTTGGACTTGTGAAATGAACGGGAGTCAGTGAGTGTCCTTAAAAGGATTGCTGCACAAACCTCTCTTTGCTCTGTGTGTGTGTGTGTGTGTGTGTGTGCTGCTTTAAGAGCCACTACACTTATCTGATCTCAACAAATGCAGTAAAATCTCTCTCTCCCACAAACAAACACACACACACAAAAACACACGGCTGCATGCACGGCCATGGAGACCTTGGTTAATTATTCACATTGGTCAATAATGAGGCACAAATCAATTTTTAATTGTGTTTGTCTCCTGTATTAATCAGGGAATCGATTCCGAGCACGTCTCCGATGCCTGGATGAGCCTCAGCAAGCAAACGAGCTTCAGGATGAGAAAAGATGGAGAGAGGACAGAGGACAACAGCCACTGCAGGAAAAGGAAAGAAAGAAAGAAAGAAAGAAAGAAAGAAAGAAAGAAAGAAAGAAAGAAAGAAAGAAAGAAAGAAAGAAAGAAAGAAAGAAAGAGGAGGATGGAGCATGGTGTGACAAGACTTGATGTCTCACGGGCTGTAATCCCAAGGGATTTTTTTTTGTTTCCTTGTTTTTTGAGACATCAAGTCTTGACATTACTTCTGATATTATTAGGTCAGCAGGTATGCGCTTGTGTATGTGTGTCCGCACATGCTGGTATTTTGCGTAGTTTGTCCTACTCCATTTCAGTCAACAAGCTGATAGAGTAATGAAATGGTACTGACCTACCTAGTGTACGCACACACAAACGTGCTTCTTTTTTATGTTCACCTTGTTCTTTCACGTTTTACTTTATGAGAGAAGTTAGCACGTGCCTTTGCCTCACTTGGTGAGAGCTTGTTTGTATGTGTGTCCGCACATGCTGGTATTTTGCGTAGTTTGTCCTACTCCATTTCAGTCAACAAGCTGATAGAGTAATGAAATGGTACTGACCTACCTAGTGTACGCACACACAAACGTGCTTCTTTTTTATGTTCACCTTGTTCTTTCACGTTTTACTTTATGAGAGAAGTTAGCGCGTGCCTTTGCCTCACTTGGTGAGAGCTTGTTTAGCCAGAACTCCCTCCTAAAGCAGAGATCTAAAACAGACAAAAAAAAAAAAAAAAAAAAAAAAAAAAACAGCAAAAAATGTTTTAAAATAATCTCAAGGAACTGCCTAAATGTGAGCAAAGCTTCAGGAAGTTTGCCCAAACTGTCGGGGTCCCTAATAGCAAATGTCAAACAGCTTTAAAGGTACAAAGACAAGCCATTAAAAGAGTTGGCGTGACACAGAGCTTTAATATTCCATCTAGCTTGGCACCTTTGGAAATGTCATCCATTGCATTTAAGCCTGGTGAGATGAAAAGGCACCTGCCTGATTACAGTCATCATGCTTTCAACCAGGCAAGACTTGAGAATACATTTACTAAAAATCCACTCAGAACAGTATACAAACCCATGCACAAACACACAGAGGCTTGTTGTTAGGTGGATACTCTTTAATCGCACACTCACACAGACCAGTGGCCAGTACACCAAAATGAACATATCGCAATCCTGTTGCTGTTGATTTGACGTACCTCTTTTGTCATTCCATACACATACGCACACACGTTTGCACTTCATTCATAGTGAGGACCCTCATAGATATAATGCATTCCTTAGCCCCTTACCCTTACCTTAACCATCACAACTAAATGCCTAACCCTAAAAACTTAGTCTTAACCTTGAAAAAGCCCGTTAAGATGCGAGAACCAGCAAAAATGTCCTCACATTCCCAAAATGTTCTCACTCCCTATAGCTTATAATTTCTTTTTTTTTTTTTTTTTGGTCCTCAAAAAGATACCCACACAATAACACACACACACGCTCACTAGTTTCCATGATTTTGCATTGACTTACTGTACATTCATTTCCTGGAGACTTACTCTAACATTAACCATAATTACTAGTGCCCGAATCCTAAATCCTGACCCTGACCTTAACCTAACCCTAACCTCATCCTTTAAAATATGTCTTCACTCTAAATTGTAGTAATTAACGTTATGGGGACTTGATTTTTGTCCCCATAAGGAAGACAAGTCCTCATAATGTGATTGTGTAGCTTTAGGTCCCCACAACATAAGGAATACCAGGCACACACACACACAGCAGCCGCAGCAGTGGCTGTAAATCTTTAGTGTTAAATGAGCTGGTCTGCTTTGTGTGTATATATTAACACTGTGCACGTCTTAAATTTTCCGCTGTTAATGAGTGTTGATTTTCCTCTGACATTGCAAGGGGTTCAATACGATGACTTAGCAGATGAGACTTTTTGATAAAGTTTAGATTTCAAAATTGTCAAAGTATTTTAGTTTTTTTTTTTTTTTTAAGAAAAAGAGAAAAATGAGTTCACGCCATACTCTTAAGAATATAACAAGCACGAGGCGTGAGGGGGATGTTTTCAAGATGAATTGCTTTCCATTTAGTCATGACACACAATGCTTGAATCTTTCAGAACTCATTAGTATCATTCGGAGACAAAGTGGAAGGATAAAGTGTGACACTTCCTTAGTGGACGGAAAAAAAAAATCACTCTGACAACAAAATTTGGGGCTGTCTGAATTTTTTTGTTGACACGTTTTGCTGCTGCAATTTAGTTCAAATGTAGGACAATCATGCACTTATTGTTCTGTCATTTATACGACAGATACCAAATAAATGTAGCCAAATTGAAACCACAGACATCGTAATCTCAGAAAGTTTGGTAAAATATGTTGAGACAATGCATATTCGTTTTGCTTTGTCACAGTAAATCGGGCTGGTTCTCACTGCTGTTTACTCACTGGGTAAGCCAACTTCATTATGCATTCAGGCTGGGGCATGAATTACAACCAACAACAAATATTATACTGTCATTGTGATTAAAAAAATGTTTAATGTTACAAAGAACAATGAAACATTAGATTCTATTTAGTTATATTTGCAGCATGAGCAAAGTCTAACCTTTTTACCTACCTTGTTTCCCAGTCCATCAGCGATGACTTAAAGTGTGTGGACAAAACGGACTCAGCCTTCTGGTTTGGGAAATGAAGCCTAGGAGGCAGGAAAAAGGAAGCAGTTAGCCACCAGGGGGCGACTTTGTGGCTGCTAAAAGAGCTCACTTTGAATGGAAGTCTGGAGTTCTTGATTGCTATTTTCAGCTCTAGAACATGATGTCATGATATTTTGTAAACTATGAGTGGATACCAGTGTAAGTGACAGCTGCTAGAGTTCAATTAGGAGTGCAGTTGACATCATCCTGATCTTTTCAAAAATGCCTCGAAGACGGTCCTTCTGGGTGATAAAACCACCACTGAGGTTTGATGCATTTTAGACCAAAGGAGCAGTTGAAGGCCTAACTTTTTGTAAAGAAAGGTAATGTTTGACCAGTGGAATTTCCAGGTCGAGTTTTTGGATGAATAAAGCTCTCTCTACCTAGTTTATACTTTGTTTACATTATTGTATTTGTAAATTGACACATTTTCTGTGGTGACTTTTTAGTATAGTGTACCAAGTCATATATATATATATATATATATACTACCGGTCAAAAGTTTGGGTATTGAATTCAATGAGAAAGTGTACCCAAACTTTTGACCAGTAGTGTATATATATATATATATATATATATATATATATGTGTGTGTGTGTTTGCAGTGTACAATGCCTTGTCTGTACTACACACTATGTATGTGACCAGCTGAATGTTTTTCTCCACTACTTTCAGCTTGTCTTGTGATGAGGAGCAGCCATCTTCAAGCGAGAGACCTGGGACCAGCAAACTCCGCGAGACGAGCACTGCCTGGCAGTTTGAGGCCTGTGATGTGGGCCTGTGTCCTCAGCCAGACGTGAACTGTCACTGACAGAACCTCCAACACCTCTCAATATGAAGGGACTATGTCTGCAGTCAGAGAGGAGAGAGTTGGAAGAAAAATGCCTGAACATAGTTTTCCATTTTTTGGGCCTATTTTTGCACCTAGATTGGGATAAAAGAAATCCTCATGGCCAGGAGAGCGGAAGGCTGGGGTGAGGTTTTAACGACAGTAAGGTTACAGCACTGAACTCAAGGGGGCGCTCCATAGAGAGAAAAAAAAAGCAAGCCTTCACACCAGGTAAAGTCCTCAAATCAGGGGAATTTCACAATTGAAATAGTGTCTATAAAATATTAGTGTCAGCCATATCTGTCCAGAATTTCTAAAGAAAGTTTCTTCACATTCTTTGCGTCTCTAGCTCTATAGGAGCCACTGTCGCTTTTGACAACTTCCTCGTCCACCTCCTCATAATAACGTATCGCTGCGTTGTCTTTGCCTCCGCCGTCCTATAATGAACAAATAGAGGAGGGGGGGTTGACAGTTTATCGGGCCAGAGAAGATAAGATGGCCATTTAGCACGCGTTTGCTCTTCTATCATCTGTCTAGATTTAATTATACTTTGAGATCTCCTACATAGGAAGGCTTAGAAAATCACTATATCAGTAGAGCAGAGATATTCTACACTATGTGATTTGTTGGCCTGGAGTGTACAGTGCTGCAGATTTAGGAGGGATTTAAATGCACAGCAGCCTTGTAGCTTTGATCCTGGAATTAATAATCCATGTTTAATTATGCTGCTGTTGTGCAGAATTAAAAGTGCCCTGTGATACTGAGGCCTGAATTCAATACAAATCCGCCAATTTAGATGTGCAGCTCCATCTGTGGCAGCTGAAAAGAAATCTCCACTGCAGAGACGGAGTGCGGCATTTTCATCGGGACAGTACAGTGTGTAAAACATGCACTGCAGTCATAGCCAGAGGCGAGAGAGGAGCGACCCTCATGAAATGTGGCAATACAATGTGGGCAGCTGGGTGGGGTTGTCATGTAATGACAGAGGGGACTATTATTCACCCAAGAACCTGAGAGAAATCCAGTAGGGATCAATATTTATGATTATGGCATTGTTTTTTTGACCATGGAAAAAGATATTAAACAAGTTTTTGATAGATAAACACTTATATTGTTGTCTTAAATATTCAATTAGAGGTTGCACGATAATCTGAAGTGTGACAACAGTGAGGGGAAATGTGCTGTTGGCCTTTTTTTTCCCACTTCCACCTTTTTTACTTGTATCTATTGTTTCATTAGACCCAATCTGTTGTTGCATTTGCTCTTTTTGGGCTCTGCTCCTTTTTCTTTCCCTATCTGCTGTTCACCATGTGGTGAGTCTGTCTGATTTATAGCAGCGTATAGAGAGCCATGCTGGACGAGAGTCTTCCAATGGGTATTGAGTAAATGTGTGCGTTTGCATGTGGGTGTATTTTAGAGAGAGACAATAGCATGAGTGCATGTGTGCAAGAGAGGAGAGAAGCCTCCAACTTTTCTTCAGGATTGTAAACACTTTTTGTTGCTTGTGTTCCTGTTTACCTCATTCAGCATGATGCCATTTTTAAAACAGCCAAAAATGATCAAACTATTTAGAACGGACATGTAATTGGTTTCCTACACGTGCTGACTATAACCTACTGTACAGATAAACTCTGTCGGTTTTGTAACACTACTGAGTTGAGGTACGACAGTTTCATTTTACAACCAGTCAGCAGCATGTCACTCCTTTATCCTTCATATTTTCCATCTTTGGTGTCAAGTTTAAAATGTTTTGTAAAGTGTCTTAGGTCTTATGATTCAGAACAAGAAGCCAGTTTGCTGTTTTGCCTCAGGAAAGAAGGAGCGGTCTGCCAAATTGAACATCAGACTGATCCAACGGGGCCTGCTGGAAACAACCTTCGTTTTATCACAAAGCCTGTTAAATTTATAATTCTGAATTTGAACACATGATTACATATTTCATATTTGGTTTCAAAAGGGGGAAAACTCTCGATTTTTGACTCTAAATCCTATTTTTGAGACCTTTTTTCCCCCAAAAAATGTACTTAAAAATGTGAAAGAAAGAGAGACTGGAAATGCAGTACAAGTGCGGTCATTCGCACTGATTTTACTCCTGGTCTCTCCAGTCCACACAAGGGAATCAACATTAATTATACATGTATATGTGTCTCTTACTGTCCAAAGTTACTGAACTTCTCTCTTAATGTTGTACTGTCTGTCTTCAGTTTATTTCATGGACAAGTGTGTGTGCATAATTTATGCATGCTTCCTTTTAATTAGCTTTTATCCACACTCTCTGTGGTAAAGGTTTTCCACCAGTACACATTTTTCTCTTTGTCTTTCCTTAAATTTACTGTATGTTGCATCATTTCCCTTTTAGAAACTTGGGCTCCTCTTTATACTAATTGGGATACAAATTCACAAGTGATGCTGGTCTGTCCACCTGCCTGCCCATCTTCACTGCCGACCTGTCAGCCGGTCTGCCTACCACTCATGCTCACTCTATTTCCAACATTTTCTCACTGTGATATAAAGGAACCAAAAGGTGCTAGGTTGCTAAGGTAACCAGTCTTCCTATCATTTCTGGGTCTGTCACAAGTGTGTTCAACAAGCCAGTTTGAGGTTGAAATTGGAAAAATGAGTCGTCCTTGCAGTTAATGATCCCGGAAGAATATGAAATGCAGAGGTCAAATAGCAAACCCAGGAAGGATTGGAAGAATTCTCACATTATAGTCATAGGTTAAGCTGTTTCTTCCATGGTTTACTGAGTACATTGTAGCAGATAATGTTTTCAGAATGCATTAAGGTCTTACTACCGTTTCTTTTTAATGTTGAAATGTCAAGTCACCAAAACTATTACCAAAGGTATCTACAGAGATGTAGAGTGTATTCAAATAAGTACATTAAAATGGCATTTAGCAGTCATTCCTCTAATGGCAGTGTTATTCAAAATAATTAATTCTAACTGACAACACCACATTATTAAACATTAAAATAACTAGTTGATAAAGACTTCATGTTACACAATGTCATTTATTATGAAACGAAAAGGCTACGGTAATACAGTAGGATGCAGCTGTTAACCACCAGTGTAAAAAGAGCAATTACACTTTTCCCTGCATTTCCAAATGGGAATCCTATGAAAATTATAATTTACAGTTTTTAAACAGTCATTGAACTCTATAGGTGTAGGTACAGAGTTGAAAGCAAACAATAATAGATTGTAAACTTGTTATTACCAGTTTATTGATGTATTCTGTCTGACCTGCTTCAGTATCCTGGGTGAATGAATCCCAACAGGCATCATCATTACCTGAGTATGAGGTTATGGATTTTACTGTAAAGTGGTTTGGGCACCAAATTACAGGTCAAACCGTAATCCCAATCATATTCAGTAATGATTAATGAGGATTGCTTGCATCCTGTTTTATCTTGCTTAGCTGACTGTAGCTTTAGTTCAGCTGCTAGTTGTGAGAGTGGCCACAAAGCTTCTGGCCCCATCTATCATACACAAATGAGTAACTGTCACTTTGTGGTGTGACCAAACTGTGAGGAGCACAGTGTCATGTCCCACACACAATCTGAGAATGAGGCTGAACCTGAGCCTTTCCCCAAAATGAGATGTTCACTGCGATACACTGACTCACAAGTGGGTTTGATTTCAACTGCGGCAGAAATGAAGGGGAAGTTCAGTAATCAGTGTATAATTCCTGGAGGATTATGGCTGTAAAGACAATGACGAAACGAGGAAAAACACAAAGGTCAATAGTGACTTGCAAATTAACCAGTACAATCAAATCTGGTGTATAACATATATTCTTTTAATTAACCTTTTAACCAGAGACTGACATTGGTCCTGTAAGAACATAGACACACGCAGAAAAATCACACGTAGACAGACACAAGGGGAAAGTCCAGCAGTTGTTTGGAGTTAATCAACCTGTTAATTGCCCCTCTGTGACAAGTTGGTGCTTTTGTTTTTTATGTCTATCTCCCTCCTCCGTCCTTTCTTCCTCTAAGATCCTGTTGCGGTAAAAATTGGACCCAATCAGTCTTTTGCAGAAGCAATTAATTGCAATTGGCCAGGGCTGGATGGTAATAACACTCTGCTGCTGTGAGTAAAAGTGTCTGAGCTCTAGTGACTTTATGTGACTTACTGTCTTCCACAGTGTTCATTCAGAAAATAAAAAGGTTTGTTTACTTGTCACCAAAAGCTGCAGTGCACATCCACCTTTGTCGTTTTTTGTTGTTGTTAATTTTATTCGTCTGCCTCTGATTGATTTTGTAAACACTGTGTTAGTCTGACTGAAACTGGATTTTCAAAATGCACTTAAACATGTTAGTCCAACTGAAATTGAGCTAATTAGAATTTCACAAAGTTGGACTGATCACCTCGATTTAAACACTGCTATACTGAGAAACACAGAGAGAGACTAGTGTAGGAGTGAGGAGCTTATACTTTATCAGCACTTTAAGGGACATTTGTTCATGTTTAAAGTTACACACAACAGTTTTAAGTTAAAAATAATGCATACAGTTTTTCTGATAACGTTTGTTTTGCTACTCTATATATAAGGTTGAAAAGCTGAGTTAAGCTGCAACAGAATGAAAAAAAATATCCATTAAAATTAATTGGTTTCTTAGTTTCAGGTGTTGCATTTAAAGGTCAAACACACATAGGCTGAAAAAATAAGCACATTTTCTCTCTGGGTTCAAATTAGCAGGCAATTGCCTTCCAGTGTGATCTCTGCACCTCAACCTTAGGGGAAAAGACTTGCTGTGCATATGTCAACTGTTAATGTTATCACACCTGAGCAAAACAAAATAATTAAAAGTATTAAAGACCTTGAGCAGCTGTGGGCATCACTGCAATGAAAAACTGAAACTATTGTAAAGCATTATAATTTAGATTAAACTACTTTGCCCTCGCTATTTTTTATATCTAATTTAATTTGAATTCAAATTGTTATTGTTCTATGCCTGTAAAAAACCAGTTGGGTCTAGTTAAATGAAAACACGTTTGCACAGACTGACCGGTGATGCACGATAAGGACGCGTGTTGAATGTGGCAGCAGCTACTTTCTGTTGTGTTCATGTTTCGTGACTGACTGTTGTGTCATTTGTGCTATTTCCCTGTTCTGTGATTCTTAGGTTCCATTGAAAGTGGCAAGGTCTTAGTTCTCTTCTGTCACCTGTTGTTGTGCATTGTCACATGGGCTGTGAATGGAGTTGGGAATATATCATACAATAGAGAATAGATCATACAGTAAAGAGATTTGGAAAATAGCAAGATATTATTCTCGAATGTTCTGGGAAGTGGGTGGGATTTCTTTTTAATGTTGGCATAGTGTTTGTACATGTTTGATTCACTCATTTACTTTTATGTTGCACCCTGTTTTATGTGTTTGTGCATCATTTGCCCTTCATTTGGAATTCAGAACTGCTCCACTTTTGTGCCTCTCATGTGTCATCAGTATTTCAATCCTTCTCTTCCCATTCTCTTTTCTTTCTCGCTCTCCTTCTTGAGCATCAGAATAAGGTTTTATCTATGCGTCACCACACACCATTCAGGGACTGGCTGGCTGGAATCCCGTTACGATAATGTGAGTTGTGTCTCGTGCTGCAAACAATCCTTTAGCTATTTATTTCAAACCCTTATTAACCCGCAGTAGGTTGACAGAGTCTGACTCCATGCTCAAATCGTTTCCTGCTATTCACAGAGGAGTTGTCCACTGTAACCAATTTCTATGACACAAGGTCATTCAGCCAGTGTGCTGGAGCAGTTGCAGTCAAGGGCAGGTCAGCTGATGATAGCAGTTAAATATAGTTTTGTTCAATTCTCCCACTGGGAATGTCAAATCAAACCCCCCCGCTGTGTCAATTCCTGTTGCCCCATCAACACTAATGGCGCCACATGGACAGGAATAGACAGATGGAAAGTTAAAAGAGCAGAGAATCCATGCAGTGCATCATAATAGCAACATGCTCCCCATATTGATAATACAGGGCAGATGCTCAAAACATAGCTGGAGCTTTTGGAGCTTATCCATTGAGGAGACATACTGTATCTGCAGGTGAACCAAACTCTTTCCGTTTATTTCTCTATTTGCTGATTTTCTGTCTCCTTTGCAAGGACAAGTCCGAGCTGTGGGTATTTTACGTGGGCTGCAATAGATGTTTGTTCAAGAAAATTCCTTTCTTGAACAAACAACACAACTAAGATTTTCAATGGAAAAAAACCGAGGCTAAAATCTATTTTCCGTATAAAGACTCACCACACAAATGAGATAACTTTGACTAATATTGGCAGTGATGGCAATGGACACAAACATTCCTCCTCCAGGAAAATGAATGATTTAATATATCATCCGGAAAATGAAGAGTTGATTTGCTGCTACATATTTTATATATACACATATATATTTGTGCTTGAGGCGGACATCAAGTTGTGTTTTCGTGTTGCAATCAAAGTAAGATTGTTGTCAGTCAAAGTAGGCCTTTGGTATATTGACGTAATCCACAGAAAATGTGAGAAGAGGCCTTGTGGATTTCAGGCATTCATAGTATAATATTCTCAGTGTCACCTGGTTCAGTCTGCGAGCCTGTAAGATGGAACGGTGACATAAGCTTCTGTCAAGACTGTTCTTGAGCTTTTATGCAGTAAGATTTTTAATGGATTTGGGGTCTGTTTTCTCTCCATATTATGTATGCTTCTACATTATAATTTGAGCACATATTGTTTTTAGATGATGCAAAGAGTTCTTTCATCATCTATGTATGATTTCTTACAGTTTTATGTTCCTCTTACATCTGGACTGTGTCACTATAAATAGCAAGACGATTAGCCAGTGAAGTGTGGTAAAGTCTGCATCTCCAGCAGACTTCCTGCAAATCTGAAGAAATTCGGCACAAAGGCCCCATGCTGGCTTAATGAATTGTGGAGCCGGACAGTGCACAGCACTCCAGAGGGAAATGCCTTTAAAGTCTGTGAATTTGCAACTGTGCAAGTCCAATCATTTGACTTCAACCATACTGTGAAGTAAATGACAGACGGTCTGTGAGCAAACTGATCTGCATCTTTCATGATGATCTCTCACGGCATCTGTCAGTGAGTATGTGAAAAGGTGGGGAGTGGACAGTGGGACTGTGGACCACACTCCAAGCTGGATCTCCACTGAAGCACAGTCAGTGTTGAACGCTCCTTCAGCAAGATGCCGGAGTGACTCGACTTTCATCAACCCCGAAAGAACACATGCAGTCTGGTTCATCCTTGCAGCTGCAGAAACATCGTGACTCACATTACTGTAGTTGTTGAAAATTTAATCGTGATCTGTGATTCAGAAATCACTGCTTCATTGTGGTGATTTATTTTAATATAATTATTCAAGTCACTAAATCAAAAGTTTTGGTAAAGTTTCTGCATATAATACGACTGAAATTATTTATAACCCCAAATTATAACGTCCATTTCAAAAAATGTATCTTTTATTGATACATTAACTTATCAGCCTCCCTGAAGTTTCAAACTCAAATGCAATATGTATGAGATTTTAATTAATTTTCTCTTTCAATTCAGGTTTATTAATGTGCAAAATGAAAATAAGAGTTTAAAAAAAAGGCTGGTTACAAGATGGTGCTGACCGAGGTTACAGACATGTCTCTTTACAGTGTGTTTATTGAAGCATTTGCCTCATATTTAAGGTTTACAGATCATATCAGACTTTTCTTTTATTGGCCAATCTAGTGATTTTGGTCAGTATTAGACAGATATGAATGCTAGTTATTGTATAATTACTACTTATTGTATCAGCTCATCCTTCAGTGTTATGACTTGCTCTTCAGACTTTTGAAAGGGACAAGGATGTTGTTAAATGTTGTTTTTGGAAATGATTTTCCCAAAAAAAAAAGAAAAAAGAAAAAATCAACAGATTTGTCATTTGCTGCCATTTTGTCATTATTATTTGAAAAGCATTTCATATTGGTCATGTGTGTTTATGTTGTCCCCCCCCCCCCCCCCCCCCCCTTTTATGTATCAGAATAGGCATGATATTGCAGAGAGCATTAGTCCCTTTGCTCGCTTTTATTAGACCAACAAATGAAGTGCTTTATTTCATCTGAGCTGACACTCTCCCAAGGAGTCATTTCTTTTTGCAATTTTCTGCTCGGTTTCGTGTTCCATTACCAGAAGATTATGCTTTTTCTCAGTCTTACACAAACATTCATTAATGGGTGATCTGATGAACAAACATATTTGCTGCACATGTGCATGTTCTCACTCACCCCCTCACACATGTATTTTGAAGGCTTCATTTTCTGGTGCACTGTTACTGGACCGCTGGTTGCTGAATGGTCAATGTGTGAGTTTGCCTGGAGGAAAGTAGTTAAACCGACATCCATTTGCTTTTTTTTTGCAATAAAAGCAAAATCAATTGCAAAACCCATTACCTGTATGGATGATTGAAAGTCTTTTTGAGTAAGAAAATCATAGAGTTAGAGTTCTTACTCCATTTCATTGTAATTTATCTCCATATCTTTACTTGTGCGTGTGTGTGGAATATTTTTGTGCGCAAGGGAAAGTGACATTGAACCTCAGTACAGTATTATACCCTATTGACTTATGGTGCTGATTCAATGTAGCACGGTTCTTTTAAAGGGCTACAGAGTTAACATCTGAACGTCAGACTGTTGAAACAAACACTCTTGTATAATTCAATTTAATTCAGTTCAGTTTTATTTGTATAGCGCCAGATCACAACATACATTATCTCAAGGCACTGTACATAGTAAGGCCAAAACCTTTACAATATTAAAGAGAGAAAAGAAACCCAACAGTTCACACATTGAGCAAACACTAGGCATCAGTGGAGAGAAAAACTGCCTTTTAACAGGAAGAAATCTCTGACAGAACCAGACTCAAAGATGTGCCTTGACTGGTTGGGGTAAAAGGAATATGGGGGACAAAAAGGGAGACAGAAGGAAAAAAGAGGGAGAGACAGAAGCGAGAGACCAGAAGCAAATATACAACAGTCGTATCAAGTTTAATATCATCTGTGATTGCTCTGGGAATATAAATCTTCTACAAGTTGAGTGTGATTTAGTGTAGTTTTAGTCTCCATTTAAAACATTATTTTTTTTTTTTCAGAGAAGCTGATGAATAACAATGCAGATTTGCTGAGTGGGTGTCAGCTCTGATGCTATTCAGACATTAAAAAGTTTTTATATCTGAAAAGCTTTCTGGTAAGATGCAACATTACTGGAACATCTATTACAATCAGGTGACAGCTGAGTCAATCATTGCAGTGGAGAAAGAGAGAAAGAACCACAAGTTCAAGTTGCTTTTTGATTTTCATCCGTTAAGAGGAGGATGTAGATGAACAGACCACACAAATTGATGCTGTTGTTCTGTAGCATCAACTAAATGAGAAACAATATATGTATATATATGTTGGTATATGTATAAATATGAGTGTTTGTCTAAGAATATGATTTGCACAACTTTATAAACAAGGCTTCCTCGTGTCTCTTCTCGAAAGGTCCAAGTCTCAACCACAGCTTAACCGACAGTCACTGTCAGCTTCAAATCTTTGATCATCAGACGCTGCCAGGGCTGAGTTTGAACAAAACAATGGCAAGGAGGCAGAGATAACAAGAGACTGCCACAGATGTATCTTTTATCACACACATCAAAGTTTTTCTAAACATTTCAAAACAAACAAAAACGTCTTCAAACAAAAAGTCAGCGCTTTCTCAATAATCCTTCTTAACCTCAACAAAGACCAGCCTTGTACATGTAATAAAACAAAAGAAGATAGAGGTGAGTAATGTCAAATCTCCTGCAACATCGTATTTACGAGCGACGTCTGCAAATCTAAGATTCTGAGTGAGTCTGCCATGCAGTTGTATCAAGAGACTCTTCAGGAACCAAGATAAGGACTGTCTGGGGTCCTTGTTTGAGCTTTTCAGGATTATCGACAACGAGGGGAAGTCATCTTGTATTTTTGCACCAAGAATGGTATTAAAAGGTGAGGAAGGATATTACCTAGGATTTATCCTGAATGGACTTAAGACAGGTTTCCTGGGCGCCAGCCCATAGCAGTTTCACAGACCAATGATACAGCCTAAGGCTCTACCACCCAGCCTGAGCTCACTGTGCATGAAGAGTGAGGAAAACAACAGCCAGCAAAAGCCAAAAAAATAAATAAAGAGAACTGACTTGCCCCACCTGCTCTCCTCCTGTTAAACTTTGACTCATGGATGAGGACATGAAGCCTTTCTCTGAGGCCACAACTGATAAATATTTGAACATGAGCAACTTGAAATAAGTCCTTCACTGCACGGCAGAGCAAACCAGCCCCTCTGTCCTCCACGCGTTTGTCAGGGCTGCTCTGGACTTGATGTTCTTGCGTGGCAGCAATACTCGAAGGCACACGGGCCTGTTGCTCCTTGAAATGTGCAAATGGGGAGTCCTGCCAGCAGAGCAGATCTTTTCATGTCAGCAAGAAATCCAAGAAGCTGAAGATTACATCGCTGCAGACATGCTTCACATTTGGCTCGGCCTTTCTGAGCTTATCAACCACACGCTGCTTAAGGGAGGCTTCTCTGTGGTTGCGCTCTGGAGAAAATCAGGTCTCGAACGGACTTGTGCGCTGCTGGGACGCAACCTCTTTCTGAAGTGTGCACAGAAAAACGCACACTGACAAACTCCACCGCCAAGAATTTGCATTAAGCATCCTACTGCAACACTTTGATTTAGGATATTTTTTTCAAACCAGAAGAGACCATATTTTACTCAATAGCCACAACCGGACAGGTTATGTGCTTAATTGTCATCTATTTGACCATCCTGTGCGAACACAGTTGTCTGCCAAAAGGCATTAGACGTCTTTTGATCACAGAAAACCACAACAAGCAGGTTTTTGACTCGGCTTTCGTCACCATGCATACGCCATCCAGATCATTGGTCTGACTGGTTGTAGGTCTATGTAGTTGCATACAGTGGCATTTTCCTCTATGTCCGTTGGTGAGACCTGACAAGTGGTAGGTGACTACACCCCTTCCAGACTCATACTGGTCGACTATTTGAGACTGCAGCTCAGAGCGAACAACGGCGAAAACTATTTTGAAACTTGATTTACACACACCGTTCCATTAAAGCTCCATTGCAACCCCCCTCCACACATATTGTAGACATTTTATAGTTTGAAATTGAAATTCGCACAGCGCAATTACGTGGCCGATGTGAATGCTGCGTTGACTGAACACAAGTTTTAAAAAATACTTCAAAAGTGTGAATAATTTGCATGACAAACTGCATCCACTGTGCAAAGGCCTTAAGAGCTAGGCTGATTTTTTTTTCATAATCTCACATACAATCAGTGAAGTTGCCCATTCAGGAGACACTTTTACGTACATTTTGGAAACAAGGATGACATTTGTTTTTAGATGCAGTCTGTGGTAAAACCTGCAGGGCACAGCAGCTTTGATTATAAAGCACTTACACAAAAGCAGATTCAATGTGCTGTACATGAGCATTTAAAAACAGAGACAATTGAAATAAATAAATGCAAAGATAAAAATTACAATCTACTGCAAATTTGTAATTTATAGTGTAAAAGAAATTAAACGTTTAAGATCAAACATGTTAAAAGAATTAATATGATTAAAAACAATCTAGTTAAGAAAGGTAAAAGAAGTAATCTAATAAAGTTATATAATAACAGGTGAATAAAAATAGAGTGGGGCAATATAATACCTATAAGATTAAAACAAAATATTTAAAAAAGAAAGATTTTTAGTCTAGATTTAAAAACTACGGTGGACAGAGCGTTTCTGAGGGCAAAGTGTCCTTGTTGTTTAGCAGAAAGTACATGTGTACATGTGTAAATAGTATAATCCACAGTCTGTAAACAGCAACGATGTTGTAAGTGTTGACCTGCCATTTTCATTTGCCCTGTTGAATGTTTTGTTGTGACATAGTGAGTCAGGTTCAGAGAATTACTTGTTTGTTTCTGTGCTTTGTCAGGAAATTGATTTAGTATGAATTCCCTAAACATGGAGATGACAAAGGTGGAGCAGCTCCTGTATTTTAGCAAATACATTATTAAGGATGAAGTGTATTTCCATTCAACTGGTGTCTTGTGTTGCAGTTGCAGAGTAATTTATTCTTTGTTCAGCTCTGGATGTAGAAAAGGTCCACAGGCTTTCAGTACAGGTAGCTGTTAAGGCAGATAAGTATGTGCCAGAATGAATAACCTGAGGTTTTCATAGGTTTGGTTTCACATTGACATACATGAATGATTGTGATGACTTACTTGCTAATGTGTAACCTTGTACATTTAAGGTCACTATAATAAGGAAGCTCAAAGGCCATTCTGATCCTGAAAGAGGAGTCAATCATCCTGATCCCAGTGTGAAAGGTCAGTGGAGTGGATTTTAAACAAAGAAAATGTGACCTAAACAGCTTTATGTTTTGTGATTATTTGATTATGGAGCTTTGTAAATTCACTCACCTTAAGAACATGATTTGCACCACTATATAAACGGGGGGTTATGAGGCTGATCATTTGATAATGCCCTAAATTACAGTGTGGGCTGCACAATTGAAAATTCTTTTAAAATATAATAGAAGAATGGATTACATTTTTATTCAAAACATTTTAGCAGTTTCATTTAAACACAAACAAACAAATGGCAGAGTAGGACCATGAAAGCCTCTACCTTACCATCAGGAGATGTTTGGAATCCCCTATCTTGTTCAATGACACATTGGGACTGGACATGCTCTCAGTTTCACTATCATTTTAATTCACAGTGAAAATACATTTTTTCCACTGATTTAGCATTTGATTTACTATATATTATTTCTTTTGTTATATATATATATGTATACGATCCATCAGATGATTTAAATTGATCATGGAACCTGGAACAGTTCATACTTTTGCCAGATGAATATTGAAGGAGGAAGCAATAAACAATGAGATGTACACATCACTTTCCTGTTTTAGAAACCCTGACTGCACTCTCTTGGTGGTCACGAGAGGCCAAAAAGAATATAAGTCACTGGTTAAATCCATTAGTAAAGCCTTGCTATATTTACACCTAAAATGTATCATCTAACATAAACTGAAAAATCAAAATTGTAATTCAGCACAACATTCAATAGATGTACACATTTACTATTTTCTCAGGTGTTGATGCTGTAGAAATATTGATGAAGTACATTTGTTAAAAACAGAAGCACATATGGAGGCGCCAGACAGACACGTCTGAGGAGGAGACGCGTCAAAGAAAAGAGCAGAGACTGTTCCTGGTGTAATCATGGGTGAGAATAGAAACCGTACCTGGGTCACTGAGAGGTGAGTGTCAGAGAATAAGAGGAGACAAGAAGTGATAGACCGTGTTGAAACGAGTGTGGAGGAATCGAAGGGAGTCAGAAATACTCCAGTCATATTGTGTTTGGGTGATTTTATAAGGTGCCTCGCAAACTATGTTTTTCTTGGCAGGCTTATGTGTCAGTAACGCGACGCCTCCTCCTGCGTTTGTGTTTGCGTGTGAGTTCTTGTATTTGTCACCACGTGGAGACCAAAACCTGGTCTTAATAAGACAGAACTTTATTTCTGAAAAAGGTTCATCTTAGCTGTAGCTAGATTAATGTTAAGGTTAGGCATTAACTGTTAATTGTTATGGTTGGGGACAACCCTTTGCTTAGGCTGACCAAATGAATGGAAATCAATGGAATGTCCGAGAAGAAGGGTTATGTGTGTGTGTGTTTGTGTTTGTCTTGCCACTCCTCACTGAGGATTTCATTTAGCTCAGTTAAATTTCATCACCACTAATAAGTGAGTGTCAGTGTTGTTATTGACAACACAGCTGTGATTCATTCTCAACCTGTTGGTGCTCACTGACACACACGTCAGTCTTCGTTGGTGTTTGTTTCATCCTTGAGTTTGTTCTTACTTTCGTGCCCAAGGATCTTCGGAAAATTTGCAACAGAGGAATTTAATCGTGAATATAGGGTCTCATTCTCATTCTCTTTCTCTATTGAGAAAATGAAACTAATTAGCTATTTTCCCCAGACGTTTAAAAGCAGCTGTGTCACTGTTGTGCAGGCTTTGAAATTACATTTTTTATTATACTTTAAATGTGAAGTATTCTTGTCCTCAACAACTTCTGCTTTTATTCACAATATGTGGGTTATTTAGTGAAATTCTACTATTTTAGATAATTATTTTTGGGTGATTTTAACTCTGGTTGCTAAGTAAAATCATATAGTGCAGGAATTACCTCCATTGGGTAAACGTAATGTTGTCATGGTGACCTTGTCAACTGCCACATGATTTTCACATGGTTTTCATGATATCTTGATTGAATTGTGGCTAAGTAATCAGGGGGTAAAGAATCAGCTGTTGAACCCCCAACTCTTCCCTCTCTATCTTAGAAAAACAAACATATGAAAATAGATTTTTTTACACAAGTATTAATAAATACAGACCTTTTCTTACCATACTCTAACCGGGGGATATTGTATTTTTCAAAACAAGTTTTCAACATTCTTGTTTTGCTTGCACCTATTTTCCAACCTTGCTGAGTTTGTTTTTTTATATATTTATATATAAAATACAAGTGTACATTGTTTTTTCTTGGGAATAAATGAACTTGCAAAAACGACCCCACCGTTTTGAGGTGAAACGGTAAAACAAGATTATTTTCACAGCATGTACCGAGGGTTGCTGACTCTGCTGATGTTGTTCATTAACATACACTGCTGCTACATCATCCATTTGGCTTGACCTTGAATGACCCAGAGTTCTACCTTATGCTCACCTACCTGACTTATTTGTACCACTGGTATTTTTTTAACTGAACTAAAAATGAACCATTGCAATGAATATGTAAACACAGCGGTGGTTTAGCTTCATGCTTATTTTCGAACCTCTTACCTCATTAACAGCCTTAGCAGGCCCACACAGACTGCAGTGAGATTGAAAGAGGAAAAAAAAAGGACCATGTTTCAAACTCATCCTGTGTAAAATAATTAACTGAGGACATTATTCAACATTGCAGTTGTGGGAGAAGTGATTTTTGTGCTTAAAGAATGTAACATATAAACATTTACATGGGAAAGACACTGGGGTGTGATGGGATTAAATCTTCTTGCAAAATGTTGAGAAAATGACATTTTGCAGCAGGATATCAAGAACAGGGCAAGCAGGAAAGTTGTGAAATACCCATTATGACATTTACAGTAACCTTTTCCTGTGACTTTTAAGAAGGGTTAAAACCACAGAGACGGAAAGATTGTGGTGTGTTAGGCCTTTGCCATTAATTAAATTGTGATTGCACCATGCCACAGCCTGGGGACAATTTCACTTCTTACTTGTTAAAAAGTGAAGAGGGGGACAAGGGCAGCACACATTAGAGCAGTCTGGTGGACAGATGGCCACAATATTTGTCCTTTAACTACTCAAGGCAGGATGGAGACCTGTGACTGAGCTACTAGACTGTATTTGAGTCAGCTGAAGAATCCCTGCTATTTCTAACCTCCAAATAAAAGCAACTCATTGTTATTCATAAAAATGAATTCAAACAAGGCTGTCTGGTGGAGAATGTTTTCATAAAATTCACATTAAATCAATGTTTTTTTCAGCCTCAATTTGCTCATTATTATGTGTTTTGGAAACTATGGCTATCAAGATTAATTACGGGAGAAAGCGGCTAAATTGAGTCTGCATTGTGAAGAGCTGAGAGCAAATGTGATAGGACATTTGTGAACAAAACCTACTGCTTTCAAAGGAATGGGAAATGACCTCTGTGGTCAATCTATTCATGTCCAAATTCAATTTCACCTAAACTAAATGACCGTGAGATGCTGCTGCAACATTCGAAGAGCTTGTTGACAGTATGCTGCTGACATTTAGCAGCTCATGTCTCCTTATGGATGTGACACTGAGGACAGAGCAGTGCGGCTGGAGCAGAACACATATCCTGAGGCAACACCTGCCTTGAAAATAGAAAATTTATGGGCTGTAGGAAATGCTACGGTTGAGTGCTATCATCCAAGACTGCTTTTTCACCACTGACCTTTAAAGATTCACCAAAACACATTGCTATACAAATAACTTAACAGTTATAGGACTTTTAAGAGTTTGCTGTTGACTTTTAAACCTGTGGTTCTTCCGAAAGGTAGAACGGTTACTCAGTCACTACACTGAAATTCACTACCAACATGCTACATATTGTAAATATCATTTCTTCTACTTGGATTCAACAGGCATTATATACTATAATTACATTTTGGATTTTACAAGCCAATGATAATCTTACTGACACTAGGTTCACCTCAACCACTTTTATCAGTAAAAACACTAGTAATCATTTTCTATTTTGGTGCTTCATAAATATTTTGTTTAAAGTACCAAAGGAGTCTTCCTACAAAAGCTTCAAAAGTCTAGTTAAGCTACTTTTCCTTTTAATTAAAATCTTAATACTTTTACCACCACTACATATAGGACAACAGATGACAGATATAGCACATCACAATGAGTAGGAAAAACATGTTTTTCAAAAGGCATAAAGGAACTATTTACCTTTTACACCAGTACATTTTTCTCTTGTTTGAACTTTACAGTTCTTCTGTGTTGTGATATTAATTGAACAAAGAGCCTTTGACAGACCACATCATTTAACCTAAGTGACCAGGTGCAGCCAACGAGCTTGTTTGAATGGAATGGCATGTATTTGCATGTTAGTTATTGCACCTGTTGCACCTAAAGGGTGTGTTTGCAGGCAGGTTATTCCAGTAGGAGGACTTCCTACTGTTGTTTAGTACTGGAAGCATGTTGAATAGCAGTTGTTATTAAAGTGCAGAGACATTTGTGTGCTTTATTTCAGCATGAAATTTAAACTAAAGCATTTCCTGTAAATCTTCCATAACTTGACACTGGTCAAACCGCATAGATCAACAGACAAGCAGCTTATCAAGTTGCAATTTCAGTTGTAGTTGCTTTTGTTAGAATTTAGATATCGCAATGTCTGGATTGCAGATTAAAATTAGGTCAAGCAGGTTTTACCACAACATGCTGAAATACTGAAAGACATCTGACTGTGAGCATCATTTGTAGTTCCGTCTCAGCTCACAGTTTTTAAACTCATTAAACAAAAAATATGAAATTTCATTTTTATAAAAGCTACATAATAAAAAGGAAACTGCTGGGCATGGCAGTTTGCTTAATTTAAACTATTTTCAAACAATTTTAGTTTGTTGTGAACTGTAGTTTTTGCTGTGGATTTAGTCTGGACAGTATTTACTGCAGCTGAATAGGAGGCTATAGGACCAACTCAAAGAAACAACACTGTCTGTGTTCATCGTTGTTGCAAGTTAACATATTGCCAGCTCATCAGCGTAGCTCACAAAAAACGGGAAATAGAGTTTGTCTTTTCATTGGAATTTGTTGGCAAAAAAGGAAACAAGATTATCATTACCAATGTGAAAGTACTCGAGTGTGATTATCTCACTGATTAAAAGTGACACTTTGATAGTTAAGGGTGCTGAGGGTAGGTTTTATGGACATTATTGTTAAGATCCACCGTCCAACAGCATGGTGTTTAGTTTAGAGACCCCCATCTAGTCAGTATCACGCTAAAACAATGCCTGTTAGTTGTGTTGTTTAAATAGCAAATGCATTACAGCATGTAATTTCTTTTTAAATGTCACTGTTTCAGTGCAGTTTCAAACATAGATATACAGCATGTGATGTATGCACACATTTTACAACATATATTTAGAGTAAATCGTTTTCTTCTTTTTTTTTTTAGCTCTTTACACCATTAACCCAGTTACTGGTATAGTAAGTAGCTCATCCTAAACAACACTGGACAAGGAACAAAAGACACTGAAGTCTACTGGGAGATCCAAGTATGAGGAGATCCTCTTAAAGGCATCACGCAGGAAGAATGGTCTTGTTTCCTTCCTCCCCACAACATCTCCTCTGAGACCACTGATTTAGCTGGCAGCAGGATAGCTGTGATCCACTTAGTCCAGATCCTCACACACACACAGCGTCAAAACCCCCATGTGAATTACATACTCTAATGTCATTGCACAAAGGAACAATACTCGGTCAAAGTGTGTATGTGAGAATGTGTGTGAGAGAAAAGGTTTGCTTGACATATGTGTTTCTTACATGAGTAACCACCGAGGCTTGCAACTGTCTTTGAGCTGAGAGGTTGCACAGTCACACACACGCATGCAAACACATACATTCCCCCGATTTTATTTAACAGTGTCGGTGACAGATGCAAAGATGCAGACCCTCATAAATATACAATGCATCCACACAGCATATGGTTGATATACTGTGTACACACGCCCACACACTGAGTCGTCTGTGCTCACACAAACAACCTGACATCCACAGCTTTTGGTATTTTTGCCTCACACTTTTACTCACACGCACTTATATATGGTATAATATTGGGCTGAAACTGAAATGTGCTCACTGACAATGTCTTGTCAGACAGCAGAAGCCTTCCCTTGAGCTAAAAATGTGGTGGGCATTATCTGCCTGGAGATCTCTCTCCCTCTCTCTCTCTCTCTCTCTCTCTCTCTCTCTCTCTCTCTCTCGAACTTATAGAAATGACTAAATCTTTCATGAAGGTCTGTTGTTAGTTACAGACCACAAACACACACACACACACACACACGCTAAAACAAGCTGCCCCAGTACCCTAATTTTTCAAATTCAGTGGGGATGTCTGACCCACTCTCTCTCTCTCTCACACACACACACACACACACAAACACACCTGGAACAACTTCAGCTACCCATTGTTCATAATGTACTGAACAGTGGATAAGACCGAAAAAGGAAAAGAATAAAACAGCAGTAACTGGAATTGCATGTTTCAAAATCATGTTTGAATTACTTACATGCTAGATTGAGATTTTGACTCTGGCACATTGGTTTGTTTTGCTGGAATAACCAGTTTATGTTTAAACCTCCCACTCCTTTTCAAAAATAGAATAAAATAAATATACTTGGTAATGAGAGATTGGGGGAGTAAAGCTAGACAGAGCAATGAAGACATACCGGTCAATCATACATGGCTAAAGAGAATTAGAAAATTAGACTGTTTGTTACTACAGCAAACACATACCAAACAAAATCAGTCCCAGCAGAGACAAACTTATCCCTCAACTCCAGGTGGTTTCAGCCAAATCAACCTTATTTATGATAAATATTGAGGCTAAAATCACGCAAACATAGGGTTAATGTTTCAACCTGAGAAGCTGTATAGTGAAAATAAAATAATATGAAAACAGTGACCTTCACTTTTCTATATGTGTGCTATCAAAATAAATAAGAGATGCAGCACCTGGCAGCCCCATCAAGGAAACACATGACAACAAATCATTTCCATACATCTGTGCTGGTCCTTTAAGGCTCATTTAAGGTGAGGAGACAAGTGAGGTTAGACGGACGTACAAAATGACTGAGCCCACCTTCACAGGATCTATAGCAGATCACCGCCATGAGAACAAAAAGCTGTTTCACTCCCTCAGCAGCGTCAGCCCATAGATAAAGCCTATCACACATGTGTCATAATAACAATGTGTTCCTTCATGATAAACATGAAAGAGATTGTTCACAATGCAGGTGTAAAATATGAACCAATATGACGTGAGTATAGAGCTGTTGTGAAAACCAAATAATCATGAGAAATCAGCATCAGCATGCATGAATGTGTAAACACCAGCAGGATAAAACCCACGCAAGGAAATACAGCCTGTGGCCAAGCACTGCATGCTCCCATTAATTCTATAAATCTGCTTATACACTGTAACGTCCAGATAACATATGGATTTTTCATAAAGCCTTTATGGGTTTGATGCGGATGACCATTGTATTGCCTCCAAATACTGTGGAGATATATGAAGCCTATTTGACTTGAGGCAGGTCAGGAGGCACCAGGACATCAATAATTCATACAGGATGTCCACCACATGTGTGTGTTTGTTTGTTTGAGTTAGAGCAAGCAATAGTTAATACATGTATGACCAAACAACACCTGCCAAACCGAGTTATTATTTTCCTTTCAACCTCCATTTATTTGAACCAAAAAGATCAGGGTTAAATCCACTAAGCTTAAATACAAAAATAAGAGACTCAAATTGAAACCAATATGAAGACAATTTACACACAGAGTACATCCAGTGTTGTGGTTCAGGATGGCAGCATTGGGACAATGACAATATTCTTGATATGGCCAAAGAGAAGCTTGAACAAGCCAAAATGCTTAGGCATATAAACCTGGGACTGCCACAGGTCAGTGTTTCAGTAGTGGCTTGGATCAGTGTTATTTTCAGTCCCGGTCTTAAAGCTAACGGTAAAAAAATAGAAGGGAGACTTTTCCATAGCCACCCCAGATCCTATCTTTCACTCAACCCCTCTACCCTCGATCTCACCGTCTGGTCTGCCGCATCAGGCGCCCTATGCAGAAGGGGCCGTTTCCATTATCCCGAGAAATTAAACGGAAAACCAACCCGAGCCTTGTGCCCTGTACGCGCGGGGTGTATATGTGATTTCTCTGTTCGGGACTATGGGTATTTAGTAGAAATCGTGTCCCTCTCGGCACGAATTCTGATCTGAAGGGGCGTTGTCTGTGTTAATGGCCGCACTCTCTCAGTTTTCGACACTGTGCAATTAGATGAAAATTCCTCCAAACGCAGCTCGCAGCCGGCTGAGAAAATCCATCCACGACAAACAGACAGTCCAAAACCAACAGGTCCTTCCTTGCATGTGTGTGAGTCTGTGTGCTTGTGTGCTATAGTGCGTTCATGTGTGCGCAAAAGTGTGCGTCCGTGCGCGCTGGCGTAACTGGGAAGCTGGGGGGGGGGGGGGGGGGGGGGGGGGGGGGGGGGGGGGGGAGAAAGAGAGAGAGAGAGAGAGAGAGAGAGAGAGAGAGAGAGGGAGGAGGAGGAGGAGAGGATATCAAACGGAATCCATGATCACTCCTTGCCCCCGTTAACCAAAGACAGCTCTTTAAGAATTCCACTGGCGTCCACTCGCCTTCTTTCCCGAATCATGTCCTCCAGGCTGCGAAACACCAGAGTGTGCACCCCGCTGCCAGTCAGGTGCACTTTGAGGAAATACTGCTGCTCCGCTGAGTGTGCCTCTCCTCCGGCTTTGAACTCCCGTTTCCCAAAGCGACACCAGGCTGCGAAACTTTCCGAGTTGGTCCAGCATATCTCCTCGCTGCTCAGGCCCAGGTGTCCCACTGCGTTCTGCATCACCAGGTCAGGGGGAAGTGGTCGGTACCGGTACCGATTGTTGACTATCCTCCCGTGGCGACCGTTGCTGATCTCAAGCAGGCTGTCCTTGCGGATCTCGCCCTTGTGCAGATGAATGACTTGGTCGTCCTGCTCGTAGATGACCCAGTGAGGGGCTTGCGCTGTGGCCACCAGTTCCAGCAAGTCCCCTGGTTTGCACATAGTCAGCAAAGTTTTGGCCGAGTAAACATGCAAGTCCTCGTTCTCCCGCAGTTTGGAGAAGATGCATTCCTGGGAGCAGAACGCAGAGTACTCCACCTCGCTGACCGAGAAGGGTCCCTCCTCGGCCGGGCTGTGGTCTTTGGTGAAGCCGCAGTCAGAAGGAGTGCGGTCGTCCACCTCCTCCTCTTCGTCAGAGAAGAAGTAGGCGACGCCGACCCGAAGCTCGTCCTTCTCTAGCCCGGACGGATCCCCCGTGGGCAGCTCGCTGTAGTTGAGGTGGGTGATCCGATCCAGTTGATTTCCCATCAATGACCTGGCAAGGTAGAGGCATGGACTGCGGTGTCTGAAAGGACGGAGAGAGGGAGGAGAGATGAAGAGACAGAGAAATTGATGTCAAGAGTAAAATGCAACGTCAAGGAAAAATATAGTCACTTTCACGGGACGCCACACATTACGCTCAAACGCCTGACTGCATTTAAATCCCTTTGGTCAATAGATAATAGAGTGAGATAGATCTCAGTTACTTCCATACTGTACAAAAGAGCTCTGTCTTTTATTAAGCCAAGGGTACACGAAAACAATCAATCATCCTCAGCCCTTTGCTCTCTTTACTCTCATTTGTCAATCATTAATTCCAGTCGAATGTAAAAAGAGAGCAAAGCTCCCACGCAGAGGAAGCAAGATGTGGGAAATTATGTAAAGTAGTGTGAGGATGGCAGCTGCTGCAGAGAAAAGGAGCGTGGAGAGAGAAGGAGCTGTAAATAAAGCCACTGCTTTGTCTTTACGCACGGCGCAAAATGGAAAGAAACTGGGTAAAATGAGGATACCTGTGCGCTCCCTGGGCGAATGGTTAAATATCCTTATTGTCCATTGGTACAGAGGGCTGCACGGTCCCCCCTGCACTGCTCCTTTCTCTTCTTCTCTCCTCTTCCTTTCTTCTCACACTTGCCTGTCAAGCTTTACAACGTGCCAACCGGGTGCTCCGGCTGCCGTGCGTGCTGGAACTTCACTTCTTTCCGCGCCAGCTCTTAATAAGTACCACGGGGAGCTCCGCCTCAGCCGGCGCGATCCTCCTTCAAGGGGTTTGACTGGAGCTCAGTCACGGCTCCATTACCGCCGAGCCAATGGAAGCCGCAGAGGAATGCGTCAGTCATTCAGGCGAGCCAATCGAGTGCGAGCAGGGCGGCTGGCGGCGACAGGCGGCTGTTACCGTGGCATGGTTTTTGTTGTCAGACAGCAGCTGTGGAATTGTGTACATGATCCTCAGGGTCCGTATACGTGAGTTCAAGGCAAGAGTCACCAGAGATAAGACCCCAGCATATCTCGGGAGGAGCATATGAGAGAAGGTGCAGCTTTTACTGCGCTCTGGTTTGACATAAACATTTCTGCTGTCTGGAAAGTGCTCCAAAAGCTGCAGCCTTTTCCATGTTGCTGGCTGCAGGGCATGACAAATGTGTCCTTACCTGAATTCACGAATTCCTTCGGTTGCCGTGTGTTCAGTAATTTCCACACTGCATCAGTTATTCTTCTACGTCTGTCACTGTGTGTGTGGGACAGAGACTGGAGGGAGGGAGGGGCTGCAGCCAGGTATTTGTTTGCAAGTTACATGAACCAAAGACAGGAGTCCACAGGGAGGTTAATACCAACTCTTTTTTGTTTTACTTTGCATTGATGTTCTGTGTGTAGGAACGGAATGTGACTGGAATGAAATGCATATCAAATTTCATCTAGTGAGTCACTTTTGCATGCATAATATATTGTACTGGGCCTGCAAGATATATGTGCATGCACTTATGTCATCCACACTCTGCTGCCGTATCTGCCCAGAGCAGAGAGCCAACTTGCTCTTTAATATCTTAATATCTGACCCTCCTTTGGAAGTGAATGCTTTGTCTATCTATAGCTTTATGTATTTATTTATTTTTGTGAGCTTCTTCTTTTTCTTTTTTGGCAGCATCAAGCTCCCCAAAAGCACGTCTCTCTTTTCTTCTCTCCCAGATGGTTGCAGATAGCAGCTCTCCAGTTAGTGATACAGAACAGTCCCATGGTTCATGTTTGCAGTGGTGACAGGCTGAGCGGATGATGGCTTTTTCAGCTGGTGAGATGTGACTGTAAAGATTTAACCCCCCCCCCCCCCCCCCCCCCACACACACACACACACACCCACACACACACACACAGACACACACACACAGAGGGAGGTTTGCACAGCTCAACATTGACATCCATTCATTTGAACAGCCTTAACAAAGCATTATCCCTAACCTTAACCTAACCACGAGTCAACTCAGACCTAAACTTAACCAGTTCCTCAGATATTAGCTTCTGACTCATTAGTACATAAGTCTGTACATAAATAATAACAAATTTGAAAAAAGTATGAGACATTGACATAAAGTATATAAACGCTAATATAGTATACACACATAGTGAGTATTGTCTAGTAATAATATAATTTAGCATATTTGGCAATAACTATATTAATATACTACACCTATAATGTAAAACAGATATAATAATACAAACAGACAGTATAAACAATTATAATACAGATGACAAGATGATGAAAATCAACTACGACTGGTTTACATGATGATAATAGTATCATTATACAGTAATATTGATATACTATAAAAACAGTTAGACAAAGAGGGATATACAGTATATATATATAGCATTTTTATGTCTATAATGTTGGCCTATACATACACACAGTACACAAGGGGTCAGCAGTGGGTTTGGCTGCAGTTTCTGTGCATGTGCTGTGGGAAACTATAAACTATAATGGGCAGAAATAAATTTCCATTATGGACGTTGCTTTTTCTGGATACAAATATTATTTTTACTCGACACTATTTTACTATCTCTCTCTCTCTCTCTCTCTCTCTCTCTATCACACACACACACAAACACACTCCTAATCATATATGCAGCTGGCGTAATAATAAGGCAGGGTGCAGACAGTACTGGAATAACTTCTGAGACAGGGTGATATTTCATAACCCCAATAATTGGATATGTCTCTGTTCCCTAATTACTAACTAAATCATATATACTGCTGCAGCATCATGCCATGTAGATAAAACAGACAGGCACATCAGCTGTTCACAAATCACTTCATTCAACGTCAATGTGTGTGTGTGCATGTGTGCATCTGTGTATGTCTCACACTGACTGACTCATCTGTTAACACAAGCTTATCCCGTCTCTGTACATTGTGTAGACAATGGTAATGTGATGTGTTTAAACCTGACATGAAATCATTGACCATGTAGTTTTACTGTGTGTGTAAAAAGAGAAACCTTTGTTATACTGTATGTATGCTATAGAATAGGTGTGTTTTTTTTCCTCTACAGCAAATCCCCGGTTTGATAATTGTTACATTTCAGTGTATTTTGTCGTAGATCTGTCCTCCAGTTGGTATGGGATTGGATCCTTAAACAACTCTGTGACCTTGAGTCTCAGGGGAAGGGGGGGGGGACGGGGGGGGTGGGGGGGTGGGGGGGGGGGGGGACAGCACTCTCCTCTGTTTTTAATTTGGATGTGGTAACCACTTTAAACTCAAGTTGCTTATCATACATATACTATAACCCTTGTAAAGAGCCAGTGTAAAAATTAGTGACATCTAATGATGAAACTGCAAATTGTTACAAATGAAGGGCTCCTCCTCTCATAACCTCAATTTCCCGAGTGTGCCAGGGAACCAGTGTTGTTCTTTTTCATTTGCGTGTTCTGGTTGCTTTGTCTGTTTGTAGAAACATGGCAATGCAAGATGGAAGCCTCTGCAAAGTAAGGCCCTTACCTAAATTGTGACCTGAAAGCTGATTTATTTTTTAAAGCAATTATACACTTGCAAGTACAGATTATTTTCATAAATTATTATATTTATGAAATAATATTCAATTAGTTGTCCATAAAATGTCGGAAAATGGTTTTTGTTTTGTCTGAACCTTGAAATGATGACGTTCCCAAGTGTCTTGTTCACAAACCAAAATAATTCCGTTTTGATGACATTTTTGTTATATGGAACAAAGAAGCCAGATCAAATAACTAGTTGACATGATTCATGATCAGTTGATTGTTGCAGCCCTGATACAAAAATACCTTTGTGTAGTGTGTATAATTTCTCCCATTAAACCCTCCTAAATGCTACACACTGGACCTTTAAGTGTCAGTGAAAGGGAGGTCAGGGAGGATTAACTGTCAAGTTGATGATGTGGATTACTATTAGCTATATACAGCCCAAGGTTAAGTCATGTTCTGTCATTTGACCCTATTAGATAAGTTTAACTTTGAAGTGGTTTTGGACAAATTAAATAGTGCACCTACAGTCATAACCACTCAAATCCCCCGTGGTGGTGTTCTTTAAGTGCTCTCTTTGTTCCCACACTGGAGGAGCCACCACAAAGGTTTCCTCCAAGTGGAAAACATCTGTGAAAATGAAAGTATGGCACCATAAATTAAATTAGTGCCCAGGTACTGTGTTTTTCTGACTGCAGAAGTGTTGGCTAGTGTGAGGTACAGCACTGTGATGTATTAAGTAAAGATCCTAACAGACCGGGCAGCAACAAAGCTCTGTGTCTATAAACATTGCAACTGCATTAATAATAACTCCACAATTACCTCCACTGTTTGCATGTGTCATCATACATAATGATACTCATGTAAGCACTCGATTACAATTATTCACAACAGACACTTGTGCACAGTTTGGATGAATGTTTGAAGGAATATATTTTATTTGCCCCTATGGATATGTACATTATATACTTTACAATATTTCAGGCCTGTTACACTACAAAACTGTATGGTACATTATCTATATATTCAGACATTTAAAAGGGTGTTTTCCTATTTATTTTTCTGCCAGATATTTTAGAAAAATAGAAAAACAGATGCTGTTTTTATCAAAAAAACAAAAAACAAAAACATTGTATGAAAGTAATTATATCCTCCAGCATGTCTTTTGTTGATGACTGTAATTGTAGGTACTTAGGTGCTGCACATGGTAGCCATCAACATCAGCACCATGTCTATAATCACAGTCAAGGCTTTCGCCTGGGGGGTCATTTCTTTAACTGAGCATAGTCTTTATCTGTGTGGGACAGAGGAGCAGTGGAGCTCAGTGCATTTGCATGAATAAACAACATAATAAGCAGTCATAGAATAAAAAAAATGATGTCTTTAAAGCAATGCATAAAGTTGGTTGGTTGGTGGTGTTGTTTTTATGGCAATTTGTGTCGTAATGTTGCATTGCTTTAATCGTCCATCCCTTTACTGTTGCATTATGTTGTCTCAAGTCTATATCCACATCATCACACAGACAGTATCCTTTTAGATTTTGTTCAAAAATTAAAAAAAATATTTCTACAAACAACCAGATAAATGGTTGCTGGTAAGGTAATAGGCTGGACTACAACAATAATTATGCCACCTTAAATAGGCTTTGGTGTCACCTGTTTGTATGTATTATGTTGGATTTTAATATGTTGTGTTGTTTTAGGTAATATTACATTAATTCACATTAAAGGTATGTTATGTTATCTTACGTATTTCATAACTGGAAAGGGTCTGAAAGCATCATCTGTTTGTGTGTATAACTGTAATTATGCCATAAATGGAAAAGGCCTTCTAAAAGTATCATCTATTTCTATCTTTTCCTATAATTATGCCACAAATTTAAAAAAAGGGCCTCATTAGAGCATCACCTGTTTGTATGTATTATTCTGGGGTTTTTATGTTGAATTAAACAATGTTACATAAAGGCACACCATTCTGTTACCTGTGTTGGACTGTGTTTTAATGATGCCATAAATGAATAAAGGCATTGTTAAAGTGTCACCTATTTGTATGTACATCATGTTGGGCTATGATGTGTTGTAATTGCATGAGTTAACATATATTACCTCGCATGCGTTGCCATATTATGTCATCTGGTATTATATTATGTATTTATGTTGTGTTATATTAATAATGGCATAAATTGAAAAGGCACTGTGATAGAATGGCGTGTTTCTCCAAGCACGATGAGAGGCTCTAGATATAGTGGACACTGGTTATATGATACTAATGGTAGACAATTGTTTTATGTTTCGTTTTGGAGCATTTGCAGGCATTTGAAACATGCTTGCCTTAAGTTGCAGTATAGCTTTACTGTAAGATGATCTGTAAAGTCTAGACAGTTCAGCCTTTCACTGGCTTAAAGACCCTGGTGCACTTCCATAAAGTTACATGTGGCATCATGTTACCCAAAGACATCGTCCAAGTCAGTAGTGTAAGAAATGGAAAAAGTTTCTTTTGCCAGTATGAGGAATTGAATTGGCAGTGTTTCTGTATCACAGCAGTTCCAAAAGTATTCCTTATTGCTTTCCCAAATACAGCCAGTCCTCCCATTGTAATGCAACTTCATCTGCTGTACTGTGTTTTGTCTTTGTGCAGTAACATCCATCTAAACATGGATGTCTGTGATTGTGTTCCCATCATGATTTATCCAAGACCAATTTTTCTTTTTCTGTTCAGAAACATTCATTCCTTTAGTCACGCTGTTTACAAACAGGCTTTATCTTTCGGTGTCCTCACAAATGTTATATTTCACTCATCTCCTTCACTGCTTCTTTCCTTTGAGTGTATACAGTATGTCCAAGTTTTGTATGTGTGATGTGTTTTGTTCCAACTTTGTCTGTTTCCCTCAGAGAAGCCTTATCAGCTCTGCTCAGACTGTGACTCATTCAGGAAGCCTTCGTCTGACACATCAGAAGACCAACCAAGCAGCTGTGAATGTTAACTTCTGCAGATTTAACTCCCCTCCATCTCCAACTTAATGCAGCTGCGGTATTCTCTTCTGAAAAGACTTTTTACAGACCTGTGTGTGTGTGTGTGCGTGTTTGTCTCTGAGCTGACAGCAGAAAGCTGTGGTTCAGTTTGATCTGACATAGTTATCGAAACAGTGTGTAAGGTCAGTGTGCTGCATTGGAGGTCGTGGCTCTCTAAATGTGCAGTCAGCGGCATCAATCAGGAAACATCTGCTCACCAACTGTGTTTTATGAACTGCTTTGAGTGTAACCTTTAATATTCGCTCTGCTTTTAAATTTCATTTTATACCATTATTCTCAGTCTGGTGAAAATAAATGATATACTTATTTCCATTTATTTCCACTGTATGAAAAAGAAGATAAACCAACAAAGCCTTTCCAACCCAGATAAATATAGATCTGAAGTGTCACTGGACCTTAGGGGTTCTCATTAAAACAATCCTGTTAATATAATTAGAGTTGGTTCAACAATAAAATCCAGCCTTAGAACACAACCTTGTCAACATGTTTTCATGTAGCTGGTTCCATTTATCTATAAGGATAGCTTTTTCAAATGGATTTCTTTTAATGTTTATTTTGTATTTCTGTTTTCTTTTTACAGAACTTTAAACACTATTTCCCAAAAATCCCTGGACCTTCACGGGTTGTGGCTTTGCCAAAGAGACAAGACACATCTATCAAGTTGATAGCAGATATCAGAAAATCATCATTATCATCGTCATCAGCAGCAGCACTTCAATCTATATCGCATGTCCAGCCAGAGTTGTGGCCATCGTATTATAAAAAGGTTAATGTAATAAAGTAATTAAAGTTCATCTATTAAAATATAGCATCAAAAACAGAATAGCTAAGGTCAAAAAATGAAAGTGAACCCAGATTGTTTTCTACTCCCACAATGTAGCCGTTACAACAGATGGTCTCCTTCCTATTAAAATGCACACCAGAATTGGTTAGCCAAGTCAGCCACACATCCAATTTGTTATTAGGCTGCTTTAGTGTAAAGGTCAACAACAAAAGCAACGTGTGAGCCCAAGGCTATGGTGTGTGAAGTCATGTTTGCTTTGTGTTGAAGTGGTTAATTTATGAAAATATTGCTTCCAGGCAACAACAAGACAGATGCTAATATTTAATATCACCAGTAATACAGGGCCATATACATTGTCCACATGAAATAACATTTCTGGAGTTTTGACCTCATTGGGACTGGGAATAAGAATCTGTCCTTCCAGAAAAAAAGTTATACCTGTAAATTCCCATTGTACACACTTTGTTTGTGCAACTTTGGACACACTGACTCAGTTTGCATGGTGCTGATGCAACTGTTGGGAAACATGTACCTGGATGTTTGGATTTATTTGAAGTCCAACACTGAATAAATGTACATAGAAAATGAAAATTTGAAAATTTTGAATCACCACAGAAAATTTAATCTTAACAGGAATATTAGCTTGAATTGTATTGTGATGAACTGATATGAACTTAACTGACAAACAGTATTATAGGTTTTTTTTTTTTTTCACCAACGTAATTTCAAATGCCATACTGACTTAGCCTTACCCTTTTCAGTTTCTCTTCTCCCTCTTTGCCTTTCAGTCTCTTATCCTTTATATTTATTCTTCATTAATTTCCCCTCTTCCACTTTATCTCTCTGTGGTTGGTGTAATCCATTGGTATGCAGGGTGATGTTTGGCTGATGTTTGCAACGGAAGGATAAAGGGGTAATCAGTGCCAGTGAAGCAGCTCTTGTCCCAGAGCACAAATGTGCCAGCAACAGCAACACCACTAGACCATGCATGTCAGTGTGTAGTGTATGTGTGTGTGCAATCTTTGTGTGAATGTAAGAGTGTAAGGGTCAGTATCAGAGAGGTCAAACAGAGGTCATTTTCTTGGACACAAATGTTAATGACTGCCTTTTTTCCCCGCTTTGTGCACTATGCCAGCTGTGCAATATGATCACAGACATTAAAGAACAATAATTAGTTTTCTTTTCCTAAGGGTTCTGTCATCATGTTTGAATCAATCAGGATAAAACACTGATTCTTGCAGAAATTACGTTTTAGGCATATATGTCATACTGCAGTAGAGTTTGCTTGCACAACCTTGATTACATTAAGATAAGCAGGTTGATACAATATCCTTCTTGTGTTTCATGATGTTTCATTATATTTGAAAAAAAAAAAATTCTAAATACACAAAAACCCTGAGTGGTGGCGTTAAATGAGTTTTAATGTTTCAAGGGCTCCAAAGGGTGAGCATTTTGAGTCACCAAGTCTTAAGTGAAGTAACAGAGGAACTTGCATTCATGAATTTAAATTACAAATTTGGGTTTTATTGTTAAATGGTGAATGATAGTGTTTTTTTTCATTTGGTGATGGCACACGGACAGAATTTTAGTGGAGAGATGTTTTTTAACTGGATGCATGGACAAACTATGTTCACACCTCCACATGGTTGTTTTTGTTCTTGACTTGCTGTGAATTTCACTGTTAGGACAGGCACAACGGGGGGTTGTCTGTTATTATCAGGCACCCAGTGCAACTTCATTGTCAAGAGCATTTATATCTCGCTCTTTCCACCTGCTTAGACCATACCCAAGGTGCACAGAACACAGCTCATGTTTTATTGACGAAGGCACGCGGTTTATGCCGTTGCCATGGATTTATAAAGAAATGTGCACGTGAACATGCAGCCTTTATTATAAACAATATGAAACCATGACATGGATAAGTCAATGAGTCAAATTGATATACAGTGTGGACATGTTACACTGGGAATAAAAACACTGCATTTACATGACATTGCTGTACTGTATGAATAATTGTTCTTCTGTAGGCATCGTAAGTGGCTTTTGTTTTTCCCATTACCATCACCAACTGATATTTGGCACATGTTGCTTTTCACCAAGGAAAGTATTTTCAACAAAGCCCCTGTTCACCTCAAGCCAGTGCACTAGGGTAAACAAAAACATTATCTCCCCAGTTTAATTTAAGATACTGTGCATCTACCTCCACTGAATCCTTGGAAAAATCTTTTGTTGAAGTCTTACTGAAGATTGTGCTCATCCTGAAATGATTGGGCTGCTTTTGCAGATGAGAAAATATGATGATAATAACGGGATTAGTCGTGATCATGAATGCCACCCACGAACAAACTCCTTGATAACATATTTGGCAAAATTCCAAATCCTTGAAATCTGTGTTGCAGTTTCCCCCAAACCCCATGATTGAAAATAGTCAACTGAACTAGTTTGAATGAAATTAAGTTTTACATTTGAAACAGAGTCTGTACTTGGAACACAAATAACTCATCGCAGTGCTACAATAGGCTACCAGTTGCTACCATCATGCAACAGCAAGACTGACTAGGAAGTGCTTTAAAATGTGTGGTATGTCCTTTCATAGTCAAGTCAGTTTTATTTTTATAGCCCATCTGAATGTGAATGTGTTTGAGTGTGCGTGTGCGCGCGTGATAAAGCATGTGACTCCCTCCTGTGTGGCCTGGTCCCTTGTCTAACACGCAAACCTAATCTGCTATCAAACAGCCTTGCGGACCTTTGCTTCTCACAGTACAATTGCTGCTCAGCCCTGATTAGTGTGTGTGGGTGAGAGGAGAAATGGAAGACAATAAGGCGTGATGTAGTGGGTTCAAATCAGGGGCACGGTAGAACACTGTGGTTATGGATTGTAGGGCCTGTAGACTGCATGTGCACACACACTGACACGCTTAAACCCATGCATGCCTGCACACACTAGCACACACCAAATAAATGAAACGCACAGCTGTATTGGGGAGTTGACTACATTTCATTGTAGTTACGATGTGGTGGGAACAATGCATTAATTTCCCTGGAGCCCCCTAGTGGCGCAGTTATAAGTCAGGAGTAAACACTGTATTTTTACAGCTGCACAGGCAGCACATTTAGGAGCCCGTTAGTCTTAATCATGTAGTCAAGGCACACTTGTTACATATGCAATTTCCTGCATCCATGCTCTATTTCACTGGGGATTTGTGTTTTCCTTGTACACAAAATGTGTGCAGTGTGATTTCCAGCAGCAGTTTTTTTCTTCACATCAGCCAGAACAGAGTGTACCGTTTTGTCCAGTCATGTTCATAAAAGTATAGAGCATAGACACTGAAACAAAGTTATCGAGGGGGAAGGGGGAAAAAAGTTTATTAAAGTCGCAAACGTTTTCAAAGTTGATTCAAAAAACATAAAGGAGATATGGCTTTATGGTATTTTTTTTCAAACTGTTCTTCTGTTGTGCAGCAGTTTTCAATAAAAGTCGATGCAAGATAAAAATGCAGATTAAAGCTACAATAGCTCCCTCCTTTTTTATATAAAGGATTATTCTGTCAGGGCAGTTTGTATTATTGGCATTGACACTACAAAATTTTGACTCTCCCTCGATCATTCCATTTACTGTACATGTACATCCCATGTAGTGATGTTTTTCCGATGTAATTCTAACCTGACTGCCTGACTGCCTGGTGACCAGCAAATAAATTCTTTCTAAAAGAAAAAAAAGTGGCATACTTGTGTCTGTCATCTTCCAATGGAATCAGTGCTAGAGAGTAAAGGTAAACATTACATGCTCAAATTGGAGGATACCTTAGTGCAATCCTGGATGTGATACGGCCTGCAGGACACATGTAGCCATTCCTGAAATTAGAAAATAAACATAAATGACATGCATAGGCTATCAAATATCTTTGGAGCACACCAAGTTTTTTTTCTTCTTTGGTCACACTGGTACAGATATATATAGTTTCCAAACACTGATAAATGCGTGGGGACAGAATCAACACCACTTAGTCGAGGCGCTGTCTGACAATACTGTATACTCACTACAGTAGACCACATGACACCACAGTATAGTATAGTATAGTATAGTATAGTATAGTATAGTATAGTATAGTATAGTATAGTATAGTAGTAATCATTATATAGTATTGTAGTTTCATATTTTCAGCAGAGTTAGTTGATAATAATGCCTTAATTTAGTTTATTGTGTGTTTGTATGCTGCCCTATATTCACCCTTAACTATACTCTCTGTTCCTCATATGGCCACCTGGGGAAAATAATTGCCCACCCCTGCCTTAGTCATTGTGGACTCTCACTGGGATGTTGAGACAAGTGGTGTCCCTGTACTCGTTGGTGCTAGTTGATGTTACTTTGGGGGTTTGTTACTGCTGGTGTCTGTGGGAAAGTTTGGATCAAAGACAAACTCAATCGTCTTTGCTTTGTCGGTCTCCCTCTTACAAAATCTCTCACAGAATCACACAATAAACAATAACCAGCATAAACTTCAACTATTCCAGAAGACAGCTCTCAACTCAGTTAACCTCCTGAAGCTCTATAATCCTTACATGCTCATAAATCCTCACAACAGCACAAACTCCTGGATTTATTTTGAGATAATCTGGCATTTAGCAACATCCAATAAATAGCCCTTAAATAGCTTGATGTTCTCAGTAACCATTTTAGACGATAATAGTATTATAATTACTGAATTATTTTATTATTATTTATTATATTTATTATTTATTTATTTATTTATTTTTACAGCAAGATGGAGGCAGATGATCCACAGTGGTGTCCAGTAATGGGATAAGCTGAAGAAGGATAAGTTATATATTATTTTATATTTACATATTATTTTATATATTATTTTCGTGATAGACAATGCACATTTTTATACAGTTTGTTGTAGGCACATGATTAAGTAAAATGCAAAAATGTACATTTCCTGGGGTTTTAGAGAATGTTTAGTTTGTGTTAAATGGGGTATGAGACCAACATCAGTGCAGTGAGTGCAGCTCTTTTGTGTTTTAGTATTTTTGTTAATTAGAAGGTCAAAGGGGAACTGGTTTGGAGTCACTTGTACAGACCCACTCTGTACAAGCACAGGGAAAGAAAAATAATGTTTTGTTACAGTTGTTTTTCCTTGGGCTGGACATATTCTATACAAAGGGGGAAGAATGAAAACATCCTTTGAATCTGCATCACTTCAGGAGGAAGTCTGATATAGTTCCTATGAATTGTCAGACAATTTAATATCTGCTACATCGGAGTAAAATAAATGTTATCTATTTGTTTACATCACTCAAAACTCCTTGGAGAAAAATCACAAACAACGGTATATGGTGGCAGAATTGAAGCTAGAATGTTTCTGTTGCCTCAAGATGTGGTTAAAAAGACATTTACAGTTTATTTATATATCATGAAGACGATACAATACAAGTCCGAAAAGTGCAGAGAGTGGCTTAAAAATTTTCCCCTTACAATAAGAGACATAGTACAGTACATGTCACAACCTTCAATTTGCATCATCCCAGATATGAACGTGTCCCATTCTGAACCTCACATTGAAATAAAGGTTGTGATATGTAGGGCAGAGAACAGACCCTCTCCCAGAGAGCTGGGAGGTAAGACTGGCTGCTCTGTCAGTTCGAGGTCAAACATAGCCTGCATGAATGGATTTTTTTTATTATTATTTTATTTCAGACTCAGTTAGTGGGGGAGAGCACTACTGACTTCTACTCACCCTTGGGCTTCATGTAGCCTGTTAAAATGCTGTAAGCCAAATGCAGACACACACATGAACACATGTGCATGAGCTCAAACACGCGCTTGCCCCCCCCACACACACACACACAGTCACACACACACACAGACATTGCTCAGAGCTTCCTCTGATTTCCCAGGTTATCTTCCTCTACAGATAAACAGGTACAGGTGCATGTGTGGCTGTGATGAAGTCTTGAGTGGCTGCCTCTTCTACACCTCCTGTCCTTGGCCATCCCCTAGTGTTATCTTGAAAAACAAATGTTTTCCTCTTTTATTTCACCCTTACCTCACTTGTCCTGCTTTGCACCCCATCATCCCATCACTGCAAACAGGTCTGTCTTCCTCATGCTCATCTCTTGACCGCTCATCACACAATTGGTTTTACCCTCTTTGCTCTTGCATCCCTCCATCCATACATTACTTCAAGTCTCTCATTCTGTTAAATATTTCCTCTCTTTATGTCTGGCTGCTTCTTGACTCTGAATGCTTTCCACTTGCTGACAGTTTTAGTCAATAATCTTAGGATATACAGTATGATGTGCTAGGAATCTTAAGCAGCCTGTCATTTTCTGCTGCTTGAGGTCCTCCAGTCTGGCTTCTCTTGTCCGTTTCCTATTGCCCCCCCCCCCATTGCCCCCCCCCCCCCCATTTCTACTTACTTGTCCTGCTTTGCACCCCATCATCCCATCACTGCAAACAGGTCTGTCTTCCTCATGCTCATCTCTTGACCGCTCATCACACAATTGGTTTTACCCTCTTTGCTCTTGCATCCCTCCATCCATACATTACTTCAAGTCTCTCATTCTGTTAAATATTTCCTCTCTTTATGTCTGGCTGCTTCTTGACTCTGAATGCTTTCCACTTGCTGACAGTTTTAGTCAATAATCTTAGGATATACAGTACGATGTGCTAGGAATCTTAAGCAGCCTGTCATTTTCTGCTGCTTGAGGTCCTCCAGTCTGGCTTCTCTTGTCCGTTTCCTATTGCCCCCCCCCCCATTTCTACTTTCTGTGAATGTGTTAAGAAAGAGAAAGAAAAAAAAAAATCGTTGGCAATGTCATACAGTATCCTTCAATTTCTCTATATTTTTCCTTCATTCACTCTTTCTACCCCCATCAATCCCTCCCCATTCCTCTCACTTTGTGAAGGAGCCTTTGTTAAATGTGTGAAAGGAGCAGAAGGAGAACTTGGCGGAATAAGAATTCAATCAGTGAATGCCACCAAAAAAAAAAAAAAAGAAGAAGTACAAAAGGTGAATGTTGGCTTACCCACACAATAAATCCCAACTGTTTAGAAAGACAGTGGCTTCTTTTTCAAAACACCTCTGTACATTATGGTGATGGTGTTATCCACATGCATTTGTGAAAATATTAGCCATCCTGTTGCTGTACACATAAATAAACAATGCTACACAAGCGTTTCACTTACCCTTTTTATGTGCGTTAACTGATCAGCTGGAGGTCAAACCACATCAGTGGTTAGAATTTCAGTTTGGTAAATGAAATATTACAGTACAAGTTGAAGATTTCTCACCTCATAGTCACCCAAAAGAGATTTGTTGCCAGAAGCCACATTAAGAGAGAAACAGTTTAACAGTTTGCTTTAATTCCGCTATTGATCTGTCATTAGTATTTCAGTGATTTTATTTTTAGTTTTGGTTTAATTAGAAACCCTAATGAGTATAATGTTGTAACAACACAGTGCCACACTTTGTGCTCATTCCAAATAATAGCTCATTAATTTCCCTTTGCCGTTCTTATTGCCATTATCACTACTTTACTTTAGACATGTTAGAAAATGAAATACAATCTAATGTGTTCTGCAACATGAGCTTAAATTTCCGACATGATGGGGTAACTTCATTGGCCTTTTCTTGTATTTTGTTGTACTGTACCTCCATGGACCTCAAACACAGAGAGCCTGCTGAAAAACTCACTTTTTTTGTGCTGTTTTGTCAGTAGCCCTAATAGCAGTCAGTCACAGTGGTCTCTGCCTGTGGACTCCACTTCACACAAAGGCTGTCGTGTGAGATGAAAGCTTGTGATGAATTCTATGGCACAGTTTTCTATTCACCTTTCCCTGTGACTGTGTGTAGAAACGTTGTGTGAGTGCAAGGTGGAAGCTTGACAGGTTTTCTGGTCATAAATGTGTTGACACTGGAGTTCAAATGTATGGGATTGAATGAGCATGTTTACATTTGAATGTTTAATATCTCACTATGTGGCTGCTTTTTGTACAGTTTTTTTTTTTTTTTAGCTGTGTGAGATTACATTTGTCTGTTTGTGCAAGGATGCTGGTGCCCCCTCAGTGACATTCCCCTCCTTCTCCTTTACATCCTACATCTTTTTACACTGCCCTCCCTCCCTCTCTCTCTTCCTCCTTCAGCCTTTTTTTCAGCATCATATTTTCTTTTCTCTGTGATATTTCATCACCGTGTTTCACCTGTCATGGGTTTTTTCTGTGGTGCTGTCAGTACAGCCAGACTGTGGCCTGTGCTACTGTATGCATATGCAATTTCATTACTGACGCACCCCACTGACAGCAAGTTCAACTCTGTATGGCCCTCAGCGTCTTTCTAATATCCCAGGAGATATTATTTTGTGTAGCAGTTGTGGTTTTGTGTGTGTGTGTATGTGTGTGTATCTGTATTCCTTATGGTGTGTGGATCTAAATCTGTCTTGTCTTCCTTATGGGGACAAAAATCAAGTCACCATAACATGTTTCTACATTTAAAAGTGAAGACATATTTTAAAGTTAGGCTTAGGTTCAGGTTAGGGTCAGGGTCAGGGTTAGGGTTAGGGCCCTAGTAATTATGGTTAAAGTTAGAGTAAGTCCCCAGGAAATGAATGTAAGTCAATGCAATGTCCTTGTAAGTCATTGAAACCAGTGTGTGTGTGTGTGCGTGTGCTTGCATGCTTTTGTACATTCATGCAGCAATAGTAATTGTGCAATCTGAGCAGATGGCTTTGCGCATTTTTATTTTTCTCAGTGCACAATTAGTTTTTATTGATACATACACACATACAGTATGTCACGAACAGATTTCCTTTACATACAAGCTATACTGTAGTCACATGTCTCTGACAATATCTTTTTTTTAACAATTTGTATATATTCTAATTGTGTATTTAAATTGTTTATGCCAAGTGAGCTCACTATATATATATATATACACAAACTGACCAGTATTGGCCAAAGCAACCCAGTGACTTTGTCCTACTGAGACCTTGACTCAGTGATTGGTTTTCCTGGTTAGTAATTCTACAGGCTGTGCTTGAGTGCCCCGAGTTGAATAATTCAATTCTGACTCATATATCCTCTCCTTTCTTTCCCCTGCCATCTCAAATTGTACAACCATACCCTCAGCTTGATCTTAGTGTTTAAGCTTTTCATTTAGTTCTAAACAAAGAGAAAACATGCAAATGCCTGTCAGGACATACTGTATTTATTCATGTACTGTATGTTTTACATCTTTAAACATTAAGGTGCGCTTATTTTGCCATTTTTAATCACCATGTTGACATTAACTCATTTCATACAATCAACTTTCAATTGAGGGACAACACTAAAGCTCATGCTATCAACACATGAGCACAGAGCAGCTGTTAACAGGCCGCCCACTTACGATGAACCTTTCTCTGCAAGAATCAGCAGAATGCAGACGGGTGCTGATGCTGTGGGCCAGACAGACGGACAGACAGACAGAACACAGATAAACCCACAGAATGGACACTGACAGAATTTGAAGTAGGCTATGACTAACAATCTACATGAATCAGTGATGGAAATGTCTTGCTTAGTTCTGTTAGGTCCCACTTTAGCCACATGAGTGGAACAACTTTGATGATTAATTTATCAGGCTCCATCATCCGGTTGCTCTTGTTGATAGCAAATACTTTCAAAACTAGTGACCATCTCATCAGTTTGAGTGAAACATTGCATTTACATGATAGACATTACTGGCAAGCATATGATGGTGCTCAAAGCACCACTGCACCTTAGCACAGCGTCTAATCTAATCTCATTTTAGTTTTTAAACATAGCTATTTGACGGCACCATGTCATTTTCTGCAAGTGGAAATTCACCAACAATCGCAACTATAGTCGCCTACTGGATGATACAACCCATCAATCACACTGGTGTCCATTCATATGTGCAGTGCTTTATTGTCTGTTTTCCTCTAAATAGGAATATAATTTAAAAAATATATATATATCCATCATTAATTCGTCATTTTTAGTTGAAGAAGACCTGAAACCAGCAATTCCAACCATTTACTCATCAGGACAATATTTACTAGAACTGTAAATTAAGTGAGAAGTAGCCTAATTTTCCATAGACTTCCATTTCTTTTTACAACTACCTCCCTCCTACTTCCTTGGCTTATTTTTTTTTCAAACCAGAAGGCTATATCCACTTTACATACAGCCTCACAGAGCAGAGATGCTGTGGCTGTAAACTAGTTGTAATCGTGTTTTCATTTCATGTTTGGGATAATAAAAGTATTTTGTGAGCTGGAGGTGGGCAACACCATAAAAAATTGGTTTCAATCTGATGCAATATATACAAGGGAAATTAAAGGCCAATATTCCACAGCAGCATGTCGGCTGCTGTTGTCCTCCTCCTCCTCCTCCTCCTCTCCCTCCTCCTCTCCATCATCTCCCTCTTCATTAACTACAGCGATCCCTTCTGGACCCTCTCTTGCTGCGTCAGCTGCCACAGCAGTGCTGGTTGAGCCGTGGAAATATTTGAAATTAATTAATTAATTAACTAATCATAGTGCTTGTACATGCTCAGCTTTCCTGTGTGTATTTTATTGAAGTTTGTAGCTCGTCTATTTTGCTAATGCCTCGGGTCCAGACTGTTTCTGTGCCTCTTCAATATGAGCCATTTTAGATTTTTTTTTAAAAAATATTTTTCAGAACTCATGTGGATTGAGGGAACAACTGTTCCAGTTACAATAAGATAGTTGAAAGAAAGTTAACCCAATAATATTATAATAATCTTAATATAATAATAATAATGTCAATAAGTTGGACCACCTGGTTATGTCTAAAAATGTCACTTGTCACTTGATTCAAGCTGTAGGTTGCACTGTTGTTAGTTGGTTTAGCTTTGGCATTAACCCCGGGTCACTGCTGTGTTTTTTTTGCAATACTCATGTGAGTGAACAAATAATGCTGCAGCATGAATTGTGTGAGCAATGAAATATCATGAACATGAAATATCAATTTATTTTTACTGTTAATATTAGTACTTTTGAAGGCCAAATTTAATGTTTTCCTCCGTATCACTCCATGAAATGTAAATTAATGTTGCTAATTCTAAACAAAATATTTTTAAAGCTATAATTATTAATAAGACAATATTAAAAGTATTCTGACCTTCTGACTCATCACTGTGTAAAAGGATGTGTTAGATCTCAGGTAGTCTAAGTGTTTCACTGTTATATATCTGATCATTAAATCAGTTTCCTCACTGCCCTTATGTCAGCTTGGTTGAGTTTGGTCCTGAATTAAAATGTGCACTTTCTTCATGCATCATCTAATTATAGAGGAAATGTTGGCCCTTTTTTAATAGTGGTTTTCATTAGCCCTGACACAGCTCATGTCTCAGCTAATTTCAGTCAAGCTTTGTCAGTGCTTTGTTGTCATTACCACTCCATCAACTAATGAGTCACTTCTGACCATGCGTTTGCAGTCATCCCCAGTTTTAACCCGTTAAATATGTGATGCTGTTCTGTAGTGATGACTGCAGCTCTCACTTTTTAACTTTCCAATTTTAACATTTTATTTTTACATACTGAGTCTTTCATGTAGCTTCATAATCAACAATCATCTGGATTACAGTTATTGTTTTTCATTGGCCTCAACTTCTCAGTTTGATGAGAATCTGGTGAGCAGTCTGTACAACACCCTTCACCTTATGATTGCCACTTTATTTAGCAGGTTTTTCTGGGAGCACGACCCTAACCTTAACCTAACCCTAACATCAGCCTAACTTTAAAACATGTCTTCACCTTAAATGTAGTAATTTACATTATGGGGACTCTGTGGACATTATGCGGATTTTTGTCCCCATAAGGAAGACAAGTCCCCCATAATGTGACTGAGCATAAGGAATACCAGGCACACATACACAACAAATGCATGGAAACACACTGTAATCATGGTAGATCTTCCATGGGAAGAATTTTTATTCGTGTCTATCACAAGCAGAAACGTCTGTCTCTTACACAAGCATTGCATGTGCGGACCACACTCTGTGTTCACAGGCCAGTAGATGTTGCAGCTATTAGCAGTAATTATGAGTGAGCGAGCAAAAGGCCCATTCATGTGTTACTCACACACCAAGGAGCACAAACAGCAGAGCACAGTGATGTGCGGATCTGAGGAGGAACAGGCAGCTCTGTTTGCTCCAGTGACACGCAAGCTTCACTTTTTTTTTTCTTTTCTTGTGCGTGTTGACAACTGAAGTGCATATGTGTTTGCCCTTCCTCCATCTGATAAAAATAGGTGAGAGATAAGAAGAGTCCTTGGCGGGATGGAAAGGTAAGGACTGGGAGAGGATAGCAGAGGAGGTTAGAAAATGGACATTTAAATATAGCCATGAATGGTTATGCACTTTATCAGTGTCGACCCAACAGCAAGGCAGAATGAAGAACATTTACATTAATTTCCAGTGTGTGACGAAGAAAATCCACTGTAATAAAATATGATAAAACACAAGCAAGAGATCGTTAATCCGTGTGTGTGATGGCTGGGGTGGAAAAAAACCTTAGGAGGCCCGCAAAAACATCTCGTAAAACCAACAAGATAAGAGTGAAATTCAAGATGACAAGCAAAGACAAGACTGCAGTGGATAACAGAATCCAACTGACAGCATGAAACAATATGGTGGAAAATAATGAGATCTATAAAATGAGCATCACTGAAATAAACAATAATTAAGGTATCGCCACAATGCGGGAAAAAACAGTGTCGATCCCGAGGGAGCACTGTGTGGTAATGAGTGGTATATATAGTGTAAGTGTGGGAAATGTTTCCAGGGCTTGTGACAAATTACAAGCACCTGCTCATCAAACTGAATCCTGTCACATTATATAAAAATACACATCATTTAAATTCACAGAATGAAAATTACAAAACCAGGGTTAGACTAAGCTTTATACCAGATATCTCTGAACACATAATTATACAAGAAATTTCGGAGAAATGTGTCCCTTGGTGCGCGCGTGTGTGCTCTTCTTTCAAAGCTGCAGAAATTCTGAATAGAGCATATTATTACAGGCAGGTTGTTTAGTCCAGTGTACTTTTGAAAAGTGCGAGAGCATGTTTACCTGCAGAAAACACCCACCCACACAAACAAAGCAGGAAACAAACCACAGAAGATTTAGGGATAAAATATGTTGGGTTTTTTTTTTCCTCAGGTGCCACAGTTGGTTTAACTGGAGATGTGTTTATTTCAATGACACTGGCAAACATAGTTCACTACTACCTTGGAAATTATAGCAGAGGCTGTAGAAAAACCCCTGCACACAACATTCTAGCCTATCCATTCCTAACAAAGACAATGACCTTCTGGGACAATGTTTTTATTTATATATTTTGGACTGCTTCTCTGAGACGCCTCAACTCATTGCCTTGCTGGAAAGAAAGGCTGTAGACCCTGACATTTTTTATGAATAGAATCTTTTCAGTACTGGTACAATATGACATTATGTCAATTTTAGCATTGATTTGAATTAATCATATTTAATTTTATATCTGCGTGAAAGCTTTTAGCATCAGTGAAAATTTAATGACTATGTCTCATGACTCAGGGAAAGCCACATTTGCAATCAGTGTCAAAGCAGCATTTTTAAAATCTCTATAATGTTGCAAGAGTCAGTATAATGGTGTGCCTTTTAAATGCATGAAAATATCCTGCCTTTTGACCTATACCATAATCAATGCACCACCTCACAGTTGTGATCACCTGAAATAGAAGAATAGTTTAAGCCATTTTTTTTGTATAATTTAAACAAAGTTGCACTGGCAGTGCAGTGGCAGTGGAACATTGAACTCAAACTCAGAATTTAATGTTATATTTAATGTTATTAAATGAAGACATAAAACATTTTTTTTGTAACCTTTTGTCACATTTGTCACATTGTTATTTCAGCTGCTTAATAATAACAGAGAGAAAATTAGTCCCTGCAACACGTGTTGTTTAAGTCTCACTAACTGCCAAATAACTAGTAAAAATGTATTTAAACATTGCCGTTACCTTTCATGCTTTATTAAGTGTGTTTAACAAAGGGAAAACAATGTATTGCCAAAGAAAGCAAGGAAGAATTTGCCAAGGAATGTATGGTAAAGAATGAGAAAGAGAAAAGAGCATAACATATTAATAATAATCAGAAGGGAGATTAAGGGGGGACATACAGTAGCTGTGCCGTTTATAACAACATTACTGCTGCCACTTGTTTCACTGTCAAATTACACTTTTATTGTGACAAACCTTTTTTATTGCATTCTTTATTTAGTACAATCTACGGATTGTCTCCTTTAGGATTTGCATTTGCTTTTCCTGTATATGATTTGCAGCCCCGTGATATTTCCATCATAGCCCACAAAGCACTGAGCGGAACATAATGTAATGCTGGGTCAGTGTAGATGATGTGTGCACTGAAGGCATCGATAAACTGAAAACTGAAGAAAGAGGGGAAGGTTTTGCCTAAGGATATGTGTATGCAGCATGCTTATGCTCAAGTGCTGCATACGTGTAGGCTCTCAAGTATATATGAAAATATTATCTGGAAGGTCTGCCACTTCCACCATTGTGTCCTCCTATATGGCTATACTGTATGTGTTTACACCAACCACTTGATGTGAGGTGTCCTATTCTGATTATTGTGCCAGATAGCAAAGTGCTTGCACAAGAATACAGGTGCCCATTCTGTTTTTACCTTCTACTTTTTTCAATTTTGCACGCGTGCACATGAACACACACGCACAAACACACCAAACACTGTAATATTTGTTCTGCAGATGCAACTTTAAATGCAGAGAGAGAGCAGGAGGAAGGACAGATAATGGGGTTGTTGATGAAGTGATAGAGTTGATGAAGATAAGTTAGAAATGTTTGTAGAAAGACAGCGGGAAGAGAAGTGAGACAGAGTTGGCTGCTGCATACAGGGTGGTGAAAATTAAAATGGGGATTAAAGGGACAATGAGGACAAAGAGGGATGAAGAGTGGCATTACAAGAATGCCCCCACCTTCCTTTTCTCTGTGTTGATGACATTTTTTGTCCCTCTTTCACCTGCATTAAAAGAAAACCTGCAGCCTGTTTGCTGGCCATGCCCTCAGTGGCTGATGCTCATCCTACTGAAGCATAACATTAACTAAGGACTGTGTGTGTGTGTGTGTAAGAGAGAGAGATGTCTCAGGGGATTTAAGTCAGATGGAGGAGTCCCTCCTCCATGGACACAAATCCAGAAACAGCTTTACCTTATATCAAATCCTTATTCTAACCGTCCAAGCTGAAACAGATCCACAGACTTTACCATTACGTTCACCCTCTGTCTGTAGGGAGCAGCTAAAACACACACACACACACACACACACACAGAGTGAGAAAGAGAGAGAGAGAGAAAGACATGACTCTGTTTCCCTCTCTAGAAGAGCAGATTCCATCTTTGATGTTATTTTTCCCATGGTGGCCACACCGAGCACACAATGTCTGGCATGTATTTGCTTTTCTGTTTTTGTTTGTTTGTGTGCGTGTGCGTGTGCGTGTGCATGTGCGTGCTCCGTGCCATCACTGTGCTCTGTGCATATGGCATAAAACAACTTGAGAAAGGCAAGATTTGCATTCATTTATTAGCATTTTCCACCCACATAAATCATTTAATGTTCACGTTCAACAGATGCCCCAATTCTCTGTGGCACGTGGAAATGTACTGATATGCATCTGTTTGTGTGGACAGTCAGACAATGTGGATGCTGCCGAACTTATCTCCACATGTATTTCCACACATCACACTCTCATATATGTCAAATATTTGACACCATTAAGGCGGCTTGTGTGCAGACCTGGAAAGATATGAGGCGCTCCAATTTGTTGACCCTGTCATTTACATGAAAATGCACATGTTCCTTCAGGAGACGTGGATCTCCCAGATGACAGTGACATGCTTCTCCACGTTTGTGTGTGTGTGCTGTTGACTTTCTGAGTATTCCTGTGCATGTGTCTCGGTGGCTGGTGTGATATATGAGAAGGCTGACCTTTGTGCCCACTGTTACTAGATGAATAGTTCATTAGGGTGCTGAGGCATTCTCAAACAGCGGCCAGCGGGCTCTCTGAAGAGACCAATTAGGATTGATCATCAGCTCCTATTAGCGTTGTTATACTCTGACGTGGTGAAATTGCTTAATGAGAAGAGTCTCAGGAGAGATGAGAGGATAAATGAAAGGGAGATAACGCGTATCAGCCTCCGTTGGGGAGAGTTTCCCAAAGCTCTCTCTGATCTCTATGATTTTTATTGGGTCACATAAGGGGTGATAGGGAGGGAAGGGATTTATTAGATTGCTGATTGTGTATGTTGATAGAGTCATAGACTTTCATAATCACAAATACTTTAAATTCCCATTTGAAATTCAATTTGAAATGATATTTTTAATATTGTAAACGTGTAGAAATATGTCAGTCTGCCAGTTTTATGTCAGAACCATCACTTTAAGCATTTTAACTTCATTTCACATGTGTTTCAGGTAGTGTAATTTACTCTAAATGCTGCAATAAGTCATAAGTTACAACCGCACCCCCCCAAAAAAAATGCGAATTACACAAAACTGTGTAATTTTTGCTTCAACAGACAGAATGCACCAGCTTTTGCTTATGATTGTATTTTTTTATTCTGATGATTAAAGCCAGAAATCTAATATCTATCCAAGCCTCAGTAATGCTTCAACAGCCAGTGACCTATGCAGCAAATGAATAAACACTGCTTGTATGTAACTCCTGGAAAGAAGAGTATGAGTTATCTACAGCTCCACAGGGCAGTGGTACAAGCAGGCAAAGTGAAGAGACACATGGAATAAAAATTTGACCTATGTGACTCACATTCTGAAGATGTTAAAGATCACATCAAGTGTTAGAGTCAAGGACTCAACAACCACCTCTTTCAAAGAACTTCACTGTTGACACTGCATTTCCCAGTGTCTTCAGAAATACAGCTAAAATACAAACTGATGTTCTTTGAGAAAATCATAAATATAGAAGGTACAGACAGTAAGATGCAGTCTTTTCCCCAATTATTAGTATCATATTACATTGTACTAGGCGGCAGTGCTGTTTTTATACCAGGTTTTAAAGCACCAGCATGCCTTGCAGCTATGCTTGGATAATTTCGGGAGCAAGCTCGTGGCGAGAAGGTGTAAAAAGAAAGTCCCTTTGAATGTGTTTCATGAAAAGGCAAGAAATGTGGAGCACTAATGCTGATGTGAGAGGTTTTCCATTATCATACCATCACGAAAAAAAAACCCTTAGAAGCTACGTGAAGTCCTTCATCAACAATTATCGGTTTGCATGGAGGTGCGTACAGAATTTCTGGTTAGGAATGATTTCTGATAATTGTTAGACTTGTCTTCATAGCTCTTGCTCCCCTCTGGCCTTTCTCTGCTGTTTAGTCTCTCATTCAACACATCATTCATCTTCTCTGGTCTTATGGTGATGGATCCGGGGAGCACGGCTTACACCGGCATACTGGAGCAGCTCTTTGGATCATCACCCTCTGGGCTGCTAAGACCTGGAGATGAGAGTGGGAGCAGAACCCTCAGCACAATGGAAACTGATTATTATTCCCTCCTTTGCTTTATTCATTTGCTCCTCTAACAGTGAGCACTCATGGATCCGACGTCTGCTCCTTTGATTCTGAAGGATGACTTTGACACTTATTGACTTAAAAACCCTAGGAGTTTATGTCTTAAACAAGAAGATAGGGGAAAAAAAATTTTTGCCAGCATTATTTACGAGTATTTTTCTTTCAACCATGAAAGCTACTGTTTCATATTCACACTCAGAAATTGAGGAGTTTTAAGTGTTGAAAAGTGGGTAAAAGACATTCAGCGAGTAAAAAACAAATGTAGCCTGTTATGTGGAGAGCTGTGGTTTTTCTTTTATTTCAGCTCTCCTTTCATGAAACACTAAATAAATAATGAACCACTCATGTTTTACATAATTAACCAGGGTCTGTCACATTTGTATTTCACCTATTTTTTTTAATGGTTGGGTTCTATCTGTATTCAGATCTCAAAGTATCCAATTTACCCTAATCTACTGTTAGATTAGGGTTTAAACAAGTTTGCCATTTTTTTTAATGCAGCATTTGTTCAAGCAGGCGGGCAATCAGAGTAAAGCTGTGTGGCATTTCAACCGGATTAACCATGTGACCTGTATAACATACAGTCAGGTTGATATACAATTACAGTGACACTACATTACATTAATAACTTGTTTCCATGTGAATCAAAGCATGTGAAGGTAATTTGAAACCACATCAGTAAACAGTGAACTCTGCCACTGAAGGATGAGAATTTCGATAGAGGGGTAATTACAGAATGTAAACAGAATGTATAGATTATTAATATTTCATTGCTTTGGATTGGATGTCTGTTTTCACCTTGATGAAGGTTTGAGAGCTGTGAAAAGGCCAGAGACAATGGGAAGTGCAAGTATGTTTTATGTCATTTAATAAATATATTGCATGTGTTATGTTCAGTAGAGTTAAGTAATATTAACACTGTAACATCATAGGTTACTTTAGCTTCTCTGTGCTGAAGGTGCCTCCTCCAGTTTATGGTTTTCTTCCCAGTGACTTAGCAGCCAGACTATTTACTGCAGCACTGTATTTGAAGCAGTTTTAAATGCCAACCATGATGCAGCCATGTTATCACCTACAGCCATGGTCTTAAAGTGCGTAGCTTGGGCCAGTCTGGCACTGTTATTGTTCTGTTCATGATTTTGCTGCTGGTGGGCTGAATCATTTTAAGGATGATTAGAGGGTGCAGAAGGAGCAAAGTGCACCACAGCTATTCACAGACATTAAGATGACGGTACTGTGAGGAGAAAATGCCCAGTGTAATTCTGTCTACTCTTTTTTAATAAGTGTAAATCTGTGCTGTCTTCAGTTCCTTTTAAACAGCACTTTGTCTTGCTTTGTTTGCCAGTGATATTGTACACATAAAAGTCAAACATGGTTCATCATTGTGTGTCTTCTTGGGCAAATTTGACAATATCATCATTGGTTTTGTTAAATAATTATCATTAAATTCATGTTGAATTGATTGTGAACATGCACAAAAACTATGATATGGACTTTGTGTGTGCCATTCTGGCTATTACTCTTCTCCAGACACTGTTATTTTATGCTGAAGCAAAAAAAAAAAACATTTTATTGCTTCACTTTTTTTCAGAGTTGTCATGCACATCCTGATAATATCAGCAAAGACTTGCATTCTTAAATCTGCATGCCTCTTTAGACAGGTCACAGGTATTAACTTTAGCAATAAAGACAGTCCATTATTTCTTAGCACTTTCAGGTTGGTTTGCCTCTGGTTTCCTTTTTCAAGAAGATACACACACATAGACACACAGAGAGACAGACAGAGAGAGAGAGAGAGAGAGAGAGAGAGAGAGAGAGAGACCAGAAACGGTGAAAGAGCCCTAATTAAATTTTCATATTAGTTACTTTTTAAATCCAGCTCTATAACCATAGGCCCTGGGTGGTACCTTGGATGTGAGCACTAATATTTTTATGCTCTCTCTCTCACCACTGGCTATGATTTAATAACATCTTCCCAAGTGCTATGTCCAGCCTTTTTTTTTTAACGGGGAGCTTTAATTAGCCAAAAGTTCAAGCTCCTCTCCATCGCTTCACTCCACTCTTCCCATTCTCTGTGTCTTATAGCCAGAAGACTCTGTCACTTTTCTTCTCCTCTTTTTCCTCCCCTTTGCTTTTCTCTTCTGTTTGCAGCTTGTTTTGTCCTCCTCACACCCTCTGGTGACTCACCCATATAAGAAATAACATGTCCCTGCTGTGGGCCATTAAGGTCTGAGTTATGTCAGTGAGTCTGTGTTTGAGATTGGCTGATGGTGGAGGTAAAAACTCTATTAATTCATTCATCAGCTCATCAAGTCTCCACCATAATTTCATACTCAACAGTAGCCCAGTTGATCTACTGTGCCAGAAGCACCTCAGTATAAGTCCTAGAGTAAACAGTGTTTATCTGTTTGTTTTGTTACATTTTTCTCACTTTAGTGAAACTATTTTTAGTGCTTTATCTACTGTATAACACTAACTTAGATAATTCATTAAAAAGTAGCAGCCCTCTTTTTTAACTTCGTTGTGCAGGATTCATTTGTGGGGTCACTCACTCCACAGCTGTCATTGCATTTATCACAATGGCTTATCATTGGATTATCTGATTTATAGTCTGTGTTGCAACATTGTACACGAAAGAGAAGTTATTTGTGGATTTAATCAATTCACAAATAACTGTCTTCTGTTAAGAAACTTATACATGAATAATTTGTTAATCCGTTCCAGTTCACTGATTCCTGGATCCAAATGCAGCAAGAAGGTGCAGTGATGCTTCATTATTATCAGCAGAGACTTACACATAATGGCTGGCTGAGGCACTGAGAAAAAAATATTCACAGGAACAAACAAGTGACATAAACAGTAATACCAAGCTGGTTGTTAAAAACTCTGGGGAGCAAACATGGAAAGAAAACAGATTATCTCAAACATGGGGAACAGACTTAAATACACAAGGGAGATTTTTTTGAAAAACCCTGAAACTCAGAGATGATGAACACTGAGTTGTGAAGCTCAGTTTTCATCCCCAAAACAGCTAATCTAAGCTGATTCAATAAACTCTTGAGTTGTTTCACTGAGTTAAGTTTGAACATGGTGAATCAATGAAGCCAATACTGTGAGTCACCATGGCAACACAGGTAAATACAGATTAGAATTTACATTTTAATCCAAAAAATGTATTGGATTAAATGTGTTCAAAAATGTACGTTTGTGAGTGTACATGTATGATTAAAAACACAACAGCAGCTGTGAACTAATCAGAGTTGGGGAAAATAGACAAAAGGATAACACAATAAGATTTTATTCAACATATTTCACTAAACCACATTTATAGACTTTAATGCCCTTCAACAATGTAACACTGACACCCTGCTGGATGTCAAATTTAAAAATATACTTTATTCCATTACATACTGTATAAGTTCATGGTGACCATAGAGAAACAAGACATTTTATATAGATGTGATAGTTATATATTAAATGACATTTGCATATAATTAAATTATCATGTCATCAGCACACTAAACCATATCATCTTGGGTATACAATAATGTAGAGAGAATGTTATTTGTGCTGCTAAACAGACACCTTAATGCAGAACTCGGTGACGGGTGATCACCAAGTGGTATGTTTGAATGGAAATCTATGGGAAAATGAGCCTACGTCTCAAATGACTTATAACATCAGTAAACACAGTTTATGATCAGATGTGCAAGTTTGGGACGGTTTTTCTATAGGAGATGGTGTAAATTTAGTAAATTATTTATTATTATTTGTTATCATTTAGAGAAAAATAAACAATAAAATATGGCATATATGAGTGGACACCAGTGTGATTTGACAGCTGTGATCACCTGGTTACAGGTGACATCTGTGAATTTCTGGTAAAAAATCCTCAACATGGCACTGGTCACCCCTACAGTAACCCTACTGCGCAATCAGGAGGCCTTAAATTGGGAGGTAAGATTCTTATAGGTGACGTTGCCACTTGGCTGAACCTTTCCCCCTTTCCACTCATGTCCATGGTAAATCCTTGCATTAGAAATGGTGGGATCTGGTGGGATCTGATCCCTTACAAATAACAGAATAAGAATTAACACACTCTGGTTTGTCAGTGTCTGTGCATCCTGGGCTTCCTCCTGGATTCACAGTTGTCCTCACAGACACATTGATAGTCATTTCATGCCTGTCAAATTGTACTATTCAGGCTGCTTTGTCACATGTATGCAAAGCTTTAGTCTATGTAGGAAGTATGAATTAAAACTCAAGGTTTGTTCAGCTCTGACACCTCTTAATTAGGTGCTGTGGAGGCATCTGACGTTTGCTGTCAGAATCCATTCAGAAATTGGTCTGATTTTCATATGAACTCTCTTTAACCTGTACATGGAGCATATCACAGGGAAAAAAAGTCAAAATTAAATGTAAAATACATACATATTTTATGTGTCTTTTACTTGGTAAACACGGTAGAGTTTATGACTGTGGACACTAAAATGAGGATGGTTAAGAGAGAAGACAACAGCAAACACTAACAGGCAGACAGGCAGAGAGATAGGCAGCAAAATCTGTCAACGCTCAGGCAGGTAGACTGAAAGAGACAGAGAGACGTTCTCCTCAGGCGCTTGTTTTTACAAGTGGGTTCGCTGAGATAGCACATTTTTACCTCCAAGATGAGGCTGTGCTGGAGGACGAGACGCTGTGTATGTGTGTGAGTGTGTTGGTTTAAGAAGCTGCAGATTAGTGGAGGTAATGGCACCATGCTGTGGTTATAGAGAGGGTAAATCTGTAAAGCACTGGAATTTCCAAGCTGGAACAGCTGTGTGTGGGTGTGAAATAGAGAGCACTGCATTGGAGTGTGTATTACTGGTGCTTTCTCAAACATAGACCCATACAGTCCCATTCAGACCTGGTATTAACATGTGTTCTGACTGATCCAATCATATGTGGGTGGCCATAAGTATAACTGATCACACCTGTCGTTAAATGCATCCTGGAAGCGTCTCCTGTGGCTGTGAACACATGAACTGTGCTCTGCAGTGGGTTAGGAGATGTCAGCTGAGTAGGTGAGCGCTAATGTGTCCTGAGCACGAAATGTAGCCACGAGTCCTCAAACCAATTCTGAATGTGGTTTTTTGTGATCGGACCTGAGGATGCATTCAGGACGTATTTGGTGAGTAAAGATCTGTACTTAGTACTGTCTGTATATGATCGGATAGTTCAGAAAAGATGTAAATACCAGGTGTGAATGGGGTCTAAGTCACGTCTAAGCATGAGCCAATTCAAAACTCAGTATTGGTCTAATAAAGGCTAAAATGAGTGGATTTGATAAAAAAGTAAAACCCTGAACCTTAAATATGACACAAATTATTCAGTAAACAGTGACATGTGAAAAGAACTTGTGTGAGGATTGCAAATGTCTACTGTGTAGTTGGTGTATTATGTTTTTGAAATGGCTGCTATGATAAATACATAAGCACCAATCAACATATTAACATATTAACAGCTAAGTTGATTGGTATTGGTAGATACTCAAGAATGATATTGGTATTGTGTACAACACAAAAAAAGTGGTAATCAAGCAATCCCTATTCACATTTCACAAACTCTTAGGTGGGAGAAAGTTTCAGTGTGGTCACTTGTCACGTGATAAATGTTTTCCCTCTGATACACACTCACAGGAAGTAGGATTGTTGGCGCAGCCAAAGTGCTAGATTACTCTATTCTGCCTTGATTATGATTATATTCTGTAAACGAACACATACGTATGCAATTGGGCTCAGTTTCATTTACACGTGCACACATATAGTGATTGCATCTGCTGAAAAAACAATTTCTCCCTATAGAGGAGACACTTTGTGCCAGTGAAAGAATAGGGGAAAATTACTAGTCAAAGGCTGCAGCATGTGAAAGGCTTTTGGCGTAATTTGAAATAAAAACTCCTTTAAAGCGAGTCTTGAGGACAGTGTGTATTATCCCACCACACTATTGTGCCTGGAGAACCCTCCACTAATCAGAATTTGAGCAAAGTGTTTGTCTGCCTGCACAGACCTGGGGAGTAAAAGAGGAAAGCTATTTCAGCCCACACGTGGCCCTTCAGCGCCATTATAATGGTGGTTCCTTGAGGTGTTCTGAATCACTGTTGAGAAGGATGTTCATCAGACTTTGGAGTTAGTATAAAATTAAAGTTTTACTCAGTATGCTCAGGGAAAGGAGAGTTTTTATGACAGCCTGCGCACCAGCATTTCTTTGGGGAAGGTTAATGTAAAAGGCAGATTAGCTTTACTGCATCAAAGTTAAATTTCTTTGTGTTTTAATTCCTGCAGTGATGCCACTTGTTCTGAATGTAAAGGGATTGTCTTGCTTTTTGTCTTGCAGCTCTAAATCTCTTAGACATGTCTTCATTGTGAGCTTTTAATGATATATAATGTAATGTTCAAAGTGCTGCGTTTGACTGTGGTGGAAAAAAGCTCAGATCATTTATTTAAAACCATGTCTTTTACATTCAAACTACTGTCAAATAACTTTGCACAACCAAAGCTCCCAAACTCTGGAACAAGCTGCCAATCAACATTAGACAGGCCCCTTCACTTCCTGTTTTGAAAGCTTGTCTTAAGACAGACTCATTGGCCTTTGACACACTCTGTCTGTTTTCTTAATATATATATTACTTACTGCAAAATATGTATTTTATATATATTTTTCTTACTGCACTGCTACTGTATACACACAAACACTCCTTTAGTCAAGTCTGATAGTATTGCCTGACAGAGCCCGTTTTTGCAGCATTCATATGGTTTTATCATTTCTGTTTACAGAGGAAGAAACATAACATCAACAACAAAAAATCATAATCAAAACACTGTAGTTTTAGATAAAGACAAAGTAAAAAAACTACTTTATATGTGAAATATAAAGAAATTACAGTAGAAATCTGTTTGCAGCCGATATTTAATATTTTCATTATAACAGCTAATTATAATGATAATGTAAATTTAATGTGATACTATGAAAGTTCTTGTCCATAGGAATGAACCTATACCATTGGTTCCTTTTGGAATCTTTCAGCATATTGATTTGGTTTTTCCTGGCCCACAACTTTACTGTTCAGCCATTTTTGGGCACTTTGTGAGTATTCAACCTATATAGTCTGTGCCTTATGTTTCTCACACACACACACACACGTCTTGCAGTCGTACCATTCAAACTGTTTCTGAGCTTTTGTTGCGGCTCTTATCTGCAGCCGCAGCAGTGGGATGGCTTTAGGGGAGATTTTTGTGAAAAAGAAGAGCATGGACTTATTTTGAAGGACCTCTCTAGGCATCAATACTTTCTCTGTGCAGACAGAAAACATAAAACAGAAGGGAAATGGCTTATATCATCTAAAGATGTAACATTCAAACATTCTTTTTTTGTCTGTACTGTGTGATGTCCGACTTAACTACTTTATTTGTATTACAATAATTGTGCCAAAACATACTTTATCCAATTATTTGTCCAATTTCTGACTTTTCCTTTTCCCATCGCTTTTTCCGCCATCAAGTCCAAACTGATTCAGTCCATCCCTACCCGCTTGATTCTGACCACAATCGTTGCAGCTCTGACCATTTTTATCTACTTTTAAACAATAGCAGATCCACCCCTTTGCTTTTGCTCTCACAAACACTGGTCCCTTTTTAAAGGATCCAATACAGTAAAAGAGTAGAAAGCACTCTTGGGGGAGATCTGTCCCCCTGTGTTTGAATACTTAAGAGGTAACCTGATGAGGCAAAGGAAAGAAAATGAAACATGGTGTGGCTGAGCATCAGTGCAGTTTGAGTTTACTGAGTCAAAACATTTAACATAATATTTGTTAGCAGCAACAACAGGGGAAAATACAGTATAGAGTTGTTCACTGTTAATTCCCATGCTCTCAGTTCAGGGCAGTAGCTGAAAGTTGGTTATAAGGATGTTTTCAGATTTATGACAAAATCAATAACAGTGCATGGACCAAATTCAATGACCCACACAGAAAGATGTGAATATACCAGTGACACTGTTCTCCTTTCTTCTATCTCCCACTGTAAGCATTTTATTTTTTGCAGCAAAGAGTATACAGTTTGTTCCGCTTGCTGTAAACTATCTCTCAGCAAGTCATGTAATCAAAAAAAGTATTGTATTTTATATTCACTGAAGAGGGAAGAAACTGTTTAAGTTTAAAAATTTAAGTGGATTATTTCTTCTTGTGTGACTTCTCACTGTAACTCTGTCCTAAAGTTGATGTCTTTTTCCCTGCCTTGTTTTTATTATATTTCCTAAAGGTTCAGTCACACTGGAAACACAGGGAACTATCTCATTTCAGTGGCAGGATTTTTTAACTTTTGAATTAAATATATATATATATATATATATATATATATATATATATAGCTTAATATCAGACTTAATGACTTGTAAAGCTCCATAACTGTTGCAGTAAATTGAGTTTTATGGCATCGTGAAAACAGCAAGAGAAGAGATAAGGTGCTCGAGGCCAGTGGGAGAATTTTTATCCCCAGTATTATCTCTGGTCACATAGTCTGCATATCTTGCACTATAAAGGGGTATTTCTTTCCCTGTTCTAGCCACTGACAGCCTGGCTTGGTGCTCCAGATGGCACAGTTGGCCGACCACAGATCTGACAGCAGAGACACAGTATTTTCTCTGAAATTCTGTCAAAATGCAGTTTTCATCGGTACAGAAGGCCTCTCATATGCTTACAGTATGGTGCCACACTGTGGGAGATAATTTGTTCATATCAGTACATCATTTGAACAAGGGGAAATATTAATTCTGCAAATAATGTGTGTGGTCTATTGTTTTGATACAGTTAATCAGAGAAGTGAGCTTGATATTTGTCTGCATGTACTTTCCTGTCGGCACTGACACATTTCTGAAGACTGTGAGCAACCACCTTATCTGACAATATTGATCCGGGTAACAGCTATAGAGGACACTGCAAGCTAACAAGAAACAGTATGAGGTCACCTTTACAAAACACAGAAACAAGGAAAGAAAATGAACGTCTTTCTTTACAGGAGAGAATTACAGATTAGTTTTTGTTGGGAATAATGCACAGCAAATTGCTGATAACATAAGAGTCAAAGATGATTTTTTTCTTCTCTTTGTCTGCTTATCAAAAGATACCATGTCTGCAAAGCAAAGCCCAGGCAATTCAAGTGTGTTCAGCAAAAGGGGAAATTAATAAGATACAGTAAACATTACACATTCATTTCCTTCAGGGGAACTGCTACTTTCTATTATTCATCTAAGAGCATGCTATATGTAAATGAACAAATTCTACTTGACTGTGACATGAAAGATGAACACTTGTATCCCTCTCTGCCTTGTGTGTCCCTGAAAGGAAGGATTTTTAAATGAGATGTCGTGCATATTCATAGTTTGCCTGTAGGTTTTGTACATGACACATGTCAGTGTATGTACTGAAGTACACCGCTTTTAAAGACTGCTTTTAAAGTCCAATTTATATTTGTGTTTGGGAGGAATGTAGTGTTTTGTACCCAGGAAGCATACATGCCACTAGTTTAATCATTAGTAATGCAGTGATGTACTCCAGGATTTGTCAGTACACTGGGCCATTGGGTCTGATGGTGAAGATGCAGTAAAGCCTGGAAAAACAGTAAAACACTGCTTTAGATATTCCATGTCAATAACAAAACAACATATGTGGCAGAATAGACAAACATCTTGCTCCAAAAGCACCTAATCCAGAATCCATGTTGTACAGTTACATGTCTTCTAAAATGTTTCTTGGTTACAGCTATTTTATAGCTAAAGTTTTATTAGATGTTTCAGTCCCTGCGCTGATATATATTGGGGGATTCAATCCCTTCAGTAATATAAGGCTGGATGCTCCATCAGCTCAAGTGGAGTTAAAGCCATGGCCCTGCACGGCAGATATGCACCAAAAATACATCCAGCAGCTTGTGAAAGCCTAACACCAAATCTTACTGTTATCCCCAGCCTAGAATCCAGGAGAGCAATGACCCTGCAAAGGAACAAAACACTGGAGGGAAGAAAAGCTAGGACACTTTGCCTTTGGCTGTTCATAATGTTCTTTTAATCTAAAGCCGTCTGTGTCTTTACCAGATACAAAAATGTGTCTGCTTGTTTAGGCATCCATTTAAGTGGTTCATCTCACGCTGCAACATTGGGCACACTTCCCCCGCCATGTGCTCTGTCATTGTACCTGGCAGCACATCCACTCACTCCATTTACATTTCAAAGTCAAACACATTTTGCACAAACACACATTGTCACCATCTGGTATTTCTGGTTTCTCTCACAAACCTGCCATTCGTTTCCAGACCAAATGAGTGAAGCCTACCCGGTGTTAGCAGTTGTGGAGTAGGGCTTACTAAGCTTTCACGTTTTCCCCAAAGTTGAGGTTTGGTTTTTGTGTGTGTATGTGTTGAAGCACTTGTTTATACATACAGTTTGCCTCCAGCTGTGCATGTCACCAGCTCTTTCCTATGTGTTCTGAATATGCACATGGGTTTGTGCAGGTCTTTGTATGTGTATGTGTATGTGTATGTGTATGTGTATGTGTATGTGTATGTGTATGTGTATGTGTATGTGTATGTGTATGTGTATGTGTGTGTGTATGTGTGTGTGTGTGTGTGTGTGTGTGTGTGTTTAAGCATCTGTTTGTTTGTTGACTTATGGTAGAGGCTGTGGCATTGAGGAAGCCTTATCTGTCATGTTCAGAGAGGTAGCTCACACAGGAGACAGAGTTTTCAGCCGGAAGCATGTGCATTGCTGAGAAGACCTCTGACACACACCTACAGCTCTGGCTCAGGCAGCAAAAGAATTAACCAACAGCAGATGTTGAGGAAAATACAGAGAAACAAATTTCAGTCTGAGCTGGAAGGGTGTGTGCTTGTGTTAAATCTCTGTAATGTATGAATCTAATGTACATGGTTTTCTGGCTAATGCGCCCATGTGTGTGCAATGTGTCATCTTACTTGAATGTATGCTGTCTCCGTTTATTAGATTTCATTTATGAACACACTTCCATCAGTGTGCGCTCCAGAGGTGGCGTGTGCATAAGTTACCATGCAACATGTGATCATGCATGTGTATGTGCGTATGTTTGTGCACGTCTGGAGCATCCTTAAGGCTGCATGTGAGTCGGGGGGTTAATGCGCTCACCCCTGGGCAGATGAAGCAGCTCTCACTCTCTATTAAACTGTCCTTTGTGTGGGAGAAGATGCATCTCATTATAGCAAAATCCCCAGCTAATGACCTCTAATCCCTCCAGACTGAGGAAAAAGCAAGAGAGAGGAAGTTGGGCCAAGAAAGCAAAGCTCTGAAATGTAAAGAGAGATGGATTGAAAGGACTGAGGGAAGATGGGAAAGATTTTGACTTGAAGCTATCATTATTGTTTTAATGTTTAGCTGCTGCCATTGACCACTGCCTCTCCTCTTACTTCTTCCCCTTTCTGGTACAAATGCAAACATATGCACACACACGCATGCACACACACACACACACACCTCCCATTCTCTGCCCCTTCATTCCATCATGCAGTGAATCGATGTAAGGGAAACGGACTGTGAATGCATTAGTGTCATCATCATCATTGGGGACACGGGGCTTCATCTGTCATCATCCTGCGACAGTCAGGGCATTTCTCCACGGGGGGGGGGGCTATTATTCTCCATTACCCATCTCACACCTACACACACTGGTTTCCATGACTTCAGAGGACATTGCATTGACTTACATTCATTTTCTGGAAACTTACTCTAACCTTAAGCATAATTATTAGTGCCCTAATCCTAACCCTGACCCTGACCTTAACCTAACCCTAACCTCAGCCTAACTTTAAAACATGTCTTCACCTTAAAGTGTAGTAATTTACGTTATGGGGACTTGATAGTTGTCCCCATGAGGAAGACAAGTCCCCATAATGTGACTGTGTAAACAGATTTAGGTCCCCACAACATAAGGAATACCAGGTACACACACACACACTGAGACTGGAGATGAGGTACATCAGTGGGCGTTCTCACTTTCCAGCAGCTGTTACATTATGTTTTTTCATCACTGTCTGGTTAAAAATGTATAAATCAATTTCCTTCCCAAAATTCTGCATCATCAACCAGAGGCCTGAGGATTTTTTTTTTTTTAACCGGCCTGCTGCTTCATCTGATCCAGAATAAAATGAAATTGCCTTCTCCCAGCAATAGCCAGCCTACACAGTTACAGTTATCAGAGATGAAAAAAAAATCTACACACACACACATTATGATAAGGGAATGATGGGAGATAAATGCATGGTGGGGGAGATGAGAGCATGAGGATGGCAGAGTGAGACTGAGATTTTCCAGCAACTGTTATAATCAATATTTCTCTATTTTTCATTTTATTAGATTTTCTCTAAAACTGTTTTCTGTAAGACCTCAGACAGCCTGGAATAAAACTTCTCTCACTTGAGCTTAATTGTCATTGTCTAACAGAGTGAAACCCCCGTCATTAGTTGATAGCGGTTATTATTACTAGCAGTAAAAAAGTGTTACTATAAAAAGTCTAATTAATATTAATAGTCTATTTGATTTGTGTTAATTTAAGCAATTTTGGGCAAGTCCAAGTTCAGCTGCAGAGGTTACAGGTCACTATTAACTGCCATCTGCAGAGTAATGTCTAAAAGACTCTGTGGGTACAAACCATTCAAGTGTGTATTCACAAGGACGATGCGGTCCTGTTAATATTTCTCACAGGTTAGCACAGCAAAAATGAGCCACTGAAATCCCAGAAAGTGATATTTTTATTTTTATTTTTTTTTACCAAGATGGCACTGGTTCTGCTGTACTGCTGTATCTTATGTGTTTCGTATTATATAGTATTTAACTCTATGTTTATTGTGAGTGCAGATTTTCTAGCTTCATTTGTCTCCCTATTAATTAATCTATTTATTACCACCCTTTATTCTCCTATTCTGCTGACTCAAGAAGCTTGCACAAAAATTCCAAGGCTCTTGTACTGTAACCATGCGGTTACAAGTGGCAAATAAAATATTTACACTAAATCTTTTTTGTTTTAATTTTGAGAACACAAGAAAAGATAGAATAAGATTATGATAATAACAAGTATCCTTATATGCCATTCTGAGGTGAAAATTAAACATGATGAAATGTCGTAGCTGTTCAGATCTGAAAAGATCCTAACAGCATCTTACAGAGAGCTATAAGATATGCAAAACTTTCTGGGAATTTAGAGGCTCCATAAAACAAAGCTTGATTTACTATAAGGACTTTTCTGCTTGTACCAATGAAATTCATGCATATTTAGTAGGGGAGTTGTCAATGTCATTGAACAAAGAGGTGTTTGGTCATCTTGAAAAATCAATAACAAAGGCTTTGCAAAAAGAGATCCTATGATTTCCTATACTACTGCTTTTTCTAGCCAACTCTGCAGGCTAAACTGGCCCTGACCTCTTGTCATATTCTCTCAGTCAGCCTTCTCTTTATTGGCATCAACAAACCTTTGGTAGCCTCCTACACTAACCAGCTCTCCCATGAGTACAGCTGACTTGCAGCTGTTTTGTCTTGCAGTAAGTACGAAAAGTGAGAGCATAATCAGGGGAGGATTATCCACTTGCTTCAGACAATTCCTTTTCATTCATTTAAGTAAAGAAGAAAGTTCAAATATTTTTCCACACAAACCCCTTTTACTCATACCCCAAAGTCATTTAAGGGCCTGTCAGTTAGTGACTCATAATGAAGGCACAGCAGTCTTAGGAATTACCCAGAGCCAATCTCAGAGCCACAGATTACCACTTTAAATCCTGCTTTGTTTGGTCATGCCATTTTCTAGAAATGAGGGGGCCATATCTGCGAGAGTAGAACAGAAAATATATACACACAGATTTGATGGGAAAACCATTTTACTGTTAACTAGTCGATCAAACTAACTGTGATGTGTAAGGCTTTTCTGCTCTTTTTGTGTATGGGACAGTCAAAGCTACTCCTGTGCCATTAAGCAAATGTTTATTTTTGATCTGATCTGCTAAGAAAGAGTAGAGAGGAGACAATAGGAGGAAAAAAGGTTGGCCCTGGGTGAGCAAAAAAGCTGGTGGATAAACAGACCGAGGCAAAATTGAGTTTTGCAGGGAGGATTTGAGCAGTATTGATCTGTTGACCCAATGATCACTTTGATTTAGTGTCGCTCTTTTCAACCAAATTCCACGATTTGATTCAGAGCAGTGAACTGATAGAATGTGACATCGAGAGTATTCCTCGTCTGTCAGATTCCTCCTTCTTTTTGCAAAGCAGTCAGGTGAGTCTGCCATGCTCCATTCAGTTAAGCACAACAGCCTTTTTCAAAACAACCAAGCCATCATTAAATCTGTGAGGTACATCCAGGGCACAGTTAAGTGTTTCTGAGTCCTGTGTTTGCCAGATTGGCTCTTTTGATCTTATTAAGTGAGAATGTGGGACATTGATATTCTTGTCAGAAATGGTGTTTTAGGTGTGAAATGCAACTTTTTTTTGGATTACTACTGGATTTATAGTTCATCTTTTTTTTACTTTCTTCAATTTTCTCTGCGGAGAAGGTTACAATATAATAGGAACAAAAGTCTGGCACCTTTTAACAGTTCCCATCATTTAAAAGGTCTGTTTCTGGGCTTCTTATTGTCACTCAAATGTCCTAATCCTCTGTGGATTCAGTGACCTGTGCAAGAAATCTAGTGGTCTGGGACCAAAGTGGATGGACAGACGGATGGATGTGCACAAGGATGCATGAATGAAGGTGCCCTGAAAATGGATTTCTCTTGCCTCTTAGACGAGAGAGGCTAAAAACAACATGAAAATAGAGGGGAGTCCAAGAGTGGAGAGGGAGCAGTGATGGAGAGTTATTGCCAGGGGCCCTGTCAGAAAAAGCCCAGAATTTTGGAGTGGAACTTTTCTGAAATTCCACACCCCATTACCTCCCCATGGTTATACCTACCTGTAGCCGCAAAGATGGAGAGGTGGCTTTTCACACACACACACACACACACACATGCACAGGCAAACCTTTCTCTTGAGACAAGCTGTAACACTGAGGCGGGACAGCAGAGATGAGGTCCTCGTCTGACAGACGTAGGACGCAGACGGAGCAACTCAAGTGAGTGAGAGAGGCAAAGTAGGATGGAAGGAGAGGGAAGGCAATGGAATGCACCACTCATAATAAACACATCTATCCTCATTATTGTAATAACCCGCCTGCCACGCACCAATGCAGCCTCTCTATTTTCCCCATCGCTGTCTTTCACAGTGGTCTCGTCTCTCATTCACTTACACGCACACACACCAAAATTGTCAGCAATACATTTCGGATGGATTTATCCAAGCATGGAAAAAAATAGTGGAATCCAGTTTCAAACATGACTCTCTGCTATCAGTGCAAACTATCTAATCATGCAATTCTATCAATTTGAAGATTTTTCACAACAAATCTTCTGCTACTATGAATGAACATTCCCTGTGTCTGCCACACTGTAAGCTATTCCTGCTCTGTCTGCATCCATAAGAAGTGGTGAGGCAACCACAGGTGGGATAAGTGCACTGGCCGTGGGATTTATAGTTGTATCACACACACACACACAGAGGTTTGCAAGACACTGCATTGATTGTTTGGACAGCCTGAACAAAGTGTTACCCCTAACCTTTACCATAACCATATGAGGTTATGTTTCATTAGGACCATTTTCTTTCCCACAAGGACTACGAAGTCCTAAAGAGGTGATAAATAGAGATGAGTTCGTGCCCAGAAAGATGATAGGTGGAGAATAATGACTTTTCGTGCTGAGAAGAAAATACAGGTGTTAAAGCAAGGACAATACAGAAATGAGCCTGAGCCATGTAATAGAAATCATGTACGCAGACAGATGTCCAGAAAAACATGGTAAAAACTAAATGTCTTCTTGATCAAACAATATAGATGGAAGGCAAGTAAGCAAGCACTTCAGATCATTAGTGTTAAAACCTTTAAAGTACATGGAAACCAATTAGCAATGTATGTTACAGATTTTCTAATCAGGAACTTTTAGACTTCTCTTCCAGCAGTGGTTACAAAACCTATGGAGAACTAAAACAGAGCATATGTTCAGACAGAGACTTAATGAATAATTAATTAATGATGAGAATACTGTCAAACAGCTATAATAAGCAGTGAATTATTCCATGGTTATACTGTGTGAGTAACATGCATTCTTGAATGTTCTACTGGTTTGAGGTATTTTGATGCCGACTTTGACTGTGTCCATTTGTTTATTTTCTCCCCTTCATGCCTCTCTCCTATGAAATACTGTATATGTTGGTGCAATCGTTTTTTGTTTAAATCCTGTCTCAAAGATTTGAAGCTAATAGGTTCAACAGCGTCTCTTTGTGCAGGTTGTGGTTTGTCAGTGCCTGAGAGCAGTCAGGAGAGAAATTTTTTTTTTTTTTTTAAAGTTTTCTACAGCATGAGATTGAGAAAGAGACAGAGTGAGTGCAGACACAGCCTGCCGAGCCTGTTGGTGATCTCTCTGCTGGGGGTAACTGTCAGTCTGACAGCTGGTATAGATCCAGTCGAGCCCCACTCCATCTGGCAGCTTTAGTAATTGTTCATAATACAAGTGGTTCTGTCCAGGTAAAACAAGGTGTGCATGTGTATATATGTGTGTGTGTGTGTGTGCGTGTGTGTGTGTGTGCTGATGGTCAGGGACTTTGGATGGTTGTGCAGAGCACGTGGAGGGCCAGCGGGGCAGCAGCCCACTTGTATCAATGGTGCCAGGTGTTAAAAATCACTTGCTGCATTTTGTGCGCGCACACACACACATGCACACGAGCACTTTTATTTGGGCAAATGAAGATAAGTGACAGTTTTCTTTGAGATAAATCATGTAGAGTTTTGGACCAACGGTGTAAGTGTAAAGACACACAACTCTTCCTGGGTCCTACTATTTTGATGTCTCTCTTCATGTTAGCAGGGAAGAATCAGCATATTGTGGTAAAAACTAAAACTGCCTTAAACAGCAGAAGTTTTCTTTCCCCCCAGGTGTTGTAAAATGATGTATAATTCATTTTGCTGCATGGAGTACACCGGTATAAATTTACAAATTGATTCAGCCCAGTAAGAGAAAGGCTTTTTTGGACCTTGCTAATGAGGGGTTTCTTTTAATACTCCTAAAATCATGGAGGAAAAAAAAAATCAAAAACACAAATGTGACTTACTGCAGCAGAATTTAGAAGGTAACAATGCATGATGTAGAAGTAATCATTATGCAGTCAAACAAATTTGGTGAGGTGAAGAAAGCCGGTACTGGTCAAATGTAAACAATGTGCCTGCTCTTCCATCTTAAATCTAGACTTTTCTTTAGAACTCAGTGTTTTGTAGACTATCAGAGAATGACATGCAGAGTTATTACAAGACTTTCTCAGAGGAGGGCGAGGGAGGTTTTCCAGAGAAAAGAACATAAATCCTGCTGTACCATAAAAGACAAAACAAAAAGAAAGTTGCTGCTACACTATGTAGCAGCTTTGAAATACAAGCTGACACTATCATCAGACTCATTGAAGTGTAGAGGAAAAACTTGTTGGCAAAGAAAGGCTGTAATATTACAGGACAGATGCAATAAAGAGAGGAGAAGCTTAAGGCTCCGCATACAGCACATCTGATGGAGTCAGAATCTGTTCAGGGGAAGAAAAATGGCCCGCAAACAAAATAGATCAAAAATAGATTTAACAGTAGGCCATGTGGATGCATCTTTTATTAATTACAACTGCTGTGTATGATGTGCTATAATATCCTTATTATTTAGACTGTGGACTAAAGGGTGATGTGTGGTGGACTTAAATGTTGGGGGATTTTTGCTAATGACATTATGGAGCACAGTGAGGAAGGCCCTGGAGACGTGTTGTGGACATGCCTCAAGACAGGCAACCTCCAATTCTGAAGCTCAGATGACAAGATGATTATGCTGACATACTCTGTCTAGTGACCTTTAACATATTTCGTTAGAATCAGAAAGACACAAACCCTCTTTGTAATTATCTACTCTGGGTTCCATCCTTATCTATTTGAGTTGCACCGGGCTCTGATTGGCTTCTTGGTAACAAGGAATTAACATAATAGCTTTCTCTTGGAGCCAACCTTGAAACTAGCTCAGTCTGTACAATAACAATGTTCTCACAACTGCACTTTCAACGAGCAATGGCTCTATTGAAAAAAATAATAGGTTGTGAATTTCCCTCACACAGAGATTGTGTTGATTGCACACAAAAGTTTACCAGTGCACAAATACATTTTTCGTCCCTGACCAGTTCCCCTCAAATTAGTCTAGCATTTATTTTTAAATTTTTTACTCTCTTTTCAAAAAAATACTGTATAATAACATGCATTTAAGACAAATGGGAACACGTGTATTACACTTGAGGTGAGTTTGAGCTGCTGGAAAGACAATGTCTTGTTCTTCTCTTTCCAGTGTAGAGGATCAGTATTAGCTACTGTTCTGAGGCTGCACATTCAACTCCAAAATAAAGTAAACAGGGGAGCAGACAAAGGCAGAGTCTCGGGGAAAAAAGCTGATAACCCCACAGGAAATAGTGAGCACCACTGACTGGCTGTTGCTGCGGGCAAAGGTGCAGCAGACAGTACATTTTCTGCAGCTCAGAAAACCACGAAAGGGCACAGTAGACAATATGAAAGGACATTCTAAGCACCACCGAGTCTGCAATAAAGCTGTAACGGCAGAGTCTGAAAGCTTTAGTATGGTTTGGAGAGATCGGAGTGTTGCAAAGTCATCCTCAGCAGCAGATAATGCTCTGATGGGAGCTAATGAGATTCCTGTGAAGAAACTCACTGAACCACTGAAGAGTGGCTGTACAGGTGAGTTCACAGTCTGGAGTGTGAGGTAGATAATTTAGTTGATTGTCTGTGAAAATATATACATTGTGTTCGTTTGTATGATTGTGTTTAAATGCTTTAAGTGCAATTAAATTGTCACCTAAATCCCTACTGTAATATAATTTAAAAAAAAGGCAATTAACCAATCTGACACATTAAGTTGAGTTTACAACATCAAAACCAAGCACTATACTGTATATTCCCCCAGGAAAAGTTAATTATGGTGGTACAGTATCCACCCTAAATCATGGCCCATAAATTTCCAGCTACAGACAACACTGGGGCACCAGATTTTAATCCACATGAATCTAAATCAGTTTGCTCTGTGAAATTTCTTGCTCTTTGGGCAGAACTTTAACAATTTCAGGAATCTTTTGAGGTGAAGGGCTTGCAGTGTTATATGCTACAGAGTATTCCAGTTGTACTGAGTGATAGCTCATATATAACAGGTGTTTTAAAACTTGAATCTCCTTCATATTTACTGTTGTTTTGCTATTCATTTAAAAACATTTCCCATTAATTATCTGAACTGTGGTGACCCTGACATTTACAGTTTTCCTGACAGGGTTTCATAATGATCCACAAACTTGCAGCACTTCCGATAATCACATAAAAGGTCACTGTTTGGCACGGATTCCGGAGTGAAACAGTTTGTTGGTTTACATGTCAAGCTCCCCTGATCTTTAGTTCCAGGTGAAAACACAGTTCTTTGGTACTTCTGATTGAAAAGCAGCTTTTGAGTGTGGATTGGAATGTATGTGACCAAACAAAAAAAGAGTGGTCTCACAGTAAGGTAGAACAAATAAAATAGTGAAACGAAATCAGTGGAAATGAAAACTTTATTTGTTTGGAGGTCTCAGGGTGCAACCCGTTTTTACTGTACAGCCCCGACAGATGACAGCTTTTAGTTAAGCTTTGTATTTCCTATTTTATCTATTGTTTTTTATTTTTAAATAGCTGAGTGGGCTTTTTTTCAATCAGCAGGGTCAGCCATCCAATTAGCCTGTGGTCGAAACTAATAGTGACTTAAGAAATTATTGGGTTTTGTGTGAACAAGCTATAAGTCAAAGTGGAACGCAGAGTGTGTGATCACAGAAGAAGTGGCTGATTCTGAAACATATTAATGGAGCCTGCTGTTGGTGTCAGTGGTGTATCTCAGTGAAATATTGGTGAGGGAAAGTGGCTTCTTGATAAAGCCACTGACAAATGCTCACTTTAAGGAAGGGTTTTTAGATTAGGTGGTAAACGAATGGTGCTGTTCACCACTGGGTCTTGTAGATCTGTATCCCGATGTCTTCTGCTATAACCGTAAAGTGCAAGGAATAGAACGTGATTCTAAATTGAAATCTGTGCTGTGTTTTTGTATTTTGGTGCTAGGGGTTGTTATAGATAATGACATTAAAGAGAGAAGGAACAAAAAAAGGAAAAGGATAATTAAAAAAAAAAAATGAAATGAATTATTGCTGTCCTCTTGCTCTCCTTCCCCTTTGTGCGCTGTGAATCTTTCACAATCCTCACTGCACACATCCCCTGTGGGAATCCATGACAGTAAATGTGAACAGGCAGCTTGTGAGTCCCCTGCCATCACGACATTGGGAAATAAAGCAGCATACCCATGGGCTACTTGTGTTTCTTGTAAAGTCAATTCTGAAACAAACAGATGTGCCCAGACATCCTGCTCACAATGCATAGTGGATACTGTGAATCCTGATAGTAATAAACAAATGTGTCAAATGCTTGTCCCCCACTCTGGATTGCTGCTGTGCACCGGACCTTTTCTTGCTAAAGCCCATTACATCCAAAAAAGGTGTAAATTACTTGTGCTGAAGGGACCCATTATTCATGTGCGCAAGATAGTTGTGCACAAAAGTGAAAATTGGATTCACATTTAATGAAACATGCAAAGGAGGTGACAGAACAGGTCCAAACACTGAGACATTCTGTGTTGCATCATGGTAGAAACAAGTTGTCAACACACTTTACACTGTTACATACCAACACAGTATACGATCTCTGGCAGTGTCAATGATGGACTGGATTGATGGACACGCAAGGAAAGCAGCAGAAATTACGACAGAAAGAAAGACAGAAAGAAGAGAAGACATGTGGTCGAATTTGACATAAGATGTTACGGAAGACCACGGGGAGCCAAACTCAAATGAAAAACCACAACAAACCTGAAGCAAAATCTGGAGGCGAGTCACCATGCAAAGGTTCGGTAAAGTGGATACACTATCACTATTATATCAGCTCAGCTGTTGTATCGTTGCTTAATTTTAAATGTAGTTCAAACTGAAACAAAATATCAACGCTGCTTATATTTCACTGTCTTCAAACTGAACAAAAAAGTACAAGACTAAAACAAAATCAAAATTTGCTGTCAAAATTAACACTGCTCTCTGGTAAAATGTGCCTTATTTGTAATTAAAGAGGTAAATGACACTAGAAATCTACCCAAGGGACACAATAAAAGTCAACCAGGATTTACCAGTTGTACGTATAAAGATTCTTTTTTTATGATGTAACATGGCAGATTCACCAAAGGGGGCACGTTCATTTGTAAGAAACACTGTTACACTCTCTGTGACACATCTCCCACCACCTTTTATTATGCATGTCCATGAATAATGCAAGTACTACAAGTTTCCGTCTGAAACTGTTTCACCTACTCAGTTAGTTAATCAGTCAGATGTGATGTGACCTGAATGAGGTTGAATAACTTTGGGTTTCAGAGTTTGTTCAAACAGCACCGTGCATTCCAGTGCTCCAGAATCTATGAGTATGTCAACACATTTCAATCCGGAGACACTAATGAATAAAAATGAATTTATTACAAACTGAACAAAATAATGACCCTGCTGAAGAGAATCATTTGTTGAAAGTCTATAAAGGGGTGATGTCAAAACCAAGGACTCCTAAGTTGCAACTAGTAAACCCTCGGTGGTCCAGACACTTCTGATGACTTGGTGGGAATATTGAAGGATGAAGAATGATGGCAAGAGAGAAATAAAGACAGAGCAAGACAACATGTAAAAAAAAAAAAGAAAAGACACAAATGTTTGAAGAAATAAAATGCCTTTATTGCCACATGTCGTCATGTGGACTGAGTTAGGTCCTAATTATGTGTTTGCTGTGTTTTTATCCTGTAAACATAATCATGTAGACACCTTTTCCAGCCTAATTACATTTTCAGTTTTCATAATTCAGTTCATATTGGGTGCAGTAAATAAGATGCATTGGCCTCCTCTCCTCCTCCTCCTCCTCCTCCTCCTCCTCCTCCATTCACTCCCATCTACTGTGCTGTCACTACACAAGCACAAACTCAATCTGCTTCTAATGATTGCTTTATTGGCGAGACGAGGGTCTATTCACTCACGCAGGCCTGCAACAAGTACAGGCCAAATCAGTTGGAAAGAGGAGGGAGGAAAAAAAAAGCCAGTGATGGAAAGCCAGTGGGAGAGGATCTGAGCTATATTTACTCAGGACTAAATCATATGCTGGACTAAATAATTTTGCAGGAAGTTGGCGGAGTTTCAAGTCAACATACAAGACTGTGGTATTTTAATTTTTATACTGTATAAATTTTTAATACTGTAGTCACACATCAGTTACAGAGCATCATGTAGACCAACAAGACACTGCAATGCCACCTATAATGCAGAATCAATATGATTTCGCCTGGTTCATTTTAAGAGAGCTCTACATCATAATTTGGCACTACAAATCTGCAAACCCCGTTTGCATCTGCAAACGGGGTTTGCAGATGCATTAAGTGAACAGTTTTGGGTGCACATATCTCTTATCCAAACACATTGTTTACACATCCATTTACTGTAAACAGATATTTCTTTTTCAACGCTCCAAGACATTTCTCTTCGGGCAAAATAGAATGCATTTTATTTGTTCAGGACATTTTTATCTTCCCGATGGATCCTCTTGAGATAATTCCTGAGCTTGTATCATTTCTCATGAGGACCCAAATCTCTCTTTCTCTCTCTATGTAGAAACTTTCAGTGTAAGCCCACAGTGATTTTTATATCTAAGAATAATTCTTGACAGCCAGTCTCAGCCACTATAACAAGATAAAATCTCCATGAGGTGTTGGTTAAACTGAGCTCAGACTCAAACAAACGATTTCTCACCCACTTGGATTACACTTACGTTCTGCGTCTCGTCACAGGTACTACATTATCTTTTAAAATCTAGGAATATATATATACCACACTGTCAGATAGTTACAGCTGCGTTTCTCAGTCGAGGCACACAATGCAGATCCAACACGACAGTCGTGACACCTCAAAGCATGTCGTGCAGTGTTGTTTTAGCCTGCATGATCCAAGAAAATGTGTTTTCATTTGACTGTTCTCATGCATTCTGCTAAATACTACAGTTCAAATAACAATAACATTTGTCTATAAGACTTATTAATTTGACACCTGGAGCATGTTACTAAATATAGCATAAGTGAGGCACAAGCGCTGATTTATTCATAAATGCGTGCTGAAACATGTCTTGCACCTTTGTAGAAAGTGCTACACAAACTCATTTCAAAGAAATGTGATTCAATCTTTAATTTCAAAGGGTGAGGACTGGCGACCCCAACACTGGAACCTGAACTGAAGCTCCGACTTTCACCCAGAAAAAAAAAATAACAATCTCAAACCATCTGATCCTCATATCTCTGTGAGCCACAAAGACAGAAGCACAGACTCGGCTGCACAGATGAAAATAGTTGTGAAGGAAGTAAAAGCAATTTTTGTTTATCAGTTTTTTGTGTTGTAAGATGAGTTCCATTTGACTTTTCTCCAGAGATGTAAACACATAGCTCGTGTCACAGGGAGAAGTTTCGTAATTAATGAGGCACAGTAGAGAAGTTCTTTATTGACATCTGTTTATTGCAGCTTGAGAACAGCCCTGCAGTGAATTAAAAATACATTGTTGTTGTTTTGGAGTCTAAGTAAAGCGGTAAAGGTCAGAATGTAGAAAAAAATACTTTGTCGCTGATCAAGAGATGTAATTGTTGCAGTGGATTTTTTAAAACTATTTTTTTTTTTTAACCAAACTGTGCCCACTGTGCGTATCCACCCTCAGCTTTCACATTTGAATAATGACTAAGCAACAGCAAATTGCTTGGTACCATTTCTCTTCACCATTCCACTACAGATGCCTCTTTATAAAGACATCAACATGTCATCACTGTGTAATATAAAGACTAGGAAATGTTTTCTACTACAGAAACTTCATAGATTGTTTCTTTATATTTGAGATGAAAAAGCAAGTGTGTGTGTGTGCGTGTGTTTGTGTGAAAAGTCCCCATAAAGTAAATGACTACATTTTAAGGTTTTAAAGTTAGGCTGAGGTTAGGGTTAGGTTAAAGTTATGGTCAAGGTTAGGGCACTAGTAATTATGGTTAATGATAGAGTAAGTCACCAAGACATGAATGTAAGTCAATGCAACATCCTCTAGAGTCATGGAGACCAGTGTGTGTATGTGTCACTGCTGTAGACCATCACTGAGGCTGGAGAGAATGAAGTTGCTGACTGGTGCTGGAACAGGCCCCTGTAAATCTGCTTTTATTCCCCTCCTCCACCTCCTCTTCCTTTTTGTCTCATTTCAGATGCATGAGCCGTTCCAAGAGAGGATCACTGATTAGGGGTGTGTGTATCAATATTCTGTATACATGTGTTTACGTGCGTGACAAAGAAGAGTTGGCAAATGCCTGTGTTTGTGTGTGTGTGTGTGTGTGAGCTCTGTTCAGCTTGAGCAGATAAAGCCCTCATACATGCTGTTGTCTGTTTGCGTGGGTATTTGTGGTTTTGTAAAAGCAAGAGCAGCACCACAAATTCCTCTCAAAAGCTTCCTTTCCCATTTTCCTTTGCGGTTCCATTTTGATGCCGCTGTTGGCAGAGTTGCACGTCTGCCAACAGCTCCACTTTGTATTGTATATCTTTGTGTAGAAACTCAGGCCCTGCATTTGCACATTACACAACAACTTCAGAGCGCTGTATGTGTTATTACATTTGTCCAGATTGAAATGAGAAAAATGAGAAAACGGGTGACAAATGGGTGACAATTAAAAGGAATGACAAAGAAAATCAGGCAGTCGTTGCAACATTATTGATGCTCTTTGTATTTCAGAGTTCACTGGATAGATAAATTGCATTCTCATAAGTTCTTCTCAGTTTGAATTTTAATTATGTGTCAGAGTAACACATTACTCTTTGATCCAAAATATCCCCAAGGTGTTTAATTCAATTGACATGTTTAAATGTGCTCATTTTGTGCTCGTGGTAAAAAAAAACGTTAAAATTTTTTTTAACGTTTATATGACAGACCTTGCTGCAGCAGCGCTGAGACGCTGACTTTAGTTGTTCAGTGGGACTGACAGCATGCATTTATCACAAGTCCTTGCAAATGAGCATGCTAGCATGCACAGAGCAGCTTGCACTTGCTCCTGGGGCACCTGAGTTGTTCTTGTGCATTGAGTGAGAGCATTATCACCGCCCTGACTGGGCGCTCTGACGCAGGTCAGGGCTAATCATTCCCTGCAGGAGAATCAATAACCAGTGTAATTCACTGGGAGGGGGCTGGAGGGAGATGAGAAAGTAAAGAGAAGAGCGGAGGGTAAACAGGATTTAGCGTGAGGCGAGGTGTTGTTAAAGCTGTAGTGTGTAACTTTTGCTGATTTGGTTTTATTATTCCGCCTCGCTTGGTGTTCATGAACAGAAATACTCACTCACTCACTCACTCGCTCGCTCGTTTTCTACCTTTTTAATCCTCCAGTGTGTAATGGAAAATCCCTATATCTAATATAATTTCATAATATCAACCATGTTTTTACCATGTTTTTTAATATATCTGCTTCATTATATCTTCTACTGAGGAGGCCTGCACTGTCAGCAGTCTCCACTTTCTCCAAAGGAACGCGTAACGCTTACCTCCCGCACTTTCACCTTTCGACCCTCCATTTGATTTATTTTGGCTTTAACTGCTTCTGCCTTTTATGGACATATAGCCTCCTCTTGTGTAACCATTTTTTGCCTGTAAGAAGCTGTGACTCACTCCACCATTCTGAACTCCTTTGCACACCACCTTGTGCTCTGTAAACCTGTTCCTTCTGCAGAATTAGACATAAAAGACAATCTGGTGGACTCTCAAATTTATTTATTTCTATCTCACCCGGGAACACACGAAATTTCCACAGCAAGAGTGACATTAGTTGTATGTTGAATTCTTTTTTAGAAACATGACTCTGTCAAGCACAACTACCAGACCTGACTCAGGGAGTGTTTTGCCATGTTTCCAGTGAGTGGAACAGCTCGGGTTGGTACGATACCGAGAGGAGATAGACCAGCTACACGCATTACTGTCAGCTGATTGGGCGACAGAGAGATAAAACTCCTTTACGACCCGGGTTTCTTCAGTGCCCACAGTCTATTCTCATACGGATGTCCTCCATTGTTGCGTTGTTGTTTGCTGTGTTGAGTTGAATGTAGTTGCACACTACCTATCTTGCTCACATGGCCATCTGACACAGCCCACACCCTGCATACCGAGTAAACGCAAGCCTGACCCAGGGCTTTACCATTTCAAACTGTACCAAACTGAATTGCAACATAATGGATACATGGCTTTTTTGTGTATACACCAGCAGTGAAGAAGAAAGTGAGGGAAAGAAGCATTTATACCTGTTATACTGCTGATTGTCTGGGTCTCACTTTGAAGGCCAAATCTATAACTATGACTTTGATCGTAGAATTCTCTACTGCAAACTTTGATTGGCCCCTCTTGGTGTTTTCAGTCATGCTCCAGCCATTCCTTATTTATTTTAGTGAGTAATTGAATTAAAGTTAAATAATGACTGTGTCATATTGCCATTATGAACGTTCAGGTTTGGTTTTTTCTTTTTTTTTTCTTTTTTCTTTTTTGTTTTCAATTCACTTTAGACTTTTGATGGTTCTATTCATTAACTTTCTTTGAAAAAAACACTGGGTCTTGAACACCCTTCAGTACAGCGTAAATCCAGAAGGATCACTCACTGTATTGAGGCTTGTTTCTGTTTTTGTTCCCCTAATAAGAGAAATTAAAGTCTGGACCAAAATGTTTTTATTGTCAGTGAATGACTGGACCGGAAAGAAAATGCAGTAAAGTCACCAAAAACACACACACGGCCAAATATTCAAAAGCAGAAAGCAGGAGTACTGTCTCTCTTTCTCTCTCTCTCTCTCTCTCTGTTTAACTGCATTTGGGCAAAGTGCCTGAACCAAAGCAAATTAATTAGGCAAACAAACTGCATACTGGGGAAAATTAGACCTTCACTTCTGTGGTGCATTCATCATTTTCGCCTTTGTCTGTCTTTTTGCTGTTCCGGTGCTTGATGTTGCAGGAGGCACCCCCTACCTCTACAGTCCACTGTTTGTTGGTGAATATTTTGTTCTGCCTCATCAGTGCAGTTTGTCAGTGGGAAGCCAACAAGGGTCTGTGGAAACTGGCTATTTTAAGAATGAAGTACTTCACATATTCAAGTCATAAAACAGTTTTTTTTTTTTTTTTTTTTTGGAACTGCCTGATGCTGAGGATGAGCCAGGGAATTAGAACCATTTACTATGTCTAATGATTTTATCATTCACACAAAAGAAACTTTTACAATAACATTTACATGAATTGTTCACCTGAAACACCAGGAACATTATGGGCTGAAGGTAGTAAAAAAAGTCAAAATGTACTTGTGTTCCTAATTCCTCCTGCTTCCATTCTTTCTTTTGTTTCTTTCCTTTCTTTCTTGCTTCTGCACACTCACGCACACACACAAACACAGGTGGCAGTGGTGTGACAGAGTAAACAGTGTGAGTGTGAAAGCTAAAACAAGATTCACACATTAGAGCAAAGATATCATGCTATGCCTCTGAGCAAACCAGTCTGACTTTGGCCTGTACACTCATGTCAATATTGAGATGTGGAAGTGACCACACGGTAAGGGGCACACACTGAGCCATGTAATTACCATGTGTACCTTCAATCGGCACCATCCGTGCAGTGAAATCCCAGTGGGGACTGGTGTTTGATGTGCTCACATATCAGTCTGTGTGTGCATGTCAGGCTGACATCGATGATATGTTTCTCTTCATATATACTCAGTGAATAGTGATGTGTGTGTGTGTGTGTGTGATACGCTTTACAACGCAAATCAATATGAATAAACATTGAGACAAAAACGGGGGGGAAGATTAATTTGCAAACATCAAAATCTCTTTCGAACGAATAAATCATCAGCTGAGAAATGGTGTGTGTGTGTGTGTGAGATATGAACCTTTGTATTTTAACCTCCCCTCCCATTTTATATTCATTCATTCATTTATCTTCTACCATTTTTTCTCCTTAGAGTCATTCATACCCTGGACATGTGGCCAGTCCCTCACAGGGCCAACATAGAGACACAGCCATTTACACTCAGTCCATTCAGAATCTCCAATTAACTGAACTTATGAACATATGTTTGGACAGAAAGGACCCAAGAGTACATGTGGAGAACATGTAAACTCCACACAGAAAGGCCCTCGATCAAAGCAGGACTTGAACCTGTGACCTTCCTGTAAAGGCAATAGTGCTAACCACCATTCCACTGTGTGGTCTATGTAACAAATGTCTTAAACAAATGTCTGTTATAGTCAAACCATTGTAAAAATTTGTTCACTAGACTCTGATTAAGCCAGTGTTTCTCAGTGTAGCCATGTTTAGAATTTATGTGGCCATATTCTGCCGCTGCACACAGGAACTTACACATGAAGGATGCGGTATAAAAATGATGTTACACTAGTTCAGTTTACAGAGACCAAACAGAGGCAGAATAATAACAGCAACAGCAGAGAAAAAAAAACACTGAAAACTACGCACTGCAGCTTTAAGTAAGCATTTAGGGATGGGTAAACAGCCAGAAACCACATCACGCTGTTAATTCTGTTTGTTTTTGGGCTTTGAACCTATCTTGCTGGTACAGAAGTGTGACCACAGCTTAGAAGTGAACTTTCACGGAGGCCCTTAAACCTTGAGAATCAGTCAGCTGGCTTTCATACAGATTGCATCACATAAATTAATGCCCATGGCTGCTTAATATAATATGGAAATACATGATGAGATTAGGAGTGAGGCTCTCAAGTATCATTAAACTTATAGCACACTTAAGAAATTAAAGACATTAAAATGGATTTCAGTCATCAGGAAAAATCCAAAGCTATTTCACATGCTTCAAGTTAACATAATTACACAGGTGTTTGAGTTGATTCAGGCTCTGTGCAAATTGAAACTCCTGACCAGCCTTTAGGTTTTTTATCATAATTTTAAGATATGGTCAGAAATCCTCTAAGATGAATACTTTTATTTCAATCACTGGAGCATTCCTCTTTCCCCAAGCACTAATCACATAAAGTCAAAGTAAGTGAAAGAAATCCATCACAGACTGCTGCACACAAGCAGCCTCGATGCATCCATATATTCTCCAAGCCCATGTACAGCATGAAAGAAATCATCTGAAACTAATTGGTCCATGCTGCCATTCAGCATCATGAAAGTGGTGTCACTTGCTAATTTCATAAAAAAATATATATCAACACCAAATTGACTTAGATAATAGTGAGTAGGAGAAAACAGTGCCAGATTATAACATGAAGAGATGGCTCCTCTTATCTCACTCAAACACATTTAATCTCCTTGAGTGGGGGGAAACAAAATATCCGTACCTCAACTGACGACATTGATAAGCATGTCGAAGCTCACCTACTGTCTTACCCGAAAAAAAATCAAGACTAATTGTAAAAGCCTGCAGTGAAAGAGCCTTAGCTTTAGGGAGTTTTTATAAGGGATGATGTTTGCAGTAGTTCAGGCACATCATCTCTCTTTAATTTGATTATGCAGACAGCCGTATTGTTGGGATATGAAGGACTTAAGGTTGCAGACTTTGAGGCACTGGTGCGACAAGACGTGTCGCGCACTGAAGTAATGCTGTGCCGTATCAAAGCTGAAACATCTGGAAGCTAATGCAGTCCAAGTAACAAGTGGTCTTTGATGTCACAGTGGACACTGGCACATTGGCATAAGCAGGTGTTCTGCATAAGCAGATGTTCTGCAGATGTTGCTTCAGTGTGCATGTGTGTACAATTGTATTCACTAAAAGCCAGGCACTTTCACTCCGTCCCCTCTTTGTCTGCAGGTGTGAGTGCTGCTGCACAACAGGCGTCACAAATGGAAGATCAAAGGTAAAGGGAAGAGGGGCAGAAGATGAAAGAGGGTAATCAGGCTGAGATGAGTGGTTTCTGCATCGCTCTCTGCCACAGCACGGAGTAATAGTTATAGATTTGGCCTTCAAGTTTCCTCATCTAGCAATAGATCTCTGACAGCAACTATGTGATGTTTTGGGGGAAAAGAGTCCTTATTTGTACATGTGTTACAGCTCTGATTCAGCTCCAGCTCAAATATTTGAAGATAAATGTCCCAGGCTTACAATTTTCAACACTAACTCTCTGCCCTTGTTGTCTAAGTTAAACTTGTTGTAGCTTTATAAATGTTCTGAATTAGAGAGATGTAGGTGGCATCTCTTGTCAACACCTGAATGTTGAGCATTGATGCCACACAGAGGATGCATAATCATTTTGTAGGGAACTTATTATTGGCACTATTTGTCACACTCACTGTAATATTGCTCTTTTCCTAGAGTCAGTGTAGCCCAATTTATTTTATTAAAATCAGGGCAGAGGGCTTACCACGTGAACAGACTTTGTAAAGGGAAAATTCCTATATAAAGTTTTATTAAATCATTTAGCAAAGGAGTGATTAAACTGTCAGTGAGTGTAAGAAAAAAGAAGGAACTGAATGTGGAAATCAATTAATTTACTCAGCTGCTTATTCATTTGTTTTCCCCTCCTATATGCACCAGTGAACCAACTAAACAGTGGTAAAAACAAGTGGCAAAACAGAACAAGTCTATCAGATGCGGGGGGTGAAAAATAAAAGGAAAACCAAAGGGTAGAGAGCAATGCACAGTTAGATAATATAGTTTTCATTGCAAGTTCATGGAACAGCCAGCATCTGATACCATTAGTTAGGTTTTAGAGGTAATTTGCGAGATTTGTCTTGCATTTCATGACAGCAAATCTCTCCCCAAAACTCAATGAAAGCATGTCAGACTAACTTCTTTCTTTCAATAGTTTCAAGTGTAGCAACCAATTTAGTTTTTTTTTGTTAAAATTACTCAGTGTGAACATTTTCTTCTATCACGGACTACAGTGCACACAGATGGGGACCAAGTCTTCCATTTACTTATTTACCAAAGGACATGAGGACAAAGGACATTTTTCTTGGTTATGTTTATTCAGCTTGACCTTTGAGCATTTTTTTTGTATGTCAAGTCGAGTCAATTTTATTTATATAGCCCACCATCACGAACACAGTTTGCCTCGAAGGGCTTTACAGACTGAACAGCAGGTGAGACCCTTTGTCCTTAGACCGTCATAACGAGTGAGGAAAAAAACTCCACAAAAACGCTTGTACGGGGGAAAAAGAACAAGAGAAACCTCAGAAATAAGTTCAGCAGATTATAAAAAAACATCAGAGTGGAAACATGAATTAGAATTAGTCATTTTTTGCAAACACACACCAATTAGTGATAGTGAATGTTACTTCTGCATTTAACCCATCCTTATCTGTTCCAGGGGAGCAATGGGGGAATTGGGAGCCTTGGTCAGGGGCACCCCAGCCCTTGGCCCTTCCCGGGATTGAACCAGAGACCTTCCAGTTATATATATATATATATATATATATATATATATATATATTATATATATATATATATAAAAATGTAGAAAATAGTGGCAACTGAATCGAGAAGAGAGGCAGATGGTCACAATAACAGTAAAATTAGCCAGTATTAATGTTGATATTAATGAATATGCTTATTACATAAGGGATGAACTGTAAGGTGCAGAGTGAGGAGGAAAACGATCAACCGGCTTTTGGCGTACATTTAAAAGTCATTTTCATTCATCAAAATGCATTAGTGGTCCACGCCCACTAGAAAAGTGTAATGATTACCCAAGTATTTAGTGTGTTTCCTCCTGTGTAAGCATAAAATGTTAGTATGATTCCCATTATGATATTTTTGTCTCGGGAGACTCTTCGTTCCTGGCTCTTAATAAAACAGCAGATTGAAAGTCAAACTTTTCTAAATGTTCACGTCCCAAGAGTATTTGTTGCTGTGCTTTTAAATCATTAAGGCACAAATAGTGGGCAGCAGACTGTCATTTTCTTTCCTCACCTCAATCAGTGTGGAAACAGATCCAAATAACAAATAATTGGACAACAGTGGTTGTCTTTTTTTGGTCTAATAAAACAATAAGCATAGATTTTTTGCATATGTCCAGTAGAAATGTAAAAACTTGAAGGCTGTGGGTTCGAGTCCCGGCTCTGCTAGTCTACGTGCACCCTTGGGCAAGACACTTAATGACGATTCTGCCGACATGAAAGATGAGTGATAGAAAAAATGTGTGGTACATACAGTAGATGTGCTGTGTGAAGGTGTGAGTGAATGGGTGAATGGCAAAAACTGTAGTGTAAAGCAGCTTTGAGTGATCAAGACTAGAAAAGTGCTACATAAGTACAAATTTACTGTACATAACAGCACCGCAGTGAGTTGGTAAAAAAGTGACATCACTTGATTGACCTTTATATCCTATAGCACCTACTATTCTATACTATACTTACTATATAAATGTACAAATGAAGTTAATGTAAGAAAATCAAACCTCCTAGATGCTATATGTGCCATGACATTATTGTCATATGTTGTCAATAAATACTTTAATCAATGCAAGGCCAAGATCACTTATTGACAGGAGCAATTTCTTCTAGGTCTACGTCCCTAAATAAATAAATTAGGCAGCAGACTCCACGTAGTCCCACAGCCTGGAGTGAAAGAAAGCAGATGAGTGAAAGAGAAGAAGGAACATCTCATTCCAGCCTTAGATGATGTTAATGCTCAGTGCTCATTTAAAGGCAATTGACTGTTCCGAGTGAAGAAGAGAAAGAGACGTTTTTAGCTCTTTGTTTAGGTCTGTGGGTCCTTGTTTGAAGCAAAGCCAGAGTGACGCAGATTATTTTCTGCAGCAAATGTAGCACAATTAGGACACTCCAGTCTGTGAAGTGGCATTATGAGAAATGCTGTATCGAAATGTTGTTTGTTCTCACTGTAATTGCCCGGTTGTTTATTGTGATTGCAGCCATTTACTCTCATGTTGTGCATGTGTCTGTCTCTCTGTGTGTCATTCTCTTAAATGTACTGTATGTGTGTGTGTGTGGTACAATTATATTTTGGAACATCCATAAACTGCACTTTAAATTCACTTTAAACTCACAAGTTGCTGATAAGGGAGAGTGGAGGGTCACTTTTTGCAAGTCAGACATGTAAACTCATCCCATCTCTCGATTCATTTCACTTTCAGGAGGAAAATGGTGCAGGGCTCAATAATGACAATATGCAAAAAGCCCCAGAATCTAATTTCTATTCTATCCATCTGAATTACAATGCCATCATTATTATTCCAGTGTTGGAATTATACACTCCATCAGCTGAAATAAGCAGTTTTCACCAATGAGCTGACTTTGTGTCTGCTTATTGCCCTTGTTTAAACTGTGTGGACGTGTGTGTGGCATGTTTATGAGGGACTAACACACAAGCTGAGCTTTTCGCACTCACACACACTGTACATATGCATTTCCTTTTTTAAAATTCAGGACTATGGTAATTATACCAAGGTTATTGCTCGTGTCAAAATGCACTTTACTCAAAACTGAGTAAGTGTCAACTGTGCAGAAATGTGTAGCATAGAGTAAATATGGAATATACTAAATCTGATGGGTTTTCCTTTGGGAGAATTTAGATTCTACAACATTCATTTGATGTTTCTGTCTCTGACCAGCTGTGTTTAAATGAGGACAGTGACTGTTAGTGTCAACCTGTCCTCATGTCAGATTTGCATGTGTAGTTACAGAAAGGACAGTGTCATAGTTTTATCAGCTGTTCCATAAACTAATGAAACAGTTGGCCAGTGAAAGTGGCACATTAAGATTTTCCTGTGATCCCCCTGGTGTTGTGAAAACCTTATGGCGAGGGGGAAAAAAAAATAGCCGTAAAAGCTCATTTCATCCAAAAAGAATGACGCAAGCACATAGTTAGGCAGTTGTTTAGGGAGCACTTGATTTGCTTTGCATTATGTTGGTGGAGCACAGATTTTTAATAACAGATAGTTTCACTCGTGACAAGCCAAAATCAAGTTTGTGATTAAAATACTATTGCGAAGTCCTGGTGAACATCCTTTTCTAAACATTTTTCTGGGCACTTCTTGGTGTTTTCATTCATTATCAAACTGTTATAGTCTTCAAATGAATAAAATGTGATCTTGATGTCAGTTTATATTTACATGGTCCTTATATAGTGAAATACAAAACTGTGAGTAATTTAAGTGGCTCTTGAGACATGCTCAAGAATTCATATTTCATAAGTGGCTGCTATTTCTCCACCATCTGGCCTTGTTTCCCTAGTCTGCATTAGAATATAGTGTTTTAATGATAAGCATGTATATGCTCTGAGTAAGAAGAGGCTGAGATCCAAACTTCGACACTGAAAAAGTTTGGGCTCATGTTGAGATTTATCAGACTAATCTGAGATTATATATATTAGAGATCACAGTTTGGGTCCTTTTTTTCATCATTGTGTCTTTTCTGTTAATCTAATAATCTCTCATGTGGTTTGCAGGTTTAATAACTAGTATGATACAACTCAGGAACATACTGTTTTAGGAGCTTTTAGGAGCTATAAATACATAAAATGTGAGCGTTTATGTCATAACTGAGGACCATTAACAGCCAGAATGTTTCAAACAGAGAGACAGTTCTGACGTCAGCAGGGCTCTGTATACGATGTGGCCTGATGCCACATCTGTCATTCATTTGGTGCTTTTACACACAACGTCTTGAGTGCATCCACGTAGTACAGATGCTCCGAGCGGGAAATTATGCTCTAACCATGAAGTGCTACCACCACCACCACAGTCTAGTCATTGAACACACATACAAGAGCAGGATGACAATGAAGTAAAATGTCATCTTTTGTCTAGTCACAGCTGCATCCATGTTTTTAGTTGTAAGTAAAGAACATAGGAAAAGGAGAAATAAGATACATATATACCGGACATGCATTTATATTAATCAGAAGCTGAACTGCAAATTAATGTTAATACGTTATTTTGTCTACAGCATGAGTAAACAGAAAACTACCACAAGGTTTATCACGTCATAGTGCACTGTCCTGAAAAACAACTTCATTTCAGACTTAAAGGACAAACACAATGTAGTGCCCACATCTGATAAAGCATCCTCATTGAAAAGTTGGTCAAGGTGGTGATAAATCATTTCCAGGAACATTTTTTTCACAAACTGGCAACCCAGATTATCCACTTTAGTGATCTATTCATTATTATATACCTGATCCATAAACCATGGGCAGCAGATTCCCATTTTGTGTACATTGCAAAGACACCAAATTCCAAATTGCTCATAATATGTGGCCTATATGAATCAGGGGAAATGTAAAGAACAATGCCAGCCAAATGAATATAAAGCAATGCATTGGTGAATACTTAGTCACTTATCTACAATTCATTATTCCCAGCTGATCCCCAGCATAATTAACGTGAGAGTGAAGAAAATACAGTTTTGCATGTGGTCTACTTTGAACAATTAGAGACTGACTATTGACTTGTCATAGTGAATGCATGACTGACGCATTGTTGGTATCTCGCTGTATCTTGAGAGGATGTCACAAAACAAGTCTCAGTCAAATAAAGTGAGACATAAGCAAATTGACTTTTAAATAAAAGTCTTTGCAGCACATTAGGCCACAGCCTGAGAACTTACTCTATCTGAGACATGGTCGCAGTCATCCATAAACATGTAAGCACTCAGTGGTGTGTGAGGTGTATTGGATTGAAGCTAAGCCAGAGTAAGCTTAGGTGCACACATGTTTGTATCTAGAATATTTATAGTTAAGTACAAGTATGAACAGGATTAGAAAGAGGCTTTTTTTCTGCCCTGTTACACATTAATGCACAATATTACCCACTTTTCCTGCACATTTATTGACAGGAATATGTAGCAGAAACATGCGCACAGATGTTCATGTTAGTAAAGGACCCTTTAGTGATGTCCACTATAGCCATTTGACATGTTTTAGCAGAAAGAAACTGAACTCAGCTTTAATTAATATGATTATTTCGACCCGCATTTTCCTTGAAAATGGCTGCTGTGCAAAAGGCCCAGTAGTTTATAGAAATGCTACGCCAGTCATGGAGTGGCTGAAATGGCTGGAGAATCCAGTTTAAGAGGCCTTTTTTATTATTATTATTTTTTTGGTGTTCCCTCTTTAAACTCTGTAAATCTGGTCCTCTCCTCTGTTTTGCAGTCACTCAATAGCCAGAGGGCACAATCACACAACCAGAAAGCCAATCAGGAAGCTTATTAAACATGACACTTGCTGAGCACACTCAATATAGGAGAAGGACATCGGCTCTGAGGTCTAACTGCAAATCAGGAAAAAATGAAGTGTGAACTCCCTCCCTCAGAGTCATTTGTGATTCTGTTGTACATGGCCTCCACTAGTCATTATCCTTTTCATCTGCTTTGAAAATTCTTCTTTTCTTCCAGCCCAAAAGCACCAGACACTTGCCGTTGCACATAATCACACGCAGCTTGTTGCTAAATAAATAAGGAATAGACAGTCACCACTGACATCTTCAAACACACACACACACACACACGCACACACTCCACCAAGCTATTCATCACATTTTAGCCTCAGAATTAGACACTGAGGGATAAAACAAAACACACTCGAGAAAATCCATCCACAGCACAAACACTACACACTTCTCCTCCCATGACACTCATTTCCTCCACCATTTGTCAACACACTCTCACACATTTTGTAATTCCTGCTAAGATGCCTGTGATCTTTTTTTTTTTTTTCCTTCCTACAAAAAATCAGTCTGTGACATCCAAGTGAATTTAAAGAGTAGATGAAACAGAAAAATGTCAGACAAGAAGGCAATTTGTCTAATAAGCCGCGTAAAATGTGACTTGATTACAGAGTCGAGAGACACTGTTAACTATTTCCTTACTATGTCGAGCTGTTTTCAACTATCATCGACGTTCATTGGTGATGATAGTTTTATTTTTTACATGAAGGAGTTTAAGGGGAAACATTGAGGGTGTATTAATTAGATTATCCATAAAAGTTATGCTTAAAAAAGGCTGTTGTCACTGTCAGTTAGTTTTGTGCAACAACAAATAAACCAGCAAATGGCTGTTTGGCACTTTGTTTAATGCATTTAAAATGAAAAATGTTTACATTCTAGGTGTAGATCAGTGCAGCTTCTTAGTATTCATCTGTTATCTTAACTTTTCCTGATTCCTCTCCTGGATTGTTCTTCCTCATCATGGCACTGATGAAGTGCTACAGGAAAGTGGACTTCCTAAGATCTTGTCAAAAGCTTGTTGGTAGGTTGTAATCGTTCTACTGGACCACTGACAACGAAAACAAGAGATCTGCTCACAAGATCTAATTTCAGAGCACTAATTTAAGAGCTTGTTTTGTGTGCATGGAAGTAAGCTATTACAGTACACTAGCACCACCTACTGTGTAGACAAGAGCAGCCATATCCACAAATTGAATCAAATAAAAAAAAATATATATATATATATACACCTCAGGCAGCTAAATTATAGGTCCAATCAACTATCTCACAAAAAGGAAAATGCATAAAGGGTTTGAGGAAAAGGAAAAAATAGCTGGAATATCTGTTGATTGGTTACAGTGGATGTATAAATGAGAAGCTTATGCATGGCAGGACAAAGATGCTCGTGGCCCGACCAGAGGCAGGAGCACACAGTGCTGCAGGGGTTTTCAGCATTATCCTGCTAAATGTGTATATAGTTTGTGGCACACGGTTATCATTTTATTATCGCACGTATAACATTACTCAACTCTCAAAAAAAAAAAAAAAAAAAAAAAAAAAAAGCATGCAAGTTGTATTTTAATTTTGTCCAATATAGCATTAATCTGGGTGATGTGTCACCGTCGCACTGACATTAACAAAATACACTGTGGTTTTAAAACTTTTACTTTTAAAGACATCATGTTTGGAAAGTGTAGTTTTAAATTTAGGAAAATGTCACAAACTATGCTACTTATCCTGATATACTACAATGCCTTATCTGATGCAGACATTACATATGAACATATGTGATAATCAACACTAAAGCTATGATTCTCACTTTAATCCAGCAGATGGAGCCCATGCTCTAAGTACAACCTTGAAAAAGTTTGAAATTAAGCTTTTGATAATGAAAAACCTCTCATGTTGAAACTCACCTATGACTGAGACTCACTGAAGAATATATAGACTGAACTTTCAGAACACTAAACTCCCTTATTTAGCAAGGTTAACAACTGTTACCAAAAAATGCTGAATTTATATCTCTATCACCACCAAAATTTACTGCTCTCATCAACGCTATTTTTAGACGAAAAAAAAAAAACAAATGCCAGCAAAAAATGAAAAAACATCAATAATTTATTAGACCACATTATAAACAGATGTGATGTAAAGTAACGGAAACAAGCTGCTAAAACAGTGGCTGTATCTCCAAATGCCAAGTCTATGTCAGGTCCATTTTGAAGGAGCGGCAGAGGAATGCAGACAGTTAAGGACACAATGATGACGCTTCTCCACAGCAGAAGATCCAGAATCCAGTAACTTCTGTATTTATCCAAACCACAGAGCTCCAGCTCTGGCAAAACAACAAAAAAAAATCATACAGGTTAATGATTACATGGGAAATTATCTGTAAATAATAACTGAGAAAAGACCAAGCTATAATTTGGACATACTGCCATGTCAGGTTGTGGGAACCGAACATCTATTCATCTTATAATTTTTACTCACAAAAACTTTGTGACATTTGCAAAGGTGAACACGAGTTTTGATCAGATATCACTGCAGCACATTTATCAAAATCTTTTTTTTTTTCTCTCATATATTTTACATATTTGAAAAGTGACTCTAAAATTCTACTGAGCTAAATTTTTTTAACCCTTTCACACAAACCCTGTTAATGCAATTTATAGTGTTACATTTGTATCAATAATAGACAAGTACAAGCTACTCCTATGTCACGGGTCTGCAACCTGCAGCTCTTCAGCACCCCTGAAGTGGTTCCCTGTAGCTTTGATTAAAAAAAAAAAACATTATTTTTTATTGAAAATTACTTGTTTCTTTCAAATTTAACTCTTTTTTTGGTGATCGCGGCAAGGCATAAAAGTTGTTTAATATTTGGCCCACTGTATGTATCACATCCTATGTGTACGTTAAATGCAATATTGAAAACCTCCCAAACCCTGACAAACTTGTGTTTGAAATGTGGAGATCTCAGCCCTTAAATGAAGTCAGAGGTTGAAAGTAGGCCAACGCGTTTTATCATATCACTTTATAAAAGTTTGGCTCTGTTTTTTTTTTTTTAAACCAGATTAAAACAATGATAAAATGTCCTTGTAGTTCTTGTAGTTCCTAAAATTTTTACATATACACACACACACACACACACACACACACACACACACACACACACACACACACACACTTTATATATATATATATATATATATATATATATAATTTAATATATATTTAATTTAATCTGGCTCCAGATTAAATTAGTTTGAGTGGAGAAAATGGCTCTTTAAATACAATTAAAGGTTGCACACCCCTGTCATCAGTGGTGGGAGGGGGGCCCTCAAATCAAAGTCTGTAAAGTCGCATGTTTTCCCCATGTCACCACATGAACACAGGCCGGACTTCACACTCAACGAACCATTCACGCTAAGTCCAACTTCTTCTGCGTCTCTGTCAGCTTCTCCTGCAGTCGTTTCTTCCTCCAGTCCAGAAACTTCCTTCTCATCCTGTTGGCCTGCCAGCCCGCCAAGAACCCGGCGGCGAAAGAGACCACGACGGCCACCTGCAGTGTCCTCTCCGAGACTTCTGCCATGTTGTTCACCTCTGGAGTTAGCTGTAGCTGGGTCTCAATCCAGGGGCTGGATCCTCCCAAGTGCACTCAGGAGGAGGCGGACGTCACGCGCTGTGTGAAATACCGGATCTCCTTCTTCTTCTCCTATTAAATTCCGGCAGGCTGCACGACGAGAGGCTAAACGTCGCCCTCCACAGTTGAAAATCCTGAATCACATTTCTTCTGATTTTACTAATCGGCTAAAGCATCCTAAAAATCTACTTGATAAATGTAAACACATTTGATGTTAATTAAATATATCTAAAATATATTATACATAGTTATAGAAGTAATAGTAGTATTATTTAGTGAATTTTTTTTAGTCAGTTTTGGTTTGTGTTTTACCAGTTTATTAGTTTTGTGATTATTTATTAGTTTTGGTGGACCCTCCAGTTATCATTCTTTTTTTTTTAAATATTTCATGTAATACTGGAGTAAATGTAGATGGCACTGAAGCGTGATGTATCTCAGACTGAGAGACAAACATGAACAAGACCTTAACTGTTACTAACCTGGAATATGATTTAGAAATATAATTATGATTTGATCAACAGATAGAATTTATACAGCAATAAAGCATTATTCCTACAACAATAGTTTAACAATAACATCCTATATGTAAGTCAACTAAACTAATACACTCAACGCTAAAATTATTAATTATTCCCAGCAGATGATTTTGGACATGAAATATTCGAATTAACACAGGTCTGACCAGGTCAAATACACCCGGGGAACCTTCTTAACTCTCCTCTTTAATCCACAAGTGATAATAACTAAATAATATGAAGAATGTGTTGAAATTACTAGAAAGTTCCTGTCAGTATTAAATTAAGTATATCTAATCATATCGCAATATATCCTATTTTGCATTGTTATTATTTTGGAGATCATTTTATTTATTTATTTGCATTTGTGTTTGGTTTACTATTACCCAGGCTCCAACCCATTCTCGTGTTGCTGAGGGGAAAAAGAAGATTTCTGGATGTCATGTCTCCACGGCATCAATAGAGGGCGCGCTATGATCACAGAAGGCTGACACTCAACACTGACCACAGAGGAGGGGCTTCAACATGAGGAAACTGTCCACAAACTTTTAATGTTATGTGGATTTTTGATATATTTTTGATAAATAATAACCTTTTGCTTTTGTTTGTGTCACGCTTTAATTAATAGATTTTCCAGCAGGTTTTAGTCAGTTTTTCGTTGAGCTTGATGTGACAACAAATAAAACTTCCTCTTCCTCTTCATGTTTCTTATTTATTTGTGGTTAATTCAATTTAGACTTTTAAAAAAAGAAAAGAAAAAAGAAAAAAAACGTTTGCTTTAAATTGTATATTATGTTCACTGTGGTCACATTCATAAATAAATTATAATGGACAATAATGCGCTGGATGAACTCTTTAAAAACCTACAAATTTGTTATTTTAAAGTTTTAACATTAAAACAATAAGAAAAAAATCCAAGCTATTGTCACGGCTAAAGATAGAAAATAAAAAGAAACGGAATATTATTAATAATCAAAATAAAGTTGCCAGTTCAGTGCCGTTACTTCGCAGAAAAAAAAGACGCGAAAATGTGAAAAAGAAAAAAAAAATACCGCGGCGTGACGTCAGACGCCGAAAAGCTTGTCACGTGCAGCACCACGTGTATAAAAAGAAGGGAGCCAGGAGATTCCAGATGGCGTGTTCGACCTGGTCCAGGTGGATGACTAATTCAGAATGGTGAGTAACATTTTTCAAGTTACCTTAAAAGTAAGTTTTTTGGCTGAATTATGTCATAATGTTGGCTTAATTATATGCTCGATTTTAGCATTAGCTCAATGTTAGCCAAGCCATGCCTCATTGTCAGATCAATTTTGGCTTAATGTTGGCCAAATTATTTGCTCAAAATTAGCCTTAGCTCAGTGTTATTTGGGTGGTGCCTCATTGTTGTCTCAATTTGAACTTAGTTTTAGCTTAATTATTAGCTCAAAATTAGCCATAGCTCAATGTTAGCCAAGCAATGCCTCATTGTCGGCTAAATTTTGGCTTAATTTTAGCTTAATTATGAGCATAAAATTAGCCTTAACTCAATGTTAGCCGAGCAATGCCTACTTTTCAGCTAAATTTTGGCTTAATTTTAGCTTAATTATTAGCTCAAAATTAGCCATAGCTCAACGTTAGGCTAGCAATGCCTCATTGTCAGTCTAATTCTACCTTAATGCTAGCTTAATTATCTGCTCATAATTAGCCTTAACTAATAGTTGTACATAAATATTTGAGCCAACAGTGGCTGGATTTTTTTGTTTCCTTAATGTTCAGTCAGGTTGTGTTGCCAGCTGTTTTTGTCAGCTCACAGCAGGTAAATCATTTCATTTGGCATAAATAAAAATGTTTAAATGGTCACCACTTTTTTTTCAAGTCACTAAATACACTCAAAGTATTTGGTTTCAATGATTTCTTTGTTTTATGGAGCAAAGACAAACTATCCAAAAAAAATCAGAGGAAAGCTTCAATCAATCCATTATCAAAATAGTTGGACAAAAAAAGACTAAAAACAAGTTAAAATGGCCACTGTGCTGTTAACTTACTGTTGCAGTCAATGTCATTACTATTGAGTGTTTTCTACCAGAAAGATTTACTCTTTAATATTTAAAGGCAGATTCAGGGTTACACACAGTCTTGTCTGTATAGCTCTAAACTGTGATTAAAATGTAAACTTTCTTTTTTAAAGGAACAAACAGCTTTCTACTCACGGAGACCTGGTCGGACTCGTCGAGCTTCACAAAGACGCAAGACTTCAAAAAAAAAAAAAAGTGAGTGATACCTTTTGAGACAATTTACTACCCCAATTGATATCAATATAGAATATTAATTTAAGTTTATACATTCATATATATACACACACAAAGTATGTACTGTATTTGTGTTTAAAACAAATGTGGCTGTATGAGGTATTTTTGCACTTGAACTTAAAAGGCTTTCCTCAAATCTTAATCTGCTTTATTCTATAATCATTTCTGATAAGGTCATCAGATGAGGTTAATTTCTTTTTTTCCCTGTTAGGTGGCCTTTTACACCAGAAAACAGAGTAATTTGAACTTCACACTCTCCTACACCAAACTCCATATTGAAAATCAGCATTTTTAGCTTGTGAGGACACAGGAGCTGCTGTTTCTTGTTTGGTATGTTTGTTTTGCCGAGAAAAATCTGAACACGTGATGTCATACACTTAATACAAAGTAAGGCATGAGAGCCTACTGATGAAATGTGACGTTAAAATCACTACTTTACACTATGGACGAGAGCCGTTTATAAACCCTGTTAAACGACCGTCCAACACAGATATAAAACGGCAAACATATTAAGATTACATAGAATTTTAACTGGCAGCCATGTTCTTACTGAAAATGAGTTTTGAACCATGTCTGTACCTCATACATCCACGTACTAGAACACCTGAACTACTTGTATTATAACTGTCACGGCAGGAGCTTGTTGAGGTTTGAGACTGGACTAGAACAGTTTCTGTTTTTGTTTTTGTCCCTCCTCCAGGTTGATCGTCTTGAAGATCTTCAAACAGTAGGTGCCATTTGTTTTTAATTCTGGGTGGCAGCCACTTACTCTTTTTCTTGGCCTCTGTGCCCTCATTCTTTCTTGGCCGCCGTGCCTGTGTCTATTTGTATTGTCCATTTGAAATTGCTGAAACTGTCCATATGTCTAACATGGCCACGTTCTTTCTCTTCTCCTTTCATCTGTCAAATAGCTGAGAGTTGTACATGGATAATTAGCCACAGGCTTTCTGCTTGTTGCTGGTTGAAGTGATATTATGCATGTTTTAGATGCTCTAAATAAGATGTTAATCTGGTCCTTCATAGCTATCTTTTTATGTAACTGAGTGATTTGGAAGAACTAGGTGCTTGACTGATGCAGGTTATTAAGGTTCGTTGATCAACATTATTTTAATGACAAGCTGCCAGAATGCTGAATGGGGTTTATGTGCATGTGTAAAATGTCTGGATTAAATAGTTGAGATGCTCTAAGAATAGGAATTTGCTTTCAGCAGTTCACATTGAAGTAGATATGGTTTGAAGATGCCAAGTTTGTCTTAAAGGGCCGCCGTGCCAATCTAAATGCTTGATAAATTGTAATGCACTAACATTTCCTTTTTAGGTCTGTCTACAAAGGGTAAGTCCATTTTTTTTTTCCTTTGAGGGGCTACCGTGTTGGCCTCCGTTTGTGGTTAGGTTTTGCAGAGTAGGGGAATAAACAATTAAAAAAAAAAAACTTGTGTGTGGTGTCTTTCTTGAATGTAAAGGTCATTGTCATCTTCAGTACTTAGTTGTTGGCAACTGACTTGCCAGTCAAGTTGCCCACAGCTAACTACTGAAGACTAATCATGTGCCGAGAAGAGTAGAGTAGTAGTAGAGAGTTTTGTTTGTTTTGTTTTTTTGGCCGCTGTGCCACGCGTTTTCTTGGCCGCCGTGCCATCACTGTTACGCCGGCCGCCGTGCCGATCTGTCTAAACCAGGAAAACTAGAGAATTTTTCTGGTTGAATCCACAAAACCATGTTCCAAAATGGTTTGAAGATTAATCCAGAAAAATTGCCTAATTCCGCAAACGGTAAGTGCCACGCGTTTTCTTGGCCGCCGTGCCATCACTGTTACGCCGGCCGCCGTGCCGATCTGTCTAAACCAGGAAAACTAGAGAATTTTTCTGGTTGAATCCACAAAACCATGTTCCAAAATGGTTTGAAGATTAATCCAGAAAAATTGCCTAATTCCGCAAACGGTAAGTGCCACGCGTTTTATTGGCCGCCGTGCCATCACTGTTACCCCGGCCGCTGTGCCATCACTGTTACGCCGGCCGCCGTGCCGATCTGTCTAAACCAGGAAAACTAGAGAATTTTTCTGGTTGAATCCACACAACCATTTTCCCACATGGTTGCAGATTAATCCAGAAAAATTGCCTAATTCCACAAAAGGTAAGTGCCACGCCTTTTCTTGGCCGCCGTGCCATCACTTTTATGTCGGCTGCTGTGCCACTCTGTCTAAACCAGGGAAAGTAGAGAATTTTTCTGGTTGAATCCACAAAACCATGTTCCCCAAATGGTTTGAGGATTCATCCAGAAAAATTGTCACAAATGGTAAATGCCACAAATTTGGTTTTTTTTTGGGTTTTTTTTTGGCCGCTGTGCCACGCATTTTCTTGGCCGCCGTGCCATCACTGTTACGCCGGCCGCCGTGCCGATTTGTCTAAACCAGGAAAAGTAGAGAATTTTTCTGGTTGAATCCACAAAACCACATTCCCGCAAGGTTGAGGATTCATCCAGAAAAATTGTCACAAACAGTAAATGCCACAATTTTATTTAATTATTATTTTGGCCGCCGTGCCATCACTTTTATGTCGGCTGCTGTGCCACTCTGTCTAAACCATGAAAGGTAGAGAATTTTTCTGGTTGAATCCACAAAACCATGTTTCCACATGGCTGAGGATTCATCCAGAAAAATTGTCACAAACGGTAAATGCCACAAATTTATTTATTTTGGTCGCTGTGCCACGCATTTTCTTTGGCCGCCGTGCCATCACTTATGCCGGCTGCCATGCCGATTTGTCTAAACCATGAAAGAAATGCAGAAATTCTTATGTCTTTAGCTCTGTGTGGGGATGGAGGACCAGATGTTAAATTAGGTTTGAATGGGTGTTATGCAGTTGATGCTAGATAGTAGGAATACAACACTGGATGTTGTGCCTTGCCCACTATGTCTCAAGGTTTAGGCTTCTGTCTTTGTTTCAAATATGGCTAACCTGCCATAACTGTTCTACTTCTTCGCTGCTGTGTCTTTTCTCTTTTCTAACGTGGCCATTAATCAACAGTTAGCCTTAAAACGTATCCCTCCAAACATTTCTTAACCTAAAAATAGATCTCTGATCTATACAGTACTTGGCTTTGTATGGCCGCCGTGCCGTTCATGGCCTTGTGCTATTGTTGTAATTCCCACCTTTACTGCCCCATCACCTTGCGCGTTTAGTCATTTTACATCCTGGTGAATCTACAAACATGGATGCCTCAGCATCCATGCACAGTAAGTGAACTAACCAATTTTTTTTTCAGCTTCTCCAATGAAGAGGACCACCCAACATCACTGCAAGTCCATCTCAAATTAGAAATTGCGTTTTAGTTAAAATATTTTAGTTAAAATATTTTCGGTGAGTGCAATTATTTGTTACTTGGCCGCTGTGCCATGACTCTATCTCTGAGTTTTTTTCACATCTGTCTCCTGATTCTTCATGGCCACTGTGTCATGACTGTGCTTGGTCTTGGCCTCCTTACCATTCTATTTTTTTTTTCCCTGATCTGTTTTTCCTAGTCACTGATTGTGTGTGTGATGACTTGGACTGACGTTAAATCTGACCTTTGGACCCACACTAAGAAACTTTAATTGGCTTTATTGGACCAGAAATATGCACAAAATTTATGCTGGAAGATTGGCAAAATGCATGTCAATTACGTTAATGACCGCATTTTTTAAAACTGGTAAATTTTTACATTTTCAGGTAAGTATAAAGGCCTTTGCGTGTTGAACTGATTAGACTTTAATTTTGAATCTAACATTTACAATGACTGACACAATGACATTAAAATAAACAAATTCATTTTTTGATCTGCGTCAGCATTAAAAGGCCTTTATTTACACACTGACAGACACAATGACAATGTCATTGTGTCTCTGTTGGTCCGTCTCTGGTGTCCCTCTGCCTGTTGGTCTGTCTCTGGTGTCCCTCTGCTTGTTGGTCCGTCTTCTGGTGTCCGTCTCCTGGTGTCCCTCTGCCTGTTGGTTCGTCTTCTGTTCTCCGTCTCCTGGTGTCCCTCTGCCTGTTGGTCCGTCTTCTGGTGTCTGTCTCCTTGTGTCCCTCTGCCTGTTGGTCCGTCTTCTGGTGTCCGTCTCCTGGTGCCCCTCTGCCTGTTGGTCCATCTCCTGGTGTCCCTCTGCCTGTTGGTCCAGCTCCTGGTGTCCCTCTGCCTGTTGGTCCGTCTTCTGGTGTCCGTCTCCTGGTGTCCCTCTGCCTGTTGGTCCATCTCCTGGTGTCCCTCTGCCTGTTGGTCCGTCTCCTGGTGTCCCTCTGCTGGTGTCCCTCTGCCTGTTGGTCCGTCTTCTGGTGTCTGTCTCCTGGTGACCCTCTGCCTGTTGGTCCGTCTTCTGGTGTTCGTCTTCTGGTGTCCCTCTGCCTGTTGGTCCGTCTTCTGGTGTCTCTGCCTGTTGGTCCGTCTTCTGGTGTCTGTCTCCTGGTGTCCCTCTGCCTGTTGGTCCGTCTCCTGGTGACCCTCTGCCTGTTGGTTGGTCTTCTGGTGTCCCTCTGCCTGTTGGTCCGTCTTCTGGTGTCCGTCTTCTGGTGTCCGTCTTCTGGTGTCTGTCTCCTGGTGTCCCTCTGCCTGTTGGTCCGTCTTCTGGTGTCCGTCTCCTGGTGACCCTCTGCCTGTTGGTTCGTCTTCTGGTGTCCCTCTGCCTGTTGGTCCGTCTCCTGGTGTCCCTCTTATACTCATAATTGATTGTCAGGTTTGGTTCCAAAGTGCTGTAAAAAGTATAGTAATATATTTGATTACAATGAGCTGGTTATTGCTTTAATCAGAAAACTGTTTCCTGATTTGATTATGATGATAATCTTTGACTTGTAGGCAAGTGTGGTCACATTAAGCTTTAGTATTATTCAGCCCATGGATAATGTTATGAAATACTTTAAATCTGGCATCTGCTGCCACGTTGTTTTAAATCTTAATGGTTTTCTCAGGTTTTATGCACTGCCCTCAGCCTTTGTAGTTTTATTGATCACCAGTTAAACTAGAGTTCATTAAGACTTGTCTCCCTCTGCCAAGTTTAGTTCCTGCTAAAGACTCAAGTTGAACCTTTCTGTGTTCATAAAGTCTTTTTGCGCGTCATGTTGGGAGGCCTCCCAGCAGGGGATTTCCATCGTCCCCTGCAAAACCATGCGTTACTCGTGTCTTGTTAGGGATGCAGGGATATCCTAGACAGTTTCATACATTGGATTGTCCTTATAGGGTAGGTTGCAGGGTTAGAGTGTGTTTCTGTTCTTTAGGAGGAAACAAACCTGGCAGAGAGACAACTCTAATTATTTAACTGAATGTTATGCCAAATTTGAGAACTTCATCCTTTATGTTGCAGAAAAATTGAAATGAAACCTTATACTATGGGCTGAATTTCAAGAATCATGTTCAGGAAAATAAAAACAGACAGAATTTGTTGTAATATTAAAGTATTGTGCAAGTACCCTCTTGTAGCAGGAGTGAGCAGCTGCAGCGTTTAAGAGCGTTTATTTTTTATTATTTGATTTGTTTCTTGGTTTCACTTAGTGTTTGGAGCTTTGGTTAACCATGATTATGTAAACTTGTAAACATAGGTCATGCTTTGCCTCTAATTTGCAAAGCTGGTAACTGGTTGAAATTATAGGACTTTTTGGCTTGCCCAAAGTGGGGCTTTTGATAGGATAGCATAGGGCAAACTCCTCAGCACACTATTAATTTCAGCTAACAAGTGTTTGTAATCCATTATTATCCAAGACTTTCTTTCGTTTAGAAAATTTTACATCAAAGGCCACTTGATTCCACAGTTTAGGCAGCCTGTGAAGTCATTAGGATGATGCTTAAACCTAATGTTTTGGTTTGTTGCATGAGAAACGGCAGTCTCCCAGGTCTGTTGGCAAAGTTCCTCCAGATTTTGTAACCTTGCCCTAAAGTTTTTCTCTGCTTTTAACTATTGTTGAGCTATGCATTAAATGATTCCCCTAACTTGTCTCCAGATCTCATTTTCTCTCCCTGCAGCCTTATGACACCTGCTGCTGTTGTCACATCTACCCAGGGTAGCTGTATCCTGATTCACTGCATCTTCATATGTTGGGTAAGATTTGTTGTTAGACTACTGACAAAGCAGACACATTCAAATGCTAATTTACTTAAATGGTTCGTCAGTTTAAAACACAAAAATTATTGAATTTGACATCCTAACATCTAAACTTTTGGAAGCCATGCGAAAGCTCTTTGCATGACCCAACAGAATCAATAATTGAGCACTTTAATGCTCAGTTTATAATTCAGTCAGGATTTAATGAGCTGGTTCTCCTTCACACGACAGAGAACAAGGTAAATAGAGTCGACTCGTAAGATGGTTAGGCCTTTTGTCCTTCCCCTCCTTCTCTGTCTGTGAGGAAATCTGGCCACAGATCCTGATTGAGTGGCATACCATGGCTGTGCAGTTTCCAAAACCAGACAAGGATCCATCTGGTTTTGTGACTCAGCCTATCATGGTATGCTTTTATCTTCCTCCAAAAGAAACAATTGGAATGAACATGTACTGTATGTCATGTAAATCACTTTTAGACAAAGTGAAGCACTTGGACAAATTAGGTTCCAGCATTTTCACCTGTCTGCTTTGTCAGTAGTCTAGTGCCACGTCTTGCTAAACACATGAGAAGCTCTGAATTGTGAAACCTCTGCCTTGTGCAGATGTTATGACAACAGTGGGTTGTTGGAAGGCTGCAAGGAGAGAAGAGATCTGAGGACAGGAAAGTAGAATTGATTTCGTGCCTAGCAAAAATGAGGGTTTAAGCAGACAAACTTTGTAGTGAGGCTACAGAATCAGAAGGAATCATGCAGCCAACCAAGACATTGGGGTTAGCATCATTCCAAGTGGGTAGCAAATTTAGGCACAAAGTGAGTGGATCTACAGGAAATCTACAGGAAGCTTGGTGTTATGATATTGAATTGTGGTTGGAGGCAGGGGTAGCTTGGAAAAATGCCAGTGTAGAACAGGAAAGGCAGGTAGAGACTGGGGATGGCATCCACCAGTGGGCCCGGACTGGATGGCAATACCTATCACACTTGACCAGGTGAGATACCTGAGGATTTTTGTCAGTTAACCATTTTTTTTCTTGTGACTTAAAAAATTCTACTTTGTCTTGAAGAGGCCATGAAGGCTGCAGCAGATTTCTGCATCAGAGGACTTCATGTTGGACACCATGACCTGGCGAAGCAACCCTGTCCCTGGATTGCTGCGGTGAGGACCGACCCTTCTACAATGACGGTTCTTTGCCAAAGGATGTCTTCAGGTATGTGCTTTCAGACGGTACTCACATCTATTGAATTCATATTTATAAGGTATGCTAAGGTATTCTTTTTTTTTTTTTTTTTTTTTAATTTCAGACCTACCAAACTACCATGCCTTAGTGGCTGCTTCATCACTCTGCCCAACAGGACTTGGTCACAGGTCCGGCTCCAAGATTTATATATATATTTTTTTTTTTTTTTTAAATGGACTTTGCCACCTAAAGCCAGAGACTCCCAACCCAGAACCTCCTGCTCCCACTGACCCACAACCACACATCATGCTCTACATGCACATGATGCAGCACAACACTAAAATACAGACACTGCTACTTCAGCCTGTAATGACTGACATTGAAAACCTGTATTTATTGCACTTTTTATATCGAGTAAAAATATTTTTCTTAACTTCATGGTTGACTGGTATTCCTTTTTTTTTTCCTTGGTTCTGTGTTGAATGTTCTTATTTTGACAAGTTAGCTGTTTGAACTTAGAGATGTAGAATTCTTTAAAAACAAATTGCATTAACATGTTCCCGTAGACTCGGTACCCTTGACCCAAGTGTTAGTGAGTGCAACTTGTCCTTATCCTTTCTGTATTATATTTCCTACATTGCAGGAATACATGCTTAACTGTTTGAGGTCATCCACTTTTAAACAATTCAGTAAGGTATTTGTCTGTGTTGTGTCCTTGACTCAGATGGAAGTTAGTTTGAGATTGAATTATGAGACCAGACATGTCAAACTCAGCCCTTCAATCAATTTCATGTGGCCTGCCACTCAAATGTTTGTTTTTCATGTTTATAGATTCATCTTGCTTCATATATATATTGTTCATGGTGGAAAAAAATGTTAAAATTATGTAAAGTATTAAATCATGATGGAATATTGTGATATAATTTTAAAATATCCCCCATGCCTACTGATCATTTGTGTTGTAGTTAAAGTTTTTTCACTTGACTGACCAGTCATGTGTGTTTGAGACCCCTGTCTGCCATAGTGACCAACTGATCTGTTTCAAACAGTTAAATCATTCAGTAGCTTCTATCCAAAGGACAAATTATTCCACTTTCTTCATTCATATGTATGGGGTTTACAATCACAGATATCTATAAATAGCTGCATCTAAACTATGGAAATCTGCAACAAATTATGACTATCCATAATTCCAATTTAAGTTATCTATATTTTTATTCTGACTAATCATAATTCAAGTGGAAATTGAAGTTACATTCAACTGAAATTGTGACTAGACAGAATCAAATTGTACATACTAAATCTTCAGATAATGAATAGTCGAAATGTCTTTGTAGATATCAACAATACAGATAGTGGATATGGCACTGTAACCAACACAAGCCCATTACACATGAATAGAAAACATGTTCAAACTAGAATGTCAATGTAGATGGATGATGTTCATTTTCAGGAGGTAAAATTGCATTGTGGATGTTTGTTATAATACAATACATATCTAGATCTAGGTATTAAATGTTATAATTCACAAAGAGAAAAAAAGATTTTTGAAAATATGATGCGGGTGCATATGAAGTTTAAAAAGTGATTAAAACAGTTATAGGAAACATATAGGAAAGTCTTATTTGTCTAATCAAACCAACAGGAATGCAACTGGAGACATAAACCACTTGGCAGAGATAATTAAAAAGAGAAGCAGGTAAGGCATTTGGAGTACAGATGTATTTAATATACATCATGAGTGTGTTAACTTATTAAGTCTCTTATACCACACTACCATCCTTGCAGGTCATGATGTTCCATTTATCAGATTGAATTGTTATATATATCTTTTTTTTTTTTTTTTTTTAAAGCAAAAGTTTAATAGCTCACTTTGACAGTAGACTATTATGAAGTACAGAAAGAAAGTCTACATCAACATACAAGCTGTATTTAAGCAGAGCATAGAACACAAAATATAAAATATTTAGCAATGGGAATTATACACAGTTAACTGAACAAATCTGCATGAGACTGTTTCCAAGCTGAGGTTTGATTGTAAATGTTACATTACTAAATAACAAATGTAGGTTTTGTGGCTTTGAATACTGTTACTAATGCTGTCACTATTAATGCTTATACTAAATAGTTTGTCAGTTTTTTAAGAATGGACATAAAGTACTGCATGGTTTGGTAAAACAAAACACCACTTTCAGAAATTCACTGATAAAGAACTAAAGAGGTATCATGTGAATGGAATATAAACCATATAGCTACAACTGGAAGCCACACTGAGATCCTTGAAGTGTATGGACATGCACGGATTAGACCCCAGGTGGAGACAAGTCCCTGTTAAATACATTTTTTATGTCTTTTTCTGTATATTTTTTTTATGGCCCATGGCCAGAAAGTTGTGTTTGAATTGTAATTTCTGCCAGATGGCTGTAATTTTCATATAGTAATTTTGTAGAAACTTGACTTTAACATCTGCGTGAGTGCATGGTTATTGAAATGAATAAACAATGAGGATTGATGAGGCCGTAGTAGCAGTAATTCTTTGACTGAACACAAAGTTGAACCGGTTTCTTGGGAAATGTGATGCCTCACATCACTTTTCAACCTTCTGGCACACTAGAAATGTTCCAACTCAAACCAGAAAGTGTAACATCATATGCAATTTATAAGAACATAATGAAAATCCATCTGCCTTGTTTTCTTCCTGCCATGTCAGTGGACGGAGTGTGATTCTAAGCGCGTCTGCTTAGTCAGGCACCTTATGGTTTTGCTGTTCATTTACTCAGCACTGTGGTAAAAATGTCCCCATTACTTTAACTTTTTTGAAGATGAAATACAGTACATCTCTCTCTTTCAAGTGTGTTGCACTGACTGCTCATCAAATGAATAATGATTCTCATCAGTTTACAACAAAACAGATGATCTTAAAAAGACATCTTTAAGTTTAAATACATGACTGAGGTCAAGCACCATACAAGTCTGTAAAGACCCGTGTCTTTGTGTTGATACAGTGTCAATACATGAGATCTGCACAGGGTCACATTTCAGTGTACTGTAGCTGCCGTTAATGTGGCACTATTTACACTGTAAAGTCATTCAAATATGCAGTAAACAAAGATTAGTTACTAGTTAACGGTCCAAGTGTGACCCGGTTAAAGTCCAAAGATGCTCGCGAGCTATTGCTGATGGTTGAGAAAGTCTGTGAATCGGTGCTTGTTCAGTTTTGGTGACAGTGACCGGGGCTTTAGCAGAAAATCACAACCGATTCTGTTTCAGCTTGTCGATGTGGTAGCAGAGTTTGAGCGCAGGGCCTAGCTTCAAACCCAGGTACTTCATCATCATCTCACTTTTCAGCAGCAGCAGAGCGTCTCCGTCTATTTCCTGAAGCACATCACAGAGCCAGGTTAGAGTTAGAGTCTACAATACAACAACACATGCCGGATCTCACCTGTTTGCATTGTTAACTTCACATGTAATATGTATTAAATATTACACGCTGCCTGAGATGGGCTAATCTATCCTAATACAGTTTGTATGACAGATCAGGTAAAAGCCAGAAGGACTGGTTTAAGGAAAACATCTGTTAGTGAATATTCAGTCAACAAATGTTATTCGATGGGCAATGTACAGTATTTTTAAAGTGAAGATCCTGTTCAATATTAACCATGTTGATTTAAAGTGTGATGGAGCATTACCACATGGCACTATCACGACATTATCTGCTCACCAGAAGATTCCACGGCAAAATGAGTATGTAAAGATATGTAGTTTCCAGCATCACTGAGTAGCATTTTAATTGTATAGATAACAGAACAATCACTGAGCATATCTGAGGGACAGCTGAGGTTGAGCGGTTTGGAAATAAAGAGGATGAGATGGTTTGGTAACATGAGGAGGAGGGACATTGATTATAGGATGTTGGTGGATGGAGCTTCTGGGCAGGAGAGAAAGCGAAAGACCACAGAGAAGGGTCGTGGACGCTGTGAAGGAGGACACGAGGACAGTTGGTGTAACAGAAGAGGACACGAGTGATTGCACCGTTTGAAATTCAAATTGAAAAATGATTTATTCTTCAGCCCTACAGTGTAGTAGTCTGGACTCACATGTTTCCTAAAGACATCAGCGTGAGGTCCCAGTGCTTGAGGGTCAGCGTCTTTGATAAACCAAACCACCTCCTCCACACTCCAGTTAGCTGGGTCCTTACCAGCTGGACGCTTGCACTCTGCAGAGTCTGGCATTGGGCCGTAACCTATGAGCGTGGCACAGGGAGGCAGGCAGAGTGAAGATTTGATGACTAAATGCTGAGCGTCGTTGGAATTTAAAGGACTTTGTTGGCCCTTTTGCAGTGACTTAGATGAGGAGATTGATGGAACTCCTACATCTGTTTATGTTGACATACATTAGCACAACTGTATTCCCCTCATGCAAATAAAGAGAATCTGTGACGTCGCACCACATCAACATTTCTCTCCCTAATGGCATTTCATGTAAGGTCAAACTTAGAGGTAGACAATCATTTAATGGCTAAAATTAGAATGGTGGTTTTCTTCCCATTTGTAAGCAGTCTGCATTGACTGTCTCGACATCATTAGCTGATTAGATGAAGAAAGGAAACTCGACAGCATTCCCAACTTTTGACACGTTTTCTTTATTATTTTTCTTTATTATTTTACTATCTTTCTTTTCTTGTCGCCTTTTCACCTGATTTCACAAGTTATACATCAAAACGAGAGAGTTCGTTTTTTTTTTGATGACCTGTTGTCATGCATTTAAAGCGACAGAATTTAGGATTTCATTGAATAATGTCTCCAAGATTATATTGATGGCACAGCAACTCTGTATAAAGTAGAACTACAGTGTTCTACTTTATGACGTACGTCGCACGACAAGTTTACCTGTCGTCTATATCTAGTGTGCTGTGTGTCCGGCCGTGTTATTGAAGTCATCTCGTCCTTTTGTCCATCTAGTTTCAAACAATGTGCATACAAAGAGCATACAATAAGCTATGCAAACCCTAATATACTAAAAAATAAAACAATGTCATCATTTGTATAAAACAGTACCTGGTCTGAAGACATGGTTGCTCGTACATTAGAAACTCCTGCTTTTCATTCACTGGTAACAGTGTTACTTTATTTATTTATTTTTAAAATATATAAGGGATTGGAGTGGAGATTGGGTGTTTAATTAATGTTATTTAAGTCATTTTTTTGTAATATTTTGGTCACTGGCTCCTTAAAGTTTGGCATTTTTCACGAATAATATGAGGATCAAATGTGTAGCAAACTTTTTAGCGGTCCCTCCCCCCCCCCCCCCCCACACACACACACACACACACACACACACACACACACACGCTCACCATTTCTGTTTATATCCTGGAAGCTTCCTGGGCTTGACAGCTGCCTGCACAAGCCCATTGGAGTGGAACAACTGCTGCCACGGTAACCATAGGGGCGCTTTGCTGGGTACTGTGATAGCATGAGGTTAAAACTGGAGTCACTGGGATCCACAGTGTATCTTTTGGACTCCACTGGTGGGTCACATAAGAAGTCATCAGGTACTGGTGTCTCTGCTGAGGAAGAAGAAGAAGAAGAAACAACAACAGCAAGCGACATCTTTCAATTTAAGCCCACGTGTGGGAGAGAGAGGTCAAAGGTTGTAAATCAAAGTGGTTGTGAGTTTGTGATCAAATACCAACAAAGCAAATGACATGAACAGTTCAGTTTAGGTACCTTCTATAAATATTTTCAAACTAACTGATATTTTTAATTAACACAGACTATGTGGACTATTTGGACTGTCACTTTATAAATGTTGTGCTACAGCTGTTATTGTTGTCCCACACTGTGGATTCCCATCTCTTTGAATATTTCTCGACCAATGTAACACCTGCAGACTCGGCCCGTATGTTTTTCAAAGCCTTCGAATACTGAGTGATGACAACTCTTCTACGAATGATTTTAAGTTTAACCCCCTTAGGAAGTCATTGTAAAGGAATGAGACAGCTGAGTAGTAAATCAGTACAACAAACAGACAACAAATGACTAGTTAGGGAACAAACAACACACAATAGTGACGTGTGTGAAAACAAAAACAAAGTGTTGAAGTAAATTTGGCAGAGAGAGCCCTCTACCTCATTCAGCTGTGAGTGTAAAATAAGTATAAAACCTCCTAATTAGACCTCACGACATAAATCACCCCCTTAATCACCGACATATTCCTTGGTGCAGACCTGCTGTGTAAAGAGAAGTAACTTTATAGAGGTCAAAATGGCTGCGTGTGTATTTTGTGCTGTGTTACCTGTTAGGACCTGTGGTGTGGCAGATTGAGGGACGATTGCAGCGTCCTGTGGAACTGAGCCCATCTCAGGCTCTGGTGTGCTGCTGGGAGAAGAGTTGGCCAGTGGGGACATCAACATCCTGGGCTTCAGCTGCACACACGCACGCACACACGCTGACTGATTGATGAATTATAGAAAGTAACAGCATATCCTTTCGTCCACTGGAGGAATGACCAGCAGTGTTTCGGTGATAAACTCTGCAGCTCAAAGCGTAAAGTGTGTAATACTTAGTGACAGCAGTGGCCCTTTTGCAAGCACACCGGGGAATTATGGCCTTCTCATACCAAAAGAATGTTCTTCTTTGTTTGTATAGTAAGTAAAAATTTGCACTCTGGCTGGTTTGTAAGCTCTGGATTCTACTAAAACTTTACCACACAAGATGGGGCCTCCTTAAAGCAAACCCTTTGTTTAAAGTCCATATTAAAGGTTTATTCTAAGGCTACAACAGGCTAAACAACCTTTATTTTACAGTGATCATACACTAGACAACCTTAAGGGTCTTTCATTTCTGCCAATGACCAAGGACCTCTAAAATATAAATGAAGTAATGAATGACTGACCTTAAAGCCAGGTTTCCTGCCTCTCTTTTTGGGGACCTTGTGGGGCAACAGCGGCTCTGTGTAGTGACCCTGGAACTCCAGCTTACGGATGGGTGGCCGTCCTCTCTTTCTGCCAGGTACTTTACCCTGGGGCCCCATCATAAACTGTGGGCCAGCAGCGGCAGTCTGCATGTCGGAGCTGCCAGACAGGGCACTCATCTGACCTGACGGAGACGAGAAAATATGCCTAAAACTGAAAGTAACAGGAAGTAGCGGCTTTTAATTGTACACACCACTGCCTCAGCACCAAAGTGAAGCGGAAGCTTAGATGTATGTGTGAGACCACTCCCTACACACACACACACAGAAACTATAGGAAATAGAAACAAAGCCACCTAAAGCTGTGTACACTGCTACACCCTTCCCCCTCTCCAGCTGCAAAGATTGAAATAAATATCATTACTGCACAGAAAAAAGAGAGCGAGAGTGACAAAGACACACACACTGGTTTCCATGACTTCAGAGGACATTGCATTGACTTCCGTTAATTTCCTGGAGACTTACTCTAATTTTAACCATAATTACTAGTCCCCTAACCCTGACCCTGACCTTAGCCTAACTTTAAAACATGTTTTCACCTAAAGGTGAAATTACATTAATTTTTGTCCCCATAAGGAAGACAGGTCCCCATGATGTGACTGTGTAAATAGATTTAGGTCCCCACAGCATAAGGAATACCAGATACACACACACACTCCATCTTAAATAAACCAGGGTTCACATCTCAATCCTAACTTTGACTAGAGCCTTGGAAATGAGGCGCTGCCTCTTTGAGACCAGGCTTGGTCCTCACGAGGACTAAAGGACACCTGTGTTAGGAGTTGCCAGCAGGGCAACGCCATACAAGTTTTTTTTCTACGCCAGAGACAAACGTCTTATACCTATTAATATATTTTTCTGTTGGCTAAAAACAGTAACCAGCACAAACCAACTGGGAAAAAAAGAAAAAAAGATCTTCCTCGATGACAAATACTTCATCACTGAAGACAGAGGACAAACAGGAACAGAGACAGACTGAAGACGTGAACATGTGAGATCCCTTCAGTTCTCTTCCTGTGTGCAAACCACACACGGATGTGCCATTCTCATCATTGCCTACCCTGCGCACAGCTGTCTGTCTCTGTGACGCTTCACTCCAGCAGCAGGTTTCCTGGTATCTTCCCCTGATGGATCCCCAGCCGCCTGTCTCTGCTGTCCTCTACTGTTCTCTGCTGCTGCTGCTGCTGCTGCTGCTGCTGCTACTGCTGCTGCTGCTGCTGCTGTACACTTTCAAGACACACTCTCACTCTCTCTCTCTCTCTCTCTCTCTCTGTTCCTCAATCTCCAGCCACCCCCTCCTCCCATAACCCCTCTTCACTATACCCCCCTTTCCTCTATGTCCCCTTTCAGTTGTCATAGCAACACGCTTCTAACATCCCATGGCAGCCTACAGACGTGCTGAGCTTAAAGCAGAGTGTGTGTGTGTGTGTGTGTGTGTGTGTGTGTGTGTGTGTGTGTGTCTGTGTTTCTGCCATGAGCTACTTTTGGAGACCAACCAGTCAACTGGGCACAAAAATGGTCAGAATAAAGCGTCAGGCTTATGCATGTGGTTATGATTTGGGAAATTAAGAAAATGTTCTCCAAAGTCTATGTTAAGTCCCCAAAAGATGAGCTGTGACATGGTGAGTGTGTGTATATACTTGTCTGTACATCGTGGTGAGGACCATTTGGTCATAAACCATAGGAAACAAGGGCATTCTGGGATGGTCCTCATTTCTTTCGCATCTTTAAAGACTTTTCCGGGTTAAAATTAGAATTCGGTCACGGTTAGGTTAAAGGTCATAAGTTGTGATGGTTAACGTTAGGTTAAGAGGCTTGGGGTGTCCTCACGAAGAGGGCCGTACAGAAACGTGTGTGTGTGAGAGTGTGTAATGTAATTACAGTTGCTGCAGCTCAGGATTTTTCCTTGTCTGTGTTCAGAAAGAGACAAAATGATCAGAGGAGTGATGGGCAGTGTTTGCATTGGAGGCCTATAAACTGTAATCAGAATACAGTGGATACAAATGTATATACTGAGGCCCTTTGGGAAAACTTACAGTCTTCCGTCTGCTTCAGCTCATGTATGTGCTTTTATGTCCAATAATAAAAGCACATGAAAAGAAACGATCAGCCGAGGGTATAGGGTTATGTGATTCCCCAGCTGAGGTCCAGTTATTAAAAGAAGAAAGCAGGCTCTCTTTGGGCTTATTTGCTCTTAAAAGCTACAACTGAGGACAACTCAGCCTTTAGCCCTTCGCCACCATGTATTGATTAGTTCCGCTCAGGTTGCCATGCTGATTCCCATTTGGATTTGTGGGCTTGAACACTCGATCAAAATCAGGTTAACCCTTCAGGCGAGCGGATCACAGGGCCTCATGTACAGAGGATTTGTAAGCAGTTGGCTCTAAGGTGATGCCATGTTTTGAAACACTGAATATATGGCAGACAAAAATGATTCATTGCCAGAAATCCTACATACTGTACATATTTTCAAAAAAGGAAGAAAAAAAAAAAGTCGGGGTTCGAACAATAACGATTTGATAAGTGGTGGTGGAGACAGACTGCAGTATATTGTTTTAAATTAGATTTTTACGGTTTAAAGACAGAGACAGCTAAAAGTAGCAGTTGCCAGTTCACCTCAGAAGCGTTGGAAGTGCAGTTTATTTTCTTCTGAAGCATGTTCATTTGAAGGCTCACACGAGGCTCTGCTAATTTTATTCTATTCTATTATTAATTTTCTATTGTGTTTCTTTTATTATTAGCAGGGAGACGTTCTGTTGTACATGTTCTGTGCCAATGCCCCATTCAGTTTAGATAAATGACTGGCATATGAACTGAGATGTGACTTTTGGGTTATCCCTCAGGAAATGCAGTCTATCGGTCAATTTTGTAGTAGCAAAAGAAAAACATGCATGCATGCAGTATATACTATGGAATTTCAACACTTGTACAATCGCAATGCAGTTTGAATCGGCAGCCAATTATTATTGTGATATAATCGAGCCGTGACAAAAGCATATTGTCCCAGCCCTGGAACTGATACAGAACACATTCACACAGTTAGTCTGCAGTTACTGTGATGGCCCGTCTTTGTGTGTGCGTGCGTGCGTGTGTATAACCCCATAAATCATAAAAGTAATTACACAGTGAGATTAATCCTGATGTCCCTCTTCAGTCAGTCCTGTCTTATTACGCTGTTTCACATTACAGACGGAGACAGAGAGACAGAGAGAGCAGATAATCATCTTTTACTTTAAAAGAATTGGATGTGGGGGAGGGGCACCATTAACACTGACTAACGACATGAGGCAACACCATTTTTTTTGCACGGACGTAGGGAACGCTTTGCACCGCTGCACTGCAACCTGTGCATTTTGGACTGCAGCCTAATCTGTTTGTGGCTAATTAAGCAATTAGGTGATCAATGATCAACTCCTCCCTATTTCTTTTCCCCTAAACTGCGGGACATAATCGTCCCAAACGGTCTGCCTTTGGAGGCCCTGTGTTAGAGGACAGCGTTTAAAGGCTGTCGGAGCGCGGCGTCAGGATGCAATGAATTAGCATAACTTAATTCAGTAGCTTCAGGCCACGGCGTTTGAAATCAGTTCTCACTTATGCAAAGGGGAAATTGCAATGGAGTGAGTTAATGCTAGTGCAGCTCTAAAGTGCACACCTACACACAAACAAATAATCTTAATGTAACACGCACACACACACATCCTTGTGTCTTAGTGAAGGCACGTATACACATAATGCATTCCCTAGCCCCTAGACTAAACTTAACCATCACAACTAAATGCCTACCTTAACCCTTAACCTAATCCTAACCCTGAAAAAGAGGCCAAAAGGTCTTCACTTTCCTGAAATGGGTGTGATTTATACATTTTTGGTCCTCACAAAGACAGACAAACTAGTAAACACACATGAAGATGTATGCATAAAGTAATCACATTTTAACTACAGGACTACAGTATGTGCCCTTTCCTCTGGGTCGGGTTCATTCTCCCTCTCTCTGTGTGTGTGTGCGTGTGTGTGTGTGTGTCCTTTAATCAGTGTAACAATGAAACACACGCCACTGAATTTATTTACAGCTCAGGCTGAGTGTTACCATGGTAACAGACAGTGAAATCAGACCCTGCACCGAAGTCATGCGATAAGGTGGGAATGAATAAACACATAAACAGCAATGTGTGTATTAAACAGGCGCACACACACGCACACGTTTGTGTTTCTATAAGAGTGGGGACCCTCATAGACATAATACATTCCCTAGTCCCTTACCCTAACCTTAACCATCACAACTAGATGCCTAACCCTAACCTAAACCCAATTCTAACCCTAACCCTAAAACCAAGCCTTAACCCTGAAAAGGCCTTTTAAGGGGTAAAAAAAAAAAAAGCGAGGACCATCCACAGTGTCCTCACTCTGTAGGTGTTTATATGATTTTTGGTCCTCACTCTGCAGCAAGTACAAGAACACACACGCTGCCCCTCCTTATCTCCACTAAGACTGTTGATAACACGAAACACTCGGCACGAAAGAGAAGGTGAGGAGTATTGCTCTTTTCATCAGCTCTATGTAAGGGGTTGGAAATGGACGAATTTGATAAATCACATTTTTTTTAAAAAAGAATGTCTACAACTCCGGACATAGAGTATACTGTATGCACCTACATTTTAAGTTCAAATATACTACACACATTTAAAATTACTCTTCTTGACTCGTTATTTTCTTATAATGACAAAGCAAGGAGTGCCTTTATTCAATTTAAATCAAATTTAAAGTGCCCAACACAAGGTCTAGTTGCACATCTTACATAAAATAGATAGAAGCAGGGAAGAAAGAAAGATGGCAAATGGGAGAATGATAAAGTATCAGGGACAGTGTGTCTTTTGTGCTGTAGAGGGAAAGTAAATTGGCCTCCAGGGTGCAGGATTTAATAATTAACTTGCCGCCGGTTGAAACAAAGGCAGCGAAGAGGAGAAAGAGGGAAACTGTGCAACCTGTTAGCGCTGAACAAGTCGCAACCAGTTGTGAGTTCAGTCATAAGAATCTAAATTACCCTTTTGAAGTCTCAAGGTTCGCAATATGAGGTTTTGCAAAATCTGCAACCAGGCTCTTATTGGAGGATACCAGCTGTCAATCAAACCGGAGTCCACTCAAGTGAATTACTCACTCACTCTTGGACTGTGGGAGGAAGCCGGAGTACCCGGTGAGAACCCATGCACCACGGGGAGAACATGCAAACTCCTTGCAGAAGGCCCCTTGTTACAACCGGGTTGTGAACCCGGGACCTCTTGCTGCAAAGGCAAGAGTGCTAACCACTACACCAACCGTGGGCCCTCAAGTGAATTACTTTCCTCTAAATTGGAGCATAATTAACAAAATGTAAATCATGCTATTGAAGAAGAGCTGAAACAAGTAATTAAGACCATTACATCCTGGGGGGGGGGTTCTTTGTAAAGTCACCCCCTCAGTATATTCTCACTTTCTGACTGACCTCACCGAGCAAAACTGTTGGTCAAGGGGCTGATGGACAACTTTTTCCATTATCACCGGGTTCTGCAAGTAACTGCTGGGAATTTACACAGGACTTATTTCTTACCGCCCTCAGGCTTAGAGTGAATAATGCTTGCCGAATCATTTAGTACTTGAAAGTCGCATTTTCGGTTCCATAAAAGAGATTTAACTAGGGCTATAAAGCTGCCTTTCTCGTCACCTAAACTCTGTGAATCAAAATCTGCCTGTGTTTCATTCAAAATCTTTACAGAATAGAATGTTATTTGACAAAATACACAGATGGAAAAAAGATTTCGGGGGAGGTATGTATATATATATATATATATATATATATATAAAAGAACTGTTTGACAAAATGGGACTGTAAGAGAGAGAGTGTGAGGAGAAAATAAACACTCTGAGCTCTTTCAGTGGTGAACGTCAGGTTCGAGATGAAAGACACCCCCCCGCCCCCCGACCCTAATATTTCATATTTATCAAGAGATCAGAAACATCAAACAGTGATGCTGAAAAGAAAACATGAAAGATGGTTCTTCACTATCTCTCAATCTCCGTCTCCCTCTCACACATACGTGTGATGGAAACCAACTAAGAAAAAGCTTGAGAAAAACATAGTTGTATTGCCTGTTCTTTATCCGGGAAGGATGTGGTCGACACATTCTGTGCGTTTGTTACAGGCTAAATATTAGTTTTAACATTGTGAAATCATTATTAACAGCGCCAAGAAGCGGGAACTGCAGGGATGAGATCATTAACGTGTCATCGACAGCAGACAAATGGCACTATTACAACTGTTTTAACCACAGCAGCTTCACAACCAATTGCAGGTAAAACAGAGGTAATGCACCTCCGCTTACTGGCAAATGCTAAACTAAACTAACACATGCGCGTGTAAAACTAAATAAATTAAGAATAAAGTTTCTAATAGTAAATGAATGTGAAATAATGTTTAGGCTGAGCAGTTACTTAAATGGAAATGAATCTGAAAGTGAAAAATAAACTAATTTAATAACAAACCAGTGAAACAAAGTGCAAACAAATTTATTTTCTACTTTTTCACCTTTATTATTATTATTATATTCATACATTTATTAAAGGCTGGAAAATATTTAGGCTCTCACAAAATGAAGTAAAACACTGCAGTGGAATGTTTTATTTCAAAATTAAAAAATATATATAATTTATCATTTATATAACAACCTTAAGGATTTCTTCCTTGCAAAAATAGAAAAAGTCTTAAAAGTCCATATGTTGTGGTTTCCATCTTTATGATCTTTAATAGATTTGAACAGCATTCTGCTTTTTTGTGTGTGTTACACATCAAAGTTCTAGTCTTACTGACTTTATGACCATTTGCCTACTTTTTGTACTTTATTCTATCCGGGTTCCCATCACTTCTGTGGCGCTGCAGTGTCACAGAAGTGATGTGCAATAGTTTTCCTGTGCGTGAACACAAACATGTCTCCACATGGAGGAGTGCACAAGTGTTCAAACCTATTAAGACCAAGCTAAAGTATCTGTGTATCTGGAAATCTAGCAACGTTCTTTGTCTACTACTAATCTAGTAGTCAAGAGCAATACTTAAAAATAGACTGTCTGCCAAATCACATATATTAAGACATTCTGTAAACATTACATTGCCATATCTCTTTTATGTTCACATTAATCTGGTTCACATTTGTAATAGTAAAAGGCCCCGTTCTGTAACCAGGTCAAATCCAGCACAGGAAGTCAATGAAAAAGCATCTCTTTTAAAAGTTTTTATTTGAAATGATTTTAAATACAAATAATATATTTTTTTCCATTTACAATGACAGTTTTCCTTTGTAAACAAAAGTGGCAGATAGATAGTCATTGGGTTGTTTGTCCAAACATAGACGGAGCCTGGACAAGGTCTGTCATGGGAGAGATGGTGTTGTATTTAACCTCACTGCAGTTTTTTTTTTCCCCCCCCACACAGCATAAATCACTGATGCTACATTCTATTGCAGAGCGATAAATACTCAGAGAGCAATATAACCTGTTAGCATACACCTGCTTTGAGCACAAATAACAGGAGGGTCGAGTGCGCGCATGTCCGTTTGTGTGTAGGGAGAGTGTGCCCACAGATATTCAAACCTTTATCTCTCCCACCCCAACATGATCATAGAAAATGTCATAACTGAGATGATAAACTGTTGTAAGGATATTCTGGGTGAAATGATTTTCCTATATCATCTGAAAACTGCACTGTCAAGTTGTAGACATACAAAGCCGTACAAGGAAGCTCTGATTTTCTATTTTTCCCCACTCATGATACTAAAAGATGGGAAAAGTTAGAATGGAAGAAAACAAGACAAAGATCTATATCAGTTAACTGAGACCAAAAGTGAATATCAAGCCAGAACTGCTTTGCATTTCCAGATTTTATTATTTATTTTTTTAAAAAAAACAAAGCTTGTTCTAAAATGGCCAGAGAGAAAAGGTGCTTTTCTCACAGGTTTCTGTTCAAGACACTTTTCACATCATTAGTGTCTGTGTGTCAAGGATCTCGTACTCCAATCCCCTTAAGCTCGAGACTTTGTCTTGGCAGCATCAGTGATACGTTATCAAGTCTGTGGAGCCATAGGTTATCATGATTAATTTTAAATGGAAATAAATGAAAAACACTTTTTTTTTTTTAAACAATGAAAAATATTTTTTTTATGCTCTCCCAAGAACCACTAGTGCATATCACCCAAACATATGCATGTTGTGGTATTTCAATTGTATCCATAAGGCCTTTTTTGACAATGATTATACACTGGAATGTGCATCAGTTAATTACAAACAAAAGATGAAGAGAGGAGATCACTGCTGAAAAAGCCACATGTATGTACTGTATGTAAATATATGTATATCAGTATCTCAGCCCATTAAAAGACTGGCAACACAACTTTCATGTTGTATGTGAAGAATAAAGAAATTATAACACTGAAAGTTTTGTCATTGTCCCTTAATATACTTAAGGCTACAATTCATTTCACAAGCCACTTGCTTTAAACTAAGAATATTTTCTTTCAGTTTGATGTGGGTGTAGGTCAGACATCATTAATGTTACTGACTTTATCTATCTGTAGACACATCTCCTTCAACATATAACAAGTACAAGCACATACAAATGACTGGCTGTCTAGCATGACGTGACTTTAAAAAAAAAAAAGGAAAATGATCAGAATTTGATGTGATCCCCAAAGAGTGGGGCTAAAGCTCACATTTCTGCAGTTTTAAGTGTGCAACAGAAAGTATCACTAATGTGGAAAATATCGGTGTCAAGTGAGTTTAAAAAGGAAAAATGTGTTGTGCGAGAGTGAAGTCAGGACTTGCTTACAGAGGTTGCGTGTTTTTGTTAGTTTTGCACACAGAGTTAGCAGGTTGCACATCCCATCTCCCGCTCAAGAAAAGAGCCCAGATTATAGGTCCGCCAGTCCACAGTGTGACAAACTTTCATACCTGTACAAACACATACAAGGTAACAAACGCACAGCATACGCACAGCACACCCTCACATGCACACCAGCACGCACACATGGGCCTGGTATAAGTATTCACAGAATTCTCTTCCGCCTGCGACAGGAAGTGAAAGAACAAGTCTCTGTAGAAAAGAGCAAATGGTCACAGTCCATCAGTCTGTGTTACTGTAGGGGGTAAAACAGACATGAGGGAGGAGGGCTGGGTGTAAATTGCCCCAGTAATTCAGTGTGTGTGTGTGTGTGTGTGTGTGTGTGTGTGTGTGTGTACACATACAAGGTAACAAACGCACAGCATACGCACAGCACACCCTCACATGCACACCAGCACGCACACATGGGCCTGGTATAAGTATTCACAGAATTCTCTTCCGCCTGCGACAGGAAGTGAAAGAACAAGTCTCTGTAGAAAAGAGCGAATGGTCACAGTCCATCAGTCTGTGTCACTGTAGGGGGTAAAACAGACATGAGGGAGGAGGGCTGGGTGTAAATTGCCTCAGTAATTCAGTGTGTGTGTGTGTGTGTGTGTGTGTGTGTGTGGCAGGCAGGGCTTTGCTGCTCCTCATTCACTGTTGAGTGCTGTTGTGGGGTCAAGAATGGTTGTCTGTCTGTGTGTGTGTGTGTCTGTCTGTCTGTGTGTGTGTGTGTGTGTGTCTGTGTGTGTGAAAGAGAGCCCATGTGTTTGTTTATGTATCCCCCCCCCACTCAGTCGTTGTCCTCGTCATCGTCTTCACTCTCTTCGATGCCATCGCTGTCCTCCTGCTCCTCGTCCTCCTCCTCTGTGTCGGGGATATCCCACTGTGGGTGGTTGTCCAGCATGGCTTTGGCCTCATGGACCTCCAACTAGGAAAACACAAGGGACACAACGTTTACAACGTGGCAATTTGTTTTCTAAATCAAGGTCAAGTTCAGATTACCAGGCTGAAAGGTTTTGTTAAAGAACAAAGCTTTTTTTTATTATTATTATTTGCATTACTAACACAGTTTCAGTTGGTTGAGTAATAAAGACCCCCACCCCAGTGGGTGCAACCATTTAGTCAACTAAGATTTTAGCTGTAATCCCAATACAATGATGCAATGGTATTTTTGCTTAAGGTTATCATAGCATCAGAATGTCATTCTGTCCTGTCTACTTTTGAAAGTGAACCATCAACTGTAATAATTCAGAATTTAATTGGATTTGTCTAGTCTGAACACAGCACTACATTTCAAATTTAACAACATTCAAATATTATAATTTGAAAATCATTTAAAAATTAAGCATCACTTTGAGGTATTTTATGTACATTTGTTTTATTTATCCAGCCACTGAATAAACCAGAAATTACAGTGAAGTTATAGTCAGCATCAAATCAACTTTTTGTGAGGCAAGTATGGTACCAGACCAGAAATATTAGCTCACAAAAGGCTGTAAAAGACAGAGTTTGAAACAAATGGACATTATATTGACTATATTGCATTGATTTACTTGATGTGGTCTTATCCAAAACTTGACCACAGCGTCAGAAAAGAAGACCTTCCTCAGCAGGATTGTGTTTGACTCTGGGAGAGTAAGACACTCTAATGAGTGGGTGACCACCTCAGCAGTTGTTGTGGCCACACAGAAGAAAATCTTGGGGAAACTCAAAGAGAGATCTCCCTCTGAGACAGTTGGGTGAGGAGCGCCAAATCTGAGCTGGTGGTAAGACGATGTCCATCTGTGACGCTATATGCTGGAGATGGAGTGTTTGCCAGCACTATTATTAATAGCATTAATGGCTACATTTACTGGCACACCCTTTGTCCATGTCTTCCTTATCTTTTTCTTCCAATGATTTCTGGCAGGCTGCACATTGAGAGGTGTGATGCTGTCCTCCACGTTTCCACTTCTTCACAGATCAAAGTTCTTGATTTTACCACTTTGCTGAAAAAAGTTCTTCAGCACAAAAGTTCAAAGCCTTCCATCAGAGACCAAAGTCATTCACTTGAAATTCTTAAATATAGACCAGCTGCATGAAGAAATGCCAAAACTACCTTAATGGCAAGTTGACAAGTCTTTTCAAAATTGAAAATTGAATTTTCTTCATCAATCTACCGGCTTTCATCTGAGATACTGCTGACATCGCTGATACAGGAGCTTTCCCCATCGCTGCAGGTAAATTCATCAAACCAACTCAATCCTTCCACATACTCTTTTTTACTTCGTTTTTGGGATCCTAAGGACGGGGGGTTATACTGTCCATCATTTAGGTTAATTTCCACTTCAGCCTCAGTATCTACTGGGAATACTTCGCTGTCATCACTGACATATGAAAAACTGCTGGCGTAGAAGTCACACAAGTCTTCCTGGTCGCCAACAACAGATTCATCCTGCCACATAAATTCTGTGTTACTACTTCCCTCATCCTCATCAAACTCTCCTCTAAAACACTTGTGGCATCCACGAGGCAGTGGGTCATCCTGCTCAGCATTGAGGTCGACTTGCACTTGAACCCCAGCATCTTCTGGTGATTGTTGTGCTACGCTTTCATCACTGCCATATGGAGACATGACGACTTCACAGTCACAGGTGTTTTCCTGGTCACTAACAGTAGACTCATCCCGCCACAGGAATCCCAAACTACTACTTTCCTTATCCTCATCAAATTCGCCTCTTAAATTATTTCTGCATCCACAAGGCACTGGGTCATCCTGCGTGTCATTCAGGTTGATTCCCACTTTAATATCTGCAGCCTCCTGGGATTGTTGCACTTTGCTGTCATCACAGACATTTAAATAACGTCTGACATCACAGTAGATGAAGTTTTCCTGGTCGCTAATAGTAGATTCATCCTGCCACATGAATCCCATGTTACTACTTTCCTCATCCTCATCATATTCTCCTCTAAGACGCTTTCGGCATCCGTGAGGCAGTGGGTCATCCTGCGCACCAATTAGGTCGACTTGCATTTCAACCGCTGCAACATCCTGGGACTGTTGCACATCACAGAAAATGAAGTTATCCTTGTCACTGACAGTAGATTCATCCTGCCACATGAATCCCATGCTACTACTTTCCTCATCCTCATCACATTCTTCTCTCAGATGCTTTTGGCATCCACAAGGCGGTGGGCCATCCTGCACGCCATTCAGTTTGACTCGCACTTCCGCCTCACCATCTTCTGGGGATTGTTGTGCATCTATGTCATTTGAACATGAATAACTGCTGACATCACTGTCAGTGGAGTTGTCCCAGTTATCTGGAAGGTGACCCCACACCCTGAATTCCACTTGATTAGCATCTTGGAAACCTGAAGTAAATCTAAGATTGCAATGCCCACAGCATCCAATGTGTTTGAAGTTCCGCTCTTCAACTTCAGCAACTGGAACATTCTTATGATGGCGATTATTGATGCAGTCACTACTGCCGTTTAAGTTGACAGAAACACTAAAAAGCTCATGTTGCCACCTCTGAGGGGGGTGTTCATCCTTTGGTGCTGGTTCTGTGGATCCAAATGGTGGAATGGCGTCAAAACGAGCGGTGAATCGACGATAAGAACAGCCTCTTCTCTCCATTGTAGGTTCAAAAATAAAAAATTGTTGTACATGGGTCTGAGGTGCCCCTTTTACTTCTGCATTCAACCTTCCAATACTTCATAAATCATCTTCTAATAATGTCCAGGCTTAACAGTGAGAGGTGAAATGCTGCCCTCCACAGTTCAAACTTCTTACTTACAAATTGCTCAGTCTTCTTGGTTTCTATTAACCACCTCTTTATTCTACACTTCAAAAGGACCAAAGACGACGACTTCACTCATGCTCAAGAAAGTCCTTTAATCTGCCTTTGAACTATCTTGTAAGCAGTAATGAACTATGAAGGGTAGCATTACAGCTCTTAGTGTACAGAAGAGGAAGAGCTTTGACCTGTCAGATTTGATTGAGTACTTCAAACTGTAAAGGGCAGCATTTACACATATCAAGGATACTAATGGATGAGTTTTGTCCTTGTGTGAACTGTGATGAAGAATTTCAAACTCTTTAACTGTGGATCATGAGCAGTTCCTTTCCTTCTCCATACTCTTCTCTTCCCATCATTGCAACCAAGTATTTAAAAAGTGAAAGTTTGATTTATGATTGTTAATTTGTCCCTTAAAAAGTGGGAGGTACATATACAAACTGTTGTAATTAATTCCTACACCGTTCACCTGATTTGGATCTAAATACCCTCAAATTAAAGCTGAAGGTCTGCAGTTAAAGCACATCTTGTTCATTTTATTTCAAATCCATTGTGGTGGTGTATAGAGCCAAAAAGATTAGAATTGTGTTGATGTCCCAATATTTATGGACCTGACCATACATACTGATGTTCAATGCCTCCACTCAAATAAATAAATAAAATACAATAATCTTGTTAGTTAGTGGTGCTTTGTGGCAGTTGGCATCCATAATGTTGCATTACTGCCTTTTCTTCCAACACTTCCTAAGTTATTTTCTTTAATATATAAATATATAAAGCAATTTCACTTGTTGAAGAGAGGACATCTTATTTTTAGAGTAAAAATGTTCATTCTTATCAGTTTACATTCACTGATGATATTATTGTCAGTTTGTTGGAGGCTGCAACCATGCAATGACAAAAAAAAGCAATCAACAACAAAACTGTATATATTTTGTCAACAGTGGATTTATGGGTTGTTAGTAGCCAGTTGGAAAATCTTGGCACATCACACAACTCTAACATGAAATCATTTGAAGACTCATGTTTATAAGATCCTTAACAAAGCAATGTGGCTCAACGCTGCCTGTGGTGTTTAACTCAGTGATGTTGAAGGAAGACACACTGGACAACTTGCTCATGCATTGGTGGTCTATCACTCTCACAAAGGTTAAAATTGATATATGGGTGACACACAAACACACACATACCTTCAGTGGTTTGATCTGGTCCAGTCCCATGTAGGAATCAGAGCGAAGGATGACAGAATACTGGTAGTTACCCGTTTTGGAAGGAGCTGGAAATTTCAGCTCTACCTGGAATACACACACACCCGCACACATTTAACCTATTCACTGAGGTACATAATGTAGTCGCATGTTTAAAGGAATGATGAAACAACATTGGCTGGCTTACTACCACAACCCCAAGGGACACTTTCACACAGCATATGTGATCAATGATGAAATTTGTTGCCAGCCACTTTTGCAATCAATTTAGTCATCCTTCACATGAGGGTCACGGGGTTGCCAGTCCATTGCAGGGCCTATAATCAATTTAATTCCTCCCTATTGTTATTAGGTATTTCAGCACCACAAACATGTAACACAAACAGTCCAATGCTGCTGAGTACTGCAATAAAAAAGAGCCACTTATGATACATAATCTAGTTGCACCTGGATGTAGTGAGGAAGGTTATTTCAAATTATCCATCACACAATGATCCAAACTGTAAATATTAGGCCAGCAAAACGACAAGCTGTGATTACCATGTCGTACAATTACATATCGCAAACATCTAATCATTAGCACAATGGTACTAATTATTATGCAGTGTTTAAGTGAGGGGAATGAGCTTTGAACACAGCTGTAGTTTACTGATCTGATTTATTTATGAAAGCAGCTGGTCTGCCCTCTCTAAAAACACATCTGTCAGACACAGCATATGAGCAGTCGCACAACACAAACAACAGAAGGAATTGCTGAAGAGACAGTAACTGACTGTTGACAGTGAATACATAATATATGTGAGGGTCAATCAGAGCAGGCCTCATTTAGCTTTTACCTCACTGTCAATCCTTTGTTGTTGGAGAACAGTAAGATCGGAGGTGCAAATTGTCCAAACAAACAAATGCATGCACACACACTTGCACTCAATTGAGGAAATAACTATATCAGTGCATAAAGTTGTCTAGCAATAGGGTGTGTGAAAATTTATGGAGTATTACTGTACTGTTAATTCTATGAAGTGCAGTACTGATAGGGAAATATTCTTGACAGTGGTTATGTGTTGTACTTGTATGTCTAACCAGTAGCTGGCAAATATTATGCAATACAATATATTCAAATATATTGTAATGTCATCTGCATATCAGCATAAGTATAATGTCATCAGATTCTTAAGAATACACAGCCCCAATGTTAAGGCAACATAAAAAAAAAACTGATTTAATCACAAAAAATTGCAACAAATAATACTCTGTGCTGGTTGAAGTCCAGACTTATTTATAAGTAATTAATCAGGAAATAGAGTACCAATGGTCAGTCAGTTAGTTTACCAAAAACTTAACCTAGATATCAACCTACTTTAGCCACCACTATTATTTACAGAATGATTTTCTCTAAGTTGGGGATCTAAAAAGTACAGACACTTACCTCCTCTGTGTCTTTTAGTGTGCAGACATGGTAGGGCACAGAAACGAGGGTCTGATCTCGGCGGTCAGCAATGTAGAGCCACCACCACTCCTGCTTCTCCTCGGGGAAGTAAAGGCTGTAGACTGGGTGCGTCACCTTTGATTTGGTCTCGAGCAGGGCCCTTTCCCGCCGCTGAATGCTTTGCTGCAAAGCCTCCCACTCCTGACAGATTAGAACAGTGTAGGATGAAGGCTGTGTTTCTTATACACTCAAGCTTATATGTGAATGACAGTCATGAGTTGAAAGCAGCAACAACAATGAAGAAGATTCTTGTTATGGCGACATAATAGAGGACATCACGGCATTACATAACACTACACTGCATACATACAGTAGCTTGCATATTTAAAGTGGACTTCCGCTTGCAAAACGATCTCCCATTGTGAAACCTTGAGAGCTGTGACTGGTGACATGACAGTTTAAAGCTAGAATTGCCCCTGCAAACACACCCCTACTGAATGATACTAACTGCCAATCACACTGATGTCCACTCATATCCTGTGCTTTACCATCTATTTTCCTTTAAATGAGAACATAAAATTGACATCACGTCCTACTGAAGAAGACCTGAAACCATAGTTGAGAGAATTAACTCTTCAGGAAAATGTTACTGATGTTATGTGAAAAGTAGGATCATTTCAACCAGCAGAATTGACCCCTGGTGGCTACTTCTGTCCTGAACCTGGACTTCACTTTAAAAACCAGAGGGCTGAATCTCTTTTTACATATAGTCTATGATTTGATTACTAGTGGCTGACAGCAAAATGCACCCATATAAATTTCTCTGACCTCCTCGTCATCACCGGCCATCTCATCCACCTCTGTGTCGCTCTGCTTGTCACTGTCATCATCTCTTTCACTGGGAGAGTCCTTGTTAGTTTCCCCCTCGTCTGACTCGCTGCCCTTGTCTGAAACATCCTCCTCTTCCTCCTTTGTTGCAGTTGATGTTGCCACTATGCCGTCCTGCAACATTAACCGACAGTAGGAATTTATCAAACAGGCAGTGATGTTTTGTTGTTATGTGATTATGTTAGAATCTAAGTGACCCGTACATTTCCTGCCACATTGCCGTTGGCCTGTTTGGATTTTGCAGGCAAAGGAGTTGGCTTCTTCTTGGTTAACTTTTTCTTCTTTGACTTGGCTGTTTTCTTTGCCCCTTTGCTCTTGTTCTGCCACACTTTGGTTTTGGCTTTATTAGCATCTCCTTGCTTTATATAAACATACACACACACAATAAAGTCAGGTTAACTTTAAATTTAAATGACCAAGCTGTAATATGTGTGTGTTATCCTTACTGCTTCTTCTGTAGTGACAGCCTCCTCTCCTGGACATGGCGTTGACTCCTGCTCTTTTTCAAACATGTCCTACATGCAATATAGCAAAAAAATAAAAATAAATCTATCCATGCTGTATCAACAGTGCACTCTAGTGGTCAACCATGGAAATGCATGCACAAGACACCAGTATTTTTGTTTCATAAATTCAAGTAATAGTTTGTTTTGACAAAATGTCTGAGTTAACCAAATCCAAATATTGCTTACCGCCATACGTTTTCTGGTTAAGGTGACAGTTACTGTGACAATAGAGCCTGCTGTGATGTTATTGCTGTCTTCATCATCAAGGACTGCAGAGAGAAAATAAAAGCTTGAAAAGTCTGAATAAAGACAGAAACTACATCCAAATCAATCCACGTCTCACTTATTGCTAAAGTACTGAATGACAGACAAAGACAAGTTCGAAAACTAGTAATATACTGTACCATTAATCTCCTATCATTATGATCTTCACTATACTCCATAATTAACCAGTAGCAGTTAAGTATCTACATATATGTGCAAGTACTGATGAAGCTAAAAGTAATTCAGGATTTTTTTTGCATGCCAAAGGCAAACAACTAATGCTATCTGTGGTTTCTGGGACTAACCCTGTAGCTTCGTGTCCATGTTGATGTGAGGAAAGCTGCCCAGCACAGCCATGACCTCATCGTACTTTTCCTCCCCCAAGAAACGCAACATGCTGCGTCTGTCAGAGTCCTTTAGACTCACCAGATCCTGAAGGGTTCGAACTTTATACTGAGGAGTTGAGATCAACAAGCATTTATTTAAATTGCTCAGTCAAATTGTATGTGTGCACATGCAGGTATGTGGCAGGTACCTTCTTAGAGATGCAGTATCGGAGGTGCTCCTCCTCAAAGTGTGGCAGCTGTAGTAGTGGTGACTTTGACTCCTGCAGACCCTGAACTATCATCTGGGTCAGTTTCATACAGTTCTCTATGGTTACAAGTCGAGGAGCATGAAAACCTGAAACAACAAAATAGCTTTAACAGAGAGGCACATTTTGACTGTAAAGGAGCATCATGATAACTTTTGTTTCATTCAAAAGCCACTGTCAGGTGTGCTTAAGTGGAAAAAAAAGGTAAAATGGTTTACTGTAGCTTTGTAGATAGACAATAAGTGGCATGTTATTTGCCACCACAAAACTTTCTGAAAATGTTTTTAGAACGATTCAAATTTGTGATAATCCTGTTGACAATAACAACTCCAACACAACACAGTATAAAAGCAGTGACTAAAAAACATTCTTCTTTTAGATATATATGTATATACTGCATTTACCTCCTCTACTGTTGGCCATCATTGTCAGCTGACAGCCAACGTTGATCATCTCTTGCAGGAGAGCTGGACTCTTCCTCACCACAAACCTCTGATCTAGGAACAGAAAACACACATGCATATCATGTTCTATGTAACATGTTGACTGACCTGCAGCTTAAAGAAAGGATGAATCTTAGGTAGATTGCACTTTTATGAAGACATCCTTGGATTACTGTCTCATTAAACAATGGCATGGATTTCAAACCACTTTGTAAACATAACTTTGAATGATTCTCTCAATATATTAAAACACAGCTACAGTGATGGTGCAAATAAAAATGCACCATCAAAAGATTGAAGTGCAAGACAAAAAAAGATCCTTTTTTCTCTTTTTCATACTCAAATACTGGCATAGGTCATGTGTTTACATCTCAAAAATCAGCTATTTAGTGTCCTTTTATAAGTGTACAAAAAATAACTAGTTTAGACAGCTTGTAATAGCCAAGTTACAGGAACATTGCCTCTGTATTACAGTACTACTAACTGAATTTGCGGTTGCATATTTTTTTTAAAAAATCTAATAGATATGGTATAATTTTTAAAAAAAATGCCTGTGCAGCAACTTATTTTCCAGATGAATGGAGTATAAAGCTACACATGTACACATTTACAGTGAACACATGTACATATAAAAATACATTGAGTAAGCAGGAAATTGCAAAATTTAAATACTGAGGTACACGTGTTATTGCTCTCTTTCAATAGATTTAGAGAAAAATGTAACATTTAAGCAGCTAATGCCAAATAATACATGAAGTCTTGCAAATATAAATGGAAAATATATCAAATTTCTGGACTCCTACCTTCCTCCAACTCCTCTGATATATCCATACGAGCCAAGTGAGCAAGCACTAAGACCCTGGCCTTTAAACTGTAAGGATAACAGAATGGAGGCTCCTTCTTCTTTACGTTGATATTTCCTAATTCTCTGATCAACTGCAAAAAAAGACAGGGTAGGTTTGGTGTATCCAGCCTCTCAAAATATCTCCTTTTGATTTGTGGACACACAGACCCAAAAGGCAAAGCACACAGTGCTGATGTTGGTAAATACCTGAGGCACTTCAATGTTGTCCGTTGGCCGTATGGTGGCTTCTTTATTGCTGCGGGGGTCAAACTCAAACGCTGCTGTCAACACCATTCCCAACCCTGTGGTTCATATTAAGTCAGAAATTATGTAAGGGTCCAAGAAGTTAACAAGAAAAATCACCCGTAACATGTAAAGTGGATGTCAAACTTTCTGACAAACAATCATATTATTCCTAAAGTAAACCACTCTGAAAAAGTGATGATTGATAAATACAATTCTAATGGAAATAAGAATTAATATTCAAATTATGAATTTAAACCCACGCTTCATATTCATGTTTGGCGTCTTGTACATAAAGTGCATGAAGAGCTGGGTAGTGTTGATGAGGATCTGGTCTCCACTGTAGCGGATGGAGCGGTACCACCATGTACCCTAAGATAGAAAATCACACAGGAAAGATGACAAAGGTTAAGAGGTATGAGAACAAAACAGGCAACTATTGAAGGCCTTCTGTTAAATGGAGACTAGCTTTAAATCATGACTTACCACAACAACAGGAAGGATGACCATGAAAGCTAATCCATACACCAATAGAACCTGCAAAAAATAAATAAATAAAAACCATCAGACCAAATCCCGGTTTCAATCAAATTCAAATCAATGTCCACAGTGATCCAAGAAACATTACAATCTTTGGGTTATTGAGTATATAAGTGGCTCTCTACTATTAAAATAAAAAACTACAATGACATAATTAGTGAAGATATACCAGCATTGAGTTCTTCTGGTCAACAATCCAGGCAGGCAGGGCAATACCAAAGCTAGTAGCTAGAAAAGAGGACATAAGCAACAACAAAAAAAAAAATCTTTTTACATACTGCTGTGAAATTTTGCAACAGTACTGGGTTGCATGTAATTTTAACATTTTAATTAGTAATATTGTTGCTCTTTATTTCTTCTGCATGGGAGCAGAATATGTGTAACACACTGTAAAAATCATGTTTTTGAAATGATTGGGTATGGCATCAGATGATAACAATGCAAACAACATCCCTAATAAAATTTCAAAGTCGTAATAAAATTGAGAATATCCGTATTTACCTCCTGGACCATCAGGGTTTCCATATATTTCCCAGTTCTGACGTGACTGTTCATTGGTCAGACTGTGGGGAGAAGCAAGTAAATAAAAGTATGTTTTGAAACAAAATGCTGGGATGCAGAAGGTGATCACTGTGATTACTGAAATCAGATGCAATTTGGCTGTCCAAATTATGAAGTCATGACATGAATGACACTTACGCAGCATAGGCTTTGCTAATTCTCATGAATGTGGCCTCATCACCACCTTTGTCAGGGTGATACTTCAGAGAGAGTACACGGTACTGCTTCTTGATTTCTGACAGAGATGCTCCCTGGAGATAAAAATATAATTACAGCAACTCTAAAACTACTGACAGATGCAGTCAAAGCCAACTTTTTTGTAGGTCTTTACCGTGTCCAAGTTGAGGACTTCATAAGGATTGTACTCCTGGTACTCTCTATCCAGCTTAGACACCTTGTAGGCGAGCAGCAGAAACACAGCCCATCCAAATAGCAAGGCTGCTTTCCTGAGAACAGCAGCACACAGGAAGAAAATGTCACCCAAAAAAAACATTTACTTTTTCTGCAAACATCAGGCATGCCTCACTTTTGTTAGACAGTTTCTTGCTGCAGTTTTAAAGATAATTATTTAGCAGAATCGATCCTGCAATGTAAACCATGTTTTAGCAGTTTATGGCCACAAGCATGATGCTCTGATTTGATCTCCATTTAAGAAACCTTATCATAAGCTACTTCATACAAGCAGAACAGGCAGGGCAGTTTCATACTGTTGTTTAGTAAATGCATCAAAGTTGATCTTGTTTCCATGACAATGGAAAAACCCTGTGCCATGCTCTGCAGCATCTGTTGCCATAACAACAACACTCTAGTTGTCAAGAGTATCTTAACCAGAAAAATACATGATAGATTATCCCCATAATTATGATACAGCTGTAGAGAGGATACACATTTTAAATGAAGATATGCAATATGTAGAATATGTGCTAAAGAAATCGATTTTGTTTAGTGCCACTGAATAAACATGACTCTCAAGCTTCAGTCAGAAACAGTTTATAAATAAAATAAATTAGTGACAGCACCAGAGCAGAAAGTGGATGTATGAAGCTACAGAAGTGACAAGGACACACACAGAACAAAGAGGATACTCAGACAGGCACACTGTGATAAGAAGGTTAATGAGTGAGAGAAAAAAGGCAAAGCACTATAACACCCATCTTTCTATACACAGCTCTCAGTTAAGTGCAACACAGAGTTTACACCAGCACCATGCGTGACACAGCATGAAAAGCATGGCCTATGTCTAATCTTCACACCACGGTGACAAATCATGAAAACACACACAAGATTAACAGCCATCCTCAGTGATGCCATTACAGCCAAATCATGGCGTACAGGTCTGAACGGTCCTAATGTGTCCCAAGGGGTTTCTCAGATCTGATCAAAGAAACCACATTCCCAACATCCTTCATTGGAAGTGGTTTGAGGATGCATTTGTCCACATTCCTGGGAATGCAAAAATGCCGTCTAGTCCTCAGCATGGATTAGAGACCCCTTCTTCAAACATCTGACCAGTAGTAGTTTCAATGTTTTCTTACTCTAATCAGCACCCACATGTTTATTTATTTGCAGCCACAACATTAACACTGATTTCCATATGATTTATTTTTTCTAATGTTTTTTTTTTCTCCAGAGTGTGGAGAGCTTAAACTCCAGCTCCTTTCCTTGCACACACAAAACACGCAGTCATCAGACACATAATTAAGTTTTAATTAACACCTGTCAGAGCATTAGTTTGTAGTTGAAGTAAGGGCTGGGGATACATTAACAGAAATCACATCCAGAAAGCATTTTAATGACAGGTGTGAACAATCATATTTATTGAGATCCGGCCATGATCGGATCACTGAAAAAAGAGAGGATCGAAGAGATTTCACAGTGCAAACAGACTAAACAAGTCAGGTCTCTATCAACCATGGTGACGTGCTATTTGGCAACAAATGAGAAGGGACCAAACCTGTTATTATACTGAAAAGTGAGCAGAGACAAACCACTCAAATGTCAAATGGTAATCAATCCAAACGTGCACTTTAAATAGACGTATCGTGTGAACATTTTTATACAAATACAGGTACCTCTAAATAATGCAGGGAGTATATCAACTCTGTTAAAACAAAATTAAAGCTGCTGTCATCAGTGCTGTATTTTGGGTAACTTTTTCCCAACTTGCTGTCTATTGCTGCTGCCAGCCTTCCCCTCCTTCATTTTTATGTCACACCATTAATGTGTTTAGTGAATTGGGGTATTTATTTGGCAACAAACAGCCTAACCAGGTGTCGAGAAGACCACCCCTTTGTTGAGTTCTGACTTGTGATTAGATTAAAGGTCAGACTTTAGAACCCTGAACAGACATTCTACATTCTAATAATCATACTGTAGCTGTCAGAATAAAGAGGTATTAAATACATATTTTAACATCACTATTTCATTGACTGCAGCTTTAAGGAAGAGGATGGTGATCAGCTTTCAGAGATGTAGTTTTGATGGTCCTATGGAAGAATTTTTGGCAAAGGGAAGCCTACCATTTTGAAAATCATTCACTCTCCCAAAATCAGCACACATCATGTATATTTCCACAACAAACCAAACAGTAATTTGACTTACTTTAGTGTTGGGACAATGCTCTGCTGTGACTTCATTAGCCTGAGACGGTACCACAGACATCTGCCATGTACCCTCCTCAAGCTCTTTAGGCGTAGTTGTTCTAGAAGGAAGGTGGATGCAAGAGATTACTCACACACAGTCAACCCAGTCACAGTCAATACCCTAGAAATGTCCTTTGGCTAGGTGTCGCATTTTTAGGCCATGGTTTTTAAGGAGCAAAAACCCCAAAATGGTGGCTTTACATTTAATTTTCTGGGGATGTAGGCTTTGGCAAAAGGAAGAAACAAGAAAATGTTGGTAAATATGGATCAGGAACAATTTTTAACCTTGAGAGATGGAGGGAAGGGAAGTGTAATGTCTCTAATGAGGTTGAAATCAAGATATAATGACACTGAGTTGTGGATATGTGTTACCCAGGCAGGGTGAAGAAAATTACTTATTTCAGTAATATAAAATAAGTCAAGAGATTTTTATTTATTTGTTCTAATTCAGCTTGAGATAATTTTTACTGTTACAGTTTTAGGTCAGGTAGCCCAACAACCCTGCAACCAAGTCATAGATTATGATTTGACTCTAACCTCATCTAACCTTTGTGCATCTATAGACAGACATTAGATACATATAGATATACAGACATTGTGACATTGAATATTTTGTGTAGATGCAAAACAAAAATATTTACTTTTTATGATGTCACGCAATGGTGAGAATTTAAAGATGTGAACTGTTCATAAAATCAAATTATTGTTTTTATTAAAACAAGCATAGAATATAGAAAAATGAAAGCAAATGATAATTAGGTTGCAGCCTTTGACATCAATTTGAAAACAATTGATTGTTCAGCCCTACTGTTGTCGTGCAGAGACAGAACAGGTGACTGAGGAGAAACAGGAGTTGTAAAAACCTACTATAGTTTGTCATTTGCCTGCTGACTTTGACTTAAATGTCATTCATAAATTAAAAACACTAGGTCTCTACTGTATTTAATTGCTTTTGCATGTAACTGTGTCAAATTAAGGCGTATGCAACATTAAATGAGTTAGACTCATTTTGCTTAGTCTTCTTGAAACTAATCACTTGCATAAACCAATATTGATACGTTGAGTTGTTGACAAACATACAACGACACAACAATATAAAAACATATAAAGTGTAAGGGTAGTAAAGGCACAGAACACTGGCTATTGATGCTGACGCTTTACTCATGACTTGCCCATAGATGAAGGGGATGTGTATGTTAAGATAGGTTGATACCTGCTGCTTAGTAAAACAGTGTCAACATTGATTGACTAACATCAAGTTAGTACATCGTCTAGTTCGGCTGTGCAACCTCTGCAGAAAGCAGCCGCCGGAGCAGACTAAACCAAACTGTGCTGAGCTGAGCTTGAACGAGCCATTGTGTTGTGTGAACACTTCACGTTGCACTGGCTCGGGTTAGTTAAGTCAGTTAGTTTAGCTAAGTTAGCACAGAGCCAGACATTGGGCCTTACCAGCATTCTGATCCCGGGGCCAGAGGTAATATGTGGCTGGGATCACAATAAGTCCGACGAAGGACGTTAGAAAATAGAAAAAGGTGTTGCCGCTGTCGTCGTACTGGAACTGCTGCCCGGCCATTTCGTAGCGGCGCTTAGGTCTCCCTTCTTCTTCTTCTCCACCACTGCGTTTCCCCTCCTAACCCAATGTGTGCGACTTGACAGAACGTTAGCTAGCCCGCTAGCATCCAGCCGAGACCGCTGAGTCTTCTCACTGGTGTACGTGGTTTACGCAGGCGCAGTGTGGAGTTTCTTCTTCGGTTGTTGGCCGATTCAATGTTTGCTCCCAGCCGCACTGACACCTAGAGGTGACGAGGAGGACACACAGAGCATTCACGTGAAAGATGATGGGTTTTGCCTCGACTTCTATAGGGCTTTTGACATGGCCCAACCATGCCTTGTCTTTAAACATGACAACTCTGCAGTGGTGTGCACACTGGTTCCCCAATGAACATAAATGTTGTGACCTAAAGTCCCCTTGTGAGTCCCAAATACATGCTAAAGTATCATGAGGAAGTCCCCTACTGGCCGCTATTCATTTGTGGCCTTTGGTGGCTTTGGTGGCTTTGGTGGCTTTAGTTTTCTATGGGTGCCCTTCTGGTCAAAAAGAGTACTCTTATGAAGTTTCCTACTGCCCCTACATAACATTGTCCCAAAGGGTGTCCTGAGAGGAAATGATTTTCAGTGCTGTCTAGAAAGTCCCCATCTCAGTGACAGACAGTGATGCCGTGCTGTAAAGGATCTCCCTGTATACCTGTATGAGAATGTGGGGATAGGCTTTGCTAATTCTCATGGGCTTTGCTAATTCTCATGAATGTGGCCTCATCACCACCTTTGTCAGGGTGATACTTCAGAGAGAGTACACGTTACTGCTTCTTGCTCCCTTTTTGTAGGTCTTTACCGGGTCCAAGTTGAGGACTTCATAAGGATTGTACTCCTGGTACTCTCTGTCCAGCTTAGACACCTTGTAGGCGAGCAGCAGAAACACAGCCCATCCAAATAGCAAGGCTGCTTTCCAGAGAACAGCAGCACACAGGAAGAAAATGAAAAACAAAAATATTCACTTTTTATAATGTCACGAAATGGTGAGAATTTAAAGATGTGAACTGTTCATAAAATAAATGTTTTTTATTAAAACAAGCATAGAATATAGAAAAATGAAAGCAAATGATAATTAGGTTGCAGCCTTCAAATCATAAACTAGTGGTGCCTGCCCCAGTAGGTTTAATTAAATAATTTAAATGCACACCACAAATGCTAAGTGACTGGGTTCCTCCATCTGTGACTGAGGAGATGAGAGAAGCTTTGAGGGCTTAAGGAATGATGAGAATGTAGGAAAACTCTGAGCTGTGATTGAAAACTTTGAAATGTGTTTAGGAGCTTTGGAGTGCGATGAAGACGCACGGGAAGAGGAGATAGGAGGATGACAAGAACTGTGCTTAAAGAAGGTGGAAGTGTAATAAAGTACTTCAACAACTTTGTGATAACAACTTCAAGCTGTGATTGAGAACTTCTAACTGTGGAGGGCAGCATTACACCTTTGTGTGCGGCCTGCCCGAAATGATTAGACAAAGAAAGATGGGACCACAGAGAGGGGGACATTTCTTTAATCAATTGAGCAAGTTCCAAAGACCATAGATATAATTTCTACAGCATCTGGCTTTAACTTGAACACCAAAAACTTATCATATATTAATGCCCTTTGGTAGTGGCATATGGTATTCCCTTCAAATCCACAGTTAAATATTCAGGCATTTACATTACAAAAGATGAAAAATGAGTGAAACCCTGAATGTCTGGAATAAGATGGATGAATGCAAATCAAGATAAAACAGATTCTTCTTGGGCAGCTTGCATCCATGATGTTGCATCACTGCCATTTGATCTTCATTCCAATAAGTTCCAGAAAGAGAGGGAGTCCCTGAAATTGACTTTGTTCTTCAGATCTATCTTCTTTGTTTTGATTTCCCAGTTGAAAAACTGGAAGTAAAAGTGGCTTTGAGCTGTGTTGAGGAACTTTGAACTGCACTGAAGGACTGTGATGATGAAACTGTTTGTCCTCAGTCACTCATATCAGCACAGCCAACAATGGAGAGAGGGCAGTTTTTAGTGCTTCTTACAATTTTGGAATATTGTTGTCCAAAAGTCATATTCTTTCATAAATTTCAATTTCATGAACCACAGACTCCAAGTCAAAGTGGATACTATTATTATATTAGACAAATAGCACACACATTTGATTTTAGATTGATTGATTAATTGGATTTTATTGTCACATGACACAATTAAAATTTACAAAGAATTTATTTAGCTTTTTTTCTCATTATATTTCATCCTATTTCCTCTCCAGACTGATTCGGTCACATGTACACTGTGATTTCATCCAGAGGCTTGCGTTCAAAATCAGGCACAGTGGCATCAGGTGCAGGGTAACCAACAGGAAGGAGCATCAGCAGCTTCTCGTTGGCTGGCCTTTTGAGGAGCAGCCTAAGCCGGGGACCACAGTTGAGGGGAGTTGATGTGACAGTCACAAGACCCACATTCTAATGAGCAAATAGAAAGAAAATGTACTCTATTAGGCATGTTTCATGTATTCCATGACCTTAATTAAAAAGGTTAGATCATATTAATGAACAAACACAGTGCAATACAATACACAGAAGCTGCTAATTCAAATCGCAATAATACGATAATTATATATAAAAAGTAGCAGTAAAATGCAGTAGCTGCATCAATGTAATCTGCTGGTCTAAAGTGCATAGCATGCGCTCCTACAGTATCTACAGTACATTCATGACCTATTTGTGATGTAAAATTATACCTGCAGTGCAGCCAGTAGTATCCCACAAGATATGGAGACACTGATTTCATTGTAGTAGTGTGTCTTTTTCTTGTTGTTTGGTAAAATGCCATATGTCTGTTTGAAGATGAGGATCAGGTATGGTGCAACATCCAAGTACTCCTTGATCCAGTTTGTCCTGTAAAAGAAAAGAAAGATGTGTCGGATTAGATTAGACTAACATTAAACTTTATGTAAAGTGGACTTTAAATCCATCCATAAAGCTCCAGTGTGTATCTCCTGTCACCAAAACATTGCTAATGTTGCTACCACACATGCACAGAATGAGCACAATAGTGACTGAGAGACAATAAATGTACAGTATATATGTGATAGTTTCTCGCCGCTTACAATTTAAAGTAAAAACAGGCCATTGGAGTCTTTCCTCCAATGAGGCAGCGTTTTCTGTAAGGACAACTCTATAACTCCATATTTTGACAATTCGCTGCCACCTCACTGTCTTGCTTTACTAGCATCGTTGGTGTGCCAATCAGTTGTGACGTAAAACACATCCCACTGTGTGCAGCATGGAAATGTCCCCACAGACGTACACAAAAACACAACACTGCTACACTGAGAAACACAGAGGAAGTCATGTGGCGCTGACAGAATTGATCAGCATTGTGAGAACTCGTGCGACAACGGATTGAATCTTTAAAAATTACTTACTACAGCTTCCATGAATGTGTACGCATAGCCACACATTTAGGATGACATATTGTCAACGGAATGCTGTAAGTGCAAGAACGTACGTACAAATGAGTGCAGCAGGTCTTACTTAAATCTGGCCAAATCATGGACCCACTTTTCCCCCATCCTCTGACGGTAGTTTAACTCCTCCTCCTCCTCCACTATCACTCTGATCTGGTGCTTCAAGTTTGGGTCGGATACCACAACAAACGTCCAGGGCTGTGTGTGAGCTCCACTAGGGGCTGTACCTGTCCACAGAAAAGAAACGTGTGTGAGGGGCGTATATAAAAAACTGTTAGAGGACATATCTGTATCATCGTAGCACATTAATGGTTATTTATTTTTATGTGCCTGCAGTGCGGATGACATTGTCAATGACGTCTCGTGAGACTGGCTCTGGGCTGATGAGTCGGACCGTCCTTCTCTGATTCATCAAAGTGTAGAAATCCTTGCTCCTCTTCAGCATTGTTTCCTCTGAGTAATGTTGCGGGGAGTAGGGCACCTGTGGATAGTCCTCCTCGCTGATGTGCGAATCCACACACTCACCGTCCTCTAAAACCGGTGACAGACAGAAAATACATGCCCACAAAAATGTCAAAATCAAACTTTCCATCCTCTTTTGTTAGAGCTGCATCCTGCTCACAGGTAGAGGTAATGAAGAACATGTTAACAGGTCAGTTTTCAGTACAAATGACACAGTTATCGGTTAAAAAATGTTATTGTTCACGCTCTCTGTAATGTACAGCCATGGGGCATTTGTGGGTTGTCACTTCTTATAGTTTGAACTTTGTTCTCCCAATGTAAAATCATTGGCATGGCAGTCAAATTACAAAAATAGCCATTTCACTTGCTGCCTTGACCTCTATTTGTTCTGAAGCTTCACACTAATTTCCATGGTTCACAACATTCCTGATGAACCGAGTCACTTTTCTGAGATAAACAAAATATATATACAAATATAATGATTTTGTACATGTTTTTGTACACCCAAAAACTACAGTAAACAACTTAAGTAAAGTTAGAAAGATATTCACAGATTCGAACTTCCGCGATCAATAACATTTGAACGAAACATTGTTGAAACACATGTGATACATATTCTTAATCATAGTGACTTAGACAACAAGCTACAGCCTCGTCTTCATCAAAAAGAGCCCTCTTCCGAGCTGGAGAAACTACATTGTTCTCTACGTGCAGTCGCCACTGAGATCGGAGCGCAGGGACCGTCAACAAATTGCAACACCCGAAAAAAGACATTTGAAAAATACTCAATAACTTCACCATAATACAGTGTAGTGTCATCAAAACTTCTCAACATCTTACTACTGTACTGTACATGATACTACTCCAATCCGTTTGAAGAAATATTGTTTTGAATATTTTTTATCAATATTTATAATTATAATTTTCAATAACTTCACCATTCTTAAGTGTAGTGTCATCAAACTTTCCCTACATCTTACTACTGTACTGTACATGATACTACACCAGTCACTTTAAAGAAATATATGCTTTTATTCAAAGCATATATTAGAACAGAGTGGTTTTTTATTGTGGCCAGCCTAAGACACACCTGTGCAATAATCATGCTGTGTAATCAGCATCTTATATTTTTGTTCACAGTATTATTACAATTTTCTTTTTAAATAATAATCTTAATAGTGAATAATCAGTATATAAAAGCATATATTTCCTTAAAGTGACTGGTGTAGTATCATGTACAGTACAGCAGTGAAGTTTACAGAAAGTTTGATGACACTACACTTAACAATGGTGAAGTTATTGAAAATGATAACTCATAAATATTGATAAAAAATATTTAAAACAATATTTCTTCAAACTGATTGTAGTGTCATGTACAGTACAGCAGTAAGATGTAGAGAAGGTTTGATGACACTACACTTAATAATGGTGAAGTTATTGAGTATTTTTCAAATGTCTTTTTTCGGGTGTTGCAATTTGTTGACGGTCCCTGCGCTCCGATCTCAGTGGCGACTGCACGTAGAGAACAATGTCGTTTCTCTAGCTCGGAAGAGGGCTCTTTTTAGTCACTATGATTAAGAATATGTATCACATGTGTTTCAACAATGTTTCGTTTAAATGTTATTGATCGCGGAAGTTCGAATCTGTGAATATCTTTCTAACTTTACTTAAGTCGGTAAACACTTTCTTTAAAAGGTTTGTCTCACTCCAGATATGCTCCAGGGTTATTCATCAACACTGATTAACCAAACTGCAGCCATTGTTCGGGATTCTGTAATGGACCCTGTAGTATTGGCCTAAGAAGAAGTACCTGCTCCACTCTTACCGTCCTCTCCATCCTGTAAATCCTTATCCACCCACGGTCTCGTGTCCGCTTTTGACTCTGTCTTTGTCTCCCGTGGCTTCACCAGCATGAAGCCTAAAACCATGCACAGGATCAACAGCAGCACCGGGGTGAGCACCGTGAGCAGAGCCATGGCTGTCCACTGAACACTGAACCAATGTCCGCCCAGCCGATTTACAGTTACAAGCGGTTGGTTTATTGCTGCGCCTATAGTAGCGTAAATATGGTACTGAACATCTACGAGGTCCTTAAAAGTAGATAGACTTGAAACGTTCTCTGCAGTTGAGCCGACGTGTCTTTTCGGAAACTGTTCTGTTCAGAATCAGTCTGTCCGTCACCAGTTTTACTGTTTATTTGGGTACGCATTAACCAGAATATCTACTATTTCAGTTATTTAAAAGACAATCCTATTTAATTTGATTTCCTGTGCAGTACTGTTCATAATGGTGTTGAATTCGGCCCAATATCTACTGTATTAAATGGCAAATCTGCTCTAATAACCCCAGTTTGCAATTATAAATATACTTGATTTTAAATGAATAAAACAGAACATTTCTTGCACTGGAAATTCCATGTAACCTACTCGCAATTTTCTTTGATACATTAATACAGTATCTACAATTTAGGGAATAGTGGATAATGTTATGAGAGGAATGTTTCACAAGTTTCACAAATACAATGGGTAGAATTTATTATAGTACACCCCAGATAAAAGTGTGTTAGTGACAGTCGCGAGCATGGAAACAAATTCGACGCATCTTTAAGGACCCTCGGATCGCTCGGATGTGGTCAGTACCGTATTTTCGCTACTATAGCAGCAGCAGAAACCAAGCGCGGCTGAGTTAACGGCTGAGTTAACGGCTCCCTTTCGCAGGCCCCAAACTTCACACCTGAGCAATTTAAGTGGTGGATCTACTTGCAGGGGAAAGTGTGTTATGAAACATTCATACGTCATAGCGCCAGGGTCAAAATCGTGACACAGCATTAAATAAGATAGTTGTTCGAACAAAATACTATTTAAAAACAGCATATTGCAAGTGGAATACTCACTATGGAAGTCAGGCACCAGCGCCCCCCGCGACCCTCAGTGGATGAAGCGGTAGAAAATGAGTGAGTGAATACTCACTATGACCAGTAGGTGGCGCAGGGGTATCTTCCAAATGTCTGCCTAGTCTCGGGTACTCAGCATGTTACCAAATGAGGATGAAGTGAACGAATACATCATTGTAATATCAGCCTGTACACACAGACTAAAATCAACACAAACAAGCACAGCATTAATTAGTTACTAAATCGATCATTTTGATTATGGCTTAATCACTTTAAGTGTTTTTTTTATATATAATAAAACAAACTCTCTGATTTTGTTTTTAGCTTGTGAATATTTTCTGGTCTCTTTGCTCCAATAGAATAATTTTGGTTTGTGGACAAAACAAGACGTTTGAGGGTTTGGGGGAAAAAAAAATCCCCAAAGTGTCATAATTTTTGAATATTGTTTCATGCGGCCCCGCTACTTAACATTATAAATTTCAAATTATCAAATTATAATGAGGTATTTGTGTATGTTTTTTTAATTATCATTTTGCACCGTGAATATGTTTTTAATGTGAGCGACATATTGTTCCATGTCAACACAAACACTTGTATTTTGAAATCCTGTTACATACTGTCGCAAATATCGTTATTGTGACATCATATCATGATGAAATAACTTGATATAAGTATTTTTTTTGCCCCCCAAAAAAAAGTTGTTAGTCCTTACCAGACTATATGGTCAGTGGCCCCCAGGTCATTTGAGTTTGAGACCCCTGCTCTAAATTGTCCCCAGGCCTCATCTTTGACCTCTGTGATGAGCAAATCACCTATGGAAATGGACATATGTGTGTGTGTGTGTGTTAATTTTAGGGAAACACTGATCCCAGTGTGTCTGCTGGAGACGCTGGTGCTCATTTCTTGCAGCGTTAACTCCGCCTTCTGTCTCTGGCGCTGCGCTTTAAATAGCAGCTGTTTAAAAGCAGCTCTCCACTCTCCTGTCTGCAGCCGTGCAGAGCTCAGCATCTCCGAGCGCCGCAGTCACACATTCAGTCACTACACCTCTGCTGCAGAAAGAAATCACGTCCCGCAATGTCGGCCGCCAGCACCGAGACTAGTGCCCCGCTGTCCACAGCCGGCAGCCGCGTCTTCTTCCAAGGCGCGCCCGGCGTGGGCTGCGTGGGGTCCGGCCCCATCACGACCGGGGACGACCCGGTTCAGAAGAAACAGGGCAAGGTGACAGTCAAGTACGACAGGAAAGAGCTGCGGAAAAGACTCGTCCTGGAGGAGTGGATCATCGAGCAGCTCAGCGACTTATACGACTGTGAGGTGAGTGGAAAACTCCCTCTCTCTCTCTCTCTCTCTCTCTCTCTCTCTCACACACACACACACTTATCATAGACACCTTGAAAACCCTGCAGACAGACGGAAAACAACTTGGACAAATGGATGATATGAAGTGTGGTTATTTCTTTGTTGTTGTTTTTTTGCCAGTACCTGAATCGGGACTGCGGTTGACTTTAATGGACCACAGCATTATCATCATCATCCACTGTAATAACCTGTGATCCTTGACTGATAGTCTGTCTGTTGCCGTCTATGATGGCAGAATATAGCTGAGGAGTCTGAAGCGACACAAAGCGGTCTGGTTTGATCATGTCGCTCTCTGGACTCAGATGCACTGTGTCCTCTTGTGCCTTGAAGGCAGAGAGAGAGAGAGAGAGAGAGAGAGAGAGAGAGAGAGAGAGAGAGAGAGAGAGAGAGAGAAGAGAGAGGATGAATGGCTGGTTCAATGAGGTCGAGAGAAACCGCATGTTTGCGCGCTTTTACGCACCGACATTTTACTCTACTAACTGATTCGATTTAATTTTGGTTTGTTTGCACTGAAAGCATTTTTTTTGTTTTATTTCTGGGCCTTACTAAGGCGTATTAAACCCTAATCACATGATAGTATGATGTTTTTCCAGACGATATTGTCAGCCTGATTATTTTTGCGCTCTCACGTTCAGTGGTTGCATTCTTTAACATTTAGAGGGGTGTTAGGGGAGAGAGAGAGAGAGAGAGAGGTGCATTGGCAATGTGCTGCCACAGCCAAGTGGGGGGAGGTGTTGGACTAGAGGAAAGAAGGGCAGTGGGTTAAGGATGTGCTGATGCTGTGAGACTCTCCTCACCAGCCAATCGTCTCTTCTGGCTCTGACCCGCTTCCTTACAGCAGAGGCTCTGCACAAACCTATGTCCACTTACACACACGCACCTACACACACTATGTCTGTCACCTTAGACTCAGCCAATTAGTCAGAGGTGAACACAGGCAATGCGCAACAAAAACCCTTCAGACTACGCTGAGTTGACAGTAACGTTTGCGGGGATGTGATTGTGAATGAACACTGGTGAATGTTTCAACCTCCAACATACATAGTAGTGTTCATGTGGTTGGTTATTTATTTATAAATGTATTTAAGATGCTGCTGTATTTCCAAACCACTGCAGTGTGTGTGTGTTTGTGCAGAGGGGAATCACCTGCACAAATCACAGCAAGACACTCCATGTCAAAATAAACACATTACCTCTCAGTAGTTTTGTCTCTAGAGCTGCAATGCATATTACCATAAACAGACCTTTCCAACCAAGCCTGGTTCTCCACACTACTTGCAAAAATGCAGGCGTGTAACCTTCAGCTGTTGTTTTTACACCTTTCTCCTCCTTTATTGTGAACCTCCTCCTTTCTTTATGGTCCTGCTGTGACTCTAATCCAGTTGAAAAGGGCTGTATAGCCTGTCTGAGGGTGGACTGGTTTACATTTCAAAGCCGACTGGGCTGTATATTGGTCTGTTGTCAGCAGGTGTGCTTGATCTAAAAGTTGAATGTTGCCTCCCCATCTAAAAGTTGAATGTTGCCCCCCCCCCCCCCCCCCAACATGGATCGACTGGTCTGTTTGATGCTTCAAAGAGAGCCGGAGTGCACCGGCCCAATGTTGAGTTCAGACGGTCACATCCCAGCCATGCATCATTAGCCTTTCTCTTTCAGTGGATGAGTGGTTTTATATTTCCATAGGTGATTTGCTGAATTAAATTAACATTGATATATAATCACTCAAATCCTAAGATGCCTTCCCTGCAATCTTTCAATCATCATCTGCAGACTTCTCTTCAGTGATGGGACTTCTGTACTTCAAACTTTAGTAAAGATCATATTGTGTCTTTTACACAACACATTGGATAATATGACACGTTAATCCCCCCCCTCGTCCTCTGAGGTTTTATCAGAGATTTATGTGATATCATGCTGGATGCTGAAAGTGGCATAGCGCTATTTGACAGTAGAAAGATGTGGTAGGAGGCAGGATTTTGGAGGACAGCAGGTACTGAAAGAAGTGCATCATGATTTTGATGGTGGTGGATTTTTGAAGATCTTCTTTATCTGTGCAATGCTTCCACCAACTTTGGTCACATGATTATGCAGTGCAAGTTACGCGCATGTAATGTCCACTAACACCTCTATGTTAAGACGTGAGAGAGACAGGTGTGTGTGTGTGTGTGTACTTGCTTGTCTTTAAAGTATCTGTTTCATGAGAAAACCTGATACCAGAGAACATTAGGAGATACTTCAACAACACACACAGCAAAGTCATACACATTAGACATAGATGACAAGCAAACATTTTACACTTACTTGTCCAATAGTAACAGGAGTATCCCTGTCCCGTGTCTTTCAGTTATGTTTCCATCAATTTGTTTCATCTGGGGAATTCATTTCATAGCCGTTCATTGGAAATCTGCCCCTAAAAGGCCAGTTAGCACATACACTTCATCCTACCTCTCTATCTCAACAAGTATTGGAACACCACAGACCCACATATGAGGGGCAGGGCTAAACGGTAAGGGCAAAGGCTGAAATGGGATTGATGGTGTGTTCCATTTGTACATGGAACTTGGATTTCTAAGTCGGAAATGTGGAGCAATTTCACCAATCCCAACTCGAGATTTTAAGATAGCTTGGATTTAAAGAGTGATGGAAATGTTTTTGCCAGAAATTTTATATATATATATCTTTAAATGATATACAATAAGCTACTACTACTACTACTACTACTACTACTACTACTACTCTCTCTCTCTCTCTCTCTCTCTAGAATATCTGTAGTATAGCAGAAGGTGAGTTGTGTCAGAGCTGGATGCCCTTCTGCTCTCCTGGGAAATGTCTCCTATTCATTTTGAAGAAGAACACAGAGAGGGGGACATGTCTCAGGAAGAGAATGGAGAGGGTGATAAAGAGGGAAGAAGAGAGATAACCAAGCACCCAAGTGCTCCCACTACAGATAATAGCCAAATACAGTAAAGAATAGGAACAGAGTCTCTTATTGTCTCTTTGTTTTCCTGTAGTGCTCTGTAAGACATGACTCACATAATGAAGAAGTTGTTGGAGGACCTCTTCCTCTCCCTGCTATTTGTCCTGTTACCTTTAAAAGTGTGCATGGGAATACTGGCAGTATACTGGTGACCAAGCCTGTCACTTAGCTGAAGCACATTCCTCATTTCTCACTCCTTTGTGGACTGTCTTCGCTGCCTCTGTTGCTAAAAAATCTATGAAAACACTCTCCCTCTCCCACTGTGAGCGCCTGGACTGGACTGTAAAAGATTGCTTTTAATGTTGAGGTCAAGTCCAGCTGATTAAAAGGCAGAATGTGTCAGTGAGTTGATAAGTCTGTCTGTCTGAGAGCACAGCAGAACACAATCGATGTAGGCTGCTGTGTGTGTATAAGAGGGAAAATAGAGCAGCAGAGATGGATGGAGTGGTAAATCCGATGTCGACTCACTAACTCCACAGCGCACTCTGTGTGCTGTAGGGGCGAGAGCTGCAGAATAAAGGGAGAGAGAAACTGTATGCCCTATTTTCTGATGCCTCAGCTTTGATAGAGCCCCACTCAATGAAGCTCATTCATGTGTAAAAGCACAGACACAGTGCACCGCCCTCAGGCCTTGTGTTGTGTGTGTGTGTTCATGTCTGTTTCTGTGGATGTGAATGGATGTGTGTTTAAAGCCAGGCTTGCTTTTCCAAGTGGATGCTATTCAGCTGCTATTTGGCAGATATGACACATACACACATGTTTGCACAGCATTCGTAGTGAGGACACTCATACACATAATGCATTATCCCCTTACCCTAACCCTAACCACCACATCTGACTGTCTAGCACTATCATGAACCATAACCCTAAAGCCAAGCCTTAACCCCGAAAAAGCCCTTTTTATGGAGTTAAAGAATGTGAGGACCAGCCAAAAATATCTTCACTTTTTTCCAAAATGTCCTCACCTAAAGTGTTGCTCACATATCATATATGAGTCCGACCGAAATTGTACAAACTGCTTGATCAGAAATCAGACTAACACATCTAGATTATGTGCCTGGAAGCCGAGCATGTATACTTTCACTCAGACTAAGCTCGGCGCCCTGAGTTACAAATCCCACCCAGGTTTAAATCCTGAAATAATAGGAGAAGCTGGTCTACAGAGGAATAAGACAACGTCGACAAAAAGATTACAAAATTCAGGCTGGTAAGTTTTTGCCATGGGCGTGTCTAGGAGGTGGCCTGTCTGAAATCTGATTGGCCACTCCAGGTGCAACCCTGCTTTGCTGCACAGTAGTTTATTTTTGTTGACAATAAGTTATTTATTTCATCTTATTTGTTGTTTTGTTAGCACTTTATATTGTTCATGTGTCTGCAATGTGTTATTTTGTATTGTGCCTTTTTGTTGTACATTTTTGGTTGCACAAATAAAAGCTTGAGGCTTTACATTACATTTTTATTTTAATGGGGTCACTCTGTTTTGAGAACTTGGGTTATTTATTTTTTTACAATAAAAGTTAAATACTGTAATTTTAGGAATTAAATTAATTATAAAAGAAAAAGAAGTAAATCTATCCTATGTTGATGCACACGCAAGTATTCTTTAGGCTCATCAAGGTCGGGTGATTGATACATCACTAAATCCTGTTTGCCACCACTGCATTACTCAGTGCGCCACTTCGGCCACCCCAGTAAAATATACCCCAGTAAAAGGTCTTCGCTGATATTTTAAAGTCCATTTAAAGTTTGACCAAGTACCCTCAAGCTAAACCAGAAACCACCTAATACATATAAGTTGAAAGAGGGCTTATCGCCACCTAGCAGAGTGGAGGCGGATACACTCAATAAATTGATCTCCCCACAAGTGCATGTGTTCTGAGACAAGGGCAGTGTTTCAGTGAGCGTGTGTCATGGACAAAGGAATGTATGGTTTTGCAGTGGAATTCTGTCCACTTAGGCACAACCTCTGAGCCCTAAGTGGAAAATAAAAATGGGCATCATCTTCATCTTTTTTTTTTTTTTTTTTGCCTATATCTTCCCCACCCCCACTCACTCTCTTTCTCTCTCCTGCCCTTGTCAATAACCTCTCCTCTTGCTCGCCTTTCATGTTTTTCTTGCTGGGAAAGCAAGAGAATGAAGATGTATCATGTGAACCTCATTGGGCAGCAGAGGACGAGCAAACGGTGCAATTCAAGCCAAGTCATTAGCATCGTTCAATAGGTTTAGAAATAGCATGCAAGGGAATCAACGTAAGGACAGAGGCCTAATGTTACCACTGAGGTTATTGGATATACTGCACAGCATGTTCGCATACTGCACAGGCACAGGTGAATGCAGCCAATATTTAATGATGTGGTAATATTCCAGGTTCATAGGTTGTTGTCATTACTAGTACTTTAAAATCTATCAACATGGACAGCTGATTGATGTGATCAAATGAACAAATCTCATATTGACTGATACCAGGAAGTGGGGTAAGCTTGATTAAGCCATCTATGTTTTAAAATTAGTGACAGTAATAATCATACAGTGGGAAAGAATATTGTGGGCAGGGGGGGGGAGAAGGATCCAGAATAAGGACCATTATCCAGGCAGACAGGTCCAGCCATTGGGAAATTTCATCAATCAATTTCGATGTTTGTTTAAATGAGAAACCCTGGTGTGTTTATGGATCTGGCGGAGAAGAAGGTCATTGCAGTTTGTTATGTGTACTTTGGAAGGCATTTATCTACCAGCCGTTTAAATTGCAGAGACAAAAATAGTTACTTGCTTGGCGTCCGAGCGCGTGTTGACACACTTCATGTAACACCTGCAGACACATGCATCTGCTGCTAAACAAATCCGAGGTGTTGACAAGTCAGCCTTTTAGTGATCAGATACCCTCCAGCTGCTGAAAGAGCTATAAACACACAAACAGTGGAAAGGTGTCAAATGTCTTTCTCAGGAAAACAAAAAACCAGGGACACACGTTGCATTGTGTTCATTCCCCCTTTTTGTCAGTCTTTTTCTTCCTTGTCTCAGCTTCAGCCTCTTCAAGACACCCACCCACCTGCTCCTTATCCTCCTCCGCCTCTTTGATTTTCCCTCCAGCATTTGTCCATCTGTCAGTGTGACTTTCACTTAAATGTAGATCAGACGTTGTATGTCTGTTGGTGACAATGCTAATCCCACATGACTAGTGATTATTTGGGCTGTGTGACATGGCCATATCAGTCAATATCAATTATTATCATGGTAAGGGTTAAATCATTCACTAATTCACTATTGAATTTCTTTTTTGCCATTGTTTTGTAGTGATTTTTGTTATGGTTTTATAAGTCAGCCCTAGTTCTAGTATATCTATTAAATTTCTACATAGATAATGTGACAGACAATTGAGCAGCACATGAATGATAGAAATAAAACATAAGTAAAAATCTTTCAGTTTTTGCTTTCAGTCTTTATCTCTCACATCCCTACTCTTCCTCTCTTCTCTTAGACCTTTGTGGTTTCCCACTCTATTAACCCTGCATTCTGTGTTTATGGGCTTTAGCTGGACTGGTATAATGCTGTCATAGTGGTTGTAGATATTACTGCCAACCCTGGGGATGCCTATGAGTGTGCCTGCTGCCAGTTGGATAAAGCAAGATCTAGGATGAAGAGAAAAATATATCAAGATATTAAATGGGTCAGTGTAATTTGCAGACATAGTCAGCGATGTACTCTAGTTCCATTTTTTCCTGGTGAAATGTTATTCTCACATATTTCATTTGGACGTCCGTTGCAAAGTTCAAAGACTGATAAATAAATAGTCCACTAACCGGCTGCAAAGTGTGCAACCGGAGCTGCAGAAGCCACTGAGACCGTGAAAGAGGAGATGTGGACGTTTCACACTCACACACTGATTTTCTTGTCTTCCTATGACTTCTCCCCCCAACCTGAGAAGAGTCAGACACAGTCGACATTCACGTTTGTCTGAGAGAAGAGGAAGTTATTGTTTTGACTTTCAAAGTCAGAGGGGTGTGTTCAGGTGAGGGTGTGTTTTTAACTGGACAGCAACCTTTGCATGTGTTGAATGACAGAAGTGATGTAGTAATGTCTTGACGAACCAAGTGTCATGTTTGCTGAACGACTGACTGCTTGTGACCTTGATGATATTGACACTGAGAACTCCGTTTGGCATGAGCTGTGATTTTGCAGAGGGCAAAGGTCAACATGGTCCCCAGGTATCTATACATCAGCCTGAGGCAGAAACTTTCTGTTAAATACAGTGAAAAGAACCATGTGCCACTGAACAATAGAAGATATAGATATACCCCAGCATTTTCATGGGTGACATATGTTTAACCAAAGAAGAATCAGACAGTTTCAACTTATTTGTATAGTGCAACACAAGTATGCACCTATCAGCAGCTGCTGGAGGTGTATAAACAATTTGAGGCTGTAGCTGTCATTGCTCCTTATCAAGGGCTACAGAGATACCACATGGAGGCAGCAAGAATAGGCTTGTATGTGTGCTCCAAGTCTCCGTTGCTGCAAAAATGTGATATTAAAGCGACACAAAGTAAGATTTCATCCCTCAAATAATGTAAATGATTAAGAATAAGTAAATAATAAAGATTATTTTGATGGCACATCAACTTACAACAGGTTGAATGGGACCTCTGTCAAAGCCCGAGCAGCATGTAACCTTTAGTCCGTGCCACAAAACAAATATATTATGCAAATATTTGCTCTTGCCATATTCCAGATTGTTAATTGGGTTAGGCATCTTGAAAAGTTAGGATAACACTTTTCTAGAATACAGCTGAGTCAGCTTACTGCGGCAGCTAATTTTATAGAAGCCGCTTCGTCGGAGTTGCATGGTTTCAGCTAAATGCCTTGCTGGCGGGCCAATAGGGAGGAACTGGGAATTGGGAGATAAAGACAGTAGGGGTTTAATGAGGAGGTAAAGAGCTGATGAAACGAACGCATGGTGTTATTGTTGTTACCATTACATTTGCAGGTAGTTTAGCTCCCCATGCTTTTTAAAACATGTCTTCCTCCTTTGTCCTCTCGCACACAGTAATCCTTTGAGCCTTCCATATTTCTGTTGTCTTCATTGGTAGTGCAGAAGGAGGTAGAAAGCTGAGCTGTGAGAATGTGCTGTTTTGCACAATCCTCCTCTTCCTTCCCCGCTGCCTGATCATCACAGTGACACACTTACCGGTGCACTCCCCCTCTCCCTGTATCTGTGTGTTCTCCTCTTGCACTGTCCAACTGCTGTGTCTTTTCACTCCAACCTCCACTGACTCTTACCATCCCCATTTATCTTACATTACACCCTCGATATTTCTTATTTGACTTAGAAAATCTTTCCCACTTTTTCTTTATAGTAGCTTCCTTTCTTTCACTATTAGCCTCACATTTCCTTCCTTTTCCTCCACATTTCCTTCCTTATCATATTTAGTATAACATTAAGTGGCATGGCTGTTCCTATCATAATTACCAGCTAACTCTTTGAAATTGGATCAGACAGCATGATCTATGCTATGTGTGGGATCTGCCAATGTCATCTACATGCAGGAATCAAACACACATACACACACACACGCATGCGTGCACAGAATGAGTGGAGAGAAAATGACATCTGATTGACAGCAGTATCATCAGCTACACCTTGATACTTGACTTGACAGCTGCCATGATCCTCCTGACAAAACCATTAATCTACAGCAGCTCACGCCCAACCTGCCATTTGCCCATGCTACAGTAAAGCTACAGAGTTGGGTATAGACCAGTATACTTCTAGTACTGGTGACAAGCCCAGATAAATGGGAGTCAGGAAGAGCATCCGGCAGGAAAATCTCCGTCAAATTATACATGTAGATCACTGAAAAAAAAGCAGATGATTTGCTGTGGCGACCTCTAGAGAGGGAGAAGCTGAAAGAAAAGAAAACAAGTATAGCTATAGAATCACACTGAAATAATGGTATAATTTCTTACTCTATAATTGGTGCAATTCCAAGTGTAAAGTGGTTCCACATAATGTACAGTGAGCTTAATGCTACAAAAGAAAACTTGCTGATCTAAGAGTCTTGTTATAACTGGTATTTCTGGTCATACACAGTATAAATAGGCTGCAATAATAAATCACTCTGCCAAGTGAAACCATTCCCTCTCACAAGGGGACTGACTCTTTGTTTCAGTTGAGCGTTTGAATCCAGTTTGTGGTGAGTCACGGGGTCATATAGTTTTGATTCGCATCATCAGATGAACCAGACTGAAAACGCTGCCGGCTGCTCAACTGTCGGTAAAAACAAGTCTGACAGACACGGACGCACTTTCTCTGCACCCAACAAATACACTGGGCGACTGTCTGACTCTTTGTTTTACCCCAAGACTCCCTATTGCTTGTAGACATGGTCTAAAAACAAAGTTGCTTTCATTGCAACAAACACTTAGCTCCTTGTTATCTCTCGTGCACACGTTATCCACTACACATAATACAAACACTCTTTTAACTCTCTTTTCCTGCTTTCATCACTATGTCTTTCTTCTACTTATAAACACACACTTGCCTTCATCTGCAGCGTCGATGCATCAAACACACAAACACTCTTGCTTATCATTTTCACACTGCATCCGCATAAACACTGATTTTGATAGATTCCTGCTTTGTCACTTTGGTAACATAACATAGTAAAAAGGTGTTCCCATTGTTACTGCAGTATAAACTCACCAAAATGCAGGTTTGTTTTTTTTCTGCATGCTACTGGGTAACATTAAAACAACTATGTTTTTAGGATTAGGTTGTGTATGATTTGTGTCTACTGTCTGAAAAGGTTTTTATTTTTTCATTATTTGGAATGTGTTTCTCTGGGCTTGTGTGCATGTAATTCTCTCTTTCAGTCTCTTGAAATTGAGCACTGTCACCTGTCATTTTGTCATTTTCAACTTCAGCGTTTATCTGCCTGTTAAGTGTATGAGTGTGTGTTTCCATTCTGGCTATCGCGAAGAGCATATTTCTCTCTGTGTGTGTATGTATGTGTGTAGATATGCGTGTCATCTGCGACTGCCTGCAGTCATGCTCCACACACTGACCATGCTTTACCCTACAGTCATCACCAGTCCAAGTGGAAGAGGGTTGATGGGCTGCATGCTGGAATAGCCAGAGACACATATAATATATTGTGTATACACAGTCTGAGTGATTACAAGGGAGGTAAAAAGATAGATAGATAGATAGATAGATAGATAGATAGATAGATAGATAGATAGATAGATAGATAGATAGATAGATAGATAGATAGATAGATAGACTATTTTGGTTTTTAAATTTGTGGGATCTAAAAAAGGTTGCATTTTCAATTTTTTCTAGTTAGCCATGCAAGTGTTGGATTGTTCTGAGCGTCTAAAAAAAAAGAGCTCCAAAACCTCATCTTGTTGCAATGACAATAAAATTCTATTATTTTATTCTATTTAACCCAACTTTTACTGACTTTACATAAATCTTATTATAGTAACCTTATAACAGTAGATACAGATTGAGCCAGAACAGCAATTTGAAATATGAAATAACATTTTCTCTAAGTAATCCATTAATACACTTAATACAGTATGTTTCAGTTAGTCTACCATTCGCTTAACCATATAAAATCAAGAAAAGTCAGAGGTACTTGTTAAGTTAGTGTTACTCTGCTACTCTGGGCTAATTACCTTACCTTAGCCGGACTGGTTTATCTGATGTAACCTTTTCTCACCAATGACTGGATTTTTCTATATCCCCGGTTTTGTATAACAACCTTAATTGTTAAGGCATTGAACCAAATCAAGGCTTAAATAACAGGAAGAAGCGGTGTATGTTCACAATAGGTTAGTGATAGGCTCTCACAGGTTTCTTGATCCTGAAAATTGTTTATTTTTCTTTCAAATTGCACATTTTTGTAAATTATCTTCATCTTTCAACCAGTGCCAAACAGAAAAAAAAGCTTAAACTAATGAATGAAAAATTCAAACGGTAACAGTGTTATGTTCATCATTTCCTCCCTTTAACACAATTTCTTTCCTCTTTTCATCCCTTTTATCTATCCAGCCATTTATCCATTTTCTTTTCAGTTTCCCCTCTGATGTTTCTCATTTGTGTACATGCAAATATAATATTCAAAGTCATCTCGGAGGAAGATTTCAAGAGGTGGAAGGGGACACTAGGCCTGTCTGCAGAGACACTGAGGTGCTTGAAAATGCCATGTAAATTCTCCTTGCAATGGCTCAGAAATATGAAGGTTATTTAGTCCTGTGTGTATAAACATGTTTAATATGTGTGAAGGAACAAATGCAGATGAGATGCATGCAGCTTTCATTGATGTCAAGTAAAAAAAGTGCCCTGAGGTTGTGTCTCATGATTGGATGTTAATGTTTCATTGTTAATGATTTGCATGAAACACTTACTTTGCACTCGGTGTAGCTGTGTAGTCATGCTCTCTAACACAGAAAACAATGCACTGCACTTTCACTCTGCAACTTGCTTCCATTTTGTACTGTCATTTCAAAAAGGATATTTGTGAGATAATTCCATTCTATGCAAATCGAACCCTCCTATGCAAAAAATTACGCCACAGTGACTGAGCTTTAACGACTGGAGCTAAAATCACATAATCCTTCCATCTTCCCTGTTGCCCCATCTAAATATCAGCGCATGCTGTGGGCCAAAACATCCAGGAGTCCATGGAGAGTCATGCAGCCTGGTCCAAGAGTGCTGGACATCATACACCTGGCAAGAAGGTTGTAACTGTGACCGTGAGCCTAATAGAACACTTGTTTTAGTTTAGGTATAGCCATATGCAGAAAGGCCATGTGGCCTTCCAATACGAGATACCACACAGTTTCAGGTTTTATGTGAAAGAAATGCAAAACACATGAACAACTTTAGTTTTTAGCTGCATGTGGTTTATGTCGTGGATGTAGCAGCAACGACTATATTCAGACAAATAAATCCCGTGATGTAATCTGCACCCATTTCTCAACCATGTCTTTCTTACTCAACACTCTACTGTATTCTAAAGTGGATTGATTGTCACTATGTGTTTGCCGTCAGTCACTTATATACTGTATGTTTATGTGTGTCTACAAAAACCTTTTAAAATGGGAAAACAATAGTCATGATCTTTGTCACTTGCATATCGTGTGATTTATTCTACCCACAGTTTCAAATGAATTGGGAAAGACAGCTTTTACTTGGGATAATTTAGTTGAATCTTAACTTCAAAGCCTAGAGGTTTTGATGATGATTTTAATTTTAATGTTATTAATTGTTAGGCTTTTACTGGCTCTTGATCTCAGTGGGTCTAACCTGGTTAAAGAAAGGTTAATAAATTGTTACTAGATGCTTTAGTCAGTTAACTTGTTCTTTGGCAAATATAAATGAAAATTCCTGACCTTGTATATTTTTAGGAGGAGGAAATACTAGAAAGTTGCAGAAAATTGCTTGCAAATGAACAATGGCTGAGGTTGTGCTAATAAAACTCTTTTTTTTTTTTTAGTTGGGAAAAAGACTGTTTCTCCTGTTACTAAAACAACAAACATTAATTACAGGCCTAAATCAATCTGTGGTTTGCTGCAGTAAAGTGTGATACAGGGCCCACCCACCTCCTGACTTTCACAACCCCCTCACTTCGGTACCATATGTTGGCTTTGGACTTAAACTGTGAAGTGCCCGTTCATCCAAAATGCATGTTTGCAAGGTAAACTTGTGTAGGACAGCAGAAGCACAGTCCATTTCATCCAGCATGATGTGGTTAAGCTGATGGTAAAGGCCACAACTTGGACACAAACGTGTTGCACTGGGTTGCTATGGCTTTACTTCCTGGAAAAGAGAGTATGGATGATCAGCGGCATCTGGGAGGGAAGTCTTGATCCTCCCTGCACGCCTCTTCTGCACAAGCCTGTGGTGGAGTAGAATGAAGCAAGGAAACACAGGACCTTTGAAGTGGTGTTGAGCTGAAAACAGCCTCTAACCACTGAGCCACTAAGTGGCCCTGCCCTGGCACAATTTCCATACGACTTCTGTTTCTCATAGGCAAATATATGTTTGGGCAGTTTGAAGCTCTGAGTGCAGTGTGACGTGAAAACAAGTGTTTTGAATACAGACTCAGACTTGCTTCATGCTGAGACATGAAGAGAGACGTAGAGAAAGTGTGTGATTGGATTTGGAAAGGGGACGGTGTCACATGAAAGAAGAAAAAAAAGGACGCTATAACATGAAGATTATGATATGTGCCAACGTTTAATGAACGTCATGTCACTACAAAGATTCTTGTTTCCATCTCCACTTTATCTTCCCGATATGCCTTTGTTTCAGCAACTCACTAACCAAGAGCATCTTTATGTTGCAGGAGGAGGAGATGCCAGAGGTGGAAATAGACATAGACGATCTGTTGGAGGTCAACAGTGATGACGAGAGAGCCAGCAAATTACAGGTACACCCTTGTGACTGTGTCTGTCTTCATATTATGTCTTTTATTTGGACTGCAATATAGTGTCAATTTAGAGGGGATTTAGGGGTGAGAGGAAGGAGTTATAGTTTAATTCACCAAGCTGTAATGTGTGGATGATGTGAATAAGGCCTGCTTTTAGTTGTACCCACTTTGTCTTGTACTTTTATATCCAGAAAATCAACCTCCAGTCAACAGTTGTTTCCCTCAGCTGGCGTTTATAACCATTATACAAAAGGCAACAATAAATGGCTATAATGTGTGCTCAGACAGAATATGAAGCAAATGATAAATGTGCAGGTTGTGTTTATTAGCACCATCATCTAATGCAGACCTCTGCTCAACTCCTGTCTCCTTTCGACTTTATTCATGCAGTGTGTAAAGTTTGCTTTTAGTTTTGCCTAAACACACCTTAAGAGCAGCAGGTTTTGCAGACATGCATTGTGAGTCAGTGGAGAAACTGGTATCACTGCCTTTGAAAGGTTTCTCGGGAACTGTGTATTCAAATTCATGCTTGCTGTTTTATTCTGTTACCAAAGTCTGACACAAAGCAAGTTTTAGACAAGTTAAACATTTACTTTCCTTTAACTGTACTGGCTAATGACAACATGTATTCCTCATTCAAAGTGGCTTTCCACATAACTGAAAGCCACTTGAGAACCACCAACCTAAAATGTAGATTTATACATAAATGCTTGTCTGAACATGTCTAATCCCAACTACAACAACTCTGTTTCTCCTCTTTGCACAGGAATCATTAATAGACTGCTACAAACCAACAGAGGTTAGTATGTTTCCTGTCTGTCATTCATACACACAGCATAACAGTCACTATCAATGACCTAAACACACACTGTTTAGGTCATTGACACTCAACAGAGGACTGTATGTTGATCCACCATGACCCAGGTGTGTGTGTGTATAATAAAAAAAATACTTTTCAAGCCTTAAAACTAAACACACACACATACAAAGGACACTGTGTGTTTGATCTATGGTGTAAACACACTGTACATATTTACCTGTTAAAGGACTTGGGTATTGTTCATGGTGTGTTTGCGTGTACGCGAGTGTGTGTAAAAGTGTTAGGTGTGTTGTCCTGCTGAGGTGTGGGGTTAATCTATTTTGGCGATTATAGGTGACACACAGACAAATCACATTACGTCTACATACAGCAATGTTGTCCAGCCTGGACTCTCCATCTGTCATCTGCGTGTCTCTCTCTCTCTCTGTGTGTGTGTGTGGCATTAAGTCAGCTTGTTACAACCATTACAAGGTCACAGGCATTCAGAGTGTCCAGCCAGGTTGACAACCGCTGATAGCTGTCACAACCACACACACACACACACACACACACACACACACACACACACACACACTGTAATCCCCAGAGTATGGAGCAACACAGATGCCATGTTGAGCATTTGTCCGCAAAGACGGCATCAGCTGGGGATAAACACTGAAAGAAAGACTGGAGAGGAAAGGTGAAGGTGGCGAAAGACGAGAGCAATGAAGGGAGGACAGCAGACAGTAATGAGAGCAATGAATGAAAACTGTACACTTCAATGGGTGCTGATGGGAGTTATGGTAGACATAGAAGAGGGATGGGAGATGCAGAGGGATATTTAAAAAGGACAGCTAGAATATAGTAAAGAGTGGTGTCCCTCCAGTGTAATGAGTGGGATATTTTCCAGCATATTCTTCACCAGTCACTATCATGGACCTTAAATGCAGCACGAGGAACATCTTTGTCTTCCTTCCTTATTGATTTATATTGTTTATAGTGTTTTTACCATTTTTACCATTAAGTTACTTGTTACTGAATGTGTTTATTTTCTTGTCCTTCTGTTTTACTTGCGGCTGTTTTTGTACACGCTTGCAGCACAATGTGGAAGTTTCTGAGTCAGACTTGGTTCCCCTCTCATAATTCCCTGCAGTACATATACATATACATATACATATACATATACATATACATATACATATACATATACATATACATATACATGCACATGCACATGCACATGCACATGCACATGCACATGCACATGCACA